>OZ038487.1:62319420-62379420 GCA_964036315.1 Acanthosepion esculentum
AAAAGTATATTCCATTCGTATGTAGCGTGTCTGGCACAGTGCATCTCTCCCCCAGGGCAAAACGCAGTTGATGTCCTCGAAATTAAAAGCTTGCTTCTTGAGACGTGATCGCTGATCCCATCGCAGGAACCCTCTGCACTGACAACAATCTAGGAAGCCCTCTGCTCAGCGATGCGAATCATCAACACATATATCTAGCGGAATCCATCACTCTCCAGATCAAACTACAGCCAACGTTCTCCAACTTGAAGGTTCGCCTTGGTCACAGACATATGGCCATAGATTCGAGGAGAGCAACTGCACTGGCCGTTGACTTCAGTCTAGGAAGCCCTCCGCCCAGCGATGCTGTGTAATTACCGCACTGATTGCATACATCGCCATTTAACTAGATGGCTGTTGAATATACTTGTCAATTTATCCGCCCTTTGACAGGTCTTATTTTTAATCCTGGTAGGTGTTAAGCCAGTCTCCTCGCCAGAGAAGCCTAGTGAAGGAACCGGTTTCGTCGCCGATGACGCGATATGCGGAAGTTAGTACCGGGTTACATTGTGCCAGTATCACTTGTAAGGTAAACTGACATAAATCCAAACTAAGCAGATTAAATAACTATTAATATCATACAAAGACAGTTCACTAAAGAGTGAATGAAGGCGTAAGAAAAAGAGGTAGGTA
The DNA here is from genome assembly GCA_964036315.1 of Acanthosepion esculentum. NCBI lineage: Eukaryota > Metazoa > Mollusca > Cephalopoda > Sepiida > Sepiidae > Acanthosepion > Acanthosepion esculentum. The sequence goes on from OZ038487.1 coordinate 62,320,093, forward strand.
TTTATTAAAGCTTACCAACGAGTGATGATTTTCTTTAAATAGGAAGTCAGTTTCGCTGCCTGGTTTGGTCGCAAATTAAAATATCTGAAGTCCGCAAAAATCAGGGCACGTGTCAGTCAGACTTTTTTTCAACTATGAATTGTTGACTCGGCGAAGATGTCGAATCTCACTTTTGTTAATTACTTGCTTAAGAATAATTTTTTTAAACGAGCCTGGCTTAATCCAGTAAAAGGCCACGCTTTTGGGACGCTTCATAAGGCTCGAACTTGACAATTTAAATATCCAGAATGTGTTTTAACAGTGAACGGAAAATGCGACATTGAAATCCTAAGGTGCATTGTGATAACGTACGAAGCTTTCCAAAAGCTAAGCAAAGTTTTAAGAAACGGAAAAAGTTTGTTACAATGAAAAAATACTGAACTGTTATCTAATATCAGTCCTGCTATATAGCAGTGAATGCTGGACAATCTCCAGACGATGAAGACAAGACTTGAAGCAACAGAAATGTTGTTCTAGCAGAAAATGTTCAGAATACCATAGACTAATCATGTGAGCAATGACGTATTTTTAGAGAAAATGGAAACAAAAAGAAGTCTTATCATCAAAAAGAGACAGTTGGAATTTCTAAGGCACATAATGAGGAAAGAGGGCTTGGAAAATTTGATACTCACAGGACAGATCGAAGGCAAATGGGGAGAGAAGAAAACTCACCTGGCGAGCTTGAGTAAATGGATCGCAGACGAGGGTTTAGGAGAGAAAGACAAAATTCGTTAAGTGCTACAAAGGACAATAAATGGGGGAGAGCCATGATCACCAATGCTCTGAAAGGACACATATAAGATGATGATGAAGAAGAAGAATGACCTGATGAAGCTGGTTTGCAAACAGCAATGGCCAATCAGCACCATCAGGATGTGCCAATTGTACCCATAACACTTTCCTCCAGCCTTCACGATTAATCATCGCCCTTTTTTAAGCGAATTTTGGAATAACTTATTTTGAAATTGAAATTTCAAAATAAGTTACTCCAAAATTCGCTTGAAAATGAAACAGAACTAGGGATTTTAATTTAATGTAACTTAATTACATAATTGAATTGGAAGTCCACGCCACAGATTTTGAGGACGAGCTGGTAAAGCTGGAGAGCATTGCGTCGAGGGCGGGAGACTATTGTCTACCAGAATGACTTCTTGGTGAACTGGTCAGGGAGTGGCCTGACGAATATGAAGCATGGAAGATATACAGCAACTTATAAAATAGAAAGGAAAGAATTTTCCTTATATTTTCTCTAATAAACTACAAGTAAAGGGCGAAAAAGTCAGCCGACAGAAAAACATAACTGAAAAGGTCTTCCAGACACTTTATTTAGCTAAAGTACCTAATCATTTATGTGTGTAAAAACAAACCAACCTCCCTTTTCTTCCTTTTTTGTTTTTACTGATAATTCATCCAAAACTAGGCTCAAGGGCAATTCAAGGTAAAGGGGTTTTGAGTGCGAATTTAATGCAGAGGAATGTTGGAAATATGAGAGTTTTATGAGAACAAGTAGGATAGATATCGGTTGAACCTGGAATTGAAGAGACCAAGGTCTTAGTTTTCAATGAAGCATTATCTGGGTTGTACTGATCGGCAATGAAAAAAATGTACATTTATTATTATTAAGTTTTAGCTTAGTTCTTTTACATCGAGCACTTTTATCACCACCAGCGCTCATTGTGCAATATTTTATGTGATTTATTTAAGCCCCATCTCTTAATATTGAGGACTATAAATACAAAAACTGTTTATATATATATATATATATATATATATATATATATATATATATATATATATATATATGGTGTGTGTGTGTAAATTCAATAAAATATATTTGACTTAGCTTTCGACTGTTTTCAAAGTTTTGCGGAAAAACCAGTCATTACAGTCATAGGATGAGAGAAATATAGTGTAAATAAATTGAATGTCGGTCAAAAAATAAATCTAAGATTAAATTATTAGCTATAGAAAATCTAGTAAGTCCATTGACTACATTCGTTGCAAAAAATCTGCTCACCTTAAAATACGTGAAATTCTAGTTATTTGAGGTATTTCGCTAGGTGTTAATGATTTCATATATATATATAGATAGATAGATAGATAGATAGATAGATAGATAGATAGATAGATAGATAGATATGAAATAATGTAATAAATGTTCAATTGACTCGTCTGATTGAACGAGTCATATGTTCATTAAATCTATTAAAATTGTTATTGAATCTCAAATTTATACTCTTCCGAACAAAGTCAAATCCTAAACTTCAAAGTACAAATTTAAAATTGTCAGCACATTAGTCCTTCGATAGAAGCGTAACATTTAAATCTGCCTATATATATATATATATATATATATATATATATATATATATATATATGGTTCGTATAGATGGAATAAAGTTCCAGTAACCAAAAACACGTTTTTTTAAAACGAGCTCAATACAGAGTAGAGAAGATAATATTTATTTAAAAATTATAACATGAGTATGTTATAACATCACTAGAAAAATAGCCATTTTGTTTCAACACTTCTACTGTCTTGTCAAGTGCAAGTCAAATCTTGTCAAGACACCAAAAGTGGTGAAACAAAATGGCTATTTTTATAGTGTTGTTATAACATAATGTTATAATTTTTAAATAAATAAATTAATTAATATATATATATAAATATATAAAGAAAAAGATCAATAAGATTATATGTATGTGTGTGTGCGCGTGTGACTGAATACGTTTATTATATAATTTATGTAAGCTGATGTTTATATAAAAATTCAGTTTATTCACTGTGTTTACACACTGCGTCAAAGAACTCGCCGCCATCACAGTGAGTTGGGTACCGGAACTTGGAAGCGCGAAAGGAAAAACACTTCGCCTATTCGATAAAAACAGAAAGTGATACATGGAGAATAGAAAAAAAATGTCGTTGAGTGGAGAATGTTGAAGTCGGTATTGAAACGGTGGGGAAGAAAAAATCGGGAAACGGCTACTCGGCGAACGGCCAGAAAAGCAATCTTCACCAGATGACCGGGATGTAGTGGCGGCCATTAAAAGAGAGGCAGTAGATAGCCGCTGTCTGGCCTTTTGCTGCTCAAAGAAAGAGCAGGTTTGTATCAAGCAAAAGGGCCGAAAGCTCTTTCTTTTTTTTATGATGGACCCGTAAAAAGTCATGTGCACTCTGCCACCGCCACTCGACGTATACATCCATAGAACTATGACATAGGGAAATGCATCACATATATACACGCACACGTACAAACATAGATAGATAGATAGATAGATAGATAGATAGATAGATAGATAGATAGATAGATAGATACGAACAGAATCGGATAGCTAGATAGATAGATAGATAGATAGATAGATAGATAGATAGATAGATAGATACGAACAGAATCGGATAGCTAGCTAGCTAGATAGATAGATGTGTTACTATAAACTAGTGTTTCCTAACCTTTCTAATCAACGGTACACTTAGCACGGTGGAGTAATAGATAACGGCTCGGATTGAGGACATGGAGAGCCGAGTTCGAATTCCAGTGCTAATACCCTTGGGAAAGGTATTAATCCTCTTCTTCTCCACCCCCAGCTATGGGTAAATAGCAGGACAGACCGGGTTGGATTGTAACTGGTGTACCACAGAAAGAAATGGCAACCTATTGCGTGAAAAAAATCTGCCTTGTCAGTCATGTATCGAAAGATACATGATCGCCTAAGCGTGTATCACGCATGGCACGTAAGTGACAGACTCACATTTAAAGTTTAAAGGGTCTAACCTTTTTTTTTAAAACGTATTTTATGCAAACAATACACTGATTGTCTTCCCTTGAAATTATCTGCAGTTGATTTCAAATTACGTGTAAACTAATGGGCAATAAAATATTACTATGGAAATTATAACAACAGCTTCAATACAATTAATTTCATTTTATACAAATTTAAAAAATTGGAAAATTACAAAATCAAATGCTTAGTTGTTCATATCGGAATCTTCGACAATATTCATTCATAATTCAACATAACTTTGTAATAATTTTGAATTAAACAAAGGATGTCAAATACAATTATATAAAAAAAAAGTTTAATATTCACTTATTCAAATAAAGGAAAATTTTCAAAAATTTAAATGAAAATAAAATAAAAAATAATTTTAAAAAAATGAATAATAAAACAGAGTATTTAATAGAAGAACAGTGAAAATAATTATTTGAATAGAAAGTTTAATATTTATTCATTTAACTACTAACGCTGTACCATTACTTTTACACATGCACGCACACACACGTATGTGTGCGTGTGTGTGTGTGTGTGTGCGTGTGTGTGTGTCGTGACAATATTTCGCGGTACACTTGAGAGGATCCCATGGTACACTAGTTTGCCGCGGCACATCGGTAGAGAATCACTGCTATAATCCTTATATGGAGTGTGTAGACACGGTTAAGTACATATCACTTTTTTTTAAAACAGTCGAATTAATGTATACCGGCCTGCAGATTTGTAATATTCATATATAAGTAGAGAGGGAAAGAGACGGTGAATTGATAAAAAGTATCCAATCTGAAAAAATTACGAGAAAGATTTTTGAGGTGAAATGCTTCTTGTACGGGCTACGATAATACATTCTCGCCTTCATAAGACTATGAAAAAGAAAAAATCGAAAAATATAAGCAGTAAATTGCTGATAACTACTGAAGAGTGGAAAAATAGGTCCGTCTACGAAACTCTGGAGTCGATACACTGACGGTAACATTGATCAGCTCAGTGACAAACTTTTACTCATATCAATTATATATATATATATATATATATATATATATATATATATATATGTATATCAAGTATGTTGTGCAGTTCAATTTACATGACATGAATCATTCATACAAAAAACAGATATTGAAGTTAATGATATAAATGGCGAGAATACATCTTCGCAAATTAACCCCGAACCTGTAAATGAATGTTATGATCCCTGTTTATAAATTCCAGTTGTCCGGGGTGAAACGAATGGTGTTTCTGACGCTGCTAGCCACGGCTCGAATGGTGATTTAGACGAAGCGGATGGAGGAAGTCTTGAGAGGCAACCGTCTTTCTCATCAGGATCTAATTCGATTCTTTGAGCATCACCTCAAGATGAAAATTAGAACTGATAGAAAACGATTGCATTCGACAGTCTTCAGCGATAGGTGGGTGACTGAGGCGAGCTTGGTTCGTTTGGTTGGTTTGTGTGTCATGTAAATATATATATATATATGAATGTATGATATCGCACACTGAGTAGGCGATATATATATATATATATATATATATATATATATATATATATATATATATATATATATATATATATATTCCTTTCCCTCCAGCTGTGGGTAAGTAGCAGGCCAAATTGGTTCTAAAGATTTGAATGGCAACTAATCTAGGAGAAGGACAACTCTGAATTCAAAACCTGCGGAGAGTCGTTTGGAGGCCTTCTGGCACGTAGTACACCAGGTCTCTGTATTCTGCACAAAGAACTGCACCACTATAATCAAAGCATATGTGCTGGTGTATTGCTGTCGTTTCCTTGGAACTGAGGTGCTTGATCTTCGTACATCGAATACGATGTGAGAGTCCACTATTTATATATATATATATATATATATATATATATATATATATATATTGGAAAAATGTTTTCATTAAAACATATCTTATTAAATAATTTAGACAAGTTTTGTCACATTTTAATAGGATCTTCTCATATTTACATACGTGTTTCTTAGTATCCTTAATAAGTGCTTTTGGCATTAGCCCAATGTCATATTCGCTAAAACAAAATTACTGTGATCATCTGAAAATGAATTTTTTTAATCTTGAGGTGAAAAACGCTCATCTTCAAGGTCTTGGTTTTGCTAAGACAAAATTGCTGTGTTTATCTAATTTTTTTTTTTTTTTACTTTTGAAGTGAAAATCGCTAAACTTATATGCTGTATAAATGTTTCAATTTTATAATGTAAACACACACGTACAGTAACGTCAACGGAGATAATTCATTTATTGAGATATCTAACTATTTAAAAAAAACTATTTAAATCTATTAGTTATAACCTAGATATTTATATCTACTGTAAACATTTAAAAACATTTATGCGGTATTTATAATTAATTTTATTAAGGCTTGGTTTCAATTTTTTATATAGATACCTTCGAGAAATTTTAGTTTATGTTTATTATTTTCCAGAAAAAGTATAGATATATTTTCGACAGGAATTTTTAAAAATTTCGAATGTGGACAGGAATGCTGTTGCAATTGTTGAGAGATGTTAGATGCATGAAAACTCAACCATCTAGACAACTTGGTTGTGGTGTGACCAACATATTTTTTTTTCTGTTGGAGATAAAATCTCCCAAGGGACATTTAAATTTATATATAATATTGGTTTTCTGCAGCACGTTAATTGGTGGCGAGGAGTCATTATGAAACATTAATTTGGATATACTGAATTTAGTTTAGTACATAATTAATTTTTATTTTTTCTGTGGTGGATATATTAGTATTTATTAATTTTTTAACGATATTTTCGTCTTGTTTATAACTAGAATGTATTTGATTACTATATAAAAAAGATTAATATGTTTAGGATTATTTGAGAAATATTATATTCTATTTGCTTTATAATAAAATTTCTAATAGAACATCTTATTTGTTCATCGACAATATAATTAAGGAAGTTATTATGATTAAGAGTTTGTTTTAAATCTTTAGTTCGCTGCAGAAAATCTGTTTTGTGGATGAGTTAATCTTTGCGCGGTTTATTAGGTTTTTATAATTGCTATTTTGTAGTAATTTGGACATTCCCTCTTATAGTGAAGAGTGCACGTATTTATGCTAATTTAATTTTTAGATGAACACAGCAATTTAGTCTCAGCGAAAACAAGCCCCTGAAGACGAGCGTTTTTCACTTCACAAATAAAAAATAATAATTTTCAGAAGAACACAGCAATTTCGTTTTAACAAATACAAAACCCCGACGATGACAGTGTGCTAATGTCGAAAGTAGTCGGAAATAAAATAGATATGATAATTTTCTTTCTTCCTTTAATAAGGATACTAAGAAACTCGTCTGTAAATATGAGCGGATCCTATTAAGAATAAGTAGACAAAACTTGTCTAAATTATTTAATCTTTCCGACTGCTTCTTCCCGAGAGTTGTTTCTTGATGGGACAGACCCCCGAAAAGATACTCCATCGATCGCTCCAACCATAATATTTTGATGTCCAGAGTCAATCCTTCATATCATAATTCGTGATTCTTACTCACTTCTCTTTTGACCATAAAACAACCTTATTCAGTAACTATTTACATTGAGTGGATCTTGAGCCTTATATATATATATATGTAGAGAGAGAGATAGAGAGACAGAGATAGAAAGAGAGCAAACATGTCTCAAATCTATGAGAGGTCAAGTGGAGGTCAACAACGAGGGGCAATAGTTTGTTTTATGCTTGAATGCAATCTTCAGGCTTGAAGCATGTAACAGACTGTCGCCACCCGGTTTTTGTCATCAGTGTCTACTTTTATATTTACATATGCCCTATGACTCATATCGGGCTCTTTTACCCTTCATCATATCATACCTTATAATTATCCGCGCAAAAAACACAAAAAATACGGAAAAACTTACATCAACGATAAATGTATAAAAAGGAAAGACAATACAATACAAGCAGTAAACTACTGATACCCCTTGAAGAATGAACGGACTACGAAACTCTGGAGTTGGGATGCTGAAAGTAACATCAATCGGCTAAGTGACAAACTTTTACTTATATTAATCCCAGCATAATATATAACTACGCCAATATTGAGACCAGACATATTATAATTTAAATTGTGTAATGGTCAGTTCATATTCAACACCTGACGATTGCGTCGTGCATGAAACTCAGAATCATGCTAGCAGTGAGAGGTAATATATATATATATATATATATATATATATATATATATATATATATATATATATATATATATATATATATATAACTGTTAAAAGGTTATTGTTCAACGTTGAATAAGTCTAGGAAATAGTAGTATTAATTGTTAACAGTGTAACATATATATTTACTACTGTAAACAGCAGTATTATCGTTAACATTGAAATATGTAACTGTAGAAATAAAAGTAGATGTCCCCTAGATGGAGGTTTGCGTGCTGAAGGGGTAATTTATAAAGCAGAATTAAAAGATGCAAATGGCCAGACCAAAATATACATAGGTTGCACTGAAGGTAGATACAAGAAGAGATGGTATAATCACAAGCCATCATTCAAGCTAGAATGACTTCGGAACTCTACCTGAATAGTCAGCTATGTCTGGAATTAAAAGAAGAAATAACGATTGTAAACTGGGGAATTTTTTAAAAAGCTAAACTTTACAGCAATCATCGTAATGTTTGCAATCTTTGCCAGGAAGAATAGTTAACACTAATAACATTTCCAGACCAGAAAACCTTCTGAATGATAGATCAGAAATAATGACAAGATGCATACATACTAAAAAGTTCCTTTTAAGTTCGTACTAACCAGGATGAAAGTATGTACATTTCATATACCCTCAGATTCAATTTCAATAACCTTGTTTTTCTCTTCGCCGCTAGCATGACTGTGAGTTTCATGCCCGACGCAATCTTCAGGTGCTCAGAACGAACTAACTTACACTTATATATCTGGTTATCACATTGTTGGCTTAGTTATATATCATGCTGGGATTACAGGGTTTTTTTTATTTAAACATTTTAAAATGATATTTGGCAATTAAAATAAGCGAGATTCATAAATGTATGTAAAAAAGAAAATCAAAAAATGATATATATGAGTGGGGAATATTCATATTTTAATTTTTTAATAATTGTATAATTAAAGGGAGATTACTTGTTCTTATTAAAAACTAAATATATTTATTCAATAGTAATATATTAAAAATAAAACGTAATTAGCATTAATATGATGATTTAAAATTAATTAAAAATATAAAATTACGAATTTAAATATATATATATATATATATATATATATATATATATATATATATATATATATATATATATAGCATAATGAGGAGCCACGTATACTTTCTTGATATGTATATAATATGGATAAAACAACTGAAGAGTTACAAATTAAAAGAAAAAAATTAGAATGTTTTTTGTCAAAGTATTTATTTATATGTTTTATATATATATATTTGATATTTCTGAGGAAAGATCGAGGCGATCTGAAATATCAAATATATATATATAAACATATAATTAAATACTTTCACAAAAAACATTCAATTTTTTCTTCTTTTAATTTGCAACTTTTCACTTGTTTTATCCATATATATATATATATATGTATGTATATATATATATATATATATATATATATATATATATAGATATATATATATATATATATATATATATATATATATATATATAAAAGGGAAATAGGGATTAATGTTATTTTTCTCTCAAAAATTGCAATGCAAATCATTTTTCTATCTTGTTTTCATTCGGAGTATGTTTATCTCCGATGTAAACTTAGTCTGGCATAAGGCCATAAATTTAGAGCATCATTTGAGAGCCGCTCTTGACACACGTAAATCAGTCTTCAAAATGAGCTCGCTGAAAAATTGCGCATATCTACGAGCGGGTGGGCTACAAAACTTTCTGCCAGTCCCACTTTCCAGAATCAGTAATTTGATGTTTGGTCATTGAAATAGTGGTTCTGGGAATTGGTTCGAAGCGAGAACATTCAGCGCGTTCAGACCTTCACAAACAGACAGACAGACAGATAGATAGATAGATAGATAGATAGATAGATAGATAGATAGATAGATAGATAGATAGATAGATAGCTGCACTCTCCTGTCAGAAGAACGCCATCTCTTCATCGATTATCTCACGACAATGCACAGTTATATGACTTTTCAGCCTTGAATGGTAGTTTGCAGATGCGACTCTAGTTAAGTCAGTACACGTCACCCCTTTTCCGTTGCCGCAGGACATTTGAAGAGATATCTGCACAAAAACATTGCAACAGCATGTGGATGTGCATGTGCAATGTACTTCATGTATCTTGCCCACGAAGGATCGACAGCCAGTATCCAATGACAATCAGGACCAAGGATGATTGGCAGCTGTATCAAGATAGATAGATAGATAGATAGATAGATAATGTGAAGACTAAAATAGATAGATAGATAGATAGATAGATAGATAGATAGATAATGTGAAGACTAAAATAGATAGATAAATAGATAGATAGATAGATAGATAGATAGATAGATAGATAGATAGATATAAACAGACTGAGATAGATAGATAGATAGATAGATAGATAGATAGAGAGAGAAAGAGAGAGAGAGATATGAACAAAGAATCTGGCATGTTTTTGGTCATGATCTGACATTCCGGCTTCAATTCCCCACAGCCGTAACATAGTTTCTCTATGCCGTTTCTATATTTTTATGGTAACTGTTCTGTTGAATTTTCCTCTATGGTACTTCCATGATATAAATTTAAGATTATATGAATTTAAATACGAGATTACTATGTCTCTTCATTTAACAGTTAAAATGACAAAATATTACCGTAAGTTGTATGCTAGAAGTTTCTTCATTCGCATTTCTTGATTGTGGGACATTCTCCGTGCTCCTTGCTTCTCAGTCAACTTTGGTCTTCAAAAATGTAAATGCAATGTCAATCGTTATTTTCTGTTTTCTTAATGCCTGTTCTCTCCTCTTTCCTTAATAATTTCCTCTACACTCAGTAACTCCTTGCGTCTTTATGACTTTATTGTCAAGCCTGGAGTAAAATGATAAAAACAATATTTAAATATTACATTAGTGAGAAACAAAAAAAGTACACTTGCGACAGATACGGTGGAAAGCTGAAAATTTATCGAACCATCCAAGGGAACCCCAAAAATTAAAGTCCGCGTTTGGTTATGGTCAGATTTTGGAATCGAGCCGAACTGATTAATTTTTAGGACATAGTCATCTATTAAATGTCATAAACACAGTGTGTGTTTGTGTCTGTGTTCATATATGTGTGTGAGTGTACGTGTGACTGTGTGCGTAATAAGTTAGATATGCCAAAGTTAAAAATATCAATAATCAGAAGAAATTACAATCCAACGGCGTTGCTGTCTGCTCTGCACCGCCTCGTCATTTGTGATGGCGTCCATGAGTCTGAGTTTACTTTTACGCCAACTCATTTGACCTTAAATGCATTTATATCTGGCCAGACTTGTCACTGTTATTATTATTATTATTATTATTATTATTATTATTTAGAAGCCCGGAGGGAGGGAAAGATTATGTTTTAATGTAGACAATGCAATCAGAATTGATGTATATATCTTACCTTTTTTTTCTATATATGTATTGCCCATCCCCACGATTTTTTATAAATGCAAAGAATTATTAAACTTTTCGTTGTTCATTTATTGTATTACGCAGTTCAGCCCATTTTTACTATTCATGCCAACAAATATATATATAAATATTGAGCGCTCTTTTGCGAGTCAGTTTTAGCATATTTAAAATTCTATGTTGTGTTAATAGGACTCGCTTGGATTATACCAACGGATTACTACCTATATATATATATATATATATATATATATATATATATATATATATATATATATATATTTACATGAAAAACTGCACATCATTAGATTTCTAAATAGTGAAAAGTTACTAAACCATAGACATGAGTTAACGGTGTTCTGTCGTCATCAAATGATTTTCGCATTAAATAATTAATAAATAGATTTAAACAAATTAAGTCCATAATCTAAAAGCCTTAAAAACTCAGCCCAATAATTATTGAGAAAAACCCTTTGATAAAAAAAGCCATGTAAATAAACAAATAAATAAACAGATCAAATAGATAATAATGAAACATAACCTTCTAGTCACTCAACGACTCAAGGCAAGGCCAAAAAAAAAAAAAGACGCCGTCTGACCGGCCTAAGACCACTCTTGATATAGAATCCCCATTGTAACTTGATACGCATTTTTGGAAGGGGACTGGCCTGTAGATAAAAATTAATTCTTAATTCTTAGCTCTTTAAACCACCTAACTTCAACGGCCGAAACTAGCCGTTTCCATAGCAATTAATGTTCCAATGATACCGCACTTATAAACACTTGCTAACCAAAAGATAGCTTATTCCCAAATTCTCGCTTGACAAGGAAGCGGGTCCAGACACCTTAACTCTACATAACTTAAAAATTCTGTTAGGGGTCTCGGCTCTCGCTTTTGAAACATGAGAACTCTTATGTAGCGAAGGAATCATATTTTTAAAAACTAAAAATAATAATATTATATATATATATATATATATATATATATATATATATATATATATATATGTAAAAATTGATTTCCCGAAGTATAATTCGATGGAATTTTGTTAAAAAATATGAAGAAGTGTCTAGGTGAGGCAATTTTTTTTTTAAATATCACCTCCAACACGAAATTTCTAAAGTCGTCTATAAATATAGTAGTAGTGTGATATTCTGGAGATGGAGAAAACGTTCTTGATCCTTCTAAAAATTTGCGGCACATTCTAGAACATATTTTTGCTTATTTGTAAGTTTGTATGTTATGCGATTGCTACAGACTGTTAAATGCGCAAACAATACATTAGTGCTATCCAATTAATCATTAAAAAATTGAAAAATAAGCTTCTGATAAATTTTGATTTTTCACCCTTATTGTTTACATGGTAAAATCCTTTCTTTTTCAAGAACTAAAACAAACTAATGTATTTTCCTTCCTTTTGAACAGGCGTATATCGAGATATGACGCAGGAACATAGAATTACACAAAAGTAATAATCCTAATACACACACACATACACACACACATACGTATATATACATATATATATATATATATATATATATATATATATATATATATATATATATATACTTCACTGCTAGCACGATTCTGAGTTTCATGCAAGACGCAATCTTCAGATACTGAATATGAACTGACCCTATACAAAATTTAAATTATAATATATCTGGTCTCAATATTGGCGTAGTTATATATTATGCTGGGATTACGTTCTTTTTAAATTATATTTGGAAGTTAAAATAAGTGGCATTTATATAGGTATGTAAAAAAAAAGAAAATTAAAAACTTGATTTTGAGCGGCAAATAATCATATTTTATTTTATTTAAATTTTTTTTAAAATTTGATTCAAGGGAGATTACTTGTTCTTATTTAAACAAAAAGCATAAATTTATATTCAAAATAAATAAATAGTAATTTACATTAAAAATAAGCCGTAATTTGCATTAAAAATTAAAACATTAATCTGGATCAACGTATTTAAGCAGATATTTATTTTATGCCTACATAACCATCAATTCTTTCCTCTAGTTTAATAAGCTAGGGTTATTTAAGTGTTTTAAGACAACCAGTTTTTCAATTAAACAAATTTCATTTCTTTCCTTTTCGGTTATAAGCCTTAGCTCTAGATATAATTTCCCAGTTGATTGATGGTGAAATGCCCTCATTCTTTAACTGCAAAAATATTTGGACAGATCATTGCTGTATTTGCATTTTAAATTACATAAGGTCATTCGATGGAAGTAAAACATAAATTTCCAAGGATTTTCCGTGGAACGAAAAAAAAATTACAATCATTACCTGAATGTAAGCTCGCTCGGTATACCATATTATCGGTCTTACATTGACCGGTTAAGGGACATTTAATTTTTTTGTATACGTTGCATTTATTTTTAGAAAAATTCACGTTGTCTTTGTTGGAAATATGTATGCTTAATATAATGTTGTTAGGATGTGACTTAGATGAGTCTATGTTATTTATGCAATTTATATTTAAAAATGAAAGCCGGCACTGAACAGAATCAACTATGAATAATGCAGTAATGCTTTGAAAATCTTATAAAGGAGCAGTTTTTCACGCTTTAATGCGCGCATAACCATGGTTATTATAAAATATATTTTTAAAAAACCCATAATGGATAATTTTTTCACGTTCTAATGAACGCTCAGCACATTGCCAACCGTTTGCATTTAAAAGCATGATGAAAAATTACGGTAATGGATGGCAACCCACAGCTTTGTATAAATACTTTTACCCCTTAACAACATATAGTTTTGTACTACTTGCACCCTGAAGATGATCGTGGAAGAAGATCGAAAGTACTTGGAAAATGAAAGTAAAAGAAATTTAAACAGTTATAGCACATTGCTCTCATCCTTTAATACACGGAAGGTTATTTGTGAGTATGAACGGATTTCTTAAAAATTAGCAGACATAATGTCTAATTTATTCAATCACACACGACACACACACACACACACACACACACATACACATACACATACACACACATATATATATATATATATATATATATATATATAAACAGTTTTTGTATTTATAGTCCTCAATATTAAGAGATGGGGCTTAAATAAATCACATAAATCAACTTGTTTGTCTTATCAGTGTTTTAATTGAATTGATGCAATGTAGTTTAATATATATATACATATATCTATCTATCTATCTATCTATCTATATATATATATATATATATATATATATATATATATATATATATATATATATATATATATAACTATGCAACGTTTCTGCTGTATATTACTAATGGAAGCAAGAGAGACCATCTCCTATACGTAACATTACATTTTATACAACTCCAGACATCGCCAGTTACCCTCTCTTAGCGAATGTGTCTGGTGCCGAGTCCCTCTTCAAACATGGAACTTACATTCCCATCTGGTTTTCTGTGAGCAAACACAGACGACCAAGCATACACCTATATGGACTGGTAGTGTAATGGGTAGCGGTTCGAAATGAGACATCGGAGGCCCAAGGTCAATTTCCAGTCGAGTTCGTTATATTCACATGCTCAAGTACTCTTGGGAAAGGTATGAATCCATCTCTATACCCCCAGGTATTGGTTAAATAGAAGGGCAAGCTGAGCACTTTAAGCTTTGCTGGCTACAATTCTAGAAAGGCAGCTCTGAATTCAAAACATAATGAGAGCTGGGAAGCTTGTGGCACGGTTCTCTGCCTTCTAGAATGTAGTCGGTCCTGCACAAACCATCACTTCCCAGTTATATGTAAACCGCGGATGTTGACGAAGCTTAAGGCAGCACCCAAATTCAAATACGACAGACTCTTGAGCGACCCAAATCTGAAAAAGAACTATATAGACTGTGTGAAAAGTTGATACAGTGCACGAAATGAAAATGGAAACTCGAAGTGAGGCACACTAAGAGAAGCTTTAGTAGCATCAGCAAACGAGATCATCTCAAATGGAAAATAGACGAAGACGAAACAATGAATGGATGACAGGTGAGATTCTGGATATGATGGAAAGGAGACAGAAACAATATGCCAAGGCATGGAATAGAATATAGAACGCTACACAAATAAGGTACAAATGTAGACAGGCTATAGAGGAATGCACAGAAATCGAAAGAATGTGTATTACAGATTATGCAGAGATGTATAAAAAAAAATAAGAGAATTAACAGGACAAGAGACACACTCATCAACAGGACGCATAAAATCCAAGGATGGAACACTGATATTAGAGAAAGAAGAAATACATCGGCAAACTCTTCCATGACGATGAATAATGGAAGTCACAGAATGTTATATATAGATATATAGAGTAGTTAACTAGGCGAGCTAAAGAGGAATGGTTTAATGAAAAGTATGCAGAAATAGAAAGAATGAGAAACAGAAATAAAGCAGATATGCATAAAAAATAAGAGAACTAACAGGACAAAAGACATACTCATCAACAGGATGCATAGAATCCAAGGATGGAACACTGATATTAGAGAAAGAAGAACTACTTCAGAGATGGAACAAATACATCAAAGAACTCTTTCATGACAAAATATAACAGCCTGCAATATACAGAAATATCAAAGGACCAGAAATATTAAAATCTGACATGGAATCAGCACTGGCCTAATTGAAAAGTGAGTGGCCATAGTTAAAGGTAAACAAATGAAGGCAGACCAAGAGGAATGAGTCAACAAAAATGTGCAGAAATAGAAAGAATGAATATCACAGATACACAGCAGGTATATGAGAACTAACAGGACAAAAGACATACTCATCAACAGGATGCATAAAATCCAAGGATAGGACACTGATATTTGACAATTGGTCAATGTATGGTTATTTTAGATGGTGTGACAGACAGACGGACTAATGGAAGTCATAGAATGCTATATATAGATAAATAGAGTAGTTAACTAGGCAGGTTAAAGAGGAATGGTTTAATGAAAAGTATGCAGAAATAGAAAGAATGAGAAACAGAAATAAAGCAGATATGCATACAAAATAAGAGATCTAACAGGACAAGAGACATGCTGATCAACAGGATGCATAAAATCCAAGGATGAAACACTGATATTAAAGAAAAAAAGAACTACTTCAGAGATGGAACAAATACATCAAAGAACTCTTCCATGACAAATAGCATGCTCATCAACAGGATATGACGTAACAGTTCAATACACCTTTCTCTCTAACAAATGCATTTTCGGCTATCACGATCCATCTTCATATTTCAGTGTGTCACTTCCCATCCTCTGTTAGAACAACACTTCTTAGTCGCTTTCTCGCAGACGTGCAGTGGCTTCCCTCTGTCTCTTCTATAAGTGTATTGCAACTGTTCCGGCCAGTTGCTTTCGCTGCTTCCCAGACTGCATGAAACCAAGCGAGCTACTAGGTTGACATGTCGGCCCCACCCTTTCACTGTCAAAACGGTTACATGTAACCGTCTCTTCTACTCAAACAACTTCTTCTCACGCACTTCTTGTCTGTAGAATTCTCTTCCTCTTCCTTGCTTCCCTGGTAGCTATAATCTTCAAATATTCAAGTGTAATGTCAATCGACATCTTCTGATACCTTGATCTTGTTCCGGGTCCTTCTCTTTATCCTCTATTGAAGGAGGAAAGAAGGATTAGAAATTTTGACACTCACAGGACATACTGAAAGCAATAGTGGGAAAAAGCGAATAAACTACGCGACGAGCTTGGATAATTGAATAACAGAACAGGAAATTTGAAGGTATAGGAAAGATTCAAAGATTGCTTAGAGCTATAAAGGATAAGAGTTGTCGAGATCTACGATCACTAACCTTCACAATGTACACTTAGTCAGTTATATGCCATGCGTGATACACGCTTAGGCGATCATCTATCTTTCGATACATGAATGACGAGGCAGATTTTTTACCGCAGCAGTTTGCCATTTCTGTGTGCGGTTGACCAGTTGCCACCTAAGGCTACAGAACCCGGTCTGTCCTGTAATTTACCTATAGAAGGGGGAGAAGAAGAGGTTTTATACCTTTCCCAAGGGTAATAACACGTAAGTGAATGTAATTGTTATAGCGTATCTAGGGACGATAATATCCCCATTCCCATAAATACAGTAGTAAATACTGTATGTTGGTCTGCAGTTGGAGATTCGTCTCCAGCTGTGCTGGTCAAACTCTCTGCCTCTAGGCAGAGAGGATCCCCAGACGAGTCAATGTCGAAGGGCAGAGTCTCGTCTCGGGAAACCCGACCCGACCCCGTTTTATACGGGGAATTTTTGGCCGAGCTACGGGCTCGGATATCCCACATTAAATTCGGCCTTGTCCCATATCTGACCGCGTGGGGCGGTTGGTAGATATCCTGCAGTTGGAGATTCATTGTGGAATTCACTTGACTCACTTCTAGCAGTTGACTACTACTTCTACGCGCAGCTGATGAATCTTATATGTGTTGTTCTTGTCCTAAGGATTATCGTTCATTACCAACCTTCGTTTGATTATTCTTTTCAGTAACCTTCCCTAGATTACAACAGTAATGGATTTGGCTGGAATTCGAAATGGGCTCTCTGATTCCTCAATCCAAACTGCTATTCATTACTCCACCGTGCCTCCTATGATAACTATATATAGAGAAAGAAGAAATTATCTATATGTAACTACTATTACATACAGATTACCTATATTACCTACTGTTGAAAATCAAAAGTTTAGTGCATTTGTAATATCTGAGAGGAAGACGTATTCTCTCTCTTCAGTTGCCTATCAAGGTGTCACCTACTTACCAATGTTATGTTAATTTAAATGCTAAATTCTGGGCTTGAAGTCACACCTCTCAGTTATTTATTCTTTTTTACAAATAGGTTCACCCAATACTAGACCCAAGAACCATTCGAGGTAGACAGTTACATTAAGAGGCAGTTTATAGATAGAGGAGCGGAACAGGTTAAAATTATCGTGATCAGGGAAACATCTCCTTGGGAGTCAGTTGCACAAAACAGTGATTCGCAGAAAAATCTTTTTGAGTGGAACTTACTTCTCGTCGATGATATACAGAGGGAATGTGGCTGGTTCGTTGCAATGTAAGCGGTATGACGGCTCCTAGCCGTGAAGGTTAGACTTGGCGGAACCAAGGAATGTAGTTCGTCCGACCAGTTTCTACATGAAAGTAGCGATAGAGCAGTGAGAGACTCACCACATCCCGCCCGTGAGAGAGAGAGAGAGAGAGAGAGGTTGAAGGATAGAAAATAACTATTCTCCAAAAAGGACTCAGAGACGCTTTTGAACTCTGTCAAGACAGGAAAGTGAGGACTGGACAGCCCCTGCCCAAATATGGCAAGAGTATTCCATTTTCGACCTGATCTGTCTCTTATAAAGTTAGAGAATAGTAGGAGTTAGGTACTTACTGGGGCGGTAGAGGAAGACGATCATTTTACCTGCTTCTTTAGCGATGGAAAAAAAATGAATGCCATGGATTTTTCTATCTATCCCACTTTGGTACAGTCAAAACTGGAAAGAGTTTTTTTTAGAAAATGGGTAATGTTTCTCAGAGGACTTGCATATCTTAGTAAAGTATCCGAACGATTTCTAAGGTATCGCTTGATAAGGGAAAGTCTTTAAATGCACCCAGATTTCGAAGGAATATTTCGATGCATATCAGGGCATCATAGAATCTTGCAAGGTAGGTAACACGAAAGTATTGGTAATTCGTAAGAAAAGATTGTATTGAAGAAGAAGAAGAAGAAGAAGAAGAAGAAGAAGAAGAAGAAGAAGAAGAAGAAGAAGAAGAAGAAGAAGAAGAAGAGGTACAACAAGAAGACAAAAACTAAGTGAGAAAGACAGAATGAAAGATGAGCGAAAGTATTATTGCTAGATAGATAGATAGATAGATAGATAGATAGATAGATAGAAGAAGAAGAAGAAGAAGAAGAAGAAGAAGAAGAAGAAGAAGAAGAAGAAGAAGAAGAAGTGGATATAAATTGAAGTGATTTAAATAGATGAAAGGATTAGAGAATGAAAAGTTACAAGATGTTATGAGTGAAAGATAAGAGAGAAAGGGAAATAGAGAGGTGGAATAGCAAAGAAGAAGAAGAAGAAGAAGAAGAAGAAGAAGAAGAAGAAGAAGAAGAAGATTAACAGAAAAAACTTGTGATCGTTCGGGCAGAAGTAGTAGTTGTAGTAGTAATAGCAGCAGCAGAAACAACACTAGTATTAACAATAAAAAATAATAGTAAAAAAACTGTAGGAGAAAAAATGAAAAAGACATTTGCAGATCTGTTTTAGAAGTATCATTCGTCTGATAGTCGCTTCAGGCGCGGTATTAAATGGCGAAAAGTTAACCCTTCAACCATCTTAAATAAAAAAAGGTGTTGAAGAGGAAGTCTTCAAGAAAATTTCCAATAAGTTCGGCAAGGGAGCGTAGATCTTTTCTTTAGACAAGTTGCATCCTCTGCAGATTATTGATAGTTGGCAAGATTTGGTAGCAGTGGGGCGAGAAGCACTTTTTCTTATAATGGCCAGCTTATTTGAATATTGGTCTGATTTCTGCGTAACGGTGCGGAAAAACAATTCCTATATTGCCCCCACCTTTCTTTGCATTCCTTTCTTTTACTTGTTTTTTGATCGTTTTCTTTCTCTGTTCCTTTTTCTCTTTTTTATTCTTTCTCTCTTTTTCTTATTTTATTCCTCTCTTTATTTGCCTTCTATTTTATATCTCTCTTTTCTTCATCGCTCTTTCTTTCTTTCTTTCCTTCTTTCTTTCTTTCCTTCTTTCTTTCTTTCTTTCTTTCTTTCATTTTTTTTCTTTATTTCTTCCTGCTCGTCCTTATTATTCTTTCTTTCTATTTTCTTTCTTTCTTCGTGCTCTGTTCTATTACACTTTCTTTATTTGTTTATTCTGCTTTGAAAGACTTCATTTATTTCTTTATTTTGTCCTATAACTCTTTCTTTCTGTCTGCTTCGTTTTAATATTCTGTCTTTCTTTTTTTTCTCTGTATACACTCTTTTGTCCCTCTTTCTTTCTTTCTTCTTATTCTGTTCTATTCCTCTTTCTTTATTTCTTTCTTTCTTTCTTTATTTATTTCTGTTCTCTACATATATTGCTTTTTTTACTCTATCTTCTCTTTCATTCTCGAAAGGATATCGATCAAGGACTTGTGAATCGTTACACTTGCCCACCTTGGGTATCGTTATTCAGAAGCAATGAAGTCGATGGAACAGAGCAACCTCTTCCCCTACCTTTCCCCCTGTCTCTTCTTTTCTTTCAAGAAGTTTCGCACACAACTGGTTACTTTTACAGCGCATGCGCGCACATATACAACGCCGTTATTAACAAAGGCAAAAACACTTAAATGACGGTAAAACCGATTACTTGAATTCGAGCCAAAGAGCGCGTAAATGGTCTTAGACAGCCGCAATTCTTCTATCGTCATAACATATTCAAAATAGCATTAATATCTACTATTTTCTATTATTTTCAGAAAAAAATATGGCGATACACGTAGTTATCTAACACATTACAGTATTATAATTGCAATATCAAATGTTGTTTCCTGACTTTCGAGGGTAGATATTTATTTAGGGTAACGAAAAATATTCTATTACACATGAGTCTGCTACCAGAATTTGTAACCCAGATTTTGGTTAACAACAATACTAAAATAAAAAAAAAACGAAGCTGTTTTTATAAATAATCAAGTGTGCCCTCCCCTTGTTTTGTTACTCTCCTCTGTTTACTGGGTCTATAAAAGGACACTTGTATTCTCAGTTGAATAGAGCTTTCTTAAAGCCTACACCTGTGTACTGATATAAGAGAGTTGTCGGGACCGGAGAAGAAGTCTCTTACATCCGGGTTTGGTCTATTATATATACATTAACACAAGCTCTAATTTTGGACCAGAGAATATCTCTCTTATATCCGGGTTTCTCTTATATCAGGGTCTCTTATATCCGGGTTACACTGTATATGAACAATCAAATAAAAGACGTACAAAAATATATAAAATGCTTTGAAAGAAATGTTGTTTGCAGTTAACAGCTTCAATTTTAGATTTACGTCAATTCTGATCAAATTGTATCACAAAGTGGAAAAATGTTTCTTTTGACAGGCTTCGTCCTTTCCCACTTCATCGAACTAAAGTTATATTGATGTAACTATACCTGCGCATGAATGAGGGATGCTGGGAATTTTTGATTGTTTTTTTGTTTTTTATCTAGCCGATTTCATTTAGATTTGTTTTCTTTTTCTTTCCATCAGTTTGTTAGTAGATATGTAACACTGTGATAATAAGAAATTTTTTGCCAGTAATGGTGAAATGTTGTAAGAGACCGGGCCCAAATTTATGACCAAAGCACTCCCTAGATACTTTCGTCATAGATCAGAGTAGCAATTTTACGTCAAAATTGTATTCAATATCGTTGCGATAGGTAACCAAATAATTTGATGTACTGTTTTGTAAAATGTCACTTTTGTGTTCATATAATCTTTTATTTAGAAAAAAACACGGATATACCCAACCATAAATAAATCCAAAATTTCAAAAAGGAATCAGTTTGTCTGACTATCGCGAAGATCGTGAAACTCACATCAATCCAACTAAATATGTTAGCTCTATCATTGATATTGAGCGCTTTGCAATAAGTACCGCGCAGATATAACATATAAATAATAAATATATATATATATATGAAGAAATATAGTCTTAAAATATGCTATATTTATGGGATAAAGTGCTCAATATCAGAGATAGAGCGTGTGTAAATATAAAAGTGAACATAGAAATCAACACTTAGATGCGACAGTCTGTTTCATGCTAGATGCAATGGCCTGACGATTGCATCTAGCATGAAACAGACTGTCGCCTCGAAGTGTTGACTTCTATGTTCACTTTTATATATATATATATATATATATATATATATATATATATATATATATATATATATATATATATATATATATATACCAGCGACAAATAATTACAAAAAAGCTGTGCTACTTATACCAAGGAAATATTCTACTTCCCAACAATCATGATAAATACATAAACCCCTCAACTCATATATTAACGGATGATCAAAAGAAATTTTAAAATCTAGGACTAAATTGCCATCTCCAACCTAAATTCGACCATCTCACAAAGAAGACTGAAATTGAAATCTTAAATCAATCATTATGCCAACTGGAAAAGGACAAATTGATAATACTCCATCCAAACCTCAAAGATCTTCTCAAGGTAGAAGGTCTAAAAGATTATATTCCATGTAATAGAAGCAAGAACATTCCTACAAAACTCAAAATTGCTGCTACAGATTTAAAAAAACAACCCCAATATAGTCATCAGAAAAGCTGATAAATCCAATATTTACGTAATTTTGGATAAATTGGATTATCACAAAAAACTTCAGCATCTCATTGATGATCGTTCTAAATTTACTAAATGTTATGGTCCAGGTTCCTTGTACCACGGTGATGGTCCAAAGTAGAAACAATGAAGAATAACTGGAACACAGGTATGGAATAACACAGATATATTACAAACAGAATATGTACAAAAGAAGTAGAACTGTTAGTAATAACAAATCAGGTTAGGTTAGAGAGAACTATGTTGTCTCGACCAGTATCACTATTCCAATGTCTTACAGTAATTGTCTGACGCGACCCTGTCTCTGACTGACTCACTGTGTCACTCTCACTACTGCTTCCTCTTGAGGCGCAGTATTTATGGTGTACGGGATAGTCCATTACTATTATGGGTAAGTTCCCATACCACTAAATTGAATAAGAACACCACTGAATCTCTAAAGGAATATGTTAATAAATTTATAACATTCAACAATGCTGTTGCAGGATCCATAAAAATAAACAAAATTATTGGAGATTACCAACCTGGCTACTTATACGGTAATGTTAAAATATACAAACCCATTACAAACTATTATTTCTCAGATTCCAACATGCATATACCAACTATCAAAATTTCTCAATGATATTATTACCCCATATCTCCCTACTAACTATAGCATTAAATCTTCCATGAATTCCTCCAAATACTTAAAAGCACAAAATTAAAAACAAACCACGGCATTCTTGCGTCACTTGACGTAGAAAATTTATTTACTAATGTCCCCAACTCCGAAACTATTGATATTATCATTAATTCGATGTATAAAAATAATTTAATTCCACCTCCATCAATCCAACCCAATATTTTAAGAAAACTATTGCCCGCTTGCACCACTAGAGTTCCTTTTTATAGCCAGAATGGTACTATTTACACACAAACTGATGGAGTAAATATGGGAAACCCTCTCGGGTTGTGCTTCTCCAATGATTATATGTCCTATGTTGAAAACAAGGTTTTTACTAAAGTTATTAAACCTGAAATATATGTTCGTTATGTCGATGATATTTTTATTTTGTCAGAAAACAAGAAAGAAATAGAAAATCTGAAAGCTACATTTCAACAAAATACCGTCCTAAATTTTACTTATGAACTTAGTGAAAAAATAAACTTTCTTTCTTAGATGTTCTCGTCGATTTTAGTAATAAGACTTTTAAAATTTCTGTTTATAAAAACAACAACTAGTAAAGACTCTTGTCATCTTAATTTCTCTAGTGAATGCCCACTTAGATATAAAATAGGTGTTATTAAGAATTTCCTCATGAGAGCGCATGAGAACTCATCCTCTCGCACGCTTTTCTTTAATTAATTAAAAAATGTAAAGCAAACGCTGATTAATAACGGATTTCCTGATTAATAGTTGGATTTCCACATTAGGGGTTTCTTGTTTAAGGTAGATAATAGCAACGGCGAGAATATAGAAACATAAACAATAATATTAATATTTTTTATAAAAATCAGATGAACGAAAATTATAAACAGGATGAATGCAGAATTAAGAACATTATAAAA
This sequence comes from Acanthosepion esculentum, assembly GCA_964036315.1. NCBI lineage: Eukaryota > Metazoa > Mollusca > Cephalopoda > Sepiida > Sepiidae > Acanthosepion > Acanthosepion esculentum. Next base: position 62,344,427 of record OZ038487.1, read on the forward strand.
CAATGCATAACACCAGTTGACAATAGCAAAAAAATAGATTAATTATTTATTATAAAATATTTAAAACCTCTGATTTTAGAGTTAAGAATAATAATTCACCTCCTAGAACAAAATTAAATAGGGCAAATATTATTTACGAATTTAAATGGCCATTAAGAAATTGTATTCCTGATCAATCAAAATTCGTAAATAATTATATAGGCCACACTACAACATGTTTGACACGCAGACTAACTCTACACATTTCTGACAATAGCTCAATTAGATCTCATTTAAATATTCATGGAGACCTACCAGACAACACAAATATAATAGCATCTACATGCAAAAAAAAAGGCTAAAAATAATGGAAGCCTTATTAATAAAAACAAAAAACCCAACACTTAACAATATTAACGTTGAACATGGACATAATATCTTGACTGTGTTTTGAAACAAAAAAATGAAAACATTTTATAAAACATACATACAACAAACTATTTTTCTTATTGTAACAGTTAAAATATAATCCTTAAAAATGGCTAAATGTATAGCCGAAAGCGGTCAGATAAAAAGAACATTCGGACAGTTTTTCTATAATTTACTATCCAAAAAGAAAAAAATTATTAGATTGCATGAGAAATTGTATAAAAAACTAAATAAAAGCACCTTGTCTGTTGTATTCAATGAAATGTGCTTGAAAGATAGATTGCTGCCTAAATACACAAATATATATATATACATACACATTTCACTTACACACACACACACATATAGACATACACTCACACACACACACACACACACACACACACACACATATATATATATATATATAAAACACGTTAAAGGTTATTTACTGGGTACTCGTATTTGAGTAGAAGCTCTGTTTATTTATTAAACAGTATATTCATTATCGTCTACTACCGCCCTGAATTTTCGAGAGAGTATATTAAAGGAAAAAGTATGCTCTCCGGGACCATTCGGACCTGCGCTGCTCTGTGCAGAGAGAACTACCGCTAAATCCAATATGCTCTGACCAACTGGGCTACAGAGAATTAGTTATTCAAGCAGGGGCGAATATCTGCGCAGTTTTGTATCCATTAAACGTAAACAAAACAGGATTTTTCTAGAGAAAGAAATGAATTAATTATATATATATATATATATATATATATATATATATATATATATATATATAAAGAAATATAGTCTTAAAGTGTGCCATATTTATGGGATAAAGTGCTCAATATCAGAGATAGAGCGTGTGTAAATATAAAAGTGAACATAGAAGTCAACATTTAGAGGCGACAATCTTTTTTTGCTAGATGCAATTGTCAGGCAACTCCTGAGTTGCCTGACGATTGCATCTAGCATGAAACACAATGTCGCCTCTAAGTGTTGACTTCTATTTTCACTTTTATATTTATATATATATATATATATATGTGTGTGTGTCTCTCTCTCTCTCTCTCTCTCTCTATATATATATATATATATATATATATATATATATATATATATATATATATATGAATCAAATTTACCTAAAAAAGGCAGTAAAACCACTAAGATACAAGGGTATACTGGCTGGCAAAGAATTAGAAAACAGAAACATTACTAAAGAGTGAGTACGATAAGAAATCTGTAGATAATGTTGTAAGTTACATTTAAATTTAGGAAAATCAAAGTTGACTGGAAAGTATGGAGCTGGAAAGGAGTTCCACAAGCGAGATGTGCAAGAGAAGAAACAGTTAGCATAGAACTTACGGTTACATATAGCCAGTTCAACTGTAAATTGATGAGAAGTTGTTACCAATTTTGTACTGCAATTAAATACATGTAAGTCAAGGTACCATAAAGAAGATATTATCCGAAAGATTTACCATACAAGTATTCATAGGAAAAGCCTAAGGAAACAACTTTACAACGGTAAGAAGAGACTGATGCCAAGACGCCAGGTCAGGACCAATAAAATTGCTGATTGTTCTATGGATTTTTTCAAGAATCTCTAAATATATAACACCAGCACCAGACCAAGTGTGGCAGCAATATTCTAAGCATGGACGAATGGTAGACTTATAAATATGCAAGATATATTCTGGGGAGAAAAATTGTCTCGCCCGACCCTGTGTACTAATTGTCTTAGCAGCTGACCTAGCAATGCATTCAATATAATCTATCCACTTCATGTCGGCCGAGAATGTCAACCCCAGAAGAGGCAACAAGCCAATGTGCGCGTTGGAGTGTGTCTGTGTGTTTGTTTGTTTAGCCGCAAATCAACTTCTTATGGATCATTTAATGTTGAATTTAAACGTATTGCAGGTAATTTTTTAACTATGAAAATGTATTGGTGGTATTTTAATATAAAAATATATTTATATACTTTCATAGTATTTTGACCCCATGTTGGGGGTTAACGCCTATTTAAGAGAGCTATCTCTATTTTCTGTTTTTATAAATAATCAAGAGTTCCCTCCCCTTGTTTTGTTACTCTCCTCTTTGAAAGAGCTATCTCTGTTTACTGGGACTATAAAAGGACACTATGCGCAAACCTTGTATTCTCAGTTGAATAAAGCTTTCTTACAGCCTACACCTGCGTACTTTTCTCATTACAGCTGCATATACGGTAAGTAACAATTCTAATTTTTTATATATGAACAATCAAATAAAAGACGTACAAAAATATATAAAATGCTGGGACCTTAACAGGTGATGCCACCCCGTGTCAGGGTGGACCATGGAACAAAAACTCCTCAAAACCTTGCCGCTGGATGTAGTTTATCGCCATACCCAGGATGAGCACGCGCGTGTGTGTTTATGCTGACGCTGTTGAGGATAAGGCCCCAATTTCAATGCACTCAGTGCTAGGACTCCAACTCTAACTGGAATTATCAATGTCCTCATGTGCCACATTTTTTTTTCAATATTTCCTTGTATTTTGATAGATTTTGAAGATCTTCAAAGATACATTGCAGTTTGCAAGAACAGCCATGTCAATTTAGAAAGAGCATTTTTTTGTTGGTCTTTGATCACAATGTCTGGTCGATTAGCTCTGATTGTTGTATGTTAAAGCTGATAAGGATAGAGTCCCAATCTCAACACACTATCTGTTGGTACTTTGGTTCCCTTAGCAAGTCTATTCTTACAGGGTGGAGTTGTTAGACCGCACGCTCAAACTGTTTTGAATTTGGAGTTATCATTTTTCAGGTGGCTATGTCTGCCTTGCTATTAAACCCTATCTGGTGTAGAGGAAAGAGCGAAAGTCATTGTTGACCATGTTCGTAGTAGTCTTTGAATATTGAATCCAGTGCAGTACGTAATGTGTTCAATGGAACAACGCCAATATCAGTAGTAGCATCTGTTCAGTAATTCTTCAGATCTTAAATATCAGAGGTTGGCAGTGAATATTCAGAAAAAAAAATGGCTGCCTTTATACACGTCGGATTGAATATTCAGTGCTTTCTGATTGGTTAACCGTTTTCTTGGTGGACTATAAAATGAGTCAGCTCATTTTGGTTGTCTCACTAGTATATAAGGTTCCCCAAAAACTCCAACAGTCATAGCTTTGTAAAAGATGTCTGTGTGAAACTGAATGCAATAGCCACGTTAGAAACATAAATTCGACATGCCAATCCCACTTCTTGTGCCAATAACGGCTAGTCCGTATTCCTTGATGGTACTTAAAAAAAGATTAACCACATCGAAACTTGCTCTTAGTGATGAGATAACCGTCACTCTAATCAGGTTTAACCTTCTTTTCTTTCTCAGAGTTTCATAATTATTGAATTCTTTATCGGTTTGAATACAGTTTCCAAATTGTATTAGTTTTTATAAGCTTCCTTTCTTTTCATTTGTTCTTTTTTTTTGTTTTGTTTTTTTACTTTATTTCCGTTTTATTTATTTATTTATGACTGGTCAAAATCCCGACGAATAAAAGCGTAGAGACATTACTTCCTTTAATTCCAATATCTGTCAAAGCACAACTCCCTTCAGTCTCATCAACTCCTTTTGTTCATCTTGTTAGCTACATTCTCTATCACGCGACTTTATATCTTGAGTGTTTTAGCCATTCTAAATTCCCAAAGTTATCGTAAAAGCGGGAAGCGTTAATACCAAGTGTAAGATTTCATATCAGTATTGCAATAACTTGATCTATTATCTGCAGAATAATATATTATCTATTCACTTGTGCTGAATAATAACCATTTTCTGTCCAAAATCCAATCTTAAATCAAAAGATAAATTGGGACTTCAAATCTCGATATTCAACGACTGAACTCTATCTGTATAGCACGCAGCTTTATTTTTCAACATATTAATAGGTATGTTAAAATAATAATAATAATAATAATAATAATAATAATAATAATAATAATAATGTGTTTTTTATGTCAGTTCTTGTGTATTGTAATATAATGTTAAAAATCATACAAAAAACTATGAAAATTCCAGGGGCTGAAATCGAAAGCTAAATCATGTGTGTCACATAAGGACATCAATAATTACAGTTGTAGCGGAACCGTCGGGTTGATTAGTAAACGTTCCGATAGGCTCATTAAAGGGATTCATGCTAGCCTATATCTGAAAGAAATACAAAAAATTGTACTCACAAGAACAGCTGTCACATTTCGAAGATATTTATCTTTGTAAAATGTGCGTGATCTTAAGTTTTTTCTTTTGTTTTTTACAAAAATGATCAGTGAAAATGTCATGAAGCTATATCTGATCCTAGGTCTCTGGCTGAGACCCATAAGGAAATGTGTATACAACAGAAATCAAAGGATAATAATAATAATAATAATAATAATAATAATAATAATAATAATAATAATAATAATAATAATGAGTAATGAGAGAGTATCTTTGGCAGGTATCTCGAGGGTTGTTTTTTTTAATTTGGATGATGCCGCATTCCACATTACTTTGGAATGGTAACTGGATACTTGAGAACACACTCAATCGGAGACTGTTGGAATGGACTAGATTACTTGACCTGACGGTATTTCTAATTGGGCCCCATCTGCTAAGTTAGGAGCTGCTTCTATCAGAATCTGTCTTTATATCACACACACTGAATACATTTGGCTGTGATGTATGTGCCCGGTATACCCTTATCAGACTGGGTATCATGATGGATATAATAGCCTTCGTATATTTGTACCCCAGCATAACTTTGTGTTCGTACAGCTATCGCACTGAATAATATTAATAATAACAATAATAATAATAATAATAATAATAATAATAATATTGTACGACAACATGAGTCAAGTTAATTCCATCACAAATTCAACGTGAAACATCACGATTTCTACAGATGTAGCAATTGTACTTATTGCCCTTTAATAGCACCAGACATGACTTGATTTATGTGGATTGAACAACGGAAAAAAGAAATAAAAGATTCAATGGCCACAGGTATGATGTCAGACGCAACAATGTGACATCAAGGGAACGTGAAAAACATTTTATTACAAACGACTGTAATTTCGACAAGCATAATTTTTTTTTTTTACATTTTTAAAACATTCAAAATCTATTGACCTTTCGACCTTTAAAACACGTAAGGATGGTAACGTATGAATACTTCTTATGTATGCATTACGTATACTAAGTTCTGGCTAGGGGAATGACAGGAGAGTTCCATAAGATTTATACGATGCTGTTCGATTCCTCTTAGTAACTAATCAACTAACGGAAAATTTCAAGATGGCATGCGTTTCATTCGTTTTGACGCGTTCGTTACCAGTATAGTTGCTATTTCATTACCAGACAAGCAACGATTGTACAAAGACTTATAAGATTTTATAGGTTTATATATTTTTATACGTACTGTTGAAATATTGTTTACTTTGTCTTTCTTTTTTTAAATCGCCCTCTCCTCTTAACTGGAATAATAATAATAATAATAATAATAATAATAATAATAATAATAATAATAATAATTCACCAGTTCCTTCTCCGAAACAAAAATGCTGATGTAGATCAATTTGCAACCCACCAGTGGGTAAGGAGTTGAGGACTTAAGGGTGAAACTGGAGACTTAATTCTTCTAGTAAAGGCATAGAGCCTACCTGTACGCAACTACCAAGCTAATATCTTGAATAATAATAAGGACCCAAAATGTAGGTAAATAACTGCAATGGAAGTTCTGTCATCAACTACGGTATGAGAACAACTGCAAAATGGTATGGACATCATCCTTAATCTGTACTTGAAGGAGCAGGTATCAAACAATGCAAGCAAATCGTTCAGACATTATTATTAAAGAGACAAAAGAAAAAAGTTTACACACTGATTGACATGAGCATACAGAGTGACCAAAACATCTCCTTAAAGGATGTTTGAAAGATTAAGCAACTGCAAGACCTTGAGATAGAAATGGAGAAAATGTGGCGAGTAAAACCTAAAACTGTTCTTGTTGTGGTTGGAGATTTGGTTCTGACAAAAAAAAAAGAACTCAAGGACAAATCAAGAAAATTCCTGATGCACTATCTCTCCAGGAAATCTACAAAATAGTTCTAAAAAGCACAGCCCATATCCTACGAAATACTGTTTTTAAAGTGGAAACAAAAAATCACATCCTTTCATTGCCCTGCGTCTTTAATTATGAGCCGACATATGATAATAAAACAAATAAAGGTAAAAAAAAGGAATTAATAATAACAATAACAACAACAACAACAATAATAATAATAATAATAATAATAATAATAATAATAATAATAATAATAATAATGAATGCGCTGATGCTACACCTTGAATGGTTCCTATACCTTCTGATCTTAATTACTTGGCAACGTACGTATTTTATTTTGGTTTATGAAGAAGTTTTATCCTATTACATAATGACGTTTCCGTAGACTCAAGTCTCCTCTTCAGCCGTGTGAAAAATTTCCAGCATTTACTGCCATATAGGACGATTGATATTGCATCGTAATTCAGTACTTTCCCTTGCGGAAATTTTCTTGTTTCTCAGTACTTTACTTAATTTTTGGAAGGCATCTTTTGATATTTCACTGTGCCTTCCGATTTCTCTGCCACATTTTCCTTCATTTCTTAAAACACTTCTCAGATATTTAATCCCATGCACTTGTTTCATTTTAACATTTCCAATTGGCAGTTCGCATCTTGGGCTTTTTTTTCTCTTACTATGTAACCGTACATTCAGTCTCCTTACAATTGACGGTATTAGTCTTACTTTTCACTTTTCTTTTGCTATGTTATTAGCAATTTGAATCAGGATGCATGTACTCGAGGAAACATAGGCGCCAGTTATAAATCAGCCGTGATTTATTGCATCGAGTTAACGGTCGAAAGTGACATGTTGAGTTGTTTGGACTGGGCAACGATTTTCACTTACACGAGACACACGCTGAGCTTTGCCATTATGTTGATGTCATAATGGAGGATTGGCATTTTGATTGATCTTGATCAGTTCACATCTTGTTTGTACAGGGATAAAAACCAAAACTTAAGAATGCACATATGCAGACACACCGACACACGCTCTCTCTCTCTCACCATATATATTATCGTTATCATGATTATTATTACAGACAGGCAATATTTACTGTCGATTAATTTTAATGATCGACTTTTCAAAATTACAGTTAATCCTTCTCAGACAAAGAGGAAATTCTGTCAGAAAATGCCTGAAGTTCCTTTCGGAAGAAAAGCATAAAAAATATGATCCAAGCTTTCAACTTTCTGAAGTCATCATCAGGGTAGGTAGAGAAAACATATTTTTGTAAAACAAGTGAGTGTGGCGATGAAGACAAAGAGTTGTGTGATGTATACGCAGTGGGACGTGTCTTTTTTCTTTCTTTCTTTTTTTTTTTGCTTCTTTGTTTTTACATAAATTTTACCTACCCTGATGATTTACTTAAGAAAGATACCTCAATGATGCCTGCAATTATAGTGGTCAGATCGTTCCCCATTCTGGCAACTTCAATCTGTAGATCGATGTATGACTTGGCTTGGTCAATTATTTTGACACTGACCGGGAACAGCGAAGTCGAGGATGAAGCATGTGCTAGTTTCTTTATCAGCGACGGTGACATCTGATTTGGTTGCCTCCAGGACATGGTCTGTTTGGATGAGGAAATCATACAATATTTTGAATTGCCAATTCTCAGTCACTTTCTATAGTAAGTGGCAGTACCAGTTCTCCTTGGGATATCGGCACCAAATCAAACGACAGGCCACGTTATCATGTTGGTGCTTCTATTCTTACTGCGTGGGTATCCCATATCCGTGAGGTATCTGAATGCAATTTTCCACTTCGTCCCTATTATTATTATTATAATTATTTTATTGTTGCTGTTATTATTATTATTATTATTATTATTATTATTATTATTATTATTATTATTATTATTTTCTTTGATATCTGGCGTTTACACATTTCTTTCCGGGTCCCGCCCAGGGACCTAAAGTTAGAAATGGCATCATGACACTTTCCACTGCAAAAAAAAAAATAATAATAATAATAATAATTACATAGATAAAGCCCTTCGTAAAGTGTGGGCTGTACTAGTCAGAACAATTTTTTGTATCTCTTTTAGGCATGGACTTCCAGGGATCCCTTCAATTAGTCTACTGGAATCATTTCTAACCAGTCCAAGGGCTCCAAATACAACAGGGATTGTTGATGTTCCCATGTGCCACATTTTTGAGATTTCTATTTCAACGTCCTTATATTTTTACAGCTTTTCGAATATCTTCAAAGATACATTGCAGTCTGCAGGGACTGCCATATCAATAAGGAGGCACTTATTTTGTTTGTGGTCTTTAATAACAATGTCTGGGCGGTTGGCTTTGATTGTTCTGTCAGTGTGTATTGTGTAGTCCCATAGAATTGTAACAGGTCCTATTATTATTATTATTTTTATTTCCTTTGATATCTGGCGTTTACACATTTCTTTCCGGGTCCCGCCCAGGGACCTAAGATTAGAAATGGCATCATGACACTTTCCACTGCAAAAAAAAAAAATAAAATAAAATACAAAAAATAATTACATAGATAAAGCCCTTCGTAAAGTGTGGGCTGTACTTGTCAGAACAATTTTTTGTATCTCTTTGAGGCATGAACTTCCAGGGATCCCTTCAATCAGCCTACTGGAATCTTTTCCAACCAGTCCAAGGGCTCCAACTACAACAGGAATTGTTGATGTTCCCATGTGCCACATTTTTTATTATTATTATTATTATTATTATTATTTTTATTTCCTTTGATATCTGGCGTTTACACATTTCTTTCCGGGTCCCGCCCAGGGACCTAAGGTTAGAAATGGTATCATGACACTTTCCACTGCAAAAAAAAATAAAAATAATTACATAGATAAAGCCCTTCGTAAAGTGTGGGCTGTACTTGTCAGAACAATTTTTTGTAACTCTTTGAGGCATGGACTTCCAGGGATCCCTTCAATCAGCCTACTGGAATCTTTTCCAACGAGTCTAAGGGCTTATTATTATTATTATTATTATTATTATTATTATTATTATTATTATTTTATTATTGAATAACATGAGTGACGTAACAAGTTCAATCTTCAAAGATACATTGCAGTCTGCATGGACTGCCATGTCAATAAGGAAGCACATTTTGTCTTTATTATTATTATTATTATTATTATTATCTTTGATATTTGGCGTTTACACATTTCTTTCCGGGTCCCGCCCAGGGACCTAAGGTTAGAAATGGTATCATGACACTTTCCACAGCAAAAGAAAAAAAAAGAAATTACATAGATAAAGCCCTTCGTAAAGTGTGGGCTGTACTTGTCAGAACAATTTTTTGTATCTCTTTGAGGCATGGACTTCCAGGGATCCCTTCAATCAGCCTACTGGAATCTTTTCCAACCAGTCCAAGGGCTCCAACTACAACAGGAATTGTTGATGTTCCCATGTGCCACATTTATTATTATTATTATTATTATTAGTGTTATTATTATTATTATTACCGATATGTCGACAGTGTTTCTATAAACGCTATATTCGCGATACTGAGCAGTCTTCTACGATACATATAGAATATTTATGCAATTAAATTCTTATCAGTTTTCCTGCTATGTGATCTTTGTTTCTGATTTCCTCTGCTGCCCATTTCAGGAATGGTCAGGAATATTTGAGAATGGGAATTGTTGAATGATGATCACTAATATGTTTCTTCTTTTTCAGGATTAACCATTGCTGACGTTTCCTTCATCTCTTCCTCTTTGATAATACTTCTCCCTGCAACACATTTCTCTGCCAATATCCTGATAATATAGCGGCAGAAGAGCTCAGTTATTTCTCTTAGTGCTTTTCTTTTGGTTCATGCCAAATAAAGATGCCAAATTCCATTCCGATATCTTAAATGGGGATTTTGACTGTCTGTATGAGAGAATCAATTTCCTCTTGTTACTGGCAGAATGCTTAAACTTGTTAGAATTTATTATATCTTTAAACGATATCATCGATATAGAGAATAGTAGAAGGTTTAGTGAGCTTCTTTATAAGATATCTGTTTGTCATTTTGCAAATATACAACGCGACCCTCTCCCAAAGTTTCCACCGCGCGCCAATGATTATCTCACACTGCATTTCGATTCTTTATGTCGTCGGTGTGTACAGAAAGCTGGGAAAGGGTCCACTGCATGCTCTCAAGGTAAAATGATGAAAGACAAACGCCATCTACACATCCCGATGCATGATTGTTAATATACACCAGCACCTGGACATACTGTATTTCCGGTTTTGATGCCACTTGATACCAAAAAACCCCTCATCCACTCATTTACTTCCCATCCCCAAGAGAATGGTACTTAGAAAAATAGACAAAAAAGACAACCTGCTGGCTATTAAACAGAAATACTTGTGATCGAGATAAAATAACACGTGGGTGTCCATAGTATCACAATTTCTACACGGGTGTCCATAGTATCACAATTTCTACTCGGGTGTCCATAGTATCACAATTTCTACACGGGTGTCCATAGTATCACAATTTCTACTCGGGTGCCCATAGTATCACAATTTCTACACGGGTGCCCATAGTATCACAGTTTCTATACGGGTGTCCATAGTATCACAATTTCTACACGGGTGCCCATAGTATCACAATTTCTACACGGGTGCCCATAGTATCACAGTTTCTATACGGGTGCCCATAGTATCACAGTTTCTATACGGGTGTCCATAGTATCACAGTTTCTATAGGGGTGTCCATAGTATCACAATTTCTACACGGGTGCCCATAGTATCACAGTTTCTATACGGGTGTCCATAGTATCACAATTTCTACACGGGTGCCCATAGTATCACAGTTTCTATACGGGTGTCCATAGTATCACAATTTCTACACGGGTGTCCATAGTATCACAGTTTCTACACCGGTGTCCATAGTATCACAATTTCTACAAGGGTGTCCATAGTATCACAATTTCTACAAGGGTGTCCATAGTATCACAATTTCTACTCGGGTGTCCATAGTATCACAATTTCTACACGGGTGCCCATAGTATCACAGTTTCTATACGGGTGTCCATAGTATCACAATTTCTACACGGGTGTCCATAGTATCACAGTTTCTACACCGGTGTCCATAGTATCACAATTTCTACAGGGGTGTCCATAGTATCACAATTTCTACAAGGGTGTCCATAGTATCACAATTTCTACTCGGGTGTCCATAGTATCACAATTTCTACACGGGTGCCCATAGTATCACAGTTTCTATACGGGTGTCCATAGTATCACAATTTCTACACGGGTGTCCATAGTATCACAGTTTCTACACCGGTGTCCATAGTATCACAATTTCTACAGGGGTGTCCATAGTATCACAATTTCTACAAGGGTGTCCATAGTATCACAATTTCTACTCGGGTGTCCATAGTATCACAATTTCTACACGGGTGCCCATAGTATCACAATTTCTACACGGGTGTCCATAGTATCACAATTTCTACTCGGGTGCCCATAGTATCACAATTTCTACACGGGTGCCCATAGTATCACAGTTTCTATACGGGTGTCCATAGTATCACAATTTCTACACGGGTGCCCATAGTATCACAATTTCTACACGGGTGCCCATAGTATCACAGTTTCTATACGGGTGTCCATAGTATCACAATTTCTACACGGGTGTCCATAGTATCACAATTTCTACACGGGTGCCCATAGTATCACAGTTTCTATACGGGTGTCCATAGTATCACAATTTCTACACGGGTGCCCATAGTATCACAATTTCTACACGGGTGCCCATAGTATCACAGTTTCTATACGGGTGTCCATAGTATCACAATTTCTACACGGGTGTCCATAGTATCACAGTTTCTACACCGGTGTCCATAGTATCACAATTTCTACAGGGGTGTCCATAGTATCACAATTTCTACAAGGGTGTCCATAGTATCACAATTTCTACTCGGGTGTCCATAGTATCACAATTTCTACACGGGTGCCCATAGTATCACAGTTTCTATACGGGTGTCCATAGTATCACAATTTCTACACGGGTGTCCATAGTATCACAGTTTCTACACCGGTGTCCATAGTATCACAATTTCTACAGGGGTGTCCATAGTATCACAATTTCTACAAGGGTGTCCATAGTATCACAATTTCTACTCGGGTGCCCATAGTATCACAATTTCTACACGGGTGCCCATAGTATCACAGTTTCTATACGGGTGTCCATAGTATCACAATTTCTACAAGGGTGTCCATAGTATCACAATTTCTACTCGGGTGTCCATAGTATCACAATTTCTACACGGGTGCCCATAGTATCACAGTTTCTATACGGGTGTCCATAGTATCACAATTTCTACACGGGTGTCCATAGTATCACAGTTTCTACACCGGTGTCCATAGTATCACAATTTCTACAGGGGTGTCCATAGTATCACAATTTCTACAAGGGTGTCCATAGTATCACAATTTCTACTCGGGTGTCCATAGTATCACAATTTCTACACGGGTGCCCATAGTATCACAATTTCTACACGGGTGTCCATAGTATCACAATTTCTACACGGGTGTCCATAGTATCTCAGTTTCTATACGGGTGTCCATAGTATCACAATTTCTACACGGGTGTCCATAGTATCACAATTTCTACACGGGTGTCCATAGTATCTCAGTTTCTATACGGGTGTCCATAGTATCACAATTTCTACACGGGTGTCCATAGTATCTCAGTTTCTATACGGGTGTCCATAGTATCACAATTTCTACTCGGGTGCCCATAGTATTACAATTTGACATGATATTTACGTCTCTACTTTACAAACTGCCTTTGCCTTTGTTATGTCGTATACTGTCTTGAGAGTTTTAGTATCTTCAGACATTCTGCTATTCAGGATTGTGGCATTCTACCGTTAAGCCCCTTTTCAGACTATTAGTTATCTTACATTGTTTTCTTTTTTCTCTCTTGAATATAAATTGTCTGATCCCTCGTTTCTCTGTTTTCCTTCCGGTTTATTTTCTCTTCTTCGGGACACAGAATGTTTTCAACCTTCCAGCAAGTAATAAGTTGCTTTAGTTATTTGAGCTGAAAGTTGACGGTGTCGCTTATCAGGTATTTTTTTTAAAATTTTTTGTTTATTTCTGCCTCCTAGGCATTGCTCTACCTGGTTAAGCTGAATCTGCCCAGAGATAAACCGGATCATAGGAGAAAGTAAACCACTCAACCATATCAAGGTACTTAAATTATGAAGTCGTCTACAATATTGGTAATCATATTATTATTATTATTATTAACAATAATAATTCTGGTTGTTGTTGTTATCTCTAGCATTCTATGGTGTTATTCTTAATGTCTCCATTAATAATCAATATTATTATTATTATTATTAAATATTTCTTTTATAGCTGCTTTTCCATTGATTCTACGATTTAACAATACTTTGCAGGTTATTTAAAGCCAGAAAAACATATTTCAAATTGTACTAATTTTTTGGAGATAATAATGATTTAGTGATACAAGTCTTACTAATTAACCCATAGCTAAGGGAGAAGATGTGAATTCATAACTTCCCCAACGGTAAGTGCATCTAGTAATCTCAAACGGTCAACCATCTAGGTACTAACCATACTCAATATTGCTTAACTGCGATGAGCTGTTTTATAATCACATGCCGGATTATAACCAATGACACAGAACAAGCGAAAGATTGTTTTTTTCCCCCATTTAAACAAAACACAATTATTAAAAAGACAAAAAACAAATGGACAAAGGTCTTCGTAGGATATAGGCTGAGCCGATGAAAACTATTTATTATTATTATTATTATTATTATTATTATTATTATTATTATTATTATTATTATTATTATTATTATTATTATTATTATTATTATTATTATTATTATTATTTTCTTTGATATCTGGCGTTTACACATTTCTTTCCAGGGACCTAAGGTTAGAAATGGCATCATGACACTTTCCACTGGAAAAAAAATTATTACATAGATAAAGCCCTTCGTAAAGTGTAAACTGTACTTGTCAGAACAATTTTTTGTATCTCTTTGAGGCATGGACTTACAGGGATCCCTTCAATTAGTCTACTGGAATTTATTATTATTATTATTATTATTATTATTATTATTATTATTATTTGCGTATGTTATGTTTCCTGCTTTGTATCCTGTAGAGCCGGGTCCAAAATATGGTTCATACGCCCTCTAGGAGAATTCTCATTTAATTGATAGCACTTTTCTTAGTATATCGGATGTTCCTGGTAGGCCGATTTTCTGGGCAACTTGTATGTTTATATTACCTGTTAGTAAAATTGTCCATTCCTTTTCTCATAAGGCATCGATTACTATTGGTACAGTCTCAGTCTTCATTCATTATATCCTGCTAATCTCGATCACCTAGTCCTTGTATTTAGACAATTTCTCGATAATTTTTATGGTGTTTCTCTCAGATGGTACTGCTATGTCAATAAGCATACACTTCCTGAATTTCTTGTCTTTTATGAAAATATGAGGTCCGTTGGCTTTTATTTCCCTGTTAGTTTGATTTGGCATGTCCCAGGGAATAGTTACATCGTTATTTTGGGTAACTGTCTCTGGTTGGTGCTCATACCATCTGTCAATGGTTTTGATTTTGTGCTACTTACATAATTATTATTATTAAACAAGCAATTATTATTATTGAATGAGACAGCAGCATAGCAACAACATGACGCTGGGGTAAACATTATTGTTGTTGATGTTGTACTTTTTTGTTGTCTATTTCTATGCATTGTCATTAAAGTCTTTATTAATGAACAAGATGTCATTAATAATTAATGGCATGCTTTATTAGCAATAGTATTAACCAACAGAAGTACTAAAATGTTTTGATAAAATTATAACATATATTTATAACAAAAAATAAAACATTAAATCAATAATCTGTTCCAAACACTATATTTTCAAAACTTTCTCTTCATCAATATTATTATTATTATTATTATTATTATTATTATTATTATTATTATTATTATTTTAAAAGCCAACAAAACACTACAACAGATCAAAGCGTCTGGGTGTCCAGATTTGGCACCACTGGGCTGTTGTACAAGCCATATTAATTCGGCGAAGCACGAGTAAATTTTGAATTCTTGTGACAGAGATTTATAAAACCCAGACTAAGAAAAAAAATACAGCAAAAGAAGAAAAAGCGAAAACAAAGAAGAAAAGAACCTATTTCACATCAAAGGTGAGAGCGGAAAACAAAATAGAAATTTTGAGACAGGGTGTTTTTCTCGTTTCTAACAAGTAAGTCTTTGAAACACCATCACGATATACACATATTTGACATGAAATCTGTCATTTATATGGATATATATATTTGCATATTTGTGCATGGGAATATACATCCATATATCTAGATATTGTGTGCATGTATCTTTTAAATATATACAGATAACGGCTTTGGGTATGATATATATTATATACATAAAACATATTAACTTACTACAGTTCAAATACAAATGGATTTAAGAAGAGTAGGCTGTGCCAGACCCTTAAGTGAAAAGGGCATTCCTGCTTTGCTTCTTTGAATATTAGGATTAAAAGCCCTCGAAGTCGAGTCAATTTCTATTTATAGAATTCGAATATCACGATCATGAATCCCGTAACCCCTTAAGGTCGTATGAGGACCACATATACTGCAACCGTAAGTGGAAAGTGCTCAGACGAACTGCATTCCTTGGTTCCACCAGTTCTAACCTTCACGACCAGGACAGTCCATGCCATTCACATTGTAACAAACCACCCACATTCTAATCGTATTTTTATTGCTGAGAAGTAAGTTCCACTCGAACAGCTTCTCGCGAACTACTGCTATGTGGAACCGACTCCCATCCCAAAAGGATGTTTTCCCGTTCACTATCATCTAAACCTGTCTAATAGTGCTTGAGAATTACCTTCCACTCCTATTGCCTCTTACTTTAACTCCCTGCCTTGAGTAGCCCCTGGGATTTGTACTGAGTAAACCTCAGCGTAAAAAGAAAAAAAAAAGCAGGAATGCTTCATGGGTTAGACAGCTTTACGGAGCCCAGCTCTCTCAAGGAATCGGATAGCAAAGTTAGAATACCAACACTTAAGGGTAGTTTGAATTAAGAGTTTTCCTTCTTTTAGACTGGTTCCCAAACAAGGCTATAGGACTCAATTTGCCCTGATATTTACCTATATGTGGGGGAGGGGCTAAAGATGGATTCATAGTTTATTAGCATGCAAGTGAATGTACTCCGAGTCGCCATTCATTACTCAATCGTTCCTCCCATATAATTGTCTGCAAATAAATATATAAACAAGTGAAGTTGCTATATAGCGAAACATTAACTGCATTTTCAATCTAAAGTTAGCATTATTCATACGACGATTCACTCTTCTTTTTCTGTACTGTGTCCATTCAGGATTGGACCATCATTTCTCTCGCAAGCTTTTTATCCTAAGTCGCTCTTAACAGTTTTTTTTTTTTTTTTTTAATATTCCTCCTTCTTCTCGTTCTGCTATCCATTTACAAAAGCCCTACAGGTCGGTTACTCAATGCTTTCCTCGGCCCAGTTTAACTTCGAAATGTCCTGTCAGTATCATATTTTCCAGGTCTTTTTTTTCTCATAATTTGTTTTAGAAATTTAAGCTGTCTCTTTTTAATTTTAAATATGAATGATATTTTGTTTCCATTTTCTTGAAACTCCCCCACTCCCTGACCCGCTCTATGGACGGTCATCTCAATATCTTGTAGAACGTTTCTGTTGCTTCAAGTTTCCTCTTCATCAATGAGGAAATTGTCCAGCATTCATTGCTATAGAGAAAGATTAGTATTGAATAGCAATTCAGTTATTGTTTTTTCTTTGCTTTTATCTGTTTCTTTGTACTTTGGTTACCTTTCTTGGAGGCATTTCTTTCTATTCCAATGTGCTTTCGGTGCCACACTTTCTGTCATCTATTTCTCAGATATTGATATTTTTATTTTATCAATCCTTGCTGCGCCATTCAATATCGGAACTATGTCTTCGAGGATAAAATCACAGGACATCAATAGAAGATTCTCCTTCTTCTTCTTCTTTTTCTTCTTCTTCTTCTTCTTCTTCTTCTTCTTCTTCTTCTTCTTCTTCTTCTTCTTCTTCTCATTATTATTATTATTATTATTATTATTATTATTATTATTATCATCATTATCATCATTATTATTATTATTATTATTATTATTATTATTATTAATATTATTATTATTATTATTATTATTATTAAACAGGGTTGGTTTCTCATTATTATTATTATTATTATTATTATTATCATCATTATTATTATCATTATTATTATTATTATTATTATTATTATTATTATTATTATTAAACAGGGTTGGTTTCTACTAGAATAAAAAAAATTACATTGGTCCAATTTATATCCGAGCCTGCACATATCCACCCTGAGAGTGACCCCTTTTATGGTGGGGAATTTAACCCACTGCATGGGGCGCACACGTCATATTCTAGGCTCAGATGACAGGGTAATATTGTTTTTCAACAGTAGTCTAGTGTTAAATTATTTTTAGGTATCTTCCTTTCTCTGTGCCGTGTCATTTCAAGACAAGGGCGATCATGACTCTCTTCAATGCCCTATCCCTTATGAAACTTAGCAGCGTTTTTGTCTTTGCCAAACCACCCGCCCACAGTCCCGCCACTCGTTCACACAAGCTCGTCCGGTAGGTGGTCTGCCGACTTATCCTATCTCTCTTAACCGAGATATACCTTGTGAGGGTTAAGTTCACCAAGCCTCCCTTCCTTGTTATGTGTCCAAGAAACTTTAGCTGTCACTTCTGTTACTTAGAACATCTAAGGAAATTATTATTATTACAAATGAGTCAAAATAAAAGAAATCAGAAAAAATTATAAATTAAATAAAATAATAACATAAACACGTTGTATAAAATAAAGTAAACAGAAATTTAAAATAATAAAAAATACTCCCAGCAAAAACTGTTAATGCTGAAAATACGGACATCCCACCAAAAGACGCTAAATTCAATCTCTTCACCACGAACCTTAGTACGGACAACACCTGTCCGACTTTTCTCTGTGATATGTCTTGTAATACTACGGTGTAAATTCTCCCTTTTATCACGTGTACCATACAAGAATTGTAATCTAAAAAATACACTCACCAATACACACAAATAATATAAATGAATTGCATAAAATTAACATAAAATTTACCATGCTTTTCCTGTTATTTCTACACGTTTTATTTCCTGCCAAGTATGCTTTTATCTCCGTAAACACAGGGCTAATTTCTGCTGCTATAATGTGAGTGACGACCCCACAAACACTTATACTCTTAAGTGGTTTTGTTTAAAACTTCCTCATTATTCGCCCTGTCCATGGAATTCTCGGCATCCTTTTGTAGAAATACATTTCTCCATCAGTCAGGAGATTGTCGAGCATTTACTGTTATATAATAAGATTGATACCCCATAGCAATTCAGCACTCTTTTCTTTGTTTCTAATGAATTTTTTTTCCTGTTTCTTGGTTATTTTGTTTAGCTTTGGGAAAGCATCTTTTTCTAATCCAATCCGTAAGAGAGGCATTCCAAAAATCGTTAAAATTTGGGAAAATAAATTCTAATAAAGTGCTGACATATACTTGATGAAGAGAAAATGGAAAATAAACGAAAAAAAAAGAGTATTTAGTTTCTTCTTTTAGTTGCGTTGTAAGGATTTTCCAAGACATTGGTGCGGTCGTGGCGTTTGTGCTTTTCTCAATTTTCCTGATTTATTGTTTAATATAGTCGGTTACGAGTTTGTTTTGTTTTTTCTTACCTGGGAGCTGAGGTAAAGGAAAGTTCTCTTTAGAATGTTATTAAACATGTTATATTGAGAGAATTGGGTACTTTGACGTGGTACAATGTTTAGCAAGTTTTGTCTCGCTAGATCACTTACGCTTGTGTAATGTGTTCGATCCTCGCGGGGTGATCTTTACTTTCGGCCTTATGCGACAAATAAGCTTTGCTCGGTAAATTATTACATTTTAAGCACGTCGACGCGGTGTAATGGTTAACAACCTTGTCTCGTTAGATTAATTGTGACTGGGTAGTAAGTTTGAATCTCACTGGGGCTCAATACTTCCGGTCTTGTGCCACTTCTAAGCTTCTGAGTTTTTTTTCCCTCAGAAATTGACCAGTGTTTATGACCACTTTTTTCTTTAGATACTTATGGGCATCCTGAGATTTTCTTAATGCGTTTATCAGTATTCTTTTAAATCTTTTTAAATTCTTCTTCTTCTGCTGCACTGCTGGCATACAAATATACGAAGCCCAATATACTCTTTATAGCACTATGTCTGATACAAGTATCTCAGATACAAGCATCACAGCCAAATATGTGCGATATGGTCACAGAAATACCTTCGTCCGTTTACCCCGTCGCCTAAGATGGTATCCGATTAAGGATATCCCTAAATATTTACGTGTAAATCGTCTTGGCGATATCACTTCAAACTTAATATACCCTCTCGAAACCCGACCCTGATGTTCCATCCAGTACATAAACAGAGATGCATAGTACTTCATCTCCTATGGCCAGCTGGTTATGGTCAGGGAACTAACAAACAAAACTGTAGTTCTGAACAGGATAATTACTTATCTTTATTCGATATATTTAAATGTTAACACCACCAATCAGCTAAGATTAGAATTCACGAGAACCATAGTAGAATAAGGGAATTTATTAGTATTATTATCAGTATTACTATTATTATTATTTGATTTGGTAACCTCTCCGAGTCTTACCGGTTTTGGTCGGGTTGTGATGATCATATCTCATCTCTTATCCGCAGCTGGGAAAGACAATACTTTCTTCAATAGTACTGCCGCTTGCACACTACCAGTGATGTCAGGTATAACCAAAGCGTCCACTGAGTCGGAAATAGTCAGAGTGTGCCAATCACACATGGGGCAACTTGAGATGCTGTTTGGTAAATTTTCTGATTTGATCTGCCAAGTCTTGGTACCTGCATATAATCGATTGTCACATCTTCACGATCATCATATACTAAGGTACTGCAACGGTTATCAGAATCCATTCATAGCTGCTCTATTTCAAAAATGTGATATCTGGGTGATTGCTCTCAAAGTGCTTGCCAAACGAAATGGTCGTATCACATATGAGATTCATTTGCTTATTTTCGGCTACTATAGGTGGTGATGGTTATATCACTTTTCTGCATACTTGAGGCCATAATTCCTTTATTATTATTATTATTATTATTATTATTATTATTATTATTATTATTATTATTATTATTATTATCATTATTATTATTATTATTATTTTATTTTATTTCCTTTGATTTCTGGTGTGTACACATTTTTCCGGGTTCCGCCAAGAGACCTAAGGTCAGAAATGGCATCATGACATTTTCCACTGACCAATTAAAAAAAACGAAAACAAAAACACATATTTTACATATATAAAGCACTTCGTAATGTGTGGGCTGTACTCGTGAGAACATTTTTTGTATTTGTTTAAGACATGGGCTTCTAGGAATCCCTTCAATGCGTCTACTGGAATTTTTTCCTACCAATCCGAGGGCTCCAACTACAACAGGGATTGTTGATGTTTCCATGTACCACATTTTTGAGATTTCTATTTCAAGGTCCTTGTATTTTGATAACTTTTTGAAGACCTACAAAGATACATTGCAGTCTGGAGGGACTGTCGTATCAATCAGGAAGCAATTTCTTGCGGTCTCATTATTATTATTATTATTATTATTATTATTATTATTATTATTATTATTATTATTATTTATTATTATTTATTACAGCAGTTACGAAAAGAGCGCTGTTTCAGAAAAAGAAAAAGAAGAGAAGAAACAGTGTTTGATGATGTTAAGCAATATTTCGACCGTATGTCTGTCTTCTTCAACTTATTTTTTTTTAATTTTTAAGTATAAAAATATTTAAATCCACAAAAAGTATAAGTCTCTGTAAAAACGTTGCTTTTTTTGTCATGTAAAGTTTCGTTTTGACGAATTCATTACCAGTACAGCTGTTTTTTTGTTGTTTTTTTTTTTATTACAAGACAAGTAACGTTTGTACAAAGACTTATAATATGTTTATTTATATATATATATATATATATATATATATATATATATATATATATATATATTTACACGAAAAGATGTTTTAAACATAACTTGAAGACTGACATACTGTTGAAATATTGTTACACATTGTCAACCATTGCTTCTTTTCTATTTTTTCTTAAATCTCGCTCTTCTCTTAACTTAACGTCTCTTAACGGCAATCGTTTTGTTTATTATTATTATTATTATTATTATTACTATTATTTCTGGTATTTTGACACATTATTCTTAACGTCTTTGTTAATAATCAGTCTATTAATTAGAATTAATTTTAGCATATTCACGTATTTTTTTACTTCATAATTAATAGTAATCTGTTATATCGTGGATTATACGATATAAACAACAAAGTAATCCCGAGTGGAAATATTACAATAACACAAGAAATCAGGTAACAAATAAGAATGGTTTATTGTACGTAAAGTACAAATGAGCAAGAGTTCGTAATACTAAGGAAAACAGGAGATAAGTCACGGAGGTTCGTAAGGGTCGCCTTCGCTCTCTTTGCCTGTCTCACTTTCCCCCTTTTTCAATAGCTCGTCAGTTTTTTATAGACTGACCAATCCATGCCGGCGTGTGCCAGGTTGTTCCACTATAACATAATCCTACCTGAGTAATAATAAAAAATAAAAAAAATAATTACAATAAGTAACAGAAACATATTTTATTTCACTGATATTATTATTCTATGCAGCTAGCAGTAATATTTTATTTTATCCTTTTAATTTTGACATGATTTGTTTTTTAGATTAAAAAAAACCCTCATGTCTTGTTTTAACCTCCAGGAAAGTGACTCGTTGTGCCTTCTCTGGCTAACGATCCCAGCTAACATGAAGTTGAAAAACTATATTAAATTCATTGCCAGGTCAGCTGCTATGGAAGTTCTTTCCTAGTGTCGTGTGAGACTATTTTTCTCTCCAGAATTTATCACACATATCTATAAGTCTGCCATTCGTCCATGCTTAAAATATTGTCCGGTGCCCCTGCCATTTGCCTTGAGCTCCTTGATAAGATTCAAAGAAGAATCAGCAATATTATTGGTCATGATCTGGTTTCTCTGTTTCAGTCACTTTCCCACCGCCGTAAAGTTGCCTCTGTGTCTTTTCTATAAATACTTTCATAGTAATTATTGGGATGAGCTCTACGTTATCGTACTTTGATTTTTTTTAAATTTATGCACAATATTAGAGATCTCATCAATTTAGTTGAACAGGCTAAATGTAGCCGAGAGTTCTATGCTAACAGTTTCTTTTCGTGCAATTCTCGCTTGTGGAACTCTCTTCTACTTCCATACTTTCCACCTAACTTTTATCTGCAAAAATTTAAATACAATGTCAATCGCTATCTGCTGTCCTCCTGATTATTCTTTTGTCTTCCCGCTCATTATTAATGTTTCTGTTCCTAATTCTTCCACACCCAGAAACATCTTGTGTCTTAGTGGCTTTACTATCTTCATGGGGTGCAACAGATTAAAAAAATGAAATCAAATAAAATAAAAAATGAATCAGTATTATCGGGGAGAGGGCAAGGAAATTCCATTATAGAATCAAACAAGGATTTGGTTTCTTCGTCAGAGTCGAACTTTTTAACGATGTTATCCTGTCAGAAAATATCGCTATGATGTTTCATTTTACTGTATTACAATATAAACGACACCCACCCAGATATAGAAATGGCCTTATTATAATATAATTAAGCTTCTTTTAACATTCCCACATAAAGTCTTGGCATTATTCGATAAATTATTAACAATGGTGTCCATTAGATTTTAGCTTTAACAACCTCTTATCAAATTCGGATGAATCACAGGATTCAACCATTATTGTACTTATCCATTTCAGCTCTCCTGAGCGCCGGCTCGCTTGTGATTTCACTTGGGTTATTTTTTTTATTCTTTTATATGTTCATATGTAATGCCGCCTACACACTGAGATAAGAAAAACAGTTGCGAAGGCTTCCTGATCATGACAAAACTCAGCTTTAATATAAATGGATTTGTTTTTTTCTTGCGGATTACTCTTTGGATTATTAATAAGAGCAAGCCAGGAAATATCTCACCAAGGTGTCGTATTTAGCGAACTGCCGTATTTATTTACAATTTATCTATAATACCTGAAATTTTGAGCTAAAATTAAAAGTAAAAAACTGGGGTCGGTTTCATATTATATACGAGTACGCGTTTTATGAAGAATTTTTATTCAGTTGGGAAAAAAAAAACTTGAAACAATAAAATGGAAAATACACCCAGCAAACTAAGCAGGTGCTGATGACAATAGTTTAGAAAAGGTATTTGATATATCGGCAATAATCTTTTTTGGGGAATCAGGGTAATTGATCGTTTTCTGGCTCAAAGACAGGAATTTCATTGAATTTACTTTAAAAAATAATAATGGGAATACTCAAGATCTCTCATGTTCCATAACATTAATGTTACAACTAAGGCCTAGCTATTCTATAAATTATGTTATTTTTAAATTGTTTTTCCTGTTTCGAAAATGATGGCGATAATTCCACTGCTATGAAATTGTTGTTTCATATTCCTCCGTTTATTGACAAATTTTTAAAATTAGAACAGTTTTGCTTACAAGATAAAGTTTGTTTATATTTTAATTTTCTTATTTTTCATTGTTTCCTCTATCCATTCTTAATGAAGGACACTTTGTTCTTTCATAGTTTATTAACATATAGAAATATAATAAAGTCTTATCAAGCAGAAAAATATGAAAGATTAATCAACACCTTAAAATGTATCAGCGTGTAAGTCTTGTTAACGCCTTTCCCCGAAAATTCGAAAATAGGTTTTGAAACATAAATTAAAGGAAAGAACACGCATTTGTTAAACTCCAGGTTCATTTCTATTCTTTAATAAAAATTAAGTAATGTATTTCTTTCGTCATTCTCTCCCTTTAATAATGTGTTCTTTGTCTCTTATACTCAGTAATTCCTGGCGCCTTAGTGGCTTCAATACTCTGGTGAGGTGAAATTATTAATATATATATATATATATATATATATATATATATATATATATATATTAATATATTTTAAAATAATAATTTAATATATTTTAATATATATTTTAAATAAGTCCCCCCCCCACCTTCCACTTAGGATACAATCTTTTCCCATTGAGCAGGTTTTCGTAGCGTCGCCCACGCGACGCCAGCGTATCCGACTCCAAGAAAGAATACTCTGACTTTAGAATTTCAGTTTTTCTGTTTCTGACCAGTCCTGTATATATCGTCTCTTCATCTAACTTAAATCTAATATAAATATGTCTCCATTAACCATGTCCTGAAGAAGGTCTATTTGACCGAAACGTCTGACGTCGACAGAATAACAAAAACAAAAACAAAATAAAAACAGTAAACTCACATATTCGGATTTTGCTTTGTCTTTTCCACATTTTCATCATATATATATATATATATATATATATATATATATATATATATATATATATATATATATATATATATGTATGTATGTATGTATGTAAAATGAGTATGTGTTTTTGTGTGTATATATATATATATATATATATATATATATATATATATATATATATATATATATATGCAATTCTTTTATATATATTGCATATGCGCGGTACGTATATATGTGTGTGCAACACAACATTATTCCGCGAACAAAATAAACGAACGGTCTGCGTGTTGGCACGACGACTGACGAAAGATGTTCGCTACACAATCCAACATTGAAATAGAGCGACCAATTGCGTACGTAAGTATGCAACGACACGTGGTTGTGCATATACGCCCAGTCCCACACTGTTCATATATGTTTATGTTTGTGTGAGCTGCAATACATGCACGTGCGTGTATCTATGTCTGCGTACGTCTGAGTGGCGTTCCGACGAAAATTTTTCCTCCCACTACTATAAAAACACCGATATACGCAACCATATATAAATCCAAAATTTAATCAGTTTGTCTCACGATCGCAAATAGCTTGAAACCCAGGGTCACAAACTCACATCAATCCAGCTAAATAAATATATATATACATATATTTATTTTTTGTCATCCACAGACAGACTGTTTAGCTGCTCATCAGTGCGGCTAGACGTCCGGTTTCCTCTAGCTAGGATCGAAACCCGACTGAATTGGCGTCAGTCGGAACTTCTACCACTAAGCCATCAGCTCACGGCAGGAATGATGGTGAATTTTAGCGTGTTTATTTTTGATTTAGATAAACACACAGTGACTGACAGTGACTCAATTCTGCCGAAGAGTCATGCTATATATATGTATAAAGCATAAAATCCAAAATTACCTGATGTGGGTATAGTCTATTTCAGGCCAGCACTGCCATATAACAGTCTTCCTCAACTCTTAACTGACTGTCGCAGAATGGTGGTTTTGAGTTTAGTTTTGATAGCAGTCCTTGAAAATGTACGGGTTTACTTACGGGGACGCCTCGTTTTGATAAGGAGTCTGTGTTGGTGACAAGGAGATGGACCGGAGTCGGAGTTTATTTACGACCAAATCCTTTAGATGTATAGAAATGATTAGGTTCAAGCCAGTGGATTATATTATTAATGTTGGGGAATTTAAAGACAATTTAAAGTATTTTAAAAATTTAAATTTAAAGCATATGGCGGTGCTAGTCTGGAATAGACTATACCCACATGAGGTAATTTTATATTTTTTGCTGGTTAAAATACATGTTCGGTTATAATTAATACATTGAGCTCTCTCTCTAAGCATCAGTTTTAATATCTGATATAACTAGGATCCAACTTGATTATATACCAACAGATCTATTACCTGTTTACATATATATATATATATATATATATATATATATATATATATATATATATATATATATATATATATATATATGATAAAATATAGTTTAAGGTATGATATATTTATAGGTTATAGTGCTTAATATCATGGATAGAACGTATGTGAATATAAAAGTGAACATCGAAGTCAACAGCCAGATGCTACAGTCAGTTTCTTGCTTAAACACAATCGTCAGGCCATGATGATTGCGTTTACGCATGAAACAGACTGTCGCCTCTGAGTGTTGATTTCAATGTCCACACACACGTACACACACACACCTGTGTGTGTGTGTGTGTGTGTGTGTGTGTGTGTGTGTGTGTGTGTGTGCGTGTGTGTGTGTGAACGATACTGTGAGTATATTGAAAAATATGGTCAGTTCAGTTATGTGGCATGCGTGATACACGCTTAGGTAATCATGTATCTTTAAATACATGACTGACGAGGCAGACTTTTTTTTCCCGTAGTAAGTTGCCATTTCTTTCTGTGGTAACCAGTTGCCATCCAAGACAATAGAACTATTTATGCATAAGTGGAGGAGAAGAAGAGGATTCATACCATTCCCAAGGTTATTAACACGTAAGTGAATGCAATGAATTCGACTGGAATCCGAACTCGGCTCTCCGATTCCTCAATCCGAGCCGCTATCCACCTAGAATAATATGGTACAACTTCTAAAAATACATAGGGATGACTATACTACTCCTATTAACTCAAGCATATAATTTATTACTTTTTATAGCGTTATAAACACGGGGTCGTACTATATTCAAGATGTATTATACACAAGAAAATAAGATAGACTAGCAGAACTATTCATATTGTGTAGTGGGAGTACTAAGGTTCTATATTCAAAACTAATCTTCAATTAGTTAACGGTTTCTCTCTCGGTCAAAGTCTTTTCCTTTGATCACAAGTTAAATGGCGTGTGTTTTCACGTCCATGTTTATTCTTGCATCATTCTACATATTTATTATTTATTCTGATCTGCACAATGTAATTTACCTTTTCTTTACGCTGATATATTTCCTTCCGTTGGACTGCGATAAGAATAGCAGCGACAGGTGGCAAAATTTGGTCGCATTTACTTCGCACCTTGGTAATCGATATGGTACCGGAACGACAACGAGGCGGATGTCGCGTTGGCCTACGGCTAAGAACTACTTGAATCTCTACAAGGAAGGCTCGTTATATTAGGTTTTTCGAGAGAGACATGACTTCCGTGATTTCTTCTTGTTATGTCTTTAATTCCAAAATTTCCTTATTAAGTCGGATCGATTGGCAAGTCCAATTATTTTCAGGTCCTCAATCAGATCATCTTATTTACAAATGGTTCAAAGGATATCTCAGACGATACTGATATTCCTAAACATGGTTGTCTTTTGCTGGTCGAACATTTCCATATATAGATATAAATTAGTAGAGAGATAACTCACGAATTCTAAATACTATATTTATTTTTGTTTATTTATGTCGATCTAATTAAATTCCTACAAAGTGGGGGAAAAAAAAGAAAAAACTTACATTTTTTAACTTGTCCCGAAATACCGTACAACTATATTTTTTCATACTTCCAATAGAGTTGTTTTAACAGCGGACGGGATGAACTCGAAAGACTCATTGGCATAGCGAAAGATGCCTTCTAAAAGCTAAGCAAAGTATTAAGAAACAGAAAAAAAGTTAGAAACAAAGGAAAGAGTACTGAATTGTTATATAATATCAGTCCTCCTATATGGCAATGAATGTTAAACATTAAAACAGATGAAGAAGAAACTTGAAGCAAGAGAAATTCGGTTCTACAGAAGGATACTGAGAATCATGGACCGAATGTGTGCGCAATGACGAAAAGAAAATGTAAGCAAAATTGACACTTATACTTAGCATCAGGAAGAGACAGCTGAAATTTCTAGGGTACATAATGATGAAAGAGGGCTTGGAAAATTTGATACTCACAGGACAGATTGAAGACAAGAGGGGCAGAGGAAAACAACGCTTTACCTATCTAGCGAACTTGAGTAAATGGATGACGGAACAAGGTTCAGGAGACATAACAAAAAAATTATTACGAGCTATTAACAAACGACGGGAAAATGTTGAAAGCCATGATCGGCAACGCCCTGAATAGACACCACGGAACATAGAAGAAGAAGAAGAAGCAGAAGAAGAAGAAGAAGAAGAAGAAGTGAAAATACTTGAAGAATCTTATGTTGACTTCTGTCGATGTAAATATATATTTTATAAGATGTCCTTATAATTTCGTATCGAACCGTACATCGTCAACTATCGACATATATACGTTTTCCTGACACCATTAAATATCGTTCCTTTACGTTTGTGTTATAAACTACCTGGCGCTTAATTCTATTTACAAACTAGCATAGGCATATATTAACGTACGGTACGACCAGGCTTTGAGTTTTTATTACAATGGCTGTTCTTTAGCTTAGATTGCACGACAAAATATCCAGTCACAACCAAAATGGCGTCAGTTATATCCAGTAAATAGCAATTTACTACTTTTCCCAAAACAAACAGCAGAGACAGACAATGCATAAGAGAAGTGTTTAAAATGTCACGTCTAATTAGGATGTAGTCGGTTGTGGCTCTCCACAGATACCTTTTTTTATTATCTGTAAACTGCAATGAGCTATGGAAACTATAGTAAAATGGTTTCCCGCTGTCCTCTTTGGAAATTAGTTTTCTTTCTCTGCTTCCTATCCCGGATAACGACTCGGAAGGAGAAACTAGAGAGCCGAGTTCGAATTTCCTTCAGGTCAGTTACATTCACCTAAGCGCCAATACCCTTGGGTAAGATATGAATCCATCTACTTTCCTCAGCTAAACAGTAGGATTTGTATCTGGAAACATTATTAATATCATTATTATTATTAAAAAAAATGCTAAATTAATATTCACTTACAAAAAAAAAGAATTATTCTAACAAAAATTATTGTTAGAAATATATGTTTCAGGTTTAAATAAAGGGTTGATAACACGTAAAAAATCTCTTTGCCATCCATTACTAGACAGCACAGATTTTTTTAATATCAGGGCTGGTATGGTGTGGAGAATGAATTCATGCCTTTTCTAAGGGCATTTTTTTACGAATGAAAACGTAAAAGACTAGCACGGAATTTGAACAGAGCCCATTTCCAATTTTGGGGGCAATATACATTATACTACTTCCACATCCTGCACAAATACTACTTGCTTGTAAAATCCTACTATAGAGGAGTCTTGCCACATACCGGTTCCTGGGGAAACTACTCGTCCCAATGTACACCATAAGTGATGTATGTCTTTTTAGTGATAGACTTCTCTATGATTTGCTATTTTTTAACATTAGATTCAGGTTGTGTTCCGTTGGCTGACAGTATTTTTGTATCTCGTTTAAACAACTAGATTTCCTTTTTTCCCTTTACATAAACTAATTGTTCTCTGGTTTTAATTTGATAACATTTATTTTATCTTCTGAAAATATTCGCAAATAGAAAAGCTCGAGATCATAACACGGGCAATAGAAGCAAAGCAGTCGTAATCGTGTAAACACGATAAACTTATCAAAAAGACAAGACCGAATAAAACAGTGAATTGTTTGTTTGAAACTAATTAGTTTGGGCAATTTCGTGTTTGCATCTGCGCCTGCGTGTATTTTCTGGTCAACAGTCAATTAGAAACGAGTAAAACAGCGAAAAGAAGAAAAACAAAGTCTTAGCAAGAAAATAAATAAAACGGTAAAAAGGGATATACAGGAATAAAAGTTGAAAAGGGTGTCATAAAAAAATTAAAAAAAAAAAGATTGGCATTCTTGTCAAAAATAAAACACGCTATCCATTATAATTAAGCTTGGAATAGAGTTTACTTCCATCTTAAGTGTCAATTGCTTTGTATTATGTTCTTTTTACTACTTCCTTTATGTGTCGTGTCCCTTCAGGACGTAGACGATCATGATCTCCACAGCTTCCTCTGCCTTATATCTCTTAATAATTTTTGTCTTTTTTATTTCTCCCAAAACTCTGTTCTATCATCCATTTACTCAAACTCATCAAGCTCTCCTCTGTCTCTCTTGCCCTAAATATGTCCTGTGAGTATCTGAGTATCTCCAAGCCCTCCTTCCTCATTATGTGCCCCAGAAATTTCAACCGCTTTTTCCTGATGTTCAGTATAAGTTTCGTTTTTGCATCCATTTTCTCCCAAAATGTACTTGTTGCTAATATATTCGGCCCATGGTATCCTCAGCATCTTTCTGTAGAACCACATTTCTGTTGTTTCAAGTCTGTTCTTCATCTTTTAAAGGATTGTCCAGCATTCGCTGCCATAAAGGAAGACAGATATAGGCCGTCAATCTACGACAGTGAGAAAACAGTACAGAATTAAATTTAAAGAAGGGGGTTTCGCGTAAATTCAAAAACCTGTCTATTCTGATTCACAGAAGACTGTTTAAAGGTGACAACTGCTTTAACCAGTAAGCTTCAAGTCAACTCGATAAACTGATCCCTTCATATCATAGTACCTTTTGGTCTGGCGCTACAGCGAACTGTAGCAAACAGCAGAAACCACATCACTTGAGGACTACCAGCAGCAGCAACAACTAAAATGGAGAGCAAACGTAACTCGAAGAGAAAGTAATAGCATAATCAAAATGTTGACATTTCACACTACTTCAAATAAAAGGCTAATAAGGAAACCACCATCAATACCGGAAAGAGATATAAAAGCTACTGGACTTAAGAAACATTTTTTCCTAAAATATATGTTTTAAGAGAAATATTTTATAAAATTCAACTGAAAACAGTACTAGCTGCTCCGTCAAAGAATGCGAAATGATTTAGGGAAATGGCTAATATTACCTTTACCATTCCACGCACTTTTTATCAACGTTTGGTTTCATTTTTGTTTGTTTTAATTATTTACATTACTATAGTAAATATATAAGAAAATTGGGATAACTGTTATAACGATGTTTCTCTGATGAACTGGCTTTATCAGAAAAAGGAGTTTACTTCGACAAAATCTGTATTAACAAAACAAAATGTAATTCAATTTAAACATATAGACGTTTGATTTTGATTTTACCTGTGTTGTTTAAGAAATTAGATTGTACTATCACCGAAGTTAGTTTGTTTGTGCAGTAATGGATAATGACAAAGAATTGTTAATCGGAAAGCCTGAGTACCGATTCAAGATGGGTTCGTTATATTCACTTACGCGCAATTATGCTTTGGAAAGGTATGAATCCACCAGTACCTCCAATTATGGGTTAATTAGTAAGATTTGTATCACTAAACCATTATTATTATTATTAAAAAAAACATTGCGCAGAAAATATTTAAATTTCGGTATTAAATAACTCATAGAAGTTGATATGCCGCTAAACAAAAACAACCAATCAATTTAAATTTCTATTAAAAGTTAATACCAGGTCAAAATTGAAATCCCGAAGATTTCGTTTGCATGCAAGTACACTAAGTCTGTTCTCTAATTTTTTGCCTGTGTTATATTCTGATATTCTTTTCATTAAAGCTCGGGGTGTTTCACCAATATATTTTTAAGCATATTGTTTAGATTCTATTTGGTAGACGTTTTCTTCTGATGTAAAGAAAATATTAAACATCCATATGATTAACGTGAACCACGTATTTTCTCGCTGATGTAATATTTGTTGAAATAAAATCCTTATTCCGATGAAGCCGATTCGGAGGCGAACTCCATTGGAAATACAAATATATATAGAGTCATCATAAACAAAGAATAGTTTTTCAACCGCATGTTAGTAGTTTGTTTCCATTAAATGTTACTAATTCTTCTATCTCTCCCCGCACACAAAAAATCAAATTTTCCTAACAGTTCATATAATTCTTTGTGTAGTAACTCATCAAATCTTTTTACACTGTCTATGAAACGTTGATATACATCCTTCTTCCTTTATGGGATAGTATTCTTGTTCAAAGAGCGTGTAGCGGAATTTAATGGGATATAGGGAATGAGTAATGTGGCTTCGTTAATGACATTGGAAATATGTTAAATAATTATAAAACTGTTTCTTCAGCGAGCTTAAATAAAAAAAGATTTGAGTTTCCTGTTCTCTTCTCACTATTGTTAGTCAAGAAAACGTACCTCTGACACTTTAATTCCTGGCGTTGATGTGGTTTTATTTACATATTTGGAATTATAATCACCCTATTTTCTGGTTATTAAAAACAGAGACGGTTCAGTTTCATTGTGAATTAAGCAGTGAGAAAAAGAATAAATAAATAGAGCGATATACCAGAAACTCAGAAAGATAAGCAATGCCTATGTGGTTAGAATTAAGTGACTGCAAGCGGTAGGTTGTATAGTTTAATCAGCAAGTCAACTACTTCATTGACCTCAGCTTTCCGGGGAAAAGCGCACGAATTTAAATCTTAGCGAAGAGCTGTGATATGCGATAAAAAGCAAATGAAATTTAAATAGAAGCAAAAAACTGAAAGATTAATTATATAATTTGATCATAATACAAATGGAAAGTTTCACAAAGATAGCATGAAAATGTGCGCTATTTTTGCATATGTATTGTTATTTTTGCTTTTTAGATTTTTTTGATTTTTTTGGTTCAGAATTATTTAATTTATCAAAGTTTTATTTTAATTTTTTTTCTTTTGTTTTACGCTTTTTATCTAAGTTATAAAATTGTTTCGTCTATATTTTAACTTGATTAATTCCCTTTAGTTTTCTTTCTTTTCCTTTTTTTTTTTTTTGTTTTGTTACGTAGACTGTTTTTAATATTAAAAGTACGTTTCCTTAGTTGTTATACGTGATTTATTTCACTTTTTTGCTCATTCTTAATTCTCCATGCTTTTGTCTTTTTTTCTTAACTATTTTATGGTGCATTTACATTTCGAACATGATTTTATTTGTTTCTAATTTCTTTTCTGCTGTTTTATTATATTTTTGTATTTATTTATTTATTTATTTATTTATTTGTGGTTTCACATATTTTACGATTTTTCTACCATTTTTTTTCTTTAACGATTTTCGGCTTTCTTCTTTTTTGCTTCGTACGATTTTTTTCCTCGAGACTTGTTTAGTATTTTACAGCTTTCTCTGTTCTTTATTTATTTATTTCACCCGAGAAGGGAGACAATAATTAAGTATCAGGGAAATGGCGGACAAACTGCGCAAAAAATAGGCGAAAATAATGAGAAATGTGTCGTAAAGTGTATTCCGCAAGAGTGCAAAGTTATACACGTTCTGCAAAACATGGCTATACGTGACGTATATTCTCTTCCTACTCTTTTCTCTCTCTTTTTTCTCACTCTTTCTCCTTCTTTCACTCACTTTACAAGCGCGCGCACACACACACGCTCATATATATATATATATATATATATATATATATATATATATATATATGCCTTTAGCTGCCTTTCTGTTTCAGTATTTATTTATCTTTCTCTATCGGTTTTCCTTTGTTTCTTGCTCACTCTCTCTCTCTCTCTCTCTCACTCTCTCTTCTATTTTTAAACCTATTTCTCTCTTTTCTGCTGGCTAAACTATTTCTATTTCTCTCGTTTTCTCCCTTTCATTCTTCTCTCTTCCTGTGACTCTTTCCTATCAATCTATCTATCTATCTATCTATCTATCTATCTATCTATCTATCTATCTATCTATCTATCTCTTATTTAATAATATTTGTCCTCTCAGTCATACCCTTGCTTTCTCTGCCTTCTTTGTATAAGACATATTCCTCTTTGTCTCTTACTCCCGTCTTCCTCATTCTTTTAACTTTCATTCTGTAAATAAGAAGAGTGCGAAATTGAAGTCCTTCTCTATTCCTTCCTTGGAGTCCTTCTCTATTTCTTCCAATTCTTTCTTTTTCTCTGACTTAGTCTTATTCTTGAAACTAATACATTCCTATTTCTCTTTGCTATTCTTTTTCATTTAATTTCTTTCATTGATCCATGATTCATTCATAATTTCCTTCAATTTATTCGAATTTTCTATTTCATTCTTCCATTTTGTTTTACTCGATAACGATTCATGTTTCCTTTCACTCGGTCGTACTTTTCTTTTCATTCTTTCTTTTTCATTCTTTCTTTCTATTCTTCGTCCAAATTTTCATTCAGTCATTCATCATTTCTTTATGTTTTTTCTTATTTTTATTTCTTCCTGCCTTTTGTATTTCTTTCATTCTGTAAATACTTTTTTCTCTTTCGTTTATCTTCCTTTGTTTTTTTCTTCCTTCTTGCTGCAATTCTTCCTTTCTTTTTTCTTCCCTTTATTCTTTATTTCATTTTTCTATCTTTTTTTCTGTTTTTCTTTCTTTCTTTCTTTCTTCCTTTCTTTCTTCCTTTCTTTCTTTTTGTCTGGCAAATATTTCTTTTTCCCTCCTTGTTCTTCTTTCTCGATTCTCCCACCTTTCTTTCTTTCTTTCTTTCTTTCTTTCTTTCTTGTCTGTTTGTTTGTTTCACTGTCTGTTTTTCTTTTATTCTTTTTTATTCTTATTTCACTTCCCTTATCTCTTTTACTTTCTTTCTTTCTATTTTCTTTTTTTTCAATTATTCTTGCAAGTCCTCTT
>OZ038487.1:62384420-62399420 GCA_964036315.1 Acanthosepion esculentum
AAAAAGAAAATGGAAGAAATCAGATTGTGGAAACAAAAGTAGATTAATATGGCGTTGGGAGGCTGATTGGTCGGGGAGAGGTGCAAGTGTTTTTGCGCTCAGGTAGGTCTGAAGGAATGTTAATGGTGGATGGTTATTGTTTTGAACAATGGGAAGTGGAATCAATGACTGTCGACAGTGAAAATTGCGGCCACGTCGAGACAAAGGAAAACGAGACATTTGATGTCTGATAAATAAAACAAAAAGCGATCAATTCGAAGGTAATAAAAACAAGGCCTGACAATATAGACGTGTGTGTGTGTGTTTGTATACAGGCATATAATACGTATATCCGTATATATATATATATATATATATATATATATATATATATATATATATATATATATATATGCACCTATACGTTAATATGTTTGTATAAACATACCGCGAGAGAATGAGATATCTATTTTCAGAAATATATGCATTCTGTCTGAATGTTTGTGATGAGGAGATATTATTTACATTATTTGAACGTGGTCTAGTCTTCTCACCTTTATTGCTGTTAGCTCTGAATTAAATAATGATTATAATAAATAAAATGTTCCTTTCGAAATTTCCTGAAGGTTATCAGGATCAACGATCATCTGAAAAATGTCGGGGGGATACAATGGCCGAAACGTTGTCATAACTTTAAAAAAAGATAGGAACAATAGTCAACGTGTAAATTATCTAAAAAAATGTAAGAATGACTATATGTAAGAATATATATATATATATATATATATATATATATATATATATATATATATATATATGCCGTGCGCCGACGGCTTACTGGGAGAAGTTCCGACTGACGCAAATTCAGTCGGGTTTTGATCCTAGCTAGAGGCAACCGGACGTCTAGCCACACTGATGAGCTGTGAAACAGCGAAACAGTCTGTCTGTGGATGACAAAAATATTGGCTCCTGAAAAATTAATTTCGGTTGAGCTCTTTGGTTTGAGGTGTGAGTTTGTAAACAAGTGACTATATAAGCTAATATTGCACGACTCTTCGGCAGAATTGAGTCACTGTCAGTCACTGTGTGTTTATCTAAATCTAAAAATAAACACCCTAAAATTCACCTTCATTCCTGTCGTGCGCCGACGGCTTAGTGGGAGAAGTTCCGACTGACGCAAATTCAGTCGGGTTTCGATCCTAGCTAGAGGCAACCGGACGTCTAGCCACAGTTTGTCTGTGGATGACAATATATATATATATATATATATATATATATATATATATATATATATATATATATATATATATATATATATATATTGTACCGGCTGTAACAGCAAATTCGTTCAAATTGTTAGATTAAGGTTTGAACCCGTGTATGTTAGAAATGATTAAAGGTATCTTATTGCAATTCTCCGACCGTTTTTGTAACTCCATTGGACTCTACGTTGAGCAATAAGCAATAACTGATGAATCGAGATGAAAATGACATGTTCATTAATTAATCATAGCTAAGGATCTGAAGCTCATGAAGGATGTAACTAAAGTTCAACATATATATGTATATTATGTGTGTGTGTGTGTGTGTGTGTGTGTGTGTGTGTTATTTCAGGATCATTTCCCAACTTATTCAAGATGATCTTCGACCTCTCTAACCTTCTAACTTTCTGTCCTGGAGTAACGAGGTGCAACACAGGTTTCACATACGATTTCATTTTCTAGTCTTTTTTCACTGCTCTTTGGACTGTCATCGCTGAAACTCCTCTCGCATATGCCAAACGTCTTCTGAGTGAGTTGGATCTTTTCTAATTGATATCCTTAGCTCTACGTTGAAATGATGATCCCTCTTCCTGTTATGACCTCCTGATCTAGTTTCCCTCTTTACTATTCCCTCTTTTTTAAACTTATTCACCGTTCTCGACGTAGCAATGGATAGCCGCTCGGATTGAGGAATTAGAGAGCCGAGTTCGAATACCAGTCGAATACATTACATTCACTTACGTGCTAATAACCTTGGGAAAGGTGTGAATCCTAATCCTCTCCTCCCAGCTATGGGTAAATAGCAGAACAGACTTGGATGGCAACTGGTCTTACGCAGAAAGAAATGACAACCTACTGCGGGGAAAAAATCTGCCTCGTCAGTCATGTATCGAAAGATACATGATCGCCTAAGCGTTTATCACGCATGGCACATAATTGACCGTTGTCTGGATGGTTCTTTGAATAGATTTGAAGATGGAAGCCAGAGGATGAAAGTCGGTACAATTACTGAAGGTCTGAATGATTTTTTCCTCACCCCATTGCTCAATGGTGCTGACACATAACGACTTTCTCTTTATAGCTGAATAACTAAAAGAGCTTTTCAGTGTTTCTTACGACAAATGGTGTCGAGATGGCTTGACGATTTATCTGAAAACCTGGAAAAATAACTCAATTTGTTTAGTGTTTTTTTTTAGATATTAAACATTTTGTTGTATGGACAATTATGCTGTTACACGATTTGGACAATTTTGCGGTTACACCCAGTATATACTGGGTGAGATGGGTAAATTGTCAACATATTGTATTTTTTTAATTTCGTGCATGCGCGTTGTTTGTTCTCGAATTTGTCGACTGTAGATTATAGTAGGGCCAGTTGGGTATCGCCTTTGAAAAAAGAGCAAGATGACGTAATTCACTCCGTCAGAAATTTGGAAGCGGCACGCTGTGGTGCTTGGCATTCGCACAGGAAGTTCGAATACGAATATTTCCGTGTGTTTGGGTGTCAATCTGAGGACTGTGCAGAGGATTCGGGAAGAGTTGATGAGTCTAATGGTGATTACGAGGGTTCGGCAGCTCGGAAAACTCCCTCTGTTCTTTCTGATACGCGAATTTGTTGTTGAGGGCCTCAGCCTCAACACGGAGGCCTACATCAAGTCCCTTGACTCAAGCGAGTGGCTTCTGGATGACCCTATGTCTGGCAACAGTACACAGCACTATGCCACACAAGCAGGAGAACCCAGTCATGTCTGTCTGACAAATTTTCTGCGACCACATCACCGCTTACATCTAAAATCCCCAGACTGCAATACCCTTGATTATTATGTGTTGGGCGCAGTTGAATGAGATACCAAAAAAATCTCCTTGTAACACCAATGATGAAATGAAGGTAAGGATTATGGCACTATTCAACAACTTTAACAAGGAGACTGCCCAGAAGAGTTGCAGGCGATTCCGAAGTTGTCTGCTTAGGCCAAGGTTGAAGCCAATAGCGATTTAATTGAATAAATGTATTGTTTAGTATTTCAAGATATTTTTGTGTAATTTGGGTAAATATATCTGCTAAAATGAGATGTCAGTGTTATTTTCATTTTTGCCTAATTTAGACAATTTATCCATCGCACCCTATATATATGTATATATGTATGTGTGTGTGTGTGTGTGTGTGTGTGTGTGTGTGTGTGTGTGTGTGTGTGTGTGTGTGATGAGATAAAGAACACGTTTATCACTCTAACTTAACTAAGCTTTAATAAAAATGAAACATATTAGTTTGATAAACATTTCCTATTTGTTCCTAATCTCATTATTCATATATATGTATATATATATACATATATATATATATATATATATATATATATATATATATATAGTCATCCACATACAGAGTGTTTCGCTGTATCACAGCTCATCGGTTTGGATAGATATCCGATTGTTTCAAGCCGGGATCGAAACACAACTGATTCGCGAACAGTCGTAGATTTCACACTGAGTCATCGGCGTACGGTTGAAAAAAAGACGAATTTTGCATACCCATTCTGTGAATAGACATGCTAATAACCGAGAGAGTTCAATTCAATATATATATATATATATATATATATATATATATATATATATATATATATATATATATATATATATATATATATATATATATATATATATATATATAGGACGTTATTTCATATATGAGTACCCACTATAATGTCGTCTGAAGTAATAGAAAAGTTGAAAATACGTTAATTTTATATAATTATTATAACAGAACTCTTTCGTGCGTGTTTTTTTTTAAATGACCATTACAACGAAATGCCGATTTTATCGCAGTTATAATAAGAATGTCTTTGTAATTTACCCCTGAGGATGATCTTGGAGGAGATCGAAATTACTTGGGTAGAAAAAAAAACTACAGCGCCTTCCTTGATGAATTTCAGCTTAGCATCAAGATACTGGTTAAAGAACTGGAAAGGCTCAGTATAAAAATAAACAGACATAATCTGTCTATATTATTCAATGAAATACACACACACACAGACACACACATATACATTCATACATACATATACATACATATAAATATATATATATATATATAT
Source organism: Acanthosepion esculentum (assembly GCA_964036315.1). Lineage (NCBI taxonomy): Eukaryota > Metazoa > Mollusca > Cephalopoda > Sepiida > Sepiidae > Acanthosepion > Acanthosepion esculentum. The sequence goes on from OZ038487.1 coordinate 62,388,760, forward strand.
ATATGTATATATAAAGGAAATCAAGATAGATATATATATATATACATATATATATATATATATATATATATTTTAGAATTGGACATAGCCCGACAATTTATTTAAAGACATTTATATTATGTTTAACGTTCTTTTTATATATACAAGTATTTAAGCAAATGCTCTGTTTTATAATAAACAGTATTAAATAACATTTACCGGCCTGAATGTCCGAGAAATTTTCATAGAAAATTTTCGCTCTCCGACAGGAATCGAACCTGTATCCTATACGGAACCATCATTTTGCGTGATGTGCCTTAACCTTTCGGCCACAGAGCAGCGTCTGGTTAGCAAGGTCGATTTTACTATCTTTAAACTTAAATCTTCCATGAATCTCTTCTATTCATATCTGCTCTAGCGTATCAAATGTAAACAAATGACGTCATATATTTTAGAATCACGCGAAATGATGGTTCCGTATAGGATACAGGTTCGATTCCTGTCGGAGAGCGAAAATTTTCTATGAAAATTTCTCGGACATTCAGGCCGGTAAATGTTATTTAATACTGTTTATTATAAAACAGAGCATTTGCTTAAATACATGTATCTATAAAAAGAACGTTAAACATAATATAAATGTCTTTAAATATATATATATATATGCCTGGATAACCGTGATATGATCCAAAGAAGAATCAGTAATATTATTGGTCTTGATCTGGCAGCTCGGCTCCAGTTAGTTTCCCACCCCAGTAAGGTTGCCTATATATGTCTTTTCTATAAATACTTTCATAGTAATTGTTCGGATAAACTCTTCGCTATCGTACCTAGAATTTTTATTTCAATTAAGCGCAGCACCAGAATGGCGTCTAGATCTTATCGATTTACTGTTGAACTGGCTAGATATAGCCGTAAATTCTATACTATCAGTTTCTTTTCTCGCACTTCTCGTTTGTGAAACTCCCTTCCGGTTCTACGCTTTCCAACCAACTTTAATCTGTAAAAATTTAAATGCAATGTCAATCGCTATATACTCTCCTCCTGATTACTCCCTACGCTTTCTGCTCATCCTTATTGTTCCTCTTCCTAATTCATCCACGCCCTGTAACCCATTGATCTTACTGACAAGATAAGCTTTATATGGCACAACAGCGTTATTAAAAAATATAATAATAAGCAATTATCAAATTTCAAAATCTTGCAAGATTGTTGCGTCAAAGGTATGATATGTTTACAATTAACCGTTAATTCAATCTTTGAATTATCTTTTGTCAGTAAGATAAATTTCGCCGTAGTATTTTTTGTACATTCTTCTTCTAGTACTGCTGATAATATGTAGTAAAGCGGTATATAGTAAAGAGTAGTTTGAGAAAATAAAATATTCGATTAGAAAAAACGGTTGCATTTAGCTATTTCAACAGTAAAAGAGTGGGACAAAGTTGCCATTTTAGTAGCACGCTTAAGTTCATATATTAGAGGCACCAGGGAAAAAAGCTCGTCATGAAAATATTTGTAGAAAAAAAAAAAAAGATTGAAGTCACGTCACGTCGGAAAGAAAGTGACTGAAGTTGTGATGCCTTCGTCAGAATGGATTACATTACAGATCTTTCTTTGGATTTTTAGTGAATCCATTTTCTATCCGTATGCAAGCGATTTTCTGCCCAAAGATTCTGGATTATTCTAATATCATTCCCAAATATGTTATGATTACCCAGCAGTTCCATCAATTCCTTAGGTACTTTATTAAACGCATAATTTATAAAACATAGGTATATATCCTTTTGCATGCAGGCTCGATATATGGTAATAAAAATAAACAATAAAAAGATGGTATAAAACTAGTAATAAAATAAGAATAAACATAAGGTATTTTCAAACAGGTCTGTAATTTCTACGTAGTACACTGCTTGGTGCTACACAGTCTTCTGAAAAATTGGATTGTGATTTTTGTGGAAAATATCGAAATACTAAGGAAAATATTTTTCTTTTTGGCGGTATAACGGTATAAAACTATCCTCGGTCATAATTCTGCAAAATCCATATAGCATTCTTGTCGTTAATATTTTATTCAAAAATGACATTTTGGCAAAGGACCAAACCAATAATAATTTTTATTGTTTCAAAAAGCTATTTTTAGAATTTTAATAAACCATGAGGATTTTTAGTGTTAATTCAACCCAATATCGCAAATATTAATTAACCTTAAGAAATTATAAATTTTAAATAAAAGTTTTTGTTTTTTTTATTAAATTTTTTGACTCTTTTGAAATTTTTAATTTTAAATCAAAGATTATTTTTGGGCAGTCTTTTGAAATTATAAACTTTAAATCGTGAAACAAAAGAATGTTTCATGTACTGTGTGCCAGATAGAACAGCCTCTACATTATTGGAATCAATCCGAAGCTGTACTGTACCTGGGACCACGATTATGTTGAATTGTTGAAAGGATATACATCTTGGAAGGATAATCCAATTATATTCATCTGACAATAAATCACAGTATGAATTTCGTTGACCCAGAAACATCAGCTGGCACGCAAACAATCGAAAGTACCTGGCGGAACGCCAAAATGAAGAATAAATCCATGTTCGGGACTCATTGCAGCATGATAGACTTTTATTTGTGTCAGTTCCTTTGGAGACGAAAGGCAAAAAATAAAAATAAATGTATTTTTGAACAAATTTTAAAGGACATTTCTGAATTTTGATGTGAATTTTAGTAAATATAAACTGTTTTTACTTTGGCGTGAATTAATATTTTGGGGTGAATTCACAGAAAAGATCTAACCATGATATATGAATCTAAATTTTTTTCTTGTTGCAATTAGCCATGACTAACTCAGATTACTTCTTCTTGTAACTTTTCATCGGCTGCAGTTCGGTATTATTAAATGGCAGCACTAGAGTATGCAAAATGTTTTTCGCAATCTCACTTGAACATATTGATATAATTTTGCATTATCGCAAATCTACTTTATACCACAATGGCGATGTTTGGGTGAAGAAGACAAGCAAAGATGGCTTCGATGTCTCGCAAGGATCTTTTCACGCTGCTGAAGTTTCGGGCGGTTTATATTAAATAAAATAAACAAATAAATATTTCGTCGGGCGGTTTATATTAAATAAAATAAACAAAATTGTCCACATTGACAATCACCGCCTCTACAGAGATGATGGTCTAATTATTGTGTCTGACAATGGAAAGGCTTATAGAAATAAGATCAGGAAAATGTTTTTTAAGCTTTTCCACGGCCCTAAATTAGAAATTATGGTCGAAATGAACAAAAAGATCATACAATATTTAGATATTTAATTGAACCTCTCTGTCAGCTCTGCGTCTCGAACCTCTCTGTCAGCTCTGCCTCTCGATATATAAAACCGAATACTATAGGAAAATATATAAATTTCAAATTCAACCACACTCCAAGCATTATTAAGCACATCCTGAAGGTTATTGAGTGATTACTGTCGTCTGAAGATGTCTTTGAATCAAAGAAAAAGTGTATAAAACAGTATTGAGAGAAGAGGGGCACTAAAACAAACTGAACTTTAACCCTCAATCCAACCAGCAACTGAGGAATAAAAATAAGGAGATAGATATTATATGGTTCGATCCCCACTTTAATTTAGAAGTAAGAACTAATATAGGGCAAATATTTTTCAAACTGCTCACTAAGCATTTCCCAAAGACTTCTAATTGATACAATATTTTTTAAAAGAAATACTGTAAACTTAATTTACTGCTGCACCAACAATCTAGATAATATTATAAAGAAACATTACACGAGGGAGTTCAAGATGGCCGCACATATTTCTTGTCAGTTATCGAGAAAACTCAACAATTTCAGTTTCATATGCTGAAGGGACACGGTGCGTAAAAAAGACGGTTTCTCCAAATAATGAGAACGGAATACGCCGAGAGGATGGTTCTATCCGACATTCCGCCTCAACCAACACTTTCTAATAATCAAAGGTAAAAAAAAAGATTTATACATTGGACAAAAAATGATTACAAGAAATTATCAAAATTCTAAGCATAATATTTTCAAACCATAAAAATTTAGAGTAGGAGGTATTAAAAATGACAAGTTAAAAAAAAAACTTTAAAATTCTGAAAGAAAACAAAAAAATACATTTTCGTATTGTTAAATTTAATTCTTTTCTTCTATGTCATGTATCCCTTCAGGATGTAGACGATCATGGTACTCCACGTGTTCCTTTCCTTTGTAAATCTTAATATTTTTTCTTTTTCTTGCTCCACTAAAATTTGCTCTGCCAGCAATTTACACATGCTTGCTAGATATGTTATGCGTTGTTTTCCTCTGTTCCTCTTGCCTTCAATCTCTCCTGTGAATATAAGATTTCCCTTCTTCCTCATTATGCGCCCCAGAAACATCAACTGTCTCTTCCTGATGTTAGGTATAAGTTTCCTTTTTGTTTCCATTTTCTCTAAAACTTCGTCGTTGCTCACATATTCGGTTAGACATTTGTTGTGGTAGGATCCACCTAATTTGCATAGTGGAGTACCGACGATATAAATATGGTTGGTACCGGGAAGACAAGGAGGCGAATCAAGAGATCCAACTAGAGACTCTGCCCGACTGCGACTTAGTCAACACATTCTCCAGGAACGGTCTTCCCAGAAATATACAAAAGACTACATGTAAATATTGTGTACACTTTCTTGTTTCAATACATTTTATTCTAAGTACATTTTGTATTTGCATTATTATTCCATGCATTAGTCAAGTTTCAACAATGGCGACGAAGTAGAACGAACCATACGGAAAAAAAAGAATTAATAATTGAGAGTTTTCAACAATTGGGATAAGTCATTGAAGAACCCAGGCTGAAAAAAAAATTATTAATTCAAAGTCCAACTTTAACGTAACGACGAAGGATTCTGAACTTATGGATATGTAGAACTCGTTAAAAGACGACTAAGCATAAAGGAACGTTAACTCAGAAAAATTTTAAAGGTGTCGTAAACGAATAACGGTGATTTTTAATTGAAAAAATTATCTACAACGATGCACCCGTTAAAAAGAAAAAAAAAACTGGCCGACTACAAAAACATGCATGGAAGGAAAAGGAGCACAAATACACCGTGTCGACTTTGAAAGGTAACGAACTTTAAAAAATTTTTTTTTTTTGTTTGTTCAACAATATAGTGACGTTGTCATTGAAATACGCGAACAGAAGTCGAAAACGAAAAAAAAAAGTCCGACGGTCTCTGTTCACAAACAAAAAAAAAAAAAAAAAAAATACCAAAGTTGATTATCACGGGCGTGAATGTAAAAGCAAGACATAAAATTAAAAAGTCGTACGTTGTTTCGATTTTTTTTTTTTGGTCAGCTTATATGATATCTGTGGATACACAAATTAAAAGTATAGTCGTTGTTGCATGAACACTATCAGCTAAAGATGGATGAACTATTTAAAGTCATATCTGAATTATTCAAATCCCAGCAAGAACAACTGATAGCACTGCAAAAATATCAAGAAAAGCAAGATGAAAGACAGCAAAAATATCAAGAACAACAGATAGCACTGCAAAAATATCAAGAAAAGCAAGATGAAAGACAGCAAAAATATCAAGAACGGCAAGAGGAAAGACTTTTAGAAATTCAAAAGTTAACACTGGAGAAATTAAACAACTATCAGGCAAATGAAGGAAATTCTTCATATTCGAATAACACCATATTTAATTCGCTGGAAATTTTCAACTATGTGCCAGACGAAGAAAAAACGTTTGAAGCGTACTTTAAACGATATGAAGATATTTTCTTCACAGACTGCGAAAACTGGTCGAATTCAAGAAAAGTCAGTCTATTACTAAGAAAGCTAGGTACAGCAGAACATAGCAAATTTGTAGATTTTATTCTACCGAGAAAAACAACTGATTTGGAATTCTCGGAAACAGTGAAATTGCTAAAAGAGCTGTTTGGAGCAAATATGTCGCTTTGGCATAAGCGATGGTTATGCATGAATGTCTCTAAATCCGACGATCAGGATTACTTAACATATGCAGCTATAGTGAATAGACATTGTGACAATTTCAGATTGGCAGAGATTACGGTTGAAGAATTCAAGTGTTTAATTTTTGCTCAAGGACTGGTATCCAGTAAGAGTGCCGAAATAAGACGTAGAGTTTTGTCTAAACTCGAATCTGAACAAAACCTTACCCTGCAAAAGTTAGCAGAGGAGTGTCAACGGGCCGTAAGTTTAAAGAAAGAGTCTAAAAAAATCGAAGAAGCTGGCATTGCTTATATTAAAAAAATAAAAAAACAGTCAAATTACCCAGCAGAAAAAAATTGGAGTAAAAATTCGGCGTATTTTAAAAATAGACAAGAAAATAAAAAGAACGAGGATGGAAAAAAGGTCCCACCATATAATTGCAGACGTTGTAACGAAAGACACTGGGAGGTAAATTGCCCATATAGAAATAAGAAATGTTTCGTGTGCCACAAGAATGGTCACAAAGGATCGTGTTGTAAAACGAAAAAATTCAATAGCCGAATTATACAAACAAATTCGAATATCAAATCAGATAGAGATTTGAGGAAATATGTGACGACTGAAATATTTAAAAAGAATATCAAATTTCAACTCGATTCGGGGTCAGATTTAACAATAATGAACTATAAAACATGGAAAAATTTTTAAAAGGCCTACAATAATGAAGTCAACGAAACTCGCTCGAACGGTAACTGGAAAGGAAATTAACTTCGAAGGCGAGGTTGTACTTCCCATGAAATTGAACGGGATCGTTAAAAAAATAAAAGTTTTCATTCTGAAAAATGGAGAAAACTTAATGGGTACAGATTTTATTGAAACATTCGAATTGTGGGATAAACCGTTAAACGCATTCTGCAGAAAAGTAGAAAGTAATACGCAAACAAGACAGGACATTAAAGATTAATTAAAGAAAAAGTTTCCGGAAACCTTCACACCTGGTTTTGGAAGATGTAACAAGTTTGAAGCTAAATTTGAATTAAAGGAAAATACTATGCCAATTTTTAAAAAGAAACGTAACGTGCCTTTTGCAAGTGTAAAAAAAGTTAACGAAGAACTTGATAGATTGGAAAAAATGGGAATTATTTCAAAAGTAGAATCTAATTCATGGGCTGCGCCGATTGTGTGCATAAAAAAGAAATCAAACCAAATCAGAGTCTGCGTTGATTTTTCGACAAGGTTGAACTCGGTAATTAAGGACTACCATTACCCGTTACCGAGTCCCGAGGAGATTTTTAACAAGCTAAATGGCGGAGTGATTTTCTCCAAATTCCCGTCGAAGAGGAATGTTCGAAGTTACTAGGGATAAACACGCATAGAGGTTTATTCAAGTACAACAGGCTTCCTTTTGGCATTAAAGTGGCACCAGCCATTTTTCAACAAGCTATGGACGTCATGTTGAATGATTTAGACTTGGCGTGTGCCTACTTAGATGACATCATAGTAAGGAGTGCAAACGTCGACGAACATCGAGAGCACCTCAATCAAGTATTTAAAAAGATTCAGGACTTTGGATTTAAAGTCAAAGAATCAAAGTGCGAATTTGGTTTGGAGGAAATTAATTATTTAGGTCACATTATCAACAAAAATGGCAGATTTCCAGATCCGGAAAGGTCCATTGCGATTAGAGACATGCCGACGCCCACTAATGTGGCGACGTTACAGCGTTTTCTGGGGCTCGCAAACTATTATCAAGCGTTCATTAAAGGAATGTACAATCTAAGAGCTCCGTTGAATGAACTATTAAAAAAAGACAAGGCATGGGAATGGACGGGAGAATGTCAGAAAGCCTTTGATGAAATAAAGAAAATGCTTACGTCCGACCTCTTTTTAACCCATTACAATCCCAAACTTGATATTGTAGTGGCAAGTGACGCTAGTTCATACGGGGTAGGAGCGTGTATTCAACACATAATGCTAGATGGTTCTAGAAAACCAATTGCACATGCTTCGAGAGCATTACTCCCAGGAGAACGAAGTTATTCACAGATAGAAAAAGGGGGGCTGAGTATCATTTTTGCCATAACAAAATTTCATAGATACATCTACGGCAGACATTTTATGTTAGAAACGGATCATAAACCTCTGATCACTATTTTTGGTTCAAAGAAAGGGTTACACGTTTATACGGAAAATTGACTGTTAAGATGGGGAACAATTCTTCTCAATTATGATTTTCACATAAAGCACCTATCATCTAAAAATATAATTCATGCGGATACTTTATCAAGACACATACCGAGTCAAGAAGAAAGATTCGAAGAATCAATTATTGCAAATATCAGAGCAGATTATGAGGTGAAAAGCATGGTAAACAACATTGTAAGAGAGCTACCGGTTACATCAAAGGAAATCAAAAAAGAAGCTGAAAGCGATGATTTCATTTTAGAAATAAAAAGCAAAATGGTAGCAAATGACCAAAAAGTGCAGGAGATTTATTCAATATGTGACGGAATTTTATTATATGTTGAGAGAGTAGTAGTACCAAAAAAGTTGCAAAAAAGAATCCTACGGGACTTTCATATGGGTCACCCGGGGATTAATAGAACAAAAAGCTTAAGGCGAATCTTTGTATATTGGAAAGGAATGGATGTGGATATCGAAAACATGGTTCATCGATGTAAAGGGTGTGCGTTAGCAGCTAAGGCACCACCTATAGTACACAAACCATGGCCAAAGACGGATCATCCGTGGACAAGATTACACATTGATTTCGCTGGTCCAGTAGAAGATTATTACTACGTAATAGTGGTAGATAGTTTTACAAAATGTGCGGAAGTACTACGCTGCAAAAAGCCTACGTCCAATACCACAACAACTTTTTTGCATGAACTATTTGCACGGTTCGGTGTGCCAGAGTGTATTGTGAGTGACAATGGTACACAATTCACTTCTGAAGAATTTAAGGAATTTTGTGAGTTATATCAAATTAACCACATAACGACGCCGCCGTATCATCCGAGATCCAATGGACTCGCAGAAAGATTTGTCGATACGTTAAAACGCGCTCTGAAGAAAGCCTCAGGAGTTCCAACGGAAAAGGCGCTTCAGCAATTTCTACAAGTATACAGAATCACGCCAAACCAGAGAACACAATCAAACATGGCACCAGCTGAACTAATGTTCGCTAGGAAAATTAAGTCAGTGTTTGACAAGCTTTTGCCAGGAAAAAATAGAGTAAAGTATACTATGTATACAGCTAGAAAAGATACACCGCCGGAGAGAAGGGTTTTTTCAAGTGCTACAGAAACAACGTTGAGTTCTGGGAGCGAGGCATAGTGGACAAGAGAATCGGTGACCTGATTTACATAATTAAAGGGCCGAAGAATACTCATAAAAGGCACCTGAACCAACTTAAAAAATGATACGATCTAGAGCATGAAGAGAGTATACCGGACGAGGAGGAAGATCCCATTGATGTAATGTATGATATTTTTCAAGTAGAACCTCCGCAGAATACTCCTGAACCGAGAAGATCCGGTAGGAAACGAAAGTTCACGGATCCATTGGACGTGAATCCAAAACGGAAAAGATATTAAAATTAAGCAGATTGACATATACATATGAAGTATACAAATGGGATCTACAAAGAAATAACCATAATCATCATCCCATATAGGAAGCCAGTTTGAAATCCAAAAGGGATTCCAAGGCTTGGGAGGGGGGTGTTGTGGTAGGATCCACCTAATTTGCATAGTGGAGTACCGACCATATAAATATGGTTGGTACCGGGAAGACAAGGAGGCGAATCAAGAGATCCAACTAGAGACTCTGCCCGACTGCGACTTAGTCAACACATTCTCCAGGAACGGTCTTCCCAGAAATATACAAAAGACTATATGTAAATATTGTGTACACTTTCTTGTTTCAATACATTTTATTCTAAGTACATTTTGTGTTTGCATTATTATTCCATGCATTAGTCAAGTTTCAACGACATTATAAATTAATAATATTATAAATGAACACTTGAATAATTAAATAGTGTTTAACATTTTTTATGTTAAAGATAACATGTAATTAGCTTCATATGTTTCGGATTTATTCATTGACTCACCCAATGTGGAGGCATGTGCTGCACCGGTGTCACTAACGGTTTACTGGGATCGTGGCTGTGACATTGATATATAAAAGAAATCAATAAATCTATTTCTATAATATATAAACCTAAATTAGATAAGAGAAAAATATTTGTAAAGATTACACTGAAGTGAATATATCTGGGTGTGCGTACTTTTGTATTTGCAGGGGTGTGACGGAGGTGCATACGTTCCATGTATGTATATGTCGTAAACGCCTGCTTGCTTCCTGAAAGGCTGCTCTGTGCTTGTACGTCTTTGAGAAAGTGAAGAATTGAAGAAAGAAGAGCAACAGCAACAACAACAAAAAAAGAGATTTGAACTGACAGACGTTTACGCATAATTCTTAATCGTGTTCATTTTTCCACTACGATTTTTAACCGGAAGTTAAAAGATGAGAAAAGTTATTTTCGAATGTTTTGTGCGAGGCAAAATGGGAAAGAGAGTTGATGTTTTTTTGCATGAATACTATCGGCAAATAAGCAGAAATATTGTGGAATAGGCGAATTGCCGCATTCCAAATTATAATGAATTTGATAGATAGATAGATAGATAGATAGATAGATAGATAGATAGATAGATAGATAT
>OZ038487.1:62401920-62526920 GCA_964036315.1 Acanthosepion esculentum
GGGTCCTCTGTTCTCTTTTACAAATCTTTGTCGCGTAGTCGGCTTTCTTCCTACGGGACTCTTTCTCTGAGTCAGCTCTCATTACGAGAGGTGCCTGGGTATTCGACCATTGTCTATTCGTACGACTTGTCCGAGTCAACACAAGAGCTTTTCTATTAGGATAGTGGTCACGTGGGGAATGTCAGGTTTCTCGAGGAGGGTCTTTTTCACGATATGTCGGTGACTGCGTATGTGAAAACTGTAGAGTTTCTATTCCAGACTGGCACACACTGTCCAAGTTTCATGGCTGCATATTGGGTACATAAGATGCAACCTTTATAAGCCAGGATCTTGATGTGTTATGCCAGCTTACATAATGCTTTTTTTAAAAATTCCCAGCATAATTAAACCCAGGTACGCAAGATGATGTATAAGTTCAAAATCGTAATAACTGATTCTGATGTTGGTTGGGTACTCTACCTCCTATTCCATGACCTATCCTTTTCTAGATATTGAAGGTAAGACTGGAGTTACGGCAAGCTCAGTCGAAGGACATTAGCCGAATAGATAGTGAGGGACTGCGTCTTTTGTAAAGAAGAAATTCTGTAGTAAGCATTTCATCCGAAATTTTGTTGATAAACTGAAAATATGTATATAGCTATCCAGAGTAGCATGTTAAACAAAACGCTCAATCGTTCTGAATGCGAATTTTTAACGGAGGTCCCACAAGTATATGGGATTAGAATTCTCTTTTTTTAAATGGCATTTATGTGTTGTCTCAGATCAGAGAGCCGTACGCACACATTTTAAACCACCACAGAACTGTATGAATCACGATTGTCAACAATTCTGTCGGGAAAACAACTGTGATAGTCACTTTCGTCTTCTATTTGCCATGTCCCTTCGGGACGTAGGGGATCACGACTGGCCACAATTTCCTTTTCTTTGTAGCTCTTAATATTTTTTTCTTATTTGTCCTAAACCTCCATTTACTCAAGCTAAGTAAGTTATACGTTGCTTTCCTCTGTCCCTCTTGATTTCAATCTGTCCTGTGAGTATCAGATTTTCCAAACTCTCTTTCCTCATTATGTGCGCTAGAAAACTTAACTGTCTCTTCCTGATGTTAATATAATCTTCGTCGTTGTTCACATGTTCAGTCTCTTATACTCAGCATCCTTCTGTATAACCACATTTCTCCCACCTCAAGTCTCCTCTTCATCCGTGAGGATATTGTCCAGCATTAACTGCCATACAGGACTGATATTACGTAACATTTTAGTGCCACCAACTACAAAAAGCCTTTAACGGTAAGAGAAGCCCTTATCATAAAAAATCAACCATTAACAACGTCAACTAGGAACACTGCTGGAATGTACTGACCACGTTATATTCTATTGTTTTTTCAGTGTGTCTCTTGCATGTAAATAATCTATTGCTGAGGAAGTATTTTTGTCATTGAACTAATGCTCCTAGAATTACGATGTGCTCCTATAATAATTAGAGAAATATATATATATATATATATATATATATATATATATATATATATATATATATATATATATATATACAGGCCCTCCCTGTGTAAACAGCGTTAGTGTCTGTTGGGGCTCGCTGTCATTTGCCTCTAGCTCCTATTTTTTCCCCTCATACTCATTTCCTTTTCATTGCATACCCTGTTTTTTTTTAATTACATTAAAATCTCCCGCAGAAGCCTGAAGAGCGGGAGCGAAACCGGTTGCTTCCCTTTTTATTCTTTGCTTTGTATTTTAATATGTCTAGTAATATTAAGCTTAACACCTTCATTTCAGTTATAAAATTTTGTACCTACAAAAATATCTTTATATATATATATATATATATATATATATATATATATATATATATATATATATATATATATATATATATATATATATATATAACATTTAGTGAGGTCCTTGACGACACACATAATGCAAAGAGCCTAGCATTAGATATCTCGAAGGCCCTGGACAAGGTGTGGAACAATGATTGCTTCAAAAGCTCTCCATCTATACTCCTATAAGAATTACAGGAATATATATATAAAACACATGTACGAAAAACATCAGAATACTAAGGATTTATCAAAATTACCACATTAATATATATTAATATAAGATTGTAATGGACATAAATTAGAACATCGTTTGTCTATTGTCCTTAATCAATAAACTTATCTCCGTATTACATATTAATAATTAGAAATATATATTTAAAGACACGCTCGTTTAAATATTACGGATGTTACAAATTTTATCGTTTCACCCCAAGCAAGGTGACAATGCCACTACAACGTGGGAGTTTACAGAGAGTGAAAGTGAAATTGAAAGAGACGACTGAGAATAGGGAGGATTGGGGAAATGACAAAAAAGGAACAGGTTTCAAGAAGATAGCATATGGCGATTGACGTTGCATTTAGATTTTTGAAGATTGTAGTTATCAGGGATGCAAGAAATAGGAAGGAAGTTCCACAGATGGGAAATGCGAGAAAATAAATTGTTACAGCAGAAGTGGTGGTGGCATCTAACTTGTTCAACAGTAAAACGAAGAGACATCGTTGCCAATCGAACAGCACGCCTAAATTCATGTAGAAGGAGCACCAGGGGAAAATGCTTGTTAGAGCATTTGTCAGGAAAATATTTTAGAAAAAAACAGAAGGAAGCCATATCACATCGGTGAGAAAATGGCTGAACTCAAGATGCCTGGTCAGAATCGATTACAGTACAGATCCTTCTTTGGATTTTGTCGACAATCTCGAGATGTGAAGCAGGATCACTAGACCAGATATGGCAACTGTATTCAATGATAAATTCATAAATGCGCAAAATGGATTCTGACGAGAAAAATCTTCTGGCGCGACACAGTGAACCAACTTTCTTTGCCGTAGACATAGTAATTGATTCGATACAGTCTCTCCACTTCATATCAGTGAAAAACATGAAGCTAGCCGTATTTGTATACTATTAGGTTGGTGCAAAAATAATGTCGTTTTTTGACGTTTAACTTCATGTGAGAAAACGACATTATTTTTGCACCAACCTAATATTATTAATATATTGTTCTAATTTTAGTATCACGTTAACTATTTTTTAGAATACTCTGTATGCGTCTAAAAGTTAAGTGATAGAGTGATAGTTGCCGAATTCCTTATTATCTCCCTTTAATAAAGTAATTTATTGATGAAGTTACAATAAATTTATTTCATTTAGGGAAGTTTTAATAAAGTAACTAATCTGATGTGCGGAAATTTTTCATGTACGTTTCTTCGGAATATACAATAGATAAATAGTCATCGAATTTTGTCTATCGATCTATCAAAAGGTCTGTTACTATACCATCTTCCCCTGATTGTTTTCCGGTTTCACATTTTCAAGGGGAAATATTATTTCATCTCTTACTACCTCTAGTGCATATCAGTTAGTACCTACATGAGTAGCTTTTGGTAGTATTTTTTTTAAATTTTTTGAATCATACAGCTTCGAGTATCATTTCGCTGTTGTCTCCGTCTGATTTGACGTCCTTGTTTCTGTCTTCCACTGCAGGCATTCGTTGTTCATCTCTTGTTCTACAGATCCGACATGTAGCAAATGCTACAGTTATCTCATATATTCTAAAATTTCCATGATGATTTTCTTTTCTCCTTTGTTTTTATTCTTTTGTTCATTTGCTCCTTCACTTTTTTCTATCTATATCTCGTTTCTTTTCCGTCAGTTCTCCCGTTGTCTTTCTCTAGTACTATGTCTCGTTACTTTCTCCCCTTGTGTGCGTTATTTTCGCAGCTGCTTCCTTAATTATCATTGTCGCTTCGCTTTTCACGTCTTCCATGTTATTCTGAGATTGCAAGCTATGTAAAGTACCGAATAAATACGATGTATGTATCAAAAGATTTTCCGAGTTTATTTTGCATTCCTTGGCTTAATATTGAAACCAGGTGAGTCAGAAGACATAACCGATTAAATAGTTCCTATGACAGGTAACACGATGTACTTCCGATCAATGAAATGACAAAGTGATTTAAAAATGTGTCTATCCGAGAACAAATAAATGCATAAAAAAGAATGGATTAACTTATTTACCTTCTTATCTATTATCTCCATCCACACCTATATAGATACAGATGTCCGGATTGCTCAGTGACTGTGTGCAGCTTTCCGAGAATGAGTCCTGAGAATGATCAACAAAATTAACAGCGAGACTATCTTCTTCTTATTCAGTAAGCCTTTTACAGCATACTTAATAATTGAATAAAAAATTTCAGGCTAAAATTCTAAGAAAAATAAAGAGTTTGCCCTTGTTGGCTTTTAAAAAAAAGTATACACTGACCGATCAGCAAATATGTTCAAACGATGTAAAATATTCAAATGTTTTCTATCGCTTTTCCCATAGAAAAAGTTCTGATGAGCTACAGTTCTTTAAACTCGCAAGTTCAGACCTTTACAACTAAGACCCACCAGGCAATATAAAGTGGCGAATATTCATTCCCTACTTATTTCAGTAGCAAAAAGGAAGTTCCATTCCGGCAATTTCTATCTACCAATTTATGGGACAGACACTCTGGAGAAGATGTCACCCAACACTACATTATTAACGTCCTCAAATCTAGGGCCAAACGTTATTTAATCTACATATCCTCATAATCTGTACTTACCCCTTACTTCTACGTCCATTCAACAACCTCGTTTAACAACCCTTGAACCGTGTATTGGGTAAACATTTGATTAAAAAAAAAGTAAAAATATCTATTAGGAGATATACTCAAATTGCATTTTAGATGTTAAGATACAAAATATTCAGGCATTTTCTTGTAAAATATAAGAAACGAAACCTCCTATTGAAGAGACGCACAAAGCGTTTGAAGGTCAAGACAAAATTATTTAGACATTTTCTTGTAAGGTATAAGGAACGAGATATTTTTTAGCGGAGATATGCACAATACGTTTGGTATGTCAAAATGCATAATATTCGGATGTTATCGTTTAACAAAAAAAGGAACGATCGCCCCTAACGGATATGCTTAAAAGGCATTTCGTCGCGGAATAAATGGTGGAGCAGATATAGGCAACCATTCTATGATAAGAAAAAAAACTTTGAATTAAAACCTTTACTTCATTGTGTGTATCTGCTTTAGGGCCCCGAAGGTGGATAGGAGGCGTACTACGTTACCTTCTCGCGACTCCTTCAGCAGCAACGATACAAAACATTTGGACTTTACAGACAAAAAACAAAGGCGGGGGAGTCTTGGCACGTTGACAGACCAGGATCTTCAAGCTAAAGTTTTTCAAACTTTTTTTTTCTGCAACCCATATCAAAAACCACATTTTGCATTGCGATTCACAATTACGTGTAACAAATCAAAAATAAACTCTTTTAACGAGGTTCATTTATTTGGCATCCACAATTTGTACACAGATTTCTAATGACCCGGACATATCGGGATTGCATGTATCTAAATGTATTATCTATTAATATAAAATTATTAATTTTAGGAAAATAATTTTAAAAGAATTTCTAACACAAAGGTAAAGTAAATAATACTTTAAACAGATTTCATTTAATGAGATGGAAGTGATTGTTTGTTTATAAGGAGCTGATTCCAATTCGTAACACAGGAAAACAATGCTACACGGATATCAGGTCCAGTGCTGTGGAGCCTGTTTATGTCCTTCGTCTTAAATTGAGTTAATGTGGAAAATCCCAGTTCACACAAGTAAGTAGTTGTAAAAGGCAACACCTTTGTAACTAAGTTTTAGTGCGAGGTCTCTTTATGAGTGAGAACTGACGTCACTCAGTCCGCAACGAGTTTGACGAACAAGATACATAAACTCAATGAGACCAGACTATACATATATATATATATATATATATATATATATATATATATATATATATATATATATAATTGTATTTTAAAAACTAAAATATAATACGAGCTTACCTCAGTGAAAAACAAGCGATGATTTATGAATGCTGTGCATTTAGAGTCGTTTATTTTCTGCACTATTCTCACACTTGCGTATTTTGTCTCTCTTTTTTGTTGTCTCGACTTATTTTATTTATCTCGCGACCCACTGAAGTGTCGAGACCCATAGTTTGAAAAACCCTTAGCTAAACCATTGCTCCCCTCCCCAGACAGACAGGTGCCAACTCGAAAATCTTCTACGGAAGGAGGAACGTCTTATCTGGTTAAAAAGCAGCCTGCCTTTAACTTGAATGAATTACATTTTTTTTCTAATACACACACACTGGAAGGTTTCAGCTTATCGACTTGCACACTGCTTCACTGATACATTGTCTTCGAGTAGAAATTTGTACCTCACCACACTCACTGTTTAAAGATGAATTAATGTCAGCAATTATCAATGAGCAATTTCTCAAGACGCTGGTTAGGACTCTCGTCTGGCAGACCAATTTACAAATGCAGTAATTTCAAACAATAGATGATGCGCCACAGTTGCAGACATTTTGTCAGTAAGATGATGTTTGTTGTTGTCGGCGCCTGCTCGCCATTGTCTTTCCCTATTCCCTTTCTCTCCCACAATGGCAGTGACGTAGATGGCAGGGAATCAAAGAGGCCATTCACGTGGATTTGAATTTGGTGGACAAGTCTGCGTGACAGAGGAACCCCAGCATTTGACCAGAAGCGTCTCCCTCCCGACTCAAATGGTCATCTGGCAAACTTGGTTGGGTCGCGCTGTCGGATGATTGTTCTGTCCATGTCCGCATTGGTGACGCCATCTTCCATCGGTTTAGCCGTTAAATGATATACATACTGATAAAATATTTGTATATATGTAAGTATGAGTGTTCCAATAATTGGGTATTTGGGCAACAATCCTTCTTTTATACAAGTTTCATTGAAATAAGCTGGCAAGGTGGTGTGGTTAATTTTTTATACAATTTTTCATGAGTTCAGAAATTATATATATATATATATATATATATATATATATATATATATAACCAGCTACATTAGATTCTCAATTGAGCCTCGTATTTACGATCCATTGCTAAAGATGCAGCAAAATTATTGGTTCCTCATAACGATCCAGTAAGTAACCGACTTTTTCTGCTATCCTCTACCTATTTGGATCTACCTCGTCTTCGCTTTCCATATATATATATATATATATATATATATATATATATGTGTGTGTGTGTGTGTGTGTGTGTGTGTGTGTGTGTGTGTGTGTGTGTGTGTGTGTGTGTGTACATACACAAGCACACACACAACACACAACCACACACACACATATATATATGTATATATATATATCCTTTATATATACACTTTAAAAATTAGCAGATCAGTTGAATCCGCTAACTTGGTTTCAACCTTACAGGTGATTTTTATCACTTGACCTCAAAACATTTTTTTTTAAATACAAAAAAAAAATTAACGCTATATTGTTTTTAAAATATATATACAAACGCACGACGTTGGGTGTGATAGAACAGGAGGAGGAGGAGGAGGAGTAGGATGATGATAATAATAATAATAATAATAATCATAATAATGACGATGATGATGATAATAATAATAACAATAATAATATCAGTAATAATAACAATAATAATAATAATAATGTATTGGGGGAGGGTAATTGAAATGATCATAGTTTTTTTTTGTTTTTTTTTTTGTCCAGCCTAATATGAACGTAAGATTTGTTCTTTATTTTTACACACTTAAATTAGCCGTACTTTTTGGTAAATACGACTTTGTGAATTTGTAGAATATATATATATATATATATATATATATATATATATATATATATATATATATATATATATATATATATTTATATTTATGTATGTATATATTTGAATATGCATGAAGGCATTCTTTAGAGATTTCTTTCGGCTCACACATCAGAAGAAGAAAAATCTTAGCAAAGTTGAGTGACGAAAGGGAAACAATTCGCACTACACGAGAAAATATGTAAGGATGAGAAAAAAAAAGGGAACCACGACTGAAATATAAATTTGAAATCTTCGTTAATAAAACAAGGGGAGAAAAAAAATCGGCTAAAATTACGAATTTATTCGTATATTTCCTACTATATTTTTTTCGAGATTCCTTTTTTTCTCCTCCTTACATATTTTCTCCTGTAGTGCGAAATATTTCCCTTTTATCAACCAGCTTTGCTAAGGTCTTTCTTCTTCTCATGTGCTAGCCGAAAGAGATCTCTAAAGAATGTCTTCGTGCATATTCAAATCTGTCCTGTGGAATCACATTTTTGTTTAAATATACATATATATATATCTATATATCTATATATATATATATATATATATCTATATATATATATATATATATATATATATATATATATATATATATATATATATATATATATATATAGCATAATGAGAAGCCACGTATACTTTATTCATATGTATATAATATGGATCGGGGCGATCTGAAATATCAAATATATATATATAAAATATAAATAAATACTTTCACAAAAAAAACATTCAATTTTTTTTCTTTTAATTTGCAACTTTTCAGTTGTTTTCTCCATATTATATATATATATATATATATATATATATATATATATATATATATATATATATATATATATATATATATATATATATATATATATATAATCATTTAAGATAGAATTTATCTGTAAAAGGACAATATAAAAAAAGACAAAAGGAAAACTTATCTTTGCCGACATTTTTCCTTTGCCTTGATAAATCCCCACAGAGGAGGAAACGCGTCGGCTAAGCCAAGTTTTTCTTCCGTCTTTTCGGCAGCAACCGTTCTTTTAAACATCTGTCGTTAAATATGACTAAAATTCTTATTTGTTTTTTGTCAGCGTTCTTACATTTTTTCCGTTTAGTGGGAGTAAGGATCTGCAGACAATTGTCCATACTGTCGATTGTCCCAAGCGCTTTCGGCCACTTCTCTAAGCATTTTCAAGGTATTGTTAATTTCTCTTCATGTTTTGACAGTTTAAGATGAATTTTATTTTTGTCTTGCTTAAATACTAGTAGGAGCGTGTATTCCGTGGCTTCGGATGTTGAACGCGACTGGATTTGGAGTGAGCGAATATAAATATACAGGGTGTGATGGATAAATTGTCTAAATTACGCAAAAATAAATATAACACAGGCATCACATTTTAACAGATATATTTACTAAAATTACACAAAAAATATCTTGAAATATAAAATACTAAATTTATTCAATAAAATCGACATTAGCTTCAACCACGGCCTCCAGATGACTTTGGAATCTCCTGCATCTCTTCTGGACGGTCTCCTTGTTTAAGTTAGTGAATGCTGCCATAATCCTTGCCTTCAGTTCATCATTGGTGTTAAAAGAGTTTTGTTGGTCTCTCGCTCAACTGCGCCCCACACAGAATAATCAAGGGGGTTACAGTCTGAGGAGTTAGGTGGCCAGATGAAGGGGTTATCTGGTCGCAGAAAATGTCCGACATCCATAACTGAGTTCTCCTGCTTCTGTGGCATGCTGCAGTGTCTTGTTTTCAGACACAGAGTCTTCCAGCAGGCACCATCTTGACCAAGGGCAGCACTACCTCCTCAAGGCACTTGATGTAGGCCTCTGTGATAAGTTTGAAACCCTCACCGACAAATTCGGGAGTTCTTTTCTTATCAGAACGATCAAAGTGAGTTTTCCGAACTGCCATAACTTCATAATCACCATTAGATTCTTTCCGAATCCTTTGCACTGTCCTCAGATTGACACCCAAACACACTGAAATGTTCATATTGGAGTGGAAAAAACAATAAAATGCGAAACAAAAATAACTTGTCAGTCTTGTTCGATGAAACGTCTATTAAAGAATGATGTCCGATACACACATCTCCATCTCCCCCCCCCACCACCAAACAACGGAACTGAAAGCGCAGTAGGATGGCACGGATGCTCTCTCTCCCAGCACGGTGGAACACTTCAGTGTCTGGGACTCTGTCCTGCCATTTGACATGGAGCAGGGTCTTGAAGCATCTAATGTGGAAGGCATCGAGCTGTTTAGGATGCCGGCTCTAAAATGTCCACCTCTCACACGCATAGAGCAGACATGGTAGGAGTACTCCTCCGTACACTTTGAGCTTGGTGTTATGGCTCAGTCCACATCGCTCGCAGACTTTATCCTTCAGTCTGCCGAAGACCGCACTGGCTCTGGCGATTCTGTAGGCCACTTCCTCGTCACCGTTGGCGGAGCTTGACAAAATGCTACCAAGGTAGATGAACTGGTCTGCAGCTGCTAGTCTCTTACCGTTAACAGCAATATAGGATTTAAGGTAAGGCGCCGCAGGTGCAGCTTGGTGCAGAACTTTTATTATTAGAGATTGTGAGACCGAAGTGATTTCAGGAATAGTTCCACGCTGCCCTGAATGTCATACTGGATACTAGCACTGTTCGTGCAGTCGTCTGCGAACAGGAAGCCGCTGTTGGGCAGACGAAAAACTGTTGGTGATGAGAAGACCCTGAGAGGCGAAGAACTCCAACAGAAGGAGACCGTTGCTGTTACACTTGCCCACTTCGTATTTTCTCATCACTACCTCCCACAATAGAAGATCTCTGCCGACACAGGCGTTAAAGTCACCGAGAATTATGAGCTTGTCTGCCCTGGGCACGACTGAGATGGTGCCCTTCAGATCCTCGTATATTCTGTCTTAAAATTCGTTAAGGTTAGTAATGGTCGGGGCGTACGCGATGTTCAGTGTGGCGAACATATTCCTGGGGAGAGGGGGAGGGGGCTGATGGTCATCAGGTTATCATTGATCCCCATCAGACAAGCCGCTAGCATATTGACCAGGTTGGACTTGATGTCAAAGTCAGCTCCTGCCTCGTTTTGTCCACGTCCAATCCAAAAGAATATGTAGCCAGCAGACTGCTCTGTCACGTGCCCCTCCTTTGCCAAAACAATCTCACTGAGAGCGTCAATCTGCACTTTGTATCTAGCTAGTTCGCTGACAATCAGGGCAGTCCGTCTCTCAGGCCGGCCAGTCCCAACTCGGTCCAAAAGAGTGCACACATTCCACGCACGAAAGATTACTGGTGTCACCAGAGGCGATTTTGGTTTATTTGAGTTCTTACTGCTGGTATGGCACCCGTGCCAGCCGCGGCAAACTGGCCAGGTATGGATGAGTCAGGCAGTTTTTAGGACCCATATTCCATTCCCCTCCTCAATGCTATCCTGAAATGGGCTGCTTCGTCGCCCATGTGGCTGCTGAATTCCAGCGCTGTGTCGTTCACTAAAAAGCGACCATGTGTCCTGCGAATAAAGTTGTGACTACGACGCTCATTACGTCCACACCTAAAGCTTGGGCACGGATCCATCACCGCGGGAGGTGAGAAGAAGGGGACGTGAAGTAGATAATGTCATGACTTGCGCGTGAGATGGACTTAAGTGAAGAAGAGTTGCGCAAGATCGTCAACCTCACTCTTTTGTCTGTGTCCATCTGGGTCCGGTGGCACGACGACGAAGTCGAGACGGCCGGAGATGAGCCAGTGATGCAGTGGATTGGGTGGCCATCAGTGTATTTTTTGTCTCAATGCGCCTTACTCACACTCCACAACGCGTTACTAGGCTGCTTGCTTTACCATTGAGCTAAACGAGTGGTGTCGTCCGCGCTGTGCGCCAGGTCCAGAATTCTCCTATTGTATTTAATATCCGTCGATAGCTCTCATGAGGCTACGCCCTTTGATGATTTTTTTGTTTTCATCAGGGTGTCCAACCACCCACATTACCAGCCCCAGAGGTTAACAGTAGCAGATCTTGTAACCTGACCTCTCTCTCTCACTCACACACACACACACACACACACACATATATATATATATATATATATATATATATATATATATATATATATGTATATATATAAGCCACGTGGTTAATATTAATAAATGTTTTTCGTACCGATTACATTGGTACCCTTTCGTTTGACTTTGTTTTATTGACCAACTTATCTACTCTCTTCCCCTCCCTTTCTCTCGCTCTCTCTCTCTCTCTCTCACTCACACACACACACACACATATATATATATATATATATATATATATATTTATATATATATATATATATATATATATAAGCCACGTGATTAATATTAATAAATGTTTTTCGTACCGATTACATTGGTACCCTTTCGTTTGACTTTGTTTTATTGACCAACTTATCTACTCTCTTCCCCTTTCTCTCGCTCTCTCTCTCTCTCTCTCTCTCTCTCTCTCTCTCTATATATATATATATATATATATATATATATATATATATATATATATATATATATATATATATATACATATATACGCATATACGTGCACGCGAATACACCTAAAACCAGTAAGTGGAGCCTAAATTAATCACATCAAACTTAGTATAAAGAAAAAATAATGAGAAAAACAGGAATCGATTGCTGAAACCTCTTGATGAGTGGACTTAATGATTACAAAAAGGTTCGTCTTTTTATTATAATTTTCGAATAAGGTCTGGCATATTGAGATCGGAATATTAGATAAACCTGCGGAAGTCCATGTTTGTTCTATTGTTTTATCACTTTCAAGAACTATGTAGAGACCGTGTGGTATGTAAGCTTCTGTTGGTCACATCCTGGTATTCTTTAGAAAGCTGAAAATTTAAAATAATCCACGGTGACGTTATGTGTAATCTGATTAAACACAAATATTATTTACTTTAAGCTTAAAATATCACAGAAACACATTTTTTAACCCGACAGTAGTTGTGTTGACTTGCTGACAGCGTGATGATAGATCTAATGTTGCTCCACGGTGACTTTATCTGCAAAACATAATTGAAGAAATTGACGTGATGGTCTTTTTCATATATTTTTTAAGTAGTCAGTAATCTTAAAAAATTAGGACGATATTCTCCGTAATTTAACGTTTTATAGAATTTTAGAAATGTTGAATTTAAAATTATTATAGTTATCGCTCTTATTTTCTGATAATGTCGTGTATGGTCGTCCGTACTTACAAAATCGTCACATTTGTACATATAGAAAAAATTCAAAATTCTTTTAAAAATATTAGTGTTTATTGATTTTCGCTAAGTTTTTTGCATTTATGATTAGTAAATATAGATTTCCCTTAATGGTAACATCATCTAAAAAAGTGAAATTAATACAGAATTTTAAAAGATTTTAAACAATAAATTTTTCTAATTAAAATTTTTTAAAAAATAAAAAGAATTCAAAAAAGCATTATTCATCGAAAATGTGTTTTCTTAAGACAATACTCACCTTAATATATATTATATATGAAATCCATTAAAATCTTTTATAATTAAATAATGTTATAGTTTTATTGCATTTTTTAAGATTATGATTCACAGCCTATTTTCGGTAAATGGAGTTTCTGTTTGATAAAAACATATTGATGATTCAAATTCTCCAAGGAGTCCTGCTTTTAACTAACATAAATATGAAGAGGCTGGAATTTAATTTCTCGAAAATTCATAAAATTGACTAAGTGAGGGAAACAGATGTAAAAAAGAAAATTATTTTACCAAGATTTTCTAAAAGAACAATTTCAAAAATAATTGAATTAATTTGCGAACAAATCTCATTAAAATCCGGCAATTGTTGGATTTTTGCAAGAATTTCCATAATGTTTTTTTTTACAGCAAAAAAAGACACTAAATTTCCTAATATTAATTCTTGCCCGACTCGCAGATGCTAGAAAAACATATTTTAACCAAAATTTTTAACGTGTGAGAAAGTATTAAAATTAAAAAAAAATAATCAGAAAGTACTTTGATCTTTCCTCTTAATAATACTATAAACATTTTGACAATAAAACTTTGTTTTATCTAGTGTGGGGCCTTTTTTCATCATGGTGTGAACGTTTTTAGACAATCATTGGTACCTAAATTTAGTTGTTGCAACTGTAGGTAGTCTTGTTGAATACCTACAGGCTTCATTCGCTAAAAACCATACTTTAATCAATTTTCTGAAAGATGATAAACATGAGAATTTAAATATTCAAATTTATTTGACCAAACAGGACTACAGTTACAAAAGATCTGTTCTGAATCGTAAAAGAACAAAATGCAGCAAAACTAAAACATTATTTGATTAGAAATTGATTTTATGAATAAAATATATTATTATCGTAGTAAGGATTTTTTTTTGTTGAATAATAAATTTTTACAAGATTTGTTTTAAATGTTTAAAAATTTTAATTGAAATAATTTATAAGCATTTAAATATTTTAAAATTCAGTATTAATTAGTAAGAGTCAACAGATAATGTTTGAAAATAAAAATTATATTTACTATTCATCAAAATGGAAAAGCTTATTACAGTTTAACGACGCCCGGTATTTTTAAAGGTATTTTGATGTTTTTGTCTGCGTGTTTTTGTCTGCGTGTGTGACAATTTTTTTTTAAATTAAGGACCGTCCATACACGACATTATCAACCAATGAAAGGAGCAACTATAATACATTTTTAAATTATTGGTAATTTTTTAGCGTTTCCTTAACAAGCGACTTTGTATGTTAGACTATAAAACCAAAGTGCTTAAAATTCAATCAAACACTAGAATGTTTAAAATAATTAAAAAATTTAAGATTACTCTGTAGATAAAAGATTATCTAAAGAAATTGTTTACATTGTATTCGTCATGTAATTTAACTACAATTATTTCCGTCATACATAAATCTAGCAAACATCAGGTTATCGGTAGATGTGTCAAAACCCGATAAAAACCCACAATCCGTGTTAAAAACAATACTTTTCTGAATTATATTATATTAAACGTAAGTAATACTTGTTTTAATTAAAATTAATTAAACTGTAAATCAGCTAATCTTGCACAAATTTATTTTTTAATTTCTTTTATTTTTTAATTTCATGTACTTTACACATCATTTCGCTTTTATACATATACAGTGTAACCCGGATATAAGAGAGTTGTCGGGATCGGAGAAGGGGTCTTTTATATCCGGGTTTCTCTTATATCCGGATTTCTCTTATATCCGGGTCTGGTCTATTTTGTTTAGGTAAGTATGGCTCTAATTTGGGACCATATAAAATCTCTCTTATATCCGGGTTTCTCTTATATCAGGGTCTCTTATATCCGAATTACACTGTATGTATGTATATATATATATATATATATATATATATATATATATATTGTCATCCAAAGACAGACTGTTTCGCTGTATCACAGCTCATCAGTGTGGCTAGACGTCCGGTTGCCTCTAGCTAGAATCGAAAACCGGCTGAATTCGCGTCAGTCGGAAATTTTACCCTGAAGCCGTTGGCGCACGGCAGAGAAGAAGGTGAATTTAAGCGTATTTATTTTTAGATAAACACACAGTGACTGAGAGAACTCGATTCGATTTACCGAAGAGTCTTGCATTATTAGCCGTAATAGTCACTGTTTACAAACCCACACATCCCCCCCAGAGAGCTCAACAGAAATAATTTTTTCAGGAGCATATATACACACGCAATCAATTATACACACACACACCTGCATAGATTTTAGTACTAAATAAATGTTTTGTTATATATATATATATAACAAAACATTTATTTTTTAGATTTTAGTACTAAATAAATGTTTTGTTATATATATATATATAACAAAACATTTATTTAGTATTAAAATCTATGCAGGTGTGTGTGTGTATAATTGATTGCGTGTGTATAATTTCTTAAGCCTGTTCGCTTGCGTTGGCGCTAACA
Source organism: Acanthosepion esculentum (assembly GCA_964036315.1). NCBI lineage: Eukaryota > Metazoa > Mollusca > Cephalopoda > Sepiida > Sepiidae > Acanthosepion > Acanthosepion esculentum. The sequence continues at coordinate 62,417,629 of OZ038487.1, forward strand.
TTTTCCCCTTCTCATTAATCTTTCTGCTTTAGTATTGTTTCCAATTTAATCCTTACATATTTTTTTTTGTCGTTCTGCGTCTCATTTGCCAACATCTACGCGTGGATGTACAAAAACATTAAGTAACGAAGAAACATAAGAGGGGAAAAAAGAGCACACAAATCCGTGATTCTTGACTAATCAAAAGCTATTGTCAGAAAAGATATTCCATTGTCTGTCCGCACGACACCGGTGAACCCTCACCGGTGTAATGAGAGCAATGTTCCTTGGCCAAAAGATACCCTCCAGTGATAATGTCCACCAATCAGGCCCATTCAGTCGACCATCTTGTTATCTCTGCTACACAGACGCTCCTCTTTCAGTGTTTTACATCCTTTTGCGGTCAGCCATGATATCTGAACAATGGTTATTTTTACGAGAATCGGACGTTTGGTGAATCATTTTGGGTCTCTTGTGGAGCGACTCATTGACGTGTCTTGTTTACAGGCTTTGGCTGACTCTTTTATTTTTTCCTTTTGAACGCTTCCTTCCTTCATTTTTCACCACCCATTTTCCCTTAGTATGCCATCTTTCTTTCTCCTTCCAGAGTTATATATGATTGATGAACCAAAGCATTATGAGTAGCAACATGTGGCAAGAATGATAGCTACTGACTCGTAACTATTAAGTATACTAGAATTAGAGGTATATGAGCGCATAGGCCGTTATAGCAAGAAGGCGAGCTCAGAGCATTTCCGAAAAAGCACGTCTTGTGTGATACTCACGATCAGTTGTCGTGCGTACTATTCGGCAGTAGTCCGATGATAGGAAGTTTCGCATTGGACGTATGAGACTTATCGATACGATAAGTGAACAATAGATCTTTTTCTTATCGTGTGTGAAGCAGCGGAAGCGCTACATTGCCTCAAATTACAAACTTTATTGAAGTTGAAGTAACGTTAAAAGTACGCTCACCGAAGTTAAGCATCATTGAAGCTGGTCAGTACCTATGTGGGTGACCGCTTGAGAATACCAGGTGTTGTAAGCTTGGATTTACGGGTGTTGTAATGGATAATGGCTTGGATTTTTTAATCGGAGAGCCCAGTTTTAATTCCCGTTTCGTTCGTTATATTCACTTACGTGCAAATACCCTTAAAAACGTATGGATCTCCTCCATCTCCCCCAGCTATGGTTTAATTAGTAAAACTTGTATCACTAAACATTATCATATAAAAATAAAGTTCTTACAATCTAAAAAAAATTGCTGGCTTTAAATAACCTGCAAAGTGTTAATAAGCAGTAAGAAACGAATCAATCAATCAATTGATCCCCAGATCTTCTTTTATTTGTAATGGATAATGGCTCGAAATTGTTAATCGGAGAGCCGAGTTCCAATAATCGTTGGGTTAGTTATATTCACTTTAAAAAAAAAATCTTTACTCCAAGCAAAACGGGAGTGCCATTGGCACGCAAGGGGTTACAGAAAGTGAAAGTAAGAGAAAAGTTGGGTGTTTGAGGAAAGGATAAAGAGAAGGACGGAAATCAAGATCAAGGCATCAGAAGATGTCGATTGACATTACATTTGAATATTTGAAGATTATAGCTTTCATGGAAGATAAATTACTAAAAGTTTCTTTTTGAGATAGTTTGCAATTTTAGTTGTATAATTCTATTGATATAAAATATAAATCTTATTATTTGATAATCCCTCTGATTGGATAACAGATAAGGCATGAAAATAAAACCCGAATTAATTTCATTAGTATTTATTACTTGAACCCCCGTCCCCCCCAACCGCCACCAACTTTTGCTTTCTGTTACATTTCTCTGGGGCAGTTGTCTGGGGAGTAGTTGACATACGGGGGCAATTGTCTAGGGGACAGTTTTCCTGATACCCCCTAATTAATAACATCCATTTCCACTAAGGCCCTGACAGGAGAATGGGGTGGTATTAGATTCAAGATTTAACAAAAAATAAGGCTAAAATACATTGGGAACTAAAAAGAAATATTCAGATCTACAGGGAGGGATGGAAGCAAAAATCCATGAAGAAATCCATAGGAAAGCAAATAAAATTTAAAATTTCAGACGTTACTTCTTGCCAGCTGATTGAAAGCTGACATTGAGAATTTTGTGTTTTTAAAAGCCATCTTGAAGTTGATGGGATTATCCTGACCTGGCCTGTCATGTCCTGTCAAACTGGCAGGTTTGGGGAGTGCCAACGACCAGTCTGTTTGAACTGATCACAGTTCTTCTACAACTCTCCAAAAATATATAAACAAAAATTATATCACCGCATCATGGAGTTCGTCCAAATTGAACATAGCAAAAGGAAGCTTTTTTTATGATGTAATTAGTATATTTATGTATAACCCACAATTAGCAATTTAAATCGTATAATTATGGTGATATAAAATATAAATCTTATTATCGGATAATTCTTCTGATTGGATAACAGATAAAACATGAAAATAAAACACTAATTAGTTTTATTAGGATTCATTACAAGTTTTGCTATCTCTTAAATTTCTTTTAACGGGAGCAATTGTCCAGGGTCAGTTGACCATTTTACATAAATAATGCTCTTCGTAATGTGTAAGCTGTACTTGTACAGTACAATTTTTTTTTCTTTAAGGCAGAGGCTACCAGAGGTCTTTACAATGAGTCTATCAGAACACTTCCAATCACTCCGAGGGCTCCAACGACACCTGGAATTATTGATGTCCTCATGTGCCACATTTTTGAGATTTCCATTTGAAGGTCTTCGCATTTTTTGAAGACCTTCAACGAATACGTTACAATCTGATGGGATGGCTATGTCAATAAGAAAGCACATTCAATTTTTGTGGGTTTTGATCACGATGCCCGGGCGATTAGCGGTGATTGTTCTGTCTGTGCGTATTGTAAAGTCTCATAAAATTGTTGCAGGCCTTGTCGCTTCTTGCAGTTTCCTTTACGAAAAAGTTGCATTTTCCAGTTCAGATATTTGCCCACTATATCATGCCGAGTTGTATATTCAGTGGGTGCTAACACTGCAACATCATTCAAGATAGTCAATTGTTTCTGGATATTCATCATAGAACCTACACTTCGGGTTAACACAATTTTCCAGTATGTGTGCTTAGTAATTTCTAGTTACCAAGAATTGGTCCAGTGCAGCAAGAATAAAAACCTTCGGTTTCAGCTTTTAATCATTCACCACGTAACCACAGATGGATACGAGGTTTGTCTACATCAGCTTTTTGGTACGGGCAGAGTATTGACCATGAAGAGTCTTATTTTGCCATCGTTTCCGTATTTGATACATTGTATTTGCTTTTGCTTCCACCTTTTAGGTCGTTTGCCGCTGCAGTGGATGTATTATGGTTTATTGGCACTTCTTTATTGAAATTCCCTTTTGAATCTGTTTGCTTCCTTTATTACTGAATAAAGTTTGTTTTTTTATTTTATTTATTTCGTGTTCTTTGGCAGAGATTGTCAACCAGTTTTCTGTAGTTTCCAGGTATCTTTGAATACCGATTTTGATTTTGTAAGACAGTTCTAGTTGAATTAATCCTCTGCCTCCTTCGGATCTGGGCACATACAGACGATCAACATCAGTCTTAGGATGATGCATGCGATGGCAAGTGAGAAGCTTTCGTGTTTTGACACCCATTCGCTTAATGTCAGCTGTGGTTCAATTAAGGATGTTATTATTACACTTCCTTCTTACGCTCGGCTATCGTTTTCAAGTGGACATCCATTCATGCTTGCTGCGTTTCATTTGTTTTGACGGGTTGATTACCATTACAGACGGTTTCTCAATACTAGCAATATTTGTACAAAGATGTATAATGTGTTTTTTTAATATTTATATACTTGCAAACAATTCTTAAACATAGTATCGAAATATTGTCTAAGATTGTCAAACACTGTGTATTTTCTATTCTTTTTCTTTACTTAAATTGCGCTATTCTGTAAGTGTTGAAAAATATTGGAAGAGATACGTCAGTCATTTTTTATTATTATTAATATTATTATTATTGTTATTGATATTATTATTATTATTATTATTATTATTATTATTATTATTATTATTAGTACTAATTTTATTTTATTTTCTTTGATTGCTGGAATGTACATATTTCTTTCCGGATCCCGCTCAGAGACCTAAGTTCAGAAATGGCAACATGACATTTTCACTGACCAATTAAAACACACACACACACACACATTTTACATAGATAAATCCCTTCGTAAGGTGTGGGCTGCACTCGTAAGAATAATCTTTTGTATTTCTTTAGGGCATGGGCTTCCAGGAATCCCTTCAGTGAGTCTACTGGGATCTTTTCCAACCAATCCGAGGGCTCCAACTACAGAGATTGTTGATTGTTTCCATGTGCCACATTATTATTGTTGTTATTAATATTATTGTTATTATTATAATTATTATTGTTGTTATTATTACTATTATTATTACTGTTATTATTATTATTATTATTATAATTATAATTATTATTATTATTACTATTATTATTATTATTATTCAATCACGAGGTCTTCATACAAGTAGTATCTGATGGCCTCAATACATATTCTGTTTCTCTGGTTTATATTTGCAGATTTTTCTGTAGGTTCAAGGAGGTGGATTTTCCCTGGGGAACAATATATCAATGAAGGAAGCTTCATATATTAGAAAAGTTCTTAATTACCTGAGTTTTATTATCTTTTCAAAATATATCTCAATAAAGGGAGCTTCATATATCAGAACAATATTTCTTTTTAAAAGGATCTCACTATCTGTACGTGCCTGAGTTTTCTTATCTTTTCAAACTATATCTCCCTGGCGTCAGTTTAAACTGAGCCCTACATTTTTCCATATATCTAAACTAAAACTATTACCTAAATTCTTGGAAAGTGGACATATGCGAGCAACAAACAAGATTATAGAAAAATGGATAGCAAAAAACAAAACGGATACTTCTGTTTTAGAATCAGAAAATAACTGTTGAGATTGCTGAGGAAATGGAGCTTGGTTAACTTAACACTCACAAGGAATAATGAAAACAAGATAGCAGAAAGGAAACACCTGGAAAGCCTACCTAACGACCTTTTATAAATAGTTGGCCGAAAATGTAAGCAACGAGGATATTTTTAAAAAACGTAAACAAAAAGGACACTTTTATTTAAAATCAGAAAGAGACAGTTAAAAATTCTGGGATATATAATGAGGAAAGAGGGCTTGGAAATTTAAGACACACAAGCCATAATGAAGACAAGATAGCAGAATGAAATGGGGAACCTACCGAAAGAGCAAATGGATGGAAGAACATGGACAAGCAGCGACAATAACTTAGAGCTATGATTGCTAGGAAGCTATGGAGAGCTATGATCACCTATATAGTAGTGGGTACGGCATATAAAAAAGATGAAATAAAATACATGGGAAAATAGAGTCGTCAGCTTAAACTGACGACATGAGGATATGTTGAAAACTAACCTGCAAAGTTCTTCCATTAAAGAATTGACGTTCTCCAGTGAACCTTTTAAATATTAAATACTGAATGAATGCCGTTTCTTCCTTTTACGCCACGGCAAGACACATGTGCGTAAATGCATGATTAAATAACATTTAAAATTTGGTTTGAAGGTTTCGGGGAAAGCGGTTAGCACTTGTAACACTTCCCCGTCCGATCCTGTTAATAACGCGTCATATCGACCAATTCCAGAGAGAGGGTAATTGCAATTACTGAAGCGAATAGCAGTAAAGATTTGCCTTCAGGCGAAGTGCTTTACCTGGGTACACGTCCTCGGCCCGTGTAGAAAGTGAATGTTCGCCATTCCGGCAATCGATTGATTTCTTACTTAGCTTACCATCTAAGCAGTCATGACATATTTTCAAATATAGCTTCCATTTAAATATGGAATCGGACGCACGTACGTGCACAAATCACACACGCACGCACCTGGCCTCATTGTATTTACGTTGATAGGACTGCCTTCTTGACCAGTGAGCATAACGAGTGGTGTCGTCCGCGCAGTCCGCCAGGTCCAGAATTCTCCTATTCTACTAGATGCCCGTCGATAGCTCTCATGAGCCTACGCCCTTTGATGTATTTTTTTGTTTTCATCAGGGTGTCCAGCCACCCACCATACCAGCCCCAGGGCAACTTGACCCTGGATCATGTAGTACTGGATTACAGGTTATCAGTAGCAGATCTTGTAACCTGACCTCACACACACACACACACACACACACACACACACACACACACACACACACACACACACACACATATATATATATATATATATATATATATATATATATATATATATGCCATTCACAGACAGTACTGTTTCGCTGTATCACAGCTCCTCAGTGCGACTAGACTTCTGAATGCCTCAAGCCAGGATTGAAACACAACTAATTTGGTGTCAGCCAGAGCTATCTTCACTCGGTAGAGTTACACAACTAAATCTAGCGTATTGTTTTTACAAATGTAAACAAATGCCCATCATATATATATAATGTAAACAAATGCCCATATATATATATATATATATATATATATATATATATATATATATATATATATATATGGCTACGGAAAACAGACGGCCAAGAGAAAGCACTTTCAAAATTTACAAAGAGAATTTTTAGAATGGATTTTTAGTAATCCGACCGACTTTCATCTCTTTGAAAGTTGTTTTTAGTCGATACTCGGATTTAAGTAGGCATTGCATTTATTTATTAAACAGTATGTTTATTTATTTTCACCTACCCTGCGGGAGATCTGACAGAATAAATCTTGCGCTAAAGCATTAAATTGGCTTTGTGGTCAAGAGGTAAGGCATAGCGGGATAAACGGTAGATCCCTCTGCCTTGAGAGACGCCGAAGAGAACAAATCTTTCTTTATTCATCTTTCTCGGTCATTCAGGCAAGTTGGTGAAAATAAATAAATACGCTGTTTAATAAATAAATACGGGTATCCACTAAAACAATATTTAATATGATAAAACTCCATGCTAAAAAATTCTTTGTTTACGTTTGAATACAAAACAGTATGCAGATATGAAAAACTTGAAATCATGGAACTGGTATATATACATTGTCTTCGAAAATGACGCAATAATGAAAACAACACTGACATCTCATTTTAACAGATATATTTTCCAAAATTACATAAAAATATCTTGCAATACTAAAGAGCCAATCGATTCAATAAAATGGCCATTGGCTCAAACCACGGTATCCAGACACCTTCGTAATCTCTTGCAACTATTCTTATTTAAGTTGGTGAATGCTGCCATAATCCTTGCCTTCAGTTCATCTTAGGCGTCACAAGGACTCAACTGCGCTCCACACATAATAATCAATAGGGTTGCAGTCTAGGGAGTTAGGTGGCCAGATATAAGGTGTGATGTGATCGCAGAAATTGTCTGACAGCCATTACTGGGTTCCCCTACTTGTGTGACCTGGGGTAGAGTCAAGTTGTCAGACATAGAGTTTTCCAGCAGCCTCCCTCTTAATCTACGGTAGCACTACGTCTTTAAGTCACTTGATGTAGGCCACCGTGTTAGATCTGATGCCTTCGCCAGCAAATGCGGGAGTTATTTTCTTATCAGAACGATCATAGTGCGTTCTCCAAGCTGCCATACGTTCGTAGTCAACCATAATCATCTGCCGTCTGTTAAACTATTGATCTGTCTATCTATACATATATATATATATATATATATATATATATATATCTGTAGATCCATCTGTCGATCGTATATTTTCGAACTATCACCACAGATAGAACAAGGCAGCTGTTGTTTCCAAAATGTTTGTCTATTTACACGTCCATTCTACTAGTTGCCAGCGTCTCTATTAAAGCAATTCGCGGAGCATTGTTAAAATTAACTGAACATTTAAATAGCAAGTCATAGATAGATAGACATATTCTATTATCCAAATCGAGTGTTGTTTTTCTTATTGCAAATAAATATGTACGATAGTATAGTAGTTCATATATATATATATATATATATATATATATATATATATATATGTTGTGGTAGGATCCACCTAATCTGCATAGGTGACTACCGACTATATAAATAATGGTTGGTACCGGAAGACGGGAGGGGGAATCACGAGATCCAACTAGAGACTCTACCCGACTGCGACTTAGTCAACACATTCTCAAGGAACGTCTTCCCAGAAATATACAGAAATACTATATGTAAATATTGTGTACACTTTCTTGTTATAATACATTCTTGTTCTAAGTACATTTGGTGTTGCATTATTATTCCATGCATTAGTCGAGATTCAACAATGAGTCAAGACTCAACAATATATATATATATATATATATATATATATATATATATATATATAAACCATTGCTATGAAGCCAGAAATGAGAAAAATATATTGTAAAGTTATTGAATGATGTGTATACAGCATGAGGAATTACGAATATAATATGACATAACAAACAAATCGAAGATTGAAAACATTGGATAGATAGGAAAAAGAAAACCCGGCTTTACGAATGTCACAAAAACAGATTTGTGAAAATTCGATTGGAAATAAAAAGAAAACTCTATTAGCAAGGAAATGTACAAAGCAGCAGGTGCTGCAAATATAAATGCCAAATATTAAAAACATTGGATAAAGACAAGAAAAGGAAATGACAAATTGAAGTAATCATTACAAAATTAAGTAACATGGGCAAAAGTCTGCGATGATCTAAATGTTAACAAAATCAATGTTTGAAAGACTGATGACTGTTATAGAATATCAAAGAGCGTATATTTATGGGAAAAACTGTAATTTATTCATATATATTGTTTAAAGAAATAGTTACGTATTTCTGTGGCTTAAATCTTTTTGGGGTTAATTTATAAATAATGTTTTATATTGCTCTTAGATGTTTTGCAGAATACAAGCGCGTGAACCCAAAACAAATCATCAGCAGCAATTTTAAAAAGAATATATATTTTTCTAAGCTGAAAATCTCAAGGTATATTTCCCATATAAATGATAAGTATAACCTGAAATCTGTATCGACATCATCAGTGTCAACAGACTGAGATAGATAGATAGATAGATAGATAGATAGATAGATAGATAGATAGATAGATATCAGCAGACTGAAATATATAGAGAGAGATATATGTCAACTGAGATAGATAGATATCAGCAGACTGAAATATATATAGAGAGATATATGTCAACTGAGATAGATAGTCAACAGACTAAAATAGATAGATAGTTAGATCGATCGATAGATAGATAGATATCAACAGACTGAAATAGATAGATAGATAGATAGATAGATAGCAACAGACTGATAGATAGATAGATAGATAGATAGATAGATAGATAGATAGATAGATAGCAACAGACTGATAGATAGATAGATAGATAGATAGATAGATAGATAGATAGATAGATAGATAGATGGCAACAGACTGATAGATAGATAGATAGATAGATAGATAGATAGATAGATAGATAGATAGATAGATAGATAGATTTTATCAGGGTTACATGACACATAGAACTCTGAAAGGAAATAAGGCCGAAATCGAATGAGTCAAGACAGAAATTAATGTATCCCAAACAGAAAGTTCGTTGTATAAAAGAAAAAAAATCAAATAATAGGAAAAGACAGACAAGAGTCGACGAAGAAAATTAAGTCAGACATTATGGCATAAACGAAGCAAATAAACGAAAACGTCAATACGAACATTTATTTCCCATTTGTCAACACTAATTAGTTAAGGATCTCTTTTCTAGTGTGCTGAAAAACTCGTATTGCATTGTCTAACTTGCAAACTTGTATCCTGGTATTCACGGTGATAGCAAGAAAAATGATCTCATGAAAACATTCTCACCTCGGAAATATAATCATCGGCTGTAAAGGATTTTGTTTGGTGCTATTTTCATGCAACCTGAAAATTGGAATAGATTATGTGGAAAAATATTTTTTTCATAATTTTTTGTTGAAAAATACATAGTTGTGTATTTGTGTAGCAATCCCTCTTTAATACATGATTCATTGACAAAGACTGACAAGATATTTTTGCTTCGCTTTTGATTATCTTCTGCTTCTGTGCATACAAGCGTCTTTTTTTTTCTTGACTTAACAAGTATTCATTCAATCAAGTTTGATTTAAAACAACCAATAACGGTGGTGTTTAATTTTTTATTGGATTTTTATAATTTTTGAATAAAGTTTTGAGTATTAGGCTCGAAATTGTGACTATTGTTGCTTTGTTCAAGTTCTTGTTGTTATTAGAATACCTTTATTTGACATCATCGAAAGTTGGAAGTTTGCTATAATCCATGGAGACGTTATATGTAACGGCTAATGAGAACGAGGCCGACCGAACTTTAAGATCATGAAATGACTATGATATATTTTATGTGCCCATATATATATATATACCAGGATACAAGTTTGCAAGTTAGACAATGCAATACGAGTTTTTCAGCACACTAGAAAAGAGATCCTTAACTATATGTATATATATATATATGTATATATATATATGTATATATATATATATATGTATATATATATGTATATATATATATATACATGTATATATATATATGTATATATATATGTATATATATATGTATATATATATATGCATATATATATGTATATATATATATATATGCATATATATATGTATATATATATATGTATATTTATATATATGTATATATATGTATATATATATATGTATATATATATATATGTATATTTATACATATATATATATATACATATATACATAAATATATATATACATATATATATATATGTATATATATATATATGTATATATATATGTATATATATATACATATATATATATACATATATATATATATATATATATATACATATATATATATATGTATATATATATATATTTATGTATATATATATGTATATATATATATGTATAATATTAAAGTGGACATGGAAGTCAGCACTTAGAGGCGACAGTCTGTTTCATGCTAGTGCAATCGTCAGGCAACTAGTGCTGTTATTTTTCTCGGCTATTTATATATACGGGTCAGTGGTGCATTATGGGTACTCTATTTTGACGGTTACTTTTACCGGAAGTCGCTTATTTGTTTATTTATTTATATCAAATTATTTTGCTTGATTTTTTCTTTGTTTTAATTTTGTTTTTATTTTTTATCTTATATATTTATTTATTTATTTTTTATTTTGATCGGTGTTTTTTTGTTAACGTAGTAAAAATTTGTTTATATAGCTTATTGTTGGTAGTCTATTATGGCGGTCATTTACCGGAAGTCAGATGTTTGCTTATTTATTTGGGTCAAATTGTTTTGCTTGTTTTTATTTATTTTCATTTTTATTTTTTTATCTTATATATTTTGTTTATTTGTCATTGATTAAATCTATTTGTTGAATTTTGGGATAGGATGTTGTGGTTTGTTCTTACTATTATTTTGGTCGGAACAGTTTTTAATTTATCTATTTGGGTTGATTTGGGGATAGGATGTTGTGGTTTGTTCTTACTATTATTTTGGTCGGAACAGTTTTTAATTTATCTATTTGGGTTGATTATCTTTATTTGTTTTTTTCTAAACGGCTAGTTTATCGTAATCGGTTGTTAGTTTGTTTATATATTTGGATGTATTTAGATCAATTTATTATACTTGTTGTTATTTATTTGTTACACTATATATTTTTGGCTTTCGATTTTTAAGTAACGTAGTATATTATCTTTTATTAATTATTTTAATTTTATTTTTATTTTATTTTTTATCGTTACATAACAGTTATAACTTTCGTCCGTTCTTTTGTTTTGATTTTATTTCGCATATTCTAACAGGTGTGGTTTTGTAATTTGTTTGGAGTAATTTATTTTGCTTATTTTATTGTTGTTTTGTTTGTTTATATATTTATTTATTTTTCTATTTTAAGTTACGTAGTAAAAATTTGTTTTCATGTCTGCATTTTGAGATTAGTTCGGACCTTTTATTTAATAATTTATTTTGATCTGGGAAGGTAATGATAGCTATTTTTTCCTCCAAGCAAAGTTTGCAAGTTTTTGATAGGTTGTTGTAGGCTGATGATTTTTTCCTTATTTTCCAAGATATTTTTGGTGTGGTGTGTGTTTTGTTTTTTATTTCCCAGATATACTTAGAAAGCATTGTGCTGTTCGCATATTTACTATTTGTGAAAGACATTTTGTGTGCATAATTTCTTTGTTTCCATGGTCCTTCGGTTACTCCTATGTATACTTTTTCTTCATTATCTGCTGATTTTATCGTGGCTTGGTAGATTACGTTGTTTTGTAAACAATTACTGTTTAAGGGACATTCGTTTTTTATTCTGCAGTTGCACGTCGGTTTAATTTGTTCGTGTGGTTTGTTAATAATTTTCCTGTTGTGCTTTTTTATTATTTGTGCCATGTTCTCGGTGCAACTGTAGCTGATTTTTACTGTGTTTTTGTTGAATATTTTGTGTAGGGTGCTTGATTCCGGGAGTGTTTGTGTAAAAGTTTGAAGAATATTTTTCCTATGTTTGTTTTTACGTTTTTGCTGTACGGTGGGTTGAACCATATTATATTTCTTTTCCTGTTGGTCTTTTTTGTGTTCTGTGGTGAGTATGTGAGTGTTGCTGGGAATCCGCTATCTTTTAGGGCTGTTTCGTAGTCTTTCTTAGCTTTGTTAAATATAGATTCATCGGAAGAATTGTCGGAAAGCCTGCGGTTAATCGATTTTGGTATCTGTTTGATTATAGAAGGCGGGTGGTTGGAGTATATGTGTATGTACTGTGGTTTATCATTCGGTTTTCTGTATGGTTTGTGTGTGCCTTTTCTTAGGTTGAAGGTAACATCTAAAAAATCTACTTTGTTTAGGTTAGTTTTTGTATCTATCTCGAATCCGTTATTTTTGAAAATTTTAATTATTGCTTTCCTAGTTTTATCTGTGTTTTGTTTGTTAAGATTATGAGACCGTCATCCCTGGAGAGCCCTGTGTCATTTCTATCTATTATTCAACCTAAGAAAATGCATGTATATATATGTATATATATTTAAAGACATTTATGATATGTTTAACGTTCTTTTTATAGATACAAGTATTTAAGCAAATGCTCTGTTTTATAATAAACAGTATTAAATAACATTTACCGGCCTGAATGTCAGAAAAATTTTCATAGAAAATTTTCGTTCTCCGACAGGAATCGAACCTGTATCCTATACGGAACCATCATTTCGCGTGACGTGCCTTAACCGTTCGGCCACGAAGAAGCATGTTCGCAAGGTCGATTTTACTATCTTTAAACTTAAATCTTCCATGAATCTCTTCTATTCATATCTAGCGTATCAAATGTAAACAAATGACGTCATATATTTTTGAATTGGACAATGTCCGACAATTTATTTAAAGACATTTATGATATGTTTAACGTTCTTTTTATATATACAAGTATTTAAGCAAATGCTCTGTTTTATAATAAACAGTATTAAATAACATTTACCGGCCTGAATGTCCGAGAAATTTTCAAAGAAAATTTTCGTTCTCTGACAGGAATCGAACCTGTATCCTATACGGAACCATCATTTTGCGTGACGTGCCTTAACCGTTCAGCCACGAAGAAGCGTCCGGTTAGCAATGAAAATTTTCTATGAAAATTTCTCGGACATTCAGGCCGGTAAATGTCATTTAATACTGTTTATTATAAAACAGAGCATTTGCTTAAATACTTGTATCTATAAAAAGAACGTTAAACATATCATAAATGTCTTTAAATAAATTGTCGGACATTGTCCAATTCAAATATATATATATATATATATATATATATATATATATATATATATATATATATATATATATATATATATATATATATATATATATATGTTTTGAACGATACAAAATATTGAGAAATTAAAATTTTCAGACACAATGCTTTGTATATTAATATTTTTTGTTTTATTATTTCAATATGATTCCTCGATAAGTTTTGGTCAGAATGGACATCATCAGGAAAAAAACAAATTTGTTTGTGCTTGTTAGTAGCAATGAACTACATATACATATATATATATATATATATATATATATATATATATATATATAATGGAATATCTATCTATCTATCTATCTATCTATATATATATATATATATATATATATATATATAATGAAATGGACTAAGCTCGACAATTATTATAATATATTTACTGTTTATACTTTATGCTTATCGAGACAGGTCAAGTAAATTCTTTGTTTATAATAAACAGTATTAACTGCATTTACCAGTCTGAATGTCCAAGAAATTTCATATAAAATGTGTCCTCCAACAGGAATCGAACCATTACCCTACACAGAACAGTCATATAGTCTGCCGTGCTATATCATTAAAATACAGGGAAGCGACTGGTTATCAAAGCAAATTAAATCCTCTTTCATAATATATGATGTCATTTGTTTACGTTAAGATACGCTCCGAGCATATAACAGCGTTCGAGAAAAATCATGGGAAATATGTTTTTAAAAGTTGACTTTGCTAACCAGACGCCCCCTCTGAAGCTAAATGGTATAGCACGTCAGGATATATATATATATATATATATATATATATATATATATATATATATATATATATATATATATATATATATATGATAAACAAAAATCGCTTCGGACATTTTATCCACAATTACGAGCATAATACTTAACATCTGATTCGAAAACAAATTATCAAGAATTAGAGAGAACTTGTCGGTTCTTTTTAATCAAAGTTGCTTGGGTTACTATGTATACTGTATAGCTGGCCACTCGTATTCAAGGATACCCGTCTACTAGGGCGACTAATCAATCCCTATTGCAGACGCTTGCTCAGGCGCATTTGTGTTTATTCTACACCAACAGAGGCCACCTGTGGTTTATATTGCAACTATGCTGAGCAGACCTTAGTTACAGTTTCTGGGAAAGAGCGTGTTATTTAGCGTGATAACAATTTCAACAAGCCAGCACGCTCAAACCCTTGGCCACGGTGACTTGTGATTTCGTGCTAGCACAGCTATCGACGGCACCCAAGGGTTCCGTCTATCCAATTTCACCTACAAGGCTTGAGTCAACCCATGATATGGTTTTCCGGCACTTTCCAAAGGTACCGAACGCAGAGATCGACCACTCCAGTCAGATAGCATCAGGAAGTTTCCATGCCAAATCGACCATGGTGAGATTCGAACCCGGGTCTCATGGTCAGAATGCGAACGTTCTAACCGCTTGGAATAATATTTACTGTCTAAATATACCTTATAATTTTTTTAATCAATTCACCCCCAAGCAAGTCGATAATTCAAGGGGATGCTAAGATTGAAAAAAGAATAAGAAGTCATTAGATGGAAACCCAATCCTAAACAGGAAACAAAGGATAAACCTTTACTCCTATTCAAGAGACATGGAATCAATGTGAACCAGACGATAGGCGAAATATGTGTGTGTGCATATATGTGTATGCGTGTGGGAGAGAGAGAGAGAGCAAACATTGTGATCCCACTGTTTGACAAAGGTTTTTCCAAACTCTTCCCATAACGGCAGTTGATGCTTTATTCGCTGCAAAGTTTTAGCGGCAAATCCATCTATCTTATCTCGCCAATCTTCTTTCTGTATTTTTCCAACGGCATTTGCTCACATTCGAACAACAGTCAACTAATGTTGTACTTTTATCGTTTCTTCTTGCCCACAGCCATTTCTCTCGGTCAATCACTTTCATTTTATACAACAGTTCACCGAGTACAAAAGCTGAAGAGACACTCATGGTAGAGGTTTACTAAAGCAGCTGTGAGAGATGAAAGCAAGAGAAGGTAGAAGGAAGGAGAAGATTAGATTGATTTTTGACTTTAAGAGATTATGATTGTAGCGGGAAAGGGAAGTAGCAGGTGAATAAATTCTATTTATCTGTCTATCTATCTGTTTCTTTATCTATCCATCTGCCTGTCCGTCTGTCTGTCTGTCTATGTATCTATCTCAGAGTCTGTTCATTATCTATCGATCTCACAGTTTGTTTATTATCTATCTCACAGTCTGTTCATTATCTGTCTATCTCACAGCCTGTTCATTATCTATCTATCTATCTATTTATCTATCTATCTATCTATTTATCTATCTATCTATCTATGTCAGTCTGTTCATTATCTATCTATCTATCTCACAGCCTGTTCATTATCTGTCTATCTATCTCACAGCCTGTTCATTATCTGTCTATCTATCTCACAGCCTGTTCATTATCTATCTATTTATCTATCTATCTATCTATCTATCTATCTATTTATCTATCTATGTCAGTCTGTTCATTATCTATCTATCTCACAGCCTGTTCATTATCTATCTATCTATCTATCAATCTATCTATCTGTGTCAGTCAGTTCATTATCTATCTATCTATCTCACAATCTGTTCATTATCTATCTGTCTATCTCGCAGTCTGTTCATTATCTATCGATTTCAGTCTGTTCATTATCTATCTAGCTACCTCAGTCTGTTCATATTTATCTATCTATCTAGCTAGCTAGCTAGCTATATGTTAGGGGTCTCGGCTCTCGCTTTTGAAACATGAGAACTCTTATGTAGCGAAGGAATCATATTTAAAAAAAATATTATAATATAAGCTCTACTTCTGTATGGAGCACTGTCTTTTTGAAAATAAAAGCAAAAATACCAAGGAACACCGGATTATCTACCTAACGTGTTCTTTCCTATTTTTCTGCACACCTGCATATATATATATATATATATATATATATATATATATATATATATATATATATATATATATATATATATATATATATGTTTTCATGATAAAATTAATATTAGCAAAATGATGTAGATACAGTTTTCTACTTATTAATGAGAAATACACCTAGAAATGTAATGCTTATAATATATAAATTCTTTCTAAAATTATTGATAATCACTTGTTTGGCAGTGTTGAGTTTTATTATGCAAACAAATGAAGCGCAGTATAGAAGTTTATTTATCAATTAATCCATTAGATAAAGGCCGCAGAAAAATATATTTTTGATTAATATAATATAATTTATATATAAATAAATTATTTTGTTTGCATAATGTATGTTCATTAACATACTGTAACGTTCATTAGACTTTTAACCATAGATTGGATTAGATATATTGAATTTTTTCATCCTGACCACATCTGACACAGTGTTAGTGTTTCCAGAGATAGTCTTTTTCATACTGTTGTTCTCCCAATACAAGGCAAGAGAGCCACTTAATGTTGAGAAATATTGAATGAGGTTCTTGTAAATGCCTAAAAGAAGGAATTACATATTATGAGGAAATGTAGAATAATCGGTTGATATCTATCTATCTATCCCAGTCTGTTCATATCTATCTATCTATCTATCTATCTATCTATTCCAGTCTGTTCATATCTCTCTATTTATGTAGGTAGCTCCACTTTATCGCGGGAAAAACAGCATAGAATGATGGGAAAAGTCCCCAAACTCAATAAAAACAAAGTTTTTTTAATCAAAATGTTTATGTTATTATTAAAAAGAAAGACCAAAGTGTTTTTTTATTATATTTTGAAATTTTTTTAATCCTATCTAGCACGTTCGAAATTTTATTTATTTATTTTTTTTTACTTATGTTACCACCGAGAAGAGAAATTCAATTTGTAAGGCGTGGATGTTTTATTAGTTAAAAGCAGGACTCCTTGGAGAATGTAAATATCATTTTTTTTCTAAAACAGTTACCGCTTTCACTGAAATCTACACTGAATTGTAAAATAAAACATGCAATAAAACTATGACATTATTTAATCAGAAAAGCATTTAATTGCTTTGATAACTCTCTCCGAACTCGACTCTCCTCTGCGAACTCTCTGAAACACCCGTAGATGTTTGCTTATATGGACGCCGATCAAAACCTGGCGTGGGGTCGGACGTGGTGTGGCCACCACGTTGATTTCAAATCCCCAATAAGGATTTTCTTTGTTTTCGGCCCAAAATAATTATCATTTTCCGTATTTGGAAATCTTATTCCACTCCCACCCTCTTCTGCTCTCATATGGGTATCTCACCATACTTTAGAGGGCGTCAACGGTTTTCCCACTTCCTCGCAGTAACATCTCATACCTATCCTCTCAATGGGCGGTGGCAGGCCTCCTCTCTGCGTCCCATGATCATCTCCGCCTGGCTATTCGGCCAATAGGCGTCAACTGATAATCTCAATTTTTATCCAACTTCACGGGATATGTTTTTTTTTTCTCAATCCAGTTTCTCCGTTAACATGGACAATTCTTTTTGGCGAAATTGGGTTAATTAAAATACCCTAACACAGCCTTCGTTATCACAAACGAACTTAAACAAAATGCAGATGTCCTGTCCAGGCGACATCTCATTCTAGGGCTCTGTGTGCGGTCGGCAGACGACCCATCAACTACTGATAACAGCCAATGTTTTATCTGCCCAGAAGTTCTGGTATCCCTCAAAAAATGACCATCAGAATTTTCCTCAATTCCACCACTCAAAACAACATCGCTTTTGTGGGTGGCATTCTTTCCTTCTCTTATCATCTAAGTTGTTAAGTCTTGTCCCTCTGTTTCTTTCTCCTCTTTCTCTTTTTCCTTCTTTTGTCCTCGCAGATAATTTGGCATATCACACTTCCACGAGAAAGTAAAGTGGTTATCTTGAATCGCACTTGAAAAATGACAAAACAAAAAATCTTTTTTTTTTTCACCGATACTCTGTTTGGGAAAACAACAAAACAAAAAGAATATCGCTCAGTATGTCTTTCGTTATATCTATCGGTTTAAGTAATCGCTCAGTATGTCTTTCGTTATATCTATCGGTGTAAGTAATCGCTCAGTATGTCTTTCGTTATATCTATCGGTGTAAGTAATCGCTCAGTATGTCTTTCGTTATATCTATCGGTTTAAGTATCCCCGTAATTAACTTCTGTGGTTAATTAATTGATTAATTAACCTTCCGTTCCTAAATAGTGTTACAAAATATTATTAGCCCGTTTTTCTCCCTATTGGGCTTTTAGAACTAGATCAGCAGAGAGATCACCTTGGGGGCTTTCTGGTCAACTCGATAACGCAATTAGTTTCTTTGACGAAGACAAATAACAGATTCTATTTTGATATCAGCTCGGAGAGAGCCCCAAACAACATATAACATTTTTTTAAAAGGTATCAAATTAGTCTAAATAGATTCGCTCTTTAATAAGCTGACATGACGAGACATGATCCCGTCCTTGGGCACAATACCTGTTGGCATTCTGGATAAACACTCTCCAGTAAGATTATCCATATTTGTTGACATCTATCATATTTTTGTTTCTCTGATATGGCATCTGAGCCTCATGTCTAATCATCAGCGTACAAATTCAGATGGCTGAGTATTATATTTTTGAAGTCAAGTGTTGTTATTTTCTTCTAGTTTTGCTCTGTTTATTTAATCTATAGATGTGAGGTGATGGAGTCATAACTATCCCAAAAGGCATTTGTGCAAAAAGTGAAATGAATGAACACGACCGCGATTCAATCTCGCTTCCTACACATTATGTTCATATATTTCACACCAAACATGGCGATAATATCACAAGGATGCAAGGTGTTACTGGGAGTGAATGAGAATGAGAAGTCTTTAGCGTGGCGAACGGACAATAAAGACAGTATTCATAAAAACAGAAGATGGCTATTGACGCTGCATTCAAATTTTTGATGATTGTAGTTGCCAGGGAAGCAAGAAATCGGTAGAGTTTCACAGGCAGGAAGTGCGAGAAAAGAAACTATTAGAACAGAACATACATTTGTATCTAGTAATTTCAACACTAAAATTGTAAGCACTTCTATGATTTCTGTTGTAGCATACCTACAGCCGATAATGGGTATGCCCCCATTCACATAAATACTGTAGTAAATACTGTGTGTTAGTTTGCAGTTTAAGATTTGTCTCTAGCTGTGCTGGTCAAACTCTCTGCCTCAGGGACGAGAGAATCCCCAGGCAGGGCTATGTCGAAGAGCATAGTCCCGACTCGGGAAACAGCTACCCGACCCCGTTTTATACGGGGTCTACGGGGAATTTTTGATCGAGACAACGGGCTCGGATAGCCCACATTAAATTCGGCCTTGTGTTACATCTGACCGCGTGGGGCTGCTGGTAGACATCCTGCATTTGAAGATTCGTTGTGGAATTTACTTGACTCACTTCTAGCAGTTGACTAATTCTTCTACGCGCCGCTGGCGAATCTTATATGTGTTGTTTTTGTCCTAAGTATTATCGTTCATTACCAACCTTCGTTTGATTATTCTATTCAGTAACCTTCCCTAGGTTACAACAATTTCCTAAATAGGTTGTTCATCTCGTTGTCAAGTAGCAATATTTTCTAAGAGGCAATTACTACTGTAGTGAGATCGATCCCCACCGAGTAGCATACACTTGTAGCTTTTTTATTTTTATTTTTTTCATTTATTCTTTTGACAAGCTTAAACTAAATGCAATTATTTAAATTAACTTTAAAAAGGATAGTACTTAGTAATTACGTTGATCCTCTCACCGTGGAATAACGATTATCGGATTGTTTATCCTTACTAACAAGCCATTACTGTTATTGATTTGATTCTCATTGGACGCCCATTGCTGATGGGTTTTGCTAGGTTATACAAATATCAATAGGCTGCTTAGTGTAGTCGTTAGCAAAAAAATGAACAATTGTGCTTATTTTTTTATCTTCTCCTGCGTACTAATTTCTTTTGACCTTGTGTCAGACGAAACCACACAGAGTAAATATTTATAATGCATGGCTAATTTCTGAAGGGATAGGTGACAGAACTTGTTGGCAAGAGTATTTAGTTGGAAAGATATTGAATTCATTTGTTCGTTTGCTAGTAAGATGTTTGTTTCGAAGGAGATAAGACAGAAAATTGAACCGGTATGAAATGAGGGTATGGTTCGTTGAAATGAAATATGAAAGGAAAAGAAAGGAACGACAATATATTAGATTGATGGCATAGTAAACGTGAAAGCGATTAGAGAAAAGAACGGGATGCTGCGTAAGTTTCACCGGAAAGGAAATAAGGAACGTTAAAATGAACAATAAAGTCAAAATGAAGAGAAGAGTTAACAAAAGCAAAATGGATGAAGTAAGTTGAAGAAGTCGACAGGAATCGAACGGATGGGGGCATAAATTCAATTAGGAAGGAACGTATCAATCACTCCTGGGACAGGGAGGGAGAAGGAAACCAGTGACCTTATGTTGAGATAATTTAGAACCACAATGTAAAGACAAAATGCTCCAGAGTTGACGTCAATGTGATTTGTGGCCAATGTAATGCAGGAGGACAAAGAAAAAGTGACATTAATGCGATAAAGACACCAAACCAAAAGACAAAGTACTTGAAGCAAAAGAAGAATAGGTAATAATATATCGGATCTTTTCCTCTATCAGAAAAATTGGAAAACATTTTATTATCTTCGTATGCTGTCCAGAGAGTAAGGGACCTTCTTAAAATATTAAATACTAACCGTAAAGAACTAACAATCAATTGTAAGAAGACAGAATCTATAGTCATTAGCAAAAGTGACAGCCTTAGATGCTAGCTACGAACTGGAAACGTCAAAATCTAGCAAATACAGAATTTTTGTATTTGGGAAGTGTTACAACAAACGACGTAAAAATTGACTGAGAAACCCGAAGGCGAATTACAATAGGGAAAGACGCCTTTCCAAAGTTAAACAAAGTATTAAGATACAGGAGAAGTTTATTACAAAGATAAGTGAACGCTGGGCAATTTCCTCACAGCTGGGGAGGAGACTTTAGGCAACATGGATGTGGTTCAACAGAGGGATACTGAGAATACCATGGACTGAACATGTGAATAATGAGGAAGTTTTAGAGCAAATGTAAGCAAAAACAACACTTTTATTTAGAATCAGAAACCTTTGGAACACATAATAAAGAAAGTGGGTTTGAAGAATTTCACACTTACAGGACATATTCAAAGTAATAGGGAAACGGAGAGTAATCTACGAAAGATCCGATGTAAATGGATGGCAGAGTGAAATTTATTATTTAGAGCTATAAAGGCACGGAAGTTGTAGAGAGCCATGAGGGTTCGCATTCTGAAGTAACGCAGCACCAAACAAGTTTCTTCCAGTTGGTTACAAAAGAACTATTTTCTTTTAACAAATATATTATAATTTTCATTCACTGAAATGAGCATCTATACAAAATAAATTCACACAATTTACATTATTCGGACTATTGTCCTCATCTTTGTTGCCATATTTATCACAACGATTCAGTCGTTGTACGCTCCGACCTTCTTTAGGTGGTTGAAATGTCGAACTGAACTCTTTATTTCGCTCGCTGTTCTTGTTCAACGGGCCATGTCTTATGGATGTCAGTTATCAGTTATTTCCTGTTAATTCCCCTCTTCAAGTTCTCCACTGCCTTAACCAGGTATTGAACTCACAACTCTTTGGGTCCTCTCACTGGATCTAAACAACGCCTTTATCCACTGTGCCATGTGTCCTTAATGACAGCAAATTCAGGCAACAAGTGGAAAATGAAACATTTTTCTGTTTTACTTCAGACATGTAGAATCCGACAGACGTTAAAATATGTGGGTAGTGTAGCGTTTAAAGGCAGAACGAGTCATAGTGTCCATTTCGTTCCCTTACCAGTAATGGCCTTGGAAAAGACAGGAATCAATTTTCTGCCACCAAAGTGTTATATATCAGCATAGGTAAGTAGTTTAAGGAAATTCGGTTTGATGATTTTACATTTTAATTATATAATATTTTAAATATTGATTTTTTTTCAAGTATCGAAATCAGTCATTTTAATATCGAAATCAGGTTTTTGTATAATTGAATCTATAAGCATTTACTTGGTTCGAAATTAGGTAAGCACTGGTCATTTCTAATGGCATCTACTAGCATTCACTTGCTAAAAGGATCTATTCTAAAGAATTTTTTTTTACTCCACCTCAAATTTATCTCTACATTAGAGACACCCACTGAAACTACGGGCCCAATGGATTGTGCGAGATGTAATTGATATATATATAGAAATGAATTCGGCTTTTTCTTACCTATCCACTGGCTTTATCGCTGCGAACTCACTGTCTGCTTCTTGGATATTTTCACAAAAGAACTATAAAATTAGGTATACTTTAAATTATTAATTATGCCATATACAATATATAAACCATCCTTTCGTGTTGAAAAAACGCCAAAATGTTTAAGTTTATTCATTATGAATCTATAATTATTGAAGCAGCTATACCATGAACCAATTCAATTAGATTTTTATAAAATAAAAGATAATAGTTTTCTGTGTGTCGTGTACTTTCAGGACGTGTTTGATCATTGCCATCGACAGCCCTCCTGTATTTTGTAGTCAAAGTTTATCTTGTGGCCATTTCTCCCAATCCCTGTTATGCCAAAGATTTACACAAGCTTGTTTGGTTATTCGCAGCTTTCCTCTGCCCCCTTGCTTTCAGTATGTCTTGGCAGTGTCAAATTTTCTGAGCCCATTTTCCTCATTATGTGTCCTAGAAATTTCAACTATCTTTTTCCGATATGAAGTATAAGCATCCTTTCCGTTTCCATTTTCTCTAAAACTTTGTCAGTGCTCGCATGGTATTCTCAGCATCCTTCTGTATAAACCCATTTCCGTTGCTTCAAGTGTCTTCTTTACCTGTGAGGAGATTGATCACTGCCATATTTTTGTAATCATTTCACCCTAAATGTAAATTTATTTTTAGATCCTTGAAGCCTATTTCTCTGTTATAAATAGGATCGAGTAAATTCACAAAGTTAGTATTCAGTTTTTTCTTAAACCTTTGACCAGGGTTGTTGTGCACAACAACTCTGTGAACAACTGTGCGCAACTGAATTCTCAAAACTTCGTATAATTAATTTCTAAACATTTCACATATTTTGTCAAATAACCTTCTAACAATAACCTCGCGAAATTTAAAGTAACTTAAGCACACTTGGATCATACGAGCGGAGTTAGATAAACAATATGTTAATAGTAATCATAACACAACACCGCTCGCTAACTGCTGGAAAATTACATGCATTTATGAAACAAAGTAAATACGTGACCCGCTCCTTAAGTAGGCACGTTCTGTTTCGTCTATCATACTACCGCAATTTATTTGGGTTTTATAAAGAACACACACACACACACACACACACACACACACACACACACATACACACACACACACACACACACACACACACACACATATATATATATATATATATATATATATATATTGAGACTTTATTTCGCAAGGATGTTATAATTCGTTTTTTCAACTTCAAATTCAAGTACACAATAAAAACAATTATTTAAAATGTGTAGATCTGTTTGAAGATTATTTATTTCTTCGCTTTTCTCATGCTTATTCCTCTACAAATATAGTTATTAAAGAGTTGAATTTAATACATGCACGATTTCCCAGTTCCAGCATAATTCCTTCATAATCAGCCTATGAACATTTCAGCCAACCCTCGTATTTGCTTTAGATATATAAAAATGTTATACCTTTCAACATTTCTCCAATGTACTATGATTTAGTCAAGTACAATCATTCATCACTTTTCATTCCAGAGCAATAGCGCACGCACTGCTATATTTCTATTTATCAGGGTTTTTAACAATAATATTGATTACTTACAGGGACAATAACATGTTATAGTTTATAGCAGAAAATACAATTCTCTTTCGCATAAGATCTGTGTAGTGCAGTGGTAGAGGTCATGACTGTGTCATTGTCGTGGGATCGAGTATATGCTTCTGCTTGACCCTGATGAAGTTTTTATGTAGTTCATTTCAAACTTGATAAACAACAGTGTGTCCCTCAGTCATTTTCATAATCTATACAAATAAAATATCTTCATTGAGAAAAAATTAGTTCCCGAGCAAAATGAACTATTTAATTTATCAGTTCCTTTACTCCTATATTTCTTAGATTGAAGTCATTTTTGTTCAAGCATTTCATGTGAGGCACTCAGTTACCTTTGTTTATTTTTGGATCATCTTCTTTAAACTTGATCTTAAAATAGGCTTTATTGTCTTTTTCGTTCTGTTGCTAATCTTTTTTCCCAAGAAATATTTCCATGTCACTGTCATATTAAACACACAAAATTTTAAAATGAAATGATATTGAGCGAAACGCGATTTATATACAGTGTAACCCGGATATAAGAGAGTTTTCAGGACCGGAGAATAAGTCTCTTATATTCGGGTTTCTCTTATATCCGGGTTTGGTCTATTATATATACATTAACACAGGCTCTAATTTGGAACCAGAGAAAATCTCTCTTATATCCGGGTTTCTCTTATATCAGGGTATCTTATATCCGGGTTACACTGTAATACTATTTGCAATCAATGAATCCTAAATACCATTGAATGTTTAAAAATATAAAGACACGTCTATTTTAGTTATGAATACTTTATCTCCACTTTATTGAATTTCAATACAATGTTTCAATACTTTTGTTTTATTTCTTCTCACCATTAAAACTTTCTAACAATTTGATGGCACGTCTTCGCTAGTATAGAAATAGGATAAAAATAATATATAAGATATAATAAAAAAATAAAGTCGTAAAAAACTGTAAGAAAATATCTTAAATATCATTTGCCATTTCGTTTTTCACCTTACGTGTTCTTAACTACACGAAAGGACAATATCGAAAATGTTAGTTTTTGTTTATCTTTGAACAACTCATTTGAAGACACATTTCAATATGAGTCTTACTTGCAGCATTTTTATTTCTTTCAAGAGTTCTTTGCTTGAATAGTTTTCCGTTTTCATATACACCACCTTTAATGACGGAGTTTTCTTCGTTATATGCCATGTCCGCTCAGTACGTGGGCGATGATGGCTCTTCACAATTTCCTGATTCTTGCAGCTCTAAATAAATTCTGTCTTCTCTTTATTTCTAAACCCTGTCCTGCCATCCATTTTCTCAAGTTCATCAATTATGTTATTAGTTCTTTTCCTCCGTCCCTCTTGCCCTCAATCTGTCATGTGATTAACATTTTTTCAAGCCCTCATTACGTGGCACAACAAATTTTATTGTTTTTTTTATTGATGTTAAGTATAAGTTCACATTCCGTTTCCATTTTCTCAAAAACCTCTTTGTTGTTCACATGTTTGCTCCATGGTATTCTTATCATCCTGCTGTAGAACTACATATTTGTTGCTTCATATATCTTCTTCGTCTTTAAGGAGATTATCGAACATTGACTGTCATACAGTAGGACATATCTTACGTAACATTACAAGTCTTAAAATGGATAAATATTAGGTTGGTGCAAAAATAATGTCGTTTCTCACATGAAGTTGAACGTCAAAAAACGACATTAATTTTGCACCAACCTAATATCTTGCGAAGCGTCAAGCCATTCTATTAATTTGCTGCCTTTGAAACTTTTTTGTCAATATTGTCATTAGGCTACTTTAAAAAGGTGTAAATTAGCACTGTTTTGCATGAATTAACTATTTAACTTAAATTTTCTTCGCTGTTAACGTTTCCATTCCAAATAAACCAGTCCAAGAATTCTAAAACTATCTCTGGCTTTATCAGCTTTAGACAGACCTATTTTCGTTACTTCACAGCGCCTATAACCCAATAGAGTTACGGGCGCCGAGACACCAAATGAACTGCAGTCGGCCCGTATCTTTTCAGGCTTGTTTTGAATTCAGGGTTCTCCTTCTATACTAGATGTTAATCTAAGGCAAGAGAAGACAGACAAGCTATTTAATCCATAACTGGGAAGAACATAAATAGATCCATGCCTTTCCTAAGATTAATTGTTTGAAACACGACGAGTGCGCATAAAATCCAAACAGAGCTATTTTTAAAAAACATGCCCGAAATATTATTCCACCTTCACCCATTGTCTCCTAAGATGACTATTTCCAAGAAGGGACCAACCAATATGTTTATTCCATGTCGCTCTACATTGACCAACTCTCTCCACGTGTTTAGGGAAGGTCAAAATAAACCTGACGGTTCGTGGCCCCTGGTTCAATAGAAGAACTCTTTCCATTGAATGAATCCTCCGCCAAGCGTTGCCGTATCATCGCCGTCACCCTTAATATATTGACAGTAATTCAGACTCATGTGCAGATTTAGTCTGCATTCGGTCGCAACTCATTGCAGTTATTGTCTGGAGGTTGATGTCGAGGACATCGGAATCAACGGATTGTCGTCTAAGATAACAACAATTATTATTATTATTATTATTATTATTATTATTATTATTATTATTATTATTATTAATACAACTGTTTATATGATCAATATAGAAAGTAATAAATAATAAAATAGAACAGGAAAAGAGAAAATAATCGTTAGCTATACAGGGTTTGATGGGTAAATTGTCGCCATTTTATATTTTTATTTTCGCGCATGCGCTTTGTTTGATTTTGATTTTGTCGACTGCATATTATAGTAGTGTTAGTATTTGGTGTAATTCTAGTAGATGTACCTGTTAAAATGAGATGTCAGTGTTATTTTCATTTTTGCGAAATTTAGAAGACAATTTATCCATCGTACCCTGTATATAAGTTATTATTATTATTATTATTATTATTATTATTATTATTATTATTATTATTATTATTATTTATCAACCTCAAGAGATACTCAAGGTAGAGGGTTATTGAATGAGGGATGTGATAAGAATGTAAACGTATGAAGTAACAAGTGAAGACTATAAGAATATGGAGGATGGGTCACTAGCGACGCTTGACTTTAAGGTTAAGACTGTAACGCATCCAGGCGGGAGTCTGTTCCCCAAAGAAGCGGTTCTTATGAAAAAGGCGTCTGAGTGGAATACGGAGGGAATGAGCGTTGTTCGACTTTATAGACGTGTCTTAGCCGTAAAGGCCTGAACATGGGAAACTATACTGTTACCAGTGTTACTGCTAGAGTTGCTATTGACACAATTGTTAAAATGTTAAATACTAAAAGCAATTTTATCTGGTATTTAATTTCGTCAAATTTATTTAAGAAAAGCTGTTTTCCTGTACTTCTTTTTTTTATCTCTTTGAATAATTCCTGTTAGGTTTATACAATACGAAGGTTATATAAGCATAACAATTAATAGTTTAAGCTAATAATTAAAAGAAAATTTTACTATTGTAACATCCACTGAAATGTAGAATCTTCTTCAAAATCTGCACAGTGATTTTCTAAGCATAGCTTATATGTGGCACAAGGCCGAAATTATGGAGCGCCCGGTGAGAATCTAAATTACAACCCAGTCCTAGCGAGACAAGCTTGCTAATCATTACATAACGTCGAAGAGCCGAATGATTTTCTAAGGCCAAAACGTATGGGGAAGGTAGTCGGAATCGAACTCACTACTCAATTGTAATTGATCTAGCGAAACAAACTTACTAACAGTGACACCGCATCGAAGTGCCCAATGGTTTTCTAAGCGTAGTTTAGATGTGGCACAAGGCCGAAAATGTGAAGCACCCAGTGAGGACTGAACTCACTACTCATTTACAATTGGTCTAGCGAGACAGCTTGTTAACCATAACACCATGTCGAAGTGCCCCAAATCTCCCTGCAATCGGATGCATGTATTCTTACGCCTTGCAGATTCACATTAATGGCCGCAGCCAACCAAAAGACGTCGTTTGTTCGCTTGCTCATGTTCTTGCGCAAGACCTTAAAAGCTCACACTGAAAATAATTACATGTGAGAACACAATGGACTCACTCGTCGCTAATTTATTTTAACCTTGTATCTAGACGCACTCGCTTTAACACCCCCTCTCTATCGCAAGTTTTCCCCCTCAATGTTTTTGTTTTGAAACATTGCTTCCCACCCCCTAATCCAACCACAACTGTGTGTGAAAATACATTCTCGCCATTTTTCTCTGCACCTACCTCTGCACTTTACGTAAAAAGTCTGCCTTGTTTTTGTTGTTTTTTTTTTCTTTTTTCTTTTTTACTTCCATGTGAACGGTTTTACTTATTCGGTTACCATGGCAATCAAATGACCTATCATCCCGGTTCGGCTTCCTTGATCATATTATCAGTTTGGTTTTATTAGGATTTATTCATTTGAATTGGAGGATTTGGGGATTTTTTTTTTTTTGGCATGCATGTGAGATTGCTTTTTAAAGTGCACGACGGACCGAAACGTAACCGATATTTCGTTGCGTTTGCGAATGAGACTGAGATAGAGTTGGTTGTTGGGACGGACATCGAGTTCGTGCCAATTGGCACAAGACTTACTTTAATGATAGCGTTTCCCCAGTTGGCGCCGGTTTAAACAGTGAATAACACAGTTCTTCCTGAGTTACACATTGACTTAAATATACACGGTATTTAATACGCACATACACGATATATATATATATATATATATATATATATATATATATATATATATATATATATATATATATACGAATGTAATGAGAAACAAAATAATACATAAATTCTAACGCTCACAGCATTAATTCAAAAGTGGGATCAATACCGATAGTAGAGTAATAATTAATTATTTATTATAATTTTTTCATATAGACAAAAAAAATTACTCACGAAAAACAATGCAACTTTGTTTCGGTGCGTTTTGTTGCAGCTCAACTGGTGAGAACCAAAATGGTCATGAAAAACTTTGTTTGTAAGCAGGCCGTACGTGGATCATCACTTGCTTTATTCAATTGTTTCTTTATCCTTATACGTCCCCTCTTAAAACGTACTTTTTTTTCCAAACAAATTGAAAAAAGAAAGTGATGTTCCACGTACGGCCTCTTACAAACAAAATTGTTCATAACCATTTTGGTTCTCACCAGTCGAGGTGCAATTAAATGCACCGAAACAAAATTGCATCTTTGTCGTGAGTAAATTGCTTTATGTCTATATGAAAAAATTCTAATATATATATATATTTATATATTTTTATTCTACATTCAACACCATCACTTGAAAAGACACGGAAGTGTCGAAACGAAATGGCTATTTTTCTAGTGATTTTATAACATATTTATGTTATAATATTTAAATAAATGATTATATTTATATATATATTTATATATATATATATATATATATATATATATATATATATATAAATATAAAAGTGAACATAGAAGTCAACACTTAGAGGCGACACTCTGTTTCATGCTAGATGCAATCGTCGGGCGCACGACGATTTCATCTAGCATGAAACAGACTGTCGCCTCTAAGTGTTGACTTCTATGTTCACTTTTATATTTACACACGCTCTATCTCTGATATTGAGCTCTTTATCCCATAAATATAGCACACTTTAAGACTATATTTCTTTATATATTTATATATATATATATATATATATGTGTGTGTGTCTATACATACACACATATATATATATATGTATATATATATATATATATATATATATATATATATATATATATATATATATATATATATATATATATACGTCTATATGTGTGTTTTCTTATTTGTGTTCATTTATATGATTATAAAATATTCATATACTCATTGAATATAATTACAACAAAGGTTCCATACACGACACGATGTGCAATAATGGTAGAATGGCCTTACGTCATTAATTATTAATACGGATCAGTGAGCTTGATACTCACTGGGTGCACTATAATTGTGACTTTTTACCAAAACTAAGCAAAGCTTAGTAAATAACAACTCTAACGGGGGCAGTGGCGGCTAGAAGGTGGGATACACAGGGTACGACGTCCACCGACATCTATATCGGGAAGGCATCCAATCAAAGAGTTAAATAAAAATTTAGTTTATATTTAATTTTAGTAAAGTGTTTATTTCATGTTTTATCCGTTTTTGCATAATTTAAATATCTTCTTTGACACATTTCTCACTACCAGGATCTGTCGGCCCGACTACTTGAGTCTTACGGTCATACACTCAAGGAATTGGACCCGGATATCACCAAGCCAACATACGTCATTGAACGAGGGACTTAAAACCAAATACATGTATATATTGGGGTATATACTATCATACGCAAAAGTATTGAATACAAAATATTTATAAACTTTTTAAAGATAAACATAATTTCTAACGTCACTAAATGCCTAAAAATCAAGCCGAACACAATAAGTACTTAGGGTATTGAATAACTAAACGGGGTACCTCTGTGCGGTGTAATGATTAGCAAGCTTGACTCGCTAGAATAATTACGACTGAGTAGTGAGTTCGATCCTTACTGTGTACCCATATTTTCGGTCTTGTGCCACATCTACGTTTGGAAAATAGCTGTTGTGTAACTAAACGGCAGTCAGGAATTTTGCTCATATTTATTGCAATTTTTAACGAAAGATACAAGCATAATTATTAAATAATTATTTAAATATTAAAATATAAATTAGGTTGGGCTCCATTGCATTCATTTGAAATATTATAACATTAAATATAAAATATTTAAAAATAAATTAAAATAATATGATCTCTTTCGCATTTTATAAATAAATTAACATGGGCTTTTTGATATTCAACGAATTCATCAAGCTTGGAGTATTTTTAGCGGTCTTTCAATTTCAGTTTGACATTAATTCCAACTTGTTTCAAGAAAATTTAACATTGACAGGACAAGAGGGAGATAGGAAAAAGGCGCATATTTTACCTGACGAGCTTGTGTAAGTGGTTGGCAGAACAGAGAGATAGAAAAAACGACAAAATTTACTAAGAGCTACAAAGGACAGGATATTGAGGAGAGTCATGGTCGCCTACGTCTTGTATTTGATTCTTACTGGATTTTTTTTTACAAAACGTGTCCGAAATTACCTAACTCTATCAAAATTGCCTACTATATTCTAATTTTACAAGAGCCAGATCAGGCCAAAACTGATGCACCGTTCCCATATCGTGGTCGGAGCTGAACACTTCTCACTTTTCAGAAGCATCTTCGCGGACTTGTGGCTGATTAATTGTTTCCCACGCTACAACCCACAAGCGAATCGTCGCAAGTCTCTCTCAGTTGAACCGCTATTTTCTTGCATAGTTTTCATCAATTCAAACCATCACGACTGAAACCAGCCATGCCACGTACAGTGAACCACAAATCATATCCATTCCCTTCATATTCCGTTAGTATGAAGAAAGTTCCAATCGGACAAACCACTGTTAGGCGGAACATATTCCTGAGTTAATCCTTCCCCGATTACTATAATCATGACCTCTTCAAGTTTATGGTTAACCATTATCTTTCCTTGATATTCTCAGAATCTGCCCATTTTACGTCCTCTTCTTACGTGTATGTACCTCACTCCTCTAACTTGAGTGGCTCATTGGTCATTTGCATTAGTATTGCTCTTTCTGATATCATTCTAAGCATGAATATAGCATTCCATTCTCCTATTTCAGGTATGATTCTGCTGCACGCTTTATTTATCAGAATTCGGATTATAAGTTTTAAGTGGTTCATGGCTGACGTATCGATGGTCACTTTAAATAAATATAACCAAAAAATGTTTATGTTGGAAAATGAATTGGTAAACAATTAGTAAAAAAAAAAAACCTTCTTCGCCGAGATCGAATTCTAGTCGAGATCGTTATATTCACTTAGATAAAAATATACTTAAGGAAGTTAAGAAACCATCACTTATTCCTCGATAGCTACAGGTTAAATAGTAGCTATTGTATTTTGAAAAGTCATTGTTATTGTCATGTAATTGTTAATGCAATATTCCCTCACAAAAACAAAGGTTTCTTCTTTCAATCCAAAAAATATGTTTAAATAGTTCACAAAGGGCTGATAAGCTATAAAAATCAAATCTACCACTTAAAAAAAATCCTCAGTTGTTTTAGGTGATGATTTCCATGAAAAACGCAACGATCACTTACATTCAATGTAGCTATACATTCACCACTACAAATTACTGTCGATAAATAACGTTTTATGTATTCATTTTCCAACATAAACATTTTTTGGTTATATTTATTTAAAGTGACCATCGATACGTCAGCCATGAACCACTTAAAACTTATAATCCGAATTCTGATAAATAAAGCGTGCAGCAGAATCATACCTGAAATAGGAGAATAGAATGCTATATTCATGCTTAGAATGATATCAGAAAGAGCAATACTAATGCAAATGATTGCATACCTATCTTTGAATGATCAAAAGCGTTTGATAAATACGCCATAAAGATCTGTTTGAACTGTTAGGTAAGCTTGATTCATTTGGGAATAATATTAGAATAACCCGGTACCTATACTCGGAGCAAACTGCCAGTGTATTGGTATAAAAACATATTCAGTAAATTTACAAGAATAGAAAGGAGAGTAAGACAATATATAGAAATATATGATATGTTTAACGTTTTTTTTATAGATACAAGTATTTAAGCAAATGCTCTGTTTTATAATAAACAGTATTAAATAACAATTTTAATGTTATTTAATACTGTTTATTATAAAACAGAGCATTTGCTTAAATACTTGTATCTATAAAAAGATTGTTAAACATATCATAAATGTCTTTAAATAAATTGTCGGACTTTGTCCAATTCAAAAATATATGACGTCATTTGTTTACATTTGATACGCTAGAGCAGATATGAATAGAAGAGATTCATGGAAGATTTAAGTTTAAAGATAGTAAAATGACGGTTCTGTATATGATACAGGTTCGATTCCTGTCGGAGAACGAAAATTTTCTATGAAAATTTCTCGGACATTCAGGCCGGTAAATGTTATTTAATACTGTTTATTATAAAATAGAAATATATGTGTCTCTTTTGTGATTTTCCTCGTAATCAAAACGGAATAGTCCATTATTTATGAGTTATTGGCAGGGAAACGCACGCGCTAACTCAGAAAGGAACGGTCACCCAGAATTATAAGATGATGTTATATTTTGTAATGCAAATCGGGGGTCGTTGATAGATCCAACCTTTTGAATGACAAGTTTTACATCCGACATTATTTCTTATTAATATAAACAGTATTTTTGGTGGCTACACATATGTGAGTTGTTTTTCCTGTTTTTTTTTCTTAAAAGTGAACTTAATAACAACCAGCTTAGTATTAGGAATTTATTTATTTCCCTGTATACAGGGAAATAAATAAATTCCGTTTTGATTACGCGGAAAATCACAAAAGAGATCTCAGAGACGTTGTTTGGTTTCAGTGAGAAAAAAAACAAAGAAAGAAAGAATGAAAGAAAAATGAAAGAAGAATGAACGAAAGAAAGGAAGATAGATGTGTTTAACGCCTCCTGCCAATATCTCATAAACAACGAACTAATCTTTGATGGCGTGGAAAGATGAAAAAGGCATATCAGGGACGCTACTTGGGTTCAGTGGGCGATAGATAGATAGATGTGTTTAACGTCTCCTGCCAATACCTCATAAATAATGGATTATAAGGTTTTGATCGGGTGGAAAAAGGCAACATATCAGAGACGCTACTTGCTTTCAGAGTGAGAAGGAAAGAAAGAAAGAAAGAAAGAGCGAGAGAGAGAGAGAAATGTTTAACGTTTGTTTCAGTGAAATGGAAACAATTGTCAACTTCAAACATTTTTTTTTTTCATTTCTAACCCCTTACTGCTTAAAATAATAACCAACATTCATATTTATGATTGTTATTGGAATATTTTGTGAAAGTTGTTAATCTCAAATATTTATCGATGCGACAGAGGAATTTCTATGGATATTTTGTGATCGTTGGGGCCCGTAATGAACTTATTGAAACATTAACTGAAGGTTTAAGATTCATCAGAAATTTCAAATAGAAAAAACCGTGAAATTTTCCCGGGTATTTCATGTTATAAGTTATCGGAAATAATTTCAGAAAAGCCAGATATTATAAACCGAAATTCACATGGAACATATTTAAATATTTCTATGATTCATTTATAAATATAAGTATATCCAGAAAAGTCTAACAAAAAATATGAATACTTATTAAGGAAAATGCATTTATATAATATAATCTACCAATGTGTATAATGAGGCCAGTCTCAGAATATATATGTGTGGCCAACATTATGAGGCCGCCAATTTTCTGATGATCCAGAGGAATTTTGCCATTTCCAACACTGAATGCAGGGACGCCAGGTTTCTGCGGAGAAACCCTGCAATAATCCAAGTTGAAAGTTACATAAGTTGTCGTCCGCATGTCGTCGACGCAGAAGCCAGACAAAAGTCGAGGTTAAATGTACAAGATGAAAGCGGGGAAATCGTGCACATTGAAAATAGCCGTCGGGAACGATCGAAATGCTCCTAAAGATAACATCGAAAGCACACACACGCATAGATGGAGTCTCTCCCTATCTCGAAGATAAGCACATGCATATGGAAAATACCTACGGAGACACACACACACACACACACACACACACATATATATATATATATATATATATAAGCATGCGTATATCAACATATATTGACAAAGTTACAAACGTATATAACTGTTGTGGTACGATCCACCTAATTTGCATATTGGAGTACCGACAATATAAATATGGTTGGTACCGGGAAGACAGGGAGACGAATCTAGAGATTCAACTAGAGACTCTGCCCGACTGCGACTTAGTCAACACATTCTCCAATAACGGTCTTCCCAGGAATATACAAAAGACTATATGTAAATATTGTGTACACTTTCTTGTTTCAATACATTTTGTTCTAAGTACATTTTGTGTTGCATTATTATTCCCTGCATTAGTCAAGTTTCAACAATAACCTCACATGCGTCTTGCATATGAAATATTTCTTAGAATAGAGGATATTTAGGAAGGTAATCGTATCGACGGAGTATGTAACATCGTTCCTCTTATAGGGCTGGGTAATTTCCGCACAGATGAAGACAAGAAGAGACTGAGGCGATGGAAATGTGGTTCTACAGAAGGATACTGAGAATATCATGGACCGAACTTGTGAGCAACGAAGATGTTTTAGAGAAAATGGAAACAAAACGGACATATACCTAATATCATAACGAGGTAGCTGAAATTTCTAGGGGTCATGTTGAGGAAAAAGTCTTGGAAAATTTGATACTCAAAGGACAGATTGAAGGCAAGAGTGAATAGAGGAAAGGAGCGCAAAGGCAATCTAGGGAGCTTGTGCAAATAGTTGACAGAACAGTGATTAGGAGAGATAGCTAAAAAGAACAGGAAATTGTGGAGAGCCATGATCACCCACATGTGCCATTAACGCATTGCTCTTCAGTTATGAATTAAGCGCTATCGCCTAGTGGCGTTTATATACATCACGTTACATAATACGTTAAAAAATTCCCTGTATCTGCTGTGCGCCGATAGCTTAGCGGTAGAATGTCTGACTGATGCCAAATCAGTCGAGTTTCAATCCCGGCTTGAAGCAAGCAGATGTCTATCACACTGATGATCTGTGATACAGCGAAACAAGCTTGTATGTAGATGCCTATATTATATCTTTTTTTTAAATAAGACACAATGGGTTGCTGAGTGTGAAATAATATAAAAAATAAAAACGTTATCAAGGCGCGAGATTTAAAAAAAAAAACAGAAATTAAAAGGACAAAAATAACTATTGACACTGCATTTAAGTTTTCGAAGATCAAACTTGACTTGAAAGAGGAAAAGAGTTTCATAAACGAAAACTGTGAGAGAAGAAACTGTTAACATAGAACTTACAGTTATATATAGCCATTTCAACCGTAAAATGTCGAGACATTGCTGCCAATCTAGTACTGCGCTGAAATTCATAAAGTTTCGGTACCATAGAGGAAAGTTCACCAGTACCATTACCATGAAAAACTTTATAGAAAAAAGGCACAGGGAAGCTACATTACGGCGGTGGAATAGTGACTGAAGCCGAGACACTAATCGCAATAGCAAGAGCAATAACATTCCAGATTCTTTTTTGGATTTTATCAAGAATCACTAAGTACATAGCAGAAGCGCCAGACCAGATATGGCAGCAATATTCAAAGCATGGATTTATGAATATGTAAGATAGATTCTGGAGAGAAAAATTCTCTAACTCGACAGAGTGAATGAAATCTTCTAGCAGCAGACATAGCAATTGATCCAATATAATCTTTTCACTACATGTCTTTCGAAAACTTTAGTCTGAGAAGTTTCAATGAGTCACTTCGCTGGGTGTTAGTATCAGTCATGTCGATGGAAGGCAGGAGAGATCCCAGTGTCTTCGTGATTAGAGAAAGAGGGAAGAAGAGGAATTTGCTGAGGTGAAGCACAAAGCGTTGGCTGCAAATTGTTTGAGGTGGCCAATGGGTCGCCACTCTATGGTACACACACTTCAACTGACGCCATCCGTTGCAACAACCTGGGCTTGACAGTCAGGTTTATCATGACATCATGTATCGGGCTGCCGACGTTGTCCCGTACGTAGAACGTCGGCTTGACAGCTTAATCACGGGTTTTTGGATTGTGCATAGTCCGATCCCTTCCCTGAATCCTTATCGCCATGGTTGGGCCTATCAGGAAACGGGGCTCCCGACGACAACTGCATTCAGATTCCTCATGATGTGCAAGCTCCTCAACTACGACGATCCACGATATAAATATATATATATATATATATATATATATATATATATATATATATATATATATATATATAGCATAATGAGAAGCCACGTATACTTTCTTGATATGTATATAATATGGATAAAACAACTGAAAAGTTGCAAATTAAAAGAAAAAATTGGATGTTTTTTGGTGAAAGTATTTAATCATGAAAGTATTTAAATAAATACTTTCACAAAAAACACCCAATTTTTTTCTTTTAATTTGCAACTTTTCAGTTGTTTTATCCATATTATATATATATATATATATATATATATATATATATATGTATATGTATATATATATATATAATAAAATAGCGCAGCGTTTGTTAGAACTCACATATATATATATATATATATATATATATATATATATGAAATATTAAAACTGATCCACAAAAAGAGCTCATTGTATCTATTAAGACAGACAATATATATATATATATTGTCTGTCTTAATAGATACAATGAGCTCTTTTTGTGGATCAGTTTTAATATTTTATATTACTAGAATCTACTTGGATTATGTGTGTGTGTGTGTGTGTGCACGCGAGCGCGTGCGTGTGTGTCTATGTGGGTGTATTTATGGGTACTTAAATTAAACATAAATACTTATTATTGCATACATATTAATTTCAAAGATCACTAATATATGCCTCATGCATATGGAAATCATATTTCATTTAGATAATTTAATTACTGCATAAACACACACACACACACACAACACACACACACACACACACACACACATATATATATATATATATATATATATATATATATATATATATATATATATATGTATATATGTAGAGAGAGAGAGAGGAGAAAGAGAGTGGGAGAAGAGGAGGGCGTAAGAGTTTGAGAGGGTAATTAATCTCATATGATTAAATGTCCCTGGTTTCAGATCAATCTAACAAAAATGATTTAATTTATAATTAACAAGATCATGAAATAATAAACTAATGTTGGTCCTGATTTTCAAGGCAGCAGACTAAGTTAGATACTGATAGATAGATAGATAGATAGATAGATAGATAGATAGATAGATAGATAGATAGATAGATAGATAGATAGATATAATGCACGCTATCTTTTAGGTTCATATAACTATATCTATTTCAATGGCATTACATATGTTTGTGTTTGACAATCCATTTAATAAACAAATTAATTGTTTTTCGCCTCCCTACATCGTTCTCTTTTCAACTGAATTTTTTCCTTTTTTTTGTCTTAAAGCATTCTCTCACTCTGACAACATTCCCGAAAATGCTTCATGCTTATCCATCCCTTTCCGCCAAACGATGACATTCCAAATATATCCTGAAGCGACTTTCGTCTCTGCTAGGTTTGTTATTAACCAAGAGTGGGCCGATTAGTCTGGAATCCAGTAAGGGGTCAAGTTATCCGCCCTTGAAAACAAGAGGTCTCCGGCGTATAAGCACCGTGAAAAGATCAAAATATTAACCTTTCAAAATGTCAATGGCCGTCTTTGCAGTCAGTGTATCTGCAATTCAAGGCGAAATTAGTGAAATAGAGCGGGAAAAGAACATATTATTTTTGACTGGGTATACGGAATCCTCCCTGTCTTATGAATTGTATAAATAAGTCACGCCGTCTTAGTCAAAACGTCAAGACTCTTCAGTTATATTCAATAAAGGCACATTAAGCCGAAGTAGACTCCACGTTTTCATTACAATTTATTGAACGTAATTATGGACAAATACCTTAAACTAAACCAGAACGTCTCGACGGGAACTCTGCAGACCCGTCTTCTACTGATGTCTAGCTATATTGGAAACGGTTATTCGAAGGATTCTTGCTTGCACTGGAAAACAGTTCACCCACTCCTATTACTGATACGAACAGACTTAAACTGCTAATGCACCATGTTTCCATATCCGTACATACCAATATTTCTCACAGCAAAACTAACCAAAGTGCCATGGACGTTTGGGATGGAATTTTTGTGACGAGACGAAACATAATCTTCATACCGACATGTATTCGCAACTACCCGACAATTCCGTGAAGAGTGGTTAGTATCTTTAACACTTAAAAATCTTAAGTTGAGACCGCAACTTTCAAGCGACGACTGCAGATTAGGCAAAGGACAAATTTATCAGAGATTCCTTTAAAAAAACATAAATACAATTCTCTACAACAGACTTCCTCGCCAGTTCAAAATCTTCTCTCTCCGGAAGACACTGCATATAGTGCTAGTGGTACAGCCAGAGGAAAATATTAGTTTTGTGGTCTCAAACTACATACCTGGTCTCGTTGCCCAACCAGGGAAACTAAATGCGACAAGTTCAGAAATAAGGGACGTTTCTCTAAAGTTTGTCGATCAAGAATGTTCACCTCGTTCCAATACTCCTATTGCGACTAGTATTGTATCAACTGCAAGCACTAAATATCTTTCCACATCTTTAACGGTAAAAATAAACGGGGTAGAAACGAATGCTCTAGTCGACACAGGAAGCTCAGAATTTTATTAGCTCTGATATTGCAAAGAATTTTATTAGCTCTGATATTTCAAATCGTACATTGTAATGATCAAATTGCTATGGCGAGTGCTTCACTATCT
This sequence comes from Acanthosepion esculentum, assembly GCA_964036315.1. NCBI lineage: Eukaryota > Metazoa > Mollusca > Cephalopoda > Sepiida > Sepiidae > Acanthosepion > Acanthosepion esculentum. The sequence goes on from OZ038487.1 coordinate 62,457,793, forward strand.
TCGTAGGTTAAAGGATATATTTTGGCCTGCCTACAGTTGAATCAAACTAAATACACTAACTTAAGTCTAGCACTGTTTCCAATATTCGAAACGCAAGCTTATATTCATACTGATCGCGGGACCTCTTTATGTCAGACCAACTAAGAAAATTCCTATTGGTACAGTGAGTGGCCATAAGCCAGACTACCTCATACAACCCTCAGTGGAAGGAACAGTGTGAGAAATTACAATGGCATAATATGGAAAACCGTACAGTTAGCACTCGAAATCCTGAACCTTCCAATTAGGCATTGAGAAGCCGTAATAACCGAGGCTCTGTACGCTATAAGAATAATATTGAGTAAAAGAACGAAAGCAAAACGTCACGAAAGGTTTTTTTTTAATTTTCGTGGCAAAATTTGGCCAAGATCTCCTTCTCTTCTTGAAAACGTTAAACAAAAATCAGGAAAGCTCTACACTACATCTCGATATCTTTTCAGCGAGGTACTGTTTTACTTAGAAACCATGTTTGGCAAAGCAAGTATCATTCTCCTGTGAGTAAGGAGGAACTGCTCGAGCCGAACCCACTCAATGCGCGCATCCAGCACCCAGATGGGAGACAATCGAACGTTTCCCTCGGAGATTTAGCCCTTGCCAGAGAGTTATCAAACCAGCTCTTTCCTAAAGCAATATATCTCCCTCTTGATAGTAACGACGACACAATGCCACTGGATTCTCCTGGAGAACAAGGGCCCGATAATGGCGATTCAGCGATCGATACTAGAACAACTCCCTCAAAACGAGAGCATACTACCATAGACTCTGATAATCCGAATCAGAGCGTCCTATTCCAAGTGGGAGACAAAAACAATATGAGACGAAATACTTCTGGTTGACTGTTCCCGTAATACCTGAAAGCCCAGATCAGCTGCCACAGAGACGACCCCAATGAATTGTCAAGAGACCCTGGATGATTTTGTGTCGGACTAGGAGAAAATAAAACCATGGAGAATGTAGTAAGACAGCACGATTAACTCCCCTTTCTTATGATTTGTATAAATAAGTTACGCCGTGTTAGTCAAAACTCTTCAGTTACGTTCAATAAAGGCACATTAAGCCGAACTAAACTAGGAGTTTTCATTTCAGAACCAAAAATATTGATTTATTTAAACATTAACAGAATGCGGAATTAATAAATTCTAGAGACTTGATATACTTAGTTGCATGAATCAGTTATAATAAATTTAGTATAGCAACACATTGCGCCTTTTTGGCCTCATGATTTCAACTGACTTGAGGTGGATCGACTACATTGAATCAATAACTGCATTTACTGCAATGAAAGTTGTGTCACTGTGTCGTGCCAGAAATCTTTTCTTTTGCACATTTACAAATCATACCAATTCGCCCGTGACTCAAAAATTGCTGTCATATCTGGTCTGGTGCTCGTGCTATTCCTCTAGTTTTTTGACAAAATCAAAAGCAGAATCTGTAATGTAATATACCCTGACATGGCAACACGGAATTCAGTCACTTTCTCACCGACGTGACGTGGCTTCCTTCTGTCCTTTGTTGCCTTGGGGTGAAATGATTATAAAAAGAAAAAGGGAATTGAATATAAGAGAGTTTGCGCTGTGGGTATTTTTGTACAAGACGGTAAAGCTGTAACAGAATCAACATATCACCATGAAAACTCGTGTCATGTCCTAAAATAAACGCGCCAGATCTCGACTAGTCTATCTAGTTCAGAAATATCTAAACTGACATATCTATACGGCCGTTTTTTCAGGTCAATGATTAAAATTGTTTCAAGCGAATGAAGACTCTAGGTCTTAAAGAAGACAACCCTTCATCTGATCTAACGCATTGGTGCAACAGAATCAAAAATAACTTTGCCAAATAGCAAAACACCACATCACTTGAAGACTGCCAACAGCGGCAACAACAGCAACTAAAATGTGTAGCACGTGTGAACCACAAAGAAAATAATCATGTAATCAAGATGTTGACTTTACACACTACATTAAACAAAATGTTAGGAAGGAAATTTCCATTAATATTAGAAAGAGCGATAACAGTTAGTGGACATAAGAAGCCTGTCAACCTGAGAAACTCTTTTAAGAGAAAGATTTTATGAATTTCAACAGACAGTAACGCTACCTGTTCAGCCAATGAATGGCGAAGTTTTCAACACAGAAAGGGTTATCATACTATCATTGGGGCACTTCGACGTGTTGTAATAATTAGCAATCTTGTCTCGCTTCGATACTCACTAGGGGCACCATACATTCGGTCTTGTGCCACATCTAATCTACTCTTTGAAAATAAATTATGGGGCACTTCGACGTGGTGTGATGACAACAATCTTGTCTCGCTAGATTAATTACATTTGAATAGTCAGTTCGATCCTAACTGGGTGCTCAATACTTTCGGCCTTGTGCCACATATAAGCTAGGCTTAGAAAATCATGGGATACCTCGACGTGGTTTAACAGCAATCTTGTCTCACGGGACCAATTACAACTGAATAGTTTTTTTGATCTTCAGTGGGTGCCCCATACTTTCGACCTTGTTCCACATCTAAACTTCGCTTAGCGATGTGATGTAATGGTTAACAGTCTTTTCTCGCAAAATCAATTACAACTAATAGTGAGTTAGATCCTCACTGGCTTTCACATACTTTCGGCCTTGTGCCTCATCTAAGATAAGAAAACTACCATTACAGTTACCATTGAGCTGTTTCTTCTTTCTAAATATGTCCAGCCATGATTAAGTTCGTGATGTCGACTTGAATTATAGCCTTCCTGTATTTTTCTGTCTATTTTATGAATCTTAGTTTGATTTTTTTTTCATTTTATGCCCTATTTTTTAAATATTAATTCCATTGTTTTAAACAAGCGTCTTCTCTATTTGTATATTGTTCCATTCATCTTCGACTTAGACACGTTTAAAAATTATTCTCGCTGAATTAAAACAAGGTCAAAATATTAGGAATAAATACAAAAGGAATTAAAAAGGAAGAAAATCTTTCCAATCAGACAAATAATAAAAGAATAAAGAAGAGAAAAAGCATCGCTCATTTCCATAACACTATCGATTTTTGCAAATTATAATCTATGCATACGCCAGTTGAAACAGCTGTTTGTCTATCTCTTCTTACAGCAAATGAAAAAAAGTATTTGCAAATTTCTAGATAATCGCTGTAAGTTCTTAGTAAAAAAAAACAATACAGAAATTAAAATATATTAAAGCAAAATATAAAATTATTTTATCTGTCGGTAAACTTTGATCAAAACATATGACGATTCAGAATATAATTTTTGGAAAGCGACTTTTAACCAAGAAAAATACTAGAAATAATATGAATTCTAGAAAAAACGAGCAAATACCTCTAAAATTCTAAATTCTTTAATACCAACGTGTAGAAATGAACGTAAAAATTGTTATCGGAATACTAGACATCTGTCCGAAAAGAGATTAATAAAATGGTTGAATCAATTGTTTATGAGAAAAGTTGGAATAAGCCAGACGACACTTAAAATATAAATACAAGAAAATATATAAAAGGATGTAAAAGTTAATGTGAGTTAAATTTATTTGAATGTTCGGGTGTTCGGAAAGTCATAGCGTTTTACCATAAACGAGGGCGGTAACACTTGTTAGGATCGCAGCTATGAACAAATAGTGAACTCCCGAACACAACAAAACGCTATGAAAGTATAAAAATACCTTTTTATAGTAAAAATGCCAACAATGCATTTTATATAAAAATATTACCAACACTACATATTTGTAGTGAAAGTACCAACAATAAATATTTGTAGTGAAAGTACCAACAATAGATTTTTATAGTAAATTTACCAACAATACGTTTTATCTGTAGTTGAAGACATACAATTGCATCAAAACGTATTTAGCTGAAGCCATAAAATTGTGTTCAAAATATTTCAATTTCGGTATTAAATAACTGATAGAGGATGATATGCCAATAAAGAAAATCAACCAACCAGAAACGATATAAATGTAAAATTAAATTTATTTAAATAATATTGATGGAAAAATAATCCTCTTTATTTGCAACGGCTGCAGCCCAACGGTAATGTGAATTTTCGATTCTACATTTAAAGTAAAGAGGATGTTTCGCGCCAAATTTTTAAAACGCTTATTTCAACTTCTTCATTTCTGGATATTTTGTCATCTATTAAATGTTACCTTAATCGTATCAAATGAAAACCAGTAAGTCCCACCATCAGGTGAGTATGGAAGATATGGACGAACCTCTCATCTTCTTACCCTAACGGTCTTATTTTTGAACCGGGTTTCTTTTGTAACTATCTGCAAAAAAAATCCACTTGCAGATAGTACTTTTGCATATAGTACAGTCGCATTGCCCTGAGGAAGAATAACATCTTTTCTTTTTATCAAAGCAGTACACCTTCGACGAAATGCTTCGTTTGACCGATCAATCAATAAATGTCTGCAGTGATGGTCCTTCCATGCTCCACTAGTTCGTAATGGAAGATAATTTTCATATTCCACCAGTCGCAAAACAAGGGCTTCAGTCTATGAGCCATGATTTTAGTGTGGACAGTGGTTTACTGATTTTGTGAAAACGGGTGTCGTCTTTGTTTTTTTGCCAAAAGTCATTTTGCATCAACGGTGATGCAAAAATGAAAACTTATTAATCTAGTTAACAGACTACAGCAGATGCAGAAGGTTATAGTCGCTTCCCAAAGGAAAGTTCATGGACAAAGCAAATACCGTCTTTGTAAGTTTCTCAATTCGCTTGTGCGACTTGGGTATGGCGATAAACTACGTCCAACAGCGAGGCGGTTTTGAGGAGCGTGGAACCACCTCTGAATTGCTGGTGTTTGCAGGTCCACGGTGACCCGGGATGGTATCACCTGTTAGGGTCCCAGCTATGGGCAAATAGTTAACCACCACAAAGCTGGGTTTAAACCCCTTCAATACATTTTTTGACGAAAAATTATTACCAGCAATACATTTTTGTAAATAATTATTACCAGCCATATATTATCAGCAATACATTTTTTGAAGAAAAATAATATTACCAGCAATACATTTTTGTAAATAATTATTACCAGCCATATATTATTATCAGCAATACATTTTTTGAAGAAAAATAATATTACCAGCAATACATTTTTGTAAAAGAGCATATTACCAGAAATGAATTTTTGAAAAAAAAATTACCAGCTATATTTATTTGGAAAAAAAAATATTATTAGCAATAAAAATTTCCGGCATTAAATAACCCACTGAGGTTGACATGCCGCAAAACAAAACAAACCAAAAGAATTCGCTTGAATTGTTCGCAGGCAGTTGAACATTACACATTACATTTTTGGGTCAAATACCCGGGTCTCTGACGTGGATCCCATTCAGTAAGTTCTTTCAACGCGTTTACATTTAGAGTGGGTCATTTCCATGTCACAATCGTCATTTCTAAACCTATTAAGATGTAGAAACCGTTATTACATTCATATAGACAGCAAAAAACATTTTAACGCCTCTGTAGTAGTAACATGTTTTCCGAATAAGCAAAGGCGAATATTTTTCCTTTTTAATATATAATTTTCCATGGTGTTAAACACTGAAATACAATATAAATATTTCCATGTCTTTGAACAGGAGTAAAGGTTTATCTCCTGTTTCTTGTTTAGAATTTGTTTGCCGGATTCTTCTCCTAAAGATTTCTTCTTTTCTTTCACCTTTGGTAACTCTTGGCGTTTTAGTGGCATTATCGTCTTGCTTAGGGTGAAATGATTAAAAAAAACAATCTAAGCGCCGTTTCCTATCTTCAAAATTGGTCCTGTCTTAGTTCTTGCCGGTGATACACTTAATCGGTTTCCTACAGTTTACTGACCCTTTGCCATACTTGACTTAGTGAAGATTAAATCAAAAAGTATGTTTGTACAAACATAAAAGACTCCACATACCCAGATTTAAAATATGAAAGATTTCCGTACATTGAGTATAACCGATACCTAAAAACATATGATGTCGAACCTGTATGCACTCGTCAGTGTGAAGGCGTGAACCTAATGCTACAAAACTCCGAATTTTTACGATGAATCTATGTGCATTGCTGATATAAGCAGACTTATTCTACCACGTATGTTCGCTGTGTATAAACAGCAGCTTTTGTCAACAGGAAAACCTTTCTTCTCTTAAGATTTTCGCTTTTATCTTTCATTATTCATTAGCATAGACGTCCGACAAAACAAACATGGAGGGCTTCGCGTCATTAACCGAAAACATATTTCGTTTATCGCCACAGCTCTGAATAGCAGAAAAGAAAAAAACATTTTTTTTTCGTCTTGCGGTCTTCCTTCCGTCAAGGATAAATGTTTTTACATCGATTCAAATAGAAAAAGTTTAAAATATCTGTTTTCCTTGGAAACAATCGGAAGAATTCTGTTTATATAATTGGACACCTCGATAGGTCACAACAGGTCTATGCATTCATGGAGTTAACATCTAACTGGGTGTGTTCCGCTCCCCTCTCTCTCTCTCTCTCTCTCTCTCTCTCTCTCTCTCTCTGTATGTATGTATGTGTGTAGGGATATATATATATATATATATATATATATATATATATATATATATATATATCTCAGTAAGTTCAAATCGATCTCTGTATACATATTTTAAAGCTTATACCTACCTATCTCAGTAACCTACGTGTCTGTCCGTCTTTCATATGTATCTAGCTAGATATCTCGCGAGCACACATGGTCAATTATCAATCCCCTTACTTTCACACACACGTACATATAAACCCATAATGCAAAGCTCTTCAGTAAAATGAATAGAGCACTTTGGCTGATTGGCATTTGTTTACATTTGTAAAAACAATACGCTAGATTTAGTTGTGTAACTCTACCGAGTGAAGATAGCTCTGGCTGACACCAAATTAGTTGTGTTTCAATCCTGGCTTGAGGCATTTGGAAGTCTAGTCGCACTGAGGAGCTGTGATACAGCGAAACAGTACTGTCTGTGAATGACATAATATATATATATATATATATATATATATATATATATATATATATATATATGAAGAAATATAGTCTTAAAGTGTGCTATATTTATGGGATAAAATGCTCAATATCAGAGATAGAGCGTGTGTAAATATAAAAGTGGACATGGAAGTCAGCACTTAGAAGCGACAGTCTGTTTCATGCTAGTGCAATCGCCTGCGATTGCACTAGCATGAAACAGACTGTCGCCTCTAAGTGCTGACTTCCATGTCCACTTTTATATATATATATATATATATATATATATATATATATATATATATATATATATATATATATATATATCTTTCTCAGTCTGGTCATTATTTTTATTATTTTCTGTCTGTCAGAGCAATACCTGTCTATTAATCTCAATTAATTAATTATCCTAGCCAGTTCATAACTACACCTTTTTATGTCTATGACAGTATTTTATTACTTAGGCGTTATTTTAGTGGATACCCATATTTGAGTAGACGTTGCGTTCATTTATTAAACAGTATATTTATTTATTTTCGTCCACTGAATATTCGAGAAATCCTATTAAAGAAAAATATGCGCTCTCCGACAGGATTCGAACCTGCGTCTCCCTTGGTAGGAGAAACTGTTATTAGATCTGACGTGCTTTCTGACGGCTCGGTCATGGTGTTCATCATCGATCAAGCAAAGTTGAATAGGGCCTTATGACGCAAATCTTTTTCAGGCTCTCGAAATATTCATATCTGCTCGGTTTCGGATCCTAACGGAAATAAATCAATTTATAAAGACGTTATGTATTCTATCGGTGAGAAGTAAGTTACACCCGAACAGCTTCTTCCCGCGAGCCACTGCCCAGTGGAACCGACTCCCAAGACTGCAATCTTAATCAGTTCAAGACTAGGGTTAACCGTTAGTTTCCATTCCTAACCACACAAACTGACTTTAACTCGAGTGACCCCTGCGGCTTGTAAATGTTGGATCTTACTGAAAAACAAAAACGAATCTTAGTAAACTCCGATCTAGTCGTTCCTGCGCCTTTCAAGATATATATTTTCGACAGATCAGACAGACTGAACTGATTATTTTGACAACTCTTACCGTCCTATGTCGTTATGCTTAGTTTCTTCAACCTGTTACATAGCAAATCAAATATAGGTAGAAGTAATTATTTTGAAATATATATATATATATATATATATATATATATATATATATATATATATATGTATATATGTATGTGTGTGTGCATCTCGCTCTCACCCTTTCACTGTATAAACTGTTAAATGTAGCCGTCTCTTCTATTGCAATAGCTTCATGTCTCGCACTTCTCACCTTTGGAACTCACTCCCCCCCATTTCTTGTTTCCCTGATAGCTATAATGTCCAACTATTCAAATATAATGTCACTCGACGCCTCCAGATGCCCTGATCTATCCCTTAACCATCTCTTCATCCTTTCCTGTATCGCTCCTCTTTGCTCTCGCTCCAACTCATTGCGTGTTAGTGGCTTCCCGCCTTGCTTGGGGTGGAATGCTTAAAATATATATATATATATATATATATATATATATATATATATATATATACTATTCAAGGAGGAAAACATAAATATCTCAAGAAAATGACATTATATAAAACCATGTGTCTTTTGCGTCAGTCTACACATGCAGAAATAATTAAAAAAACTTTGTAATATACTTGCACACTATTTTCATTATTCGGATTATTGTCCTCATCTTTGTCGCCATATTTATTACAACGTTTCGGCCGTTGTAGACTGTTCTAGTTCCACGTGCCGTGTTTAATGGATGTCAGTTATCAGTTATCTCCTGTTAATTCCCCTCTCCAAGTTCTCCACTGCTTTAACCGGGTACTGAACTCACACTCTTTGGATCTTGTCACTGGATCTAACCAACGCTTTTATCCACTGTGCCATGGGTCCTTGAGAACAGTCTCCCCCAGTGAGCGAAATAAAGGGTTCAGTTCAACATTCCAAATACCTGAAGAAGGCCGGGTCGTACAACGGCTGAAATGTTGTAATAAATATGGCGACAAAGATGAGGACAATAATCCGAATAATGCAAATAGTGTAAATAATACCTCATCTCAGAAATATAGACCGGTACTGAAGATACTTGCAGTCTAAAAATATAGGTGTTTATTTGTCAAACATGAGATAAATAGAAATGATATGGGGAATATTAGACGCGTTTCTTTATAAAGAAACATTCAGCATTCCTTGATGACGTATCGAGTGTGATCTCGCTTGAAATGTATAAAACATTTTTTCATGAAAACCAGATTCTCAAGATAAGTAGTTGTCTTTCCGGTATTGATGGAGCTTCTTCCTTTTTCTTTTTCGTTTGAAAGTCGGCGTCTTGAATATGTCATTATTCTCACTTCGATTTACGTGTGCTACTCATTTTAGTTGTTGCTGCTGTTGGAAATCCCCCCGTGATGTTGTTTCAGTTGTCTGGAAAGTTCTTTGTGATTCTGTAATAGCTGTCAACGAGGTACGAAGATAGAGGTATAGATATATAAAAAGATACGATCGGAAAGAGATAGATAGATAGATAGATAGATAGATAGATAGATAGATAGATAGATAGATAGGATCAGACTTCGATAGATAGATAGATAGATAGATAGATAGATAGATAGATAGATAGGATCAGACTTCGATAGATAGATAGATAGATAGATAGATAGATAGATAGATAGATAGATAGATAGATAGATAGATAGGATCAGAATTAGATAGATAGTTAGATAGGATCAGAATTAGATAGATAGATAGATAGATAGATAGATAGATAGATAGATAGATAGATAGATAGATAGAAAAATAGATAGATAGATAGATAGATAGGATCAGACTTCGATAGATAGATAGATAGATAGATAGATAGATAGATAGATAGATAGATAGATAGGATCAGAATTAGATAGATAGATAGATAGATAGATAGATAGGATCAGAATTAGATAGATAGATAGATAGATAGATAGATAGATAGATAGGGTCAGAATTAGATAGATAGTTAGATAGGATCAGAATTAGATAGATAGATAGATAGATAATTTACCATAACGATGAACGAAAACAAGACTCACTACTAAACTAGTTATATTTATTTCGCTTCTACAAACGAGACTGTCCGTGGTTATAATCATTAAACTGTGATTACAACTAGATTTTTTGCAGAAATTATTTTCGAACCTCAGTTTATCTTTGCTTTCTCTGTTTTATTGTGCACACCGTACTTCCGAGAAGATCAACAGCGCATGCGTGGAAGAAGTATTTCAAGCGCGACACGCAAGATAACGATTAAGTTAAAAGGATAAAGAAAAAGCGTAAACAACACAAAGCCGGAACTTAAACCGAATCAAACGCCGGTCCAAATTGAGATGGATCGCAACTGTAATCTGCCGTTAGAAAATCCCCGAACTAAGTACTCAAAAGAAGAGAAAAAAAGCAAAAGCAAAGAGAACTTAGTCCACTAGAGGGAAGAAAAAACCCAAAAACGTAAGCAAATTAAAAAAATAAATAAATAAAACTCAGCTAAGATACGTAAACACAGTATTTAGAGGTTGGGGGAAGAGATTAAGTTAACTGCTGAATCTTTCTTGAACAAAGTTAAATGGCCTCGTGGCTATATTCTTAAAACCTTTGACAGAAGCCAATGATCCAACGTACAGGAATCCAAGTTTACGTATGTTGAATCTTTAGCCAGCTAGACTCTGCCAACGTTACCCTTTCCCAGGTGGGTTATTTTGGAATTGTGAATGGTACGAGGAGGTTTTTGTGACCGCCAAATTGTAAAATGCCATAGATAAAAAAAATACTAGAAAATCCTGGAAAACCGGCAATTCCTTTAAAAGACTACTGATCTTACACGCCTTCAAAATCATGGGAAATGCACACTTCTTGTATCCAATGAGTCCGTATATACATAAAGAGATACCCAGATATTTTAATTTATTTGAACTTGTCGCAAAGAATAAGGTAATTCTATTCTCGTCATAAAATGAGGCAATTTAGGCATGTCCTTCGGCTTTTTGGGACCTGAATTTTCAACTCTCTTCACCACGGTTTGATTTTCTTAAGATGAGGTCTTTGGACAGGTCAATCTCGTAACACTCAATGTCTTCATTAGCCATGTATCGTAAGGGGGTCCATCATGCCATATAGGGCAATAGATGGAATTTTAGCAAAGTAGTATATTTTCCGCTATTCTGTGTACCATCGTTTAACATCAACTTTCTTGCATGTTATTTTTTTTATAGTTCCAAACCGTTAAAGCGCTACCACTTTATTTTACGGCCATGTTTTGTAGCTTTTGGATTCTTTCTTGTGCCAACTTTTCTTCGGGCATTAGAATTCCGATCTGCTTTGCTTTCCTCACTATATGTAACTGTTCATTGTCTCATACAAATATTCTTTTTCTGTCTATATTTCTGAGATGAGGTATTATGTACATTATTTACATTATTCGGACTATTGTCCTCATCTTTGTCGCCATATTTATTACAACGTTTCGGCCGTTGTACGCTTCTTCAGGTAGTTGAAATTTCGAACTGAACCCTTTATTTCGCTCACTGAGGTAGACTGTTCTAGTTCTACGTGCCATGATTAATGGATATCAGTTATCTCCTGTTAAATTTCCCTCTGAAAGTTCTCCACTGCCTTAACCGGGTATTGAACTCCCACTCTTTATCTGCTGTGCCATGTGTCCTTGAGGACATCTGTGTATGAATTTCTGGGTATTATAAACCTAATGTTTTCAATACACATTTTTTACCAGTGCTCATATTGCACTTTTTTGATATTATCATTTCAGTTTTTACCAGAGCTCATATTACAAATTTTGTTGTTGTTTTCGCTTTTCTCTGGCACTCCTTATTACTGGTTCCAGAAAGCTGTAACACGAAGGGAAGTGGAAAAATCAGGCGTGGCTGACCACATATGGAGAGAGAAGGGAGATCACCTAGCCCTCTGTGGGATCAGGTTGAGACCATAGACAAGAAACACCATTGGAAAATTCGTAAACTTCAGGAATCAGCACATATGCTAGGCTACAAAAATCTCCTGAGCCGACCAAGCATAGAAATGAACACGATATGAGTCATTCCCTTGTTCAAATTTAATTTAAATCAAAGGGGGAAAATTTAGTGGAGGGTTTGTGCCCCTCCCATGGGATTCCCTTTGATCAAGTACACTGGGTAATGCAGTTTCAGAATATATATGGTTATGGGGGCCTATCTTCAAAACCCTAAGTGGAGTTCGATCAAAAACAGGCAAACAAGTTAAGGCAACAACTATATATATAGACATATATCATCAGCAGCAGCATTTATTCAGTTAGCATTTTGTACCACTGCGATCATCACACCCCCTGTTGTAATTGTGGTGCATGGTGACATTCATGGCAAAATAGTGCAATGGTTTGCCGATTCCTTTTGCGCTGGGGATGTTGAGATTACCCCGTCTCATTTCAGGAGTTCCCCCGCCCACAGGCGAAGCCATTGACGTCTAAGGCGCAGTTGATTTTGGGAAAGGCATTCCCCTACACCAGTCGAACCAGAAACATCTTCCGACTACTCTCCCACAATATAACAGTCGATTCGATGCCATTGATCGGGGTAAGGCCGTTGCGGTGCTGATTTGCCTTTTTGCAGCCATGTGTGAGAGTAGGCCGTGGACCAGTACAGTTCCGTATCCCAGTTCACATGAGTAAAGCTAGCTTGACCGCATCGCTACAAAGATACACCCCCATATATATATATATATATATATATATATATATATATATATATATATATATATATATCATAATGAGAGGCCACGTATACTTTCTTGATATGTATATAATATCTGGATAAAATAAATGAAACAAAATTGGGTGTTTTTTTTATGAAAGTATTTATTTCTGTGTTTTGTATATATTTATTTATTTAATATTTCAGACCATCTGTCGCAGGGTTAAACAAAGACTTGGGTATTTTAAATCTGTATAAATATTTCAATAGTTAAAAAATTTCTTTAGATTTAGTTAAAAAAACCTTTTTAAACAACATCTAAAATACTATCGTTAGATTTACGTTAGAAATATTCAAACACAGTTGCATTCCACATCACGTGACATCCGCGTCTCGCGAAGGACGCTACTTGTAAACAAACTTCCAAATACAGTTATTCAATTAATTTCTGAGGAAGGACCGAGGCGGTCTGAAATATCAAATATATAAAAACATATAAATAAATACTTTCACAAAAAAACACCCAATTTTTTTCTTTTAATTTGCAACTTTCCAGTTGTTTTATCCATATTATATGTATGTATATATATATATATATATATATATATATATATATATATATATATATATATATATATATATATATTTGTGTATTTAGGTAGCAATCCTTCTTTCAAGCATATATATATATCGCCCCAAAATATACTCACTTTTTGATTTCGTCGTTAGTTGTAATATTTATAAATACGCATTTAATTTTATTTCACATTTAATTTTAACTCCTAATATTCTTTTTAAGTGAATAAACATTAATATTTCTTCATTTTAACACTTAATCTTGTTTGCAATAAACAACTGCATTTTTATCATTTAAAAAGGAGTAAATCTTTTAGGACACCCTGTATATATGATAAAAATATAGTTTTAAAGTACGCTATATTTATAAGTAAAAGTGCTCACTACAATGGATAGAGCGTGTGTAAATATAAAAGTGGACACTGAGGACAACACCGTGTGCTGGCCGTCTGTTTCATGCGAAAACTAAAACTCAGCAAATTAATATAAGAAGAAGCAACAAATAATTAACGAATAAATACAAAATATAAATACGAAATACTCTAAGTAATTAATAATAAATAATAAGTTAAAAGTTAACAAACACCACTACCTACAAATGACACTAATTCTGACCCACAATTACACCCTTTACCAAATAAATTGAAACAACCACTTTAATTTCCTTTCTTTCATCATATGGTCACTTTTAGACCTACTGCAGTGACAGGGTGTTATCGATTTCTATTTTTCCTCAGATTAGGTCATTTGCTGTGGTGTGCAGTAATATGAATCTATTTAGCGGAGTGTATAATGAAATTTGTTTGGCCTTGAAAAATACTGCATCATCCGTGATTGCATCAGAGTTTTAGCACGCCCAGACACTATTTTCTCCACTTTTGATTCGTTGTTCTACGGCCTTTGTCTGCGATAGACATTACTGCAAGGAAGCGTACGAAAATCGTAACACTGCACGAACAACACTAGCAAGCTTTACCAGTAACCAAATCAAAGTACTAAAGACTGGACCAGAAACTCTCCTGATTTAAATCCATTCGAGTATCTGTGGTCAATCTGTAAGAAACGTCTTCGTAGAATGAACATATGATGTAGTAACATGTGCACTGTGTCATGTTTCATTGGAAAAAATATGAAAAAGTAAATAATAACGAAATTAGTCGTTTTGTTTCAATCAATTTGCACAAGGGTGTATTCCTACTCAATTGACTTTAGAATAATTTGAAATATAACCATTGCTGACTACACAGTAACTCTTAGAGTAATACAATAAACCGAAAATACATGACCTTGTACGCATAATGTCCCATTGACCAGCATATATAAATAGTCGAGCCACCACACAACATACATGGCCTGAAGATTGCAATGATGCATCATTTGGACAGATCTAGTACCACGTGATGTCTTCTGAAAGGAATCTATTTCAAGCAGTTGGAGGACATGTAATAGGCTTCCAGAAAAGGCATTTTAAGTTCTGTTTCGAACTATCACGAAGGAAGAGAAAGTGTATCGGCTAAAGGTGGAATATTTTAAGGGATTATAACTAGAATTTTTATTTCAACAAATAATGGTTTTATTGATAGAGTGTCCTTTTTTTTATTGCCAAACAACTTACAAAACAATGTTTAATCTGAGGAGAGAGAGAGGTGACGAACGATAAGCCGAAAATAAGAGACAATGAAATAGAGAACTAGAATAAGAAAGAGTGAAAAAGACGGACTGAAAGAATAAGATAGGGAGGGATACAGATAAGAAAAGAAAGATGGGCACGGAGTACCAGGCAGTAACAAATATAGGGAAAGTGAGAGAGAGAGAGAGAGAGAGAGAGAGAGAGAGAGAGAGCTATACAGAATGAAATATAGACACAGGCAAATAGAAAGAAGAAAAAAGAAATAGATGCGGAAAGCGATAAAGAGAGTCGGAGAGGAACAAAGAAGTGACTATAGGTAATATGAGAGAGGGAGAGAAAGAAAAAGATTGATAGACAGAATGAGAGATTAATTGAAAGTAAGTGTAAAAATAGATTGACAGAAAACAGAAAGGGAGAGACAGAGGAAGAGAATGTGAGCGGGAAAAAAAATTCGTTACTTTATTGGAACTGATGCATTGAAAAGTAAGATTTGATTAACTTAGATAAGAGAACAGATCGTTACACGAATCTGGTGATGTTCTTCGTAAAATTCTTTGTCGAGAACAAACAAAACTGATGATACCGTAATAAAGTGGAGATTTAAAATAAAATCAGCGCCCACATGAACACCGTTCTCTTCCATGTTCGGGCCATGGAATGCTTACGGGAAAATCTATTCGAGAATAATAATAATAATAATAATAATAATAATAATAATAATAATAATAATAATAATAAGCAGAAGAAGAAGAAGGGGCATGAGGCGAAGGGAGAAAATAAAGAGAAAGGTAAAGAAGAATAAACAGAAGAAAAATGTGAAGAGGTAAAAAAAAGAATTAACAGAAATAGAAAAGGGTGAAAAGAAATTAAAAAGAAGTGAAAATGACAACAACAACAGCAAATAAAGAAGACGAACAACAACATAAAGAGGAACTTAAGAATAAATGGTAAAGAAACAAGTAGTCGTGGTAGCAGTAACAGAAGAAGAAGAAGAAGAAGAAGAAGAAGAAGAAGAAGAAGAAGAAGAAGAAGAAGAAGAAGAAGGCGAGAAGTGATAAAGAAGAAGAAGGCTAAAAGCAATGAGGATGAAGAAGAAGGCGAGAAGAAATAAAGAAAAATATGAAGGCGAGAAGAGGAAAGAAGAAGACGACTAGAAGATATAAAGAAGAAGAAGAAGAAGAAGAAGAAGAAGAAGAAGAAGAAGAAGAAGAAGAAGAAAAAAAGAAATAGAAGAAGACAAGAAGTGATACAGAGAAGTAAAAAGAGAAAAAATAAAAAGAAGAAACGAGAAGAGATAAAGAAGAAATAGAAAAAGAAGAAGAGATTCTACAGCAATGTAATTCCTATATAAATCACTTGTTTGACAAGACAGGACAGTTCAAATCAATCATCCAACGTCAAGCAAGTAATATCTAGCTGTTGTCTTTTACAAGAGTCCAATGATCATTGGAAGAAAGAAAGAAATTATTAGTCATAGAGTAAGAGAAACAAGAAAGAAAGCCAGAATCTCAACTGGCCGCTTGGATTATACGAGTCAGTGAAAAACCCACACAAACTCGTTTTCTTATCTAAAATCATTAAATGAAGGTATCTATGACAGTGGAATTCTGACTTTGGCAAACCTAAAAGGAAAAAAAAAACTAACAAGCCTTTACTGAGTGCAATACAATTAAATAAAAGGCAATATCTAATTTATTTTTGTATTGGAAAGTTTCCCTAAAGTTTAGGCAGTACGTGTGAGGTAAAAAAAACTTGAGATTTTACAAACACACATACACATGCACAATTTACTGCGCCTACTGTAAATCGGCAGTTACACCTATATAGTCCTAGATTTATAGACGAGTTCTGTTTTTATTGGGGGCTCCAAAATCGTGGCGTTGTGCCAAATTAAATGTAAATTTGACCTTTCAGGCATCTGAAATAGTTCTGTGTTTCTGACCAGTACAAGAGATCAGTGTTCAAATGGAATAACTATGCAGGAGTTAGAATGCTGATTGTCATGGCAGCAACTTGTATAAAAGAGGGGTTGCTGCCCAAAAACACAATTATTAAAACGACATTAAATTGTATAATCAGGCAGCCGACGAGGAAGGTAACCGCTGTATCTTGTAAGTCGTTTTTAATGAAACTTGTATAAAAGAAGGATTGCTACCGAAATGCACAGTTATTAAATTACATGACCCGGCAACCAAGAAGGACGGTAACAGAAGGTACATTTTAACGAAACTATATATATATATATATATATATATATATATATATATATATATATATATATTAATAAATATACATATTATGCCTCACCGACAGCACGACACAGAGTTAGTTTCAGCAACTGTTTTATTAATACCAGCACTATATGTGATATATATATATATATATATATATATATATATATATATATATATATATATATATATATATATATATATGTATGTATGTGTGTGTGTGTGTGTGTGTGAGAGAGAGAGAGAGAGAGAGAAGTAAGAAAATAAGGCGTCTGCTGCTGAGCGATAGTTAATAGTCTACTCTCGTCGTCTTTGATCGCTAGATTTGCACAGCAGAGCCAGTGTTCTGGTTCAGAACTGAATTGAACTTATCTCATCTAAACACAGACTACTTACATAAAGACAGATAAAAGAAAAACGAAGCAATTATATCAACAGGGTCGGACTCGTACAACCCTATACGCTTTAGCATTTGGGAAAAATCATCTAGAATTCGAAGAAAACAATTGGCATAAACACAAAGATATCTTCAAACACAAATAAATTATCAAGAGTTTTGTGTTTTTCTATCGGCTTCCTACCAACGAGCGTGTAAAGAAAATGACATTCAAATACGACCAAACGGGAGAAGATAGAATACGCGCATGCTTAGTGAAATTTTAAATCTCTTGCTAATAAAACACAAACTTTACCAAACGGATTATATTTCATCACTGCCGATCAGACCCCGAACTACCGCCACGATGAACGCTGTTTCTTCGATAAGGCCCCTAGGATTGAGAGGATATTGGGCCTAAAACTCACACAAAACTTCAAGTGGAATTCCTATATACAATCCATCACTAGTACCTGGCTCCTCATGATATCCTTAATAAGAGCCAGATCAGAGGCCGAAAATGGAATACTGTTGCGATATTTGGGCTCAAGCTGCCCGGTCCTCACTTTCCCGTCTTAACAGAGTTCAAAAGCGTCTTCGAGTCATGAAGGAGAAGAATTATTTCCCACTCTCCAACCTCTCTCTCAAAGGCGGAATGTGGCGAGTCTCTCACTGATCTAGCGCAACTACCGTGGAAAGTGCTCAGAAAAACTGCATCTCTCGGTTCCACCAGGTCTGACCTTCACGACTAGGAACCGTCATGCCACTTAAAACGTAACAAACTACCCACGTTCCCTTCGTATTCCATTGGCAAGAAGTAAGTTCCACTCAAATAGCTCCTTCCCGCGAACAAACTCCCAAGAGGATGTTTCCCCGATCACTACAATCTTAACCTATTCAAGGAGATATTTTCTATTATAACTGTTTTCTTTCCCTCATATAAACTATCTCTTAACGTAACTCTCTATCTCAAATGCCCCACCCCCGGGCCTTGTACAGGATAAGAAAAAAATCGTAATTATTTCATATATAATTCAAAGAGTAAAAAACAAAATAGAAATTACCTTAATAAAACTAGGAATTGATTTCATTGATTTATTTAATCCGGTTTTTCAACCTCTGCGGGTTAATTAAAATCAGGAAATATTTTTAGATTGTTGGAATTTTTCTTCCTTTTTTTTTTTTTTTTTTTTTTTTTAGATAAGCATTTAGTGATATAAGACTTATTAATTAACCCACAACTGCGCAGGTAGAAGTCGGATGCATACCTTTTCCATGGTTTTATTTGCGCGTGGGTGAATAATAACGAACCCAAAACCACGGTCCTTTAGCCATTACACTACCAGCACATCCAAGCTTACAGAAACTGGTATTTCCAAGCGGTTTCTCATCTAGGTACTGACCAGGCTCGGCTTTACTGAACTGTTTCAATGTGATATGGTCGTTAGCCGTCGGGACATAATATTACCTACCAACACAGTAACGGCAACAATTGAAAAATAATTTTCTAAATTGAATAAGAGAAATGCTACAACTACTTTTAAATTTAAATAGGAAAAACAATAAATAATACCATTAAATATGAAGTAGAAATTTAAAAATAAATTATGAAATGGTTGAAACATCTAGGAATACCATTGAATGATATTTCTCCTTTTTATATGTATCGTTTTGACGTGGGAGATTATGGCCCTTCACAATTTCTTCTCCTTTCTAGCCCATGTAAAGTTTGTCTTTCTCTTATCTCTCCTAATCCCTGTTTTTCGAACAATTTACACGAACTCGTTACTTATGTTATGCACTGCTTGCCTCTGTCCCTCTTGTCTGCCCTGTGAGTGTTAAATTTTCCAAGACCGCTTTCCTCATAATCTGCTCTATAAATTCCTCTTCCTGGTGCTATGTATAAGTGTCCCTTTTTTTGCATTTTTTTTTAAAATTTCGTCATTGCTCACATGCTCCCTCTATAGTATTCTCAGCATCTTTCTGTAGAGCTACATTTCTTTTGCCTGAAGTCTCTGTGAGGAGATTGTCCTGAATTCACTGCCATATAGGTGAACTGATATTACGTAACAATCCAGTACTCTTTAATGATTTTTTTTTCCCAGATTTTGTAAGGCATAGACGAGATCTTTTACAAAACAATACACGCAACTCATGAAAAATGGAGTTTTGCTTAAAAGAGAAAGTAATCTGGAAAGTGTTCTAACAGAGGACGGAAAGTGCGATGCTGAGATCCGGAGACATATTGGGATGCCCGAAGATGCATTCCAAAAGATAGATAGAGTATTACGAAACAGGAGTGTCGTTGGTAAGAAACAAGAGTACTAAACTGCTACGTGATATATGCCTTTTTTTACGGCAGTGAATGATGAACGGTCTCCTCAAAGATGAAAGAGAGATTTGAGACAGGAGAGGTAAGGTTCTACAGAATGATGCTGAGGATACAATGGACCGAACATGTGAGCAACGATGAGGTATTGGAGAGGATGCACAAACTTATACTTAACATCAGGAAGAGGCAGCTGAAATTTCTAGGACACGTAATGAGAAAAAAGGGCTTAGAAAATCTGATACCCACAGGGTGGATAGAGGGAAAGGGGGATTAGGGAAAGCAATGCGTGACTTACTTAACGGGTTAAATTGAGTGGATGGCACAACCGGTTCTGGTAGAGATAACAAAAAGAAAAAAAATGAGAGCTACAAGGGATAAGAGGTGTTGGAGAGCCATGATTGTCTACGTCATGGTGAAAATATACACTAATTTTGGAATATTCTACGGCAAAGGTACGTCCAGAATAATAGAAAATATCTCCTTGTTTTCACAAAGCTACTACTCGTACAATGTGGGGTAATTAAAAGCATAGCAAATAAGAATAAAAATAACAACCAGGACAAAATGTAGGTGAATGTGATCAGCCGTTAAATGTCAAGCATGAAACTCACTGTATCTTCAATTCATCTTTTGAAGTCATCGGCGTTTGTTGAATGTTTATCGTAACCAAAGAGTGGATGTAAGCACAGTTACACGGTAGATGACTTATTTTAATAGTGCTGAGCTTGATTTGAGTGACAAGTCAAATTTCCGGCAGCGTTGCGAGTCAAGACACGAAAAACGGGCACCTCGGTTGATTTGATTTATTGATTTGTTTGTTTACGGCGTATCAACCTTTTTCAGGTTATTTAAAGCCAGAAAACGTTTAGAATGCAAGAATTACAAAACTGTAAGAATTTTAAATTTGTTTTTGTAGATAATAATGATTTAGAGATAGAATTCCTAATAAATAAGCAATAGCTGGGAGAAGAGGTGGAATTATGCCTTTCCCGAAGGTATTTGCGCGTAAGTGAATATAACGAAACCGACTAGAATTGGAACTCGGCTCTTCGATTTCCAATTTCAGACAGTTATCCATTACACCACCCATTATCCATTGCACCATTCAAGCTTACAGTATTCCCAAACGGTCACCCATCTAGGCACTGACCAGGCTTGGATTTGCTTAACTTCGGTGATTCAAATATTTTTCAACGTGATATGAACGTAATTCGAAGTGCACCTTGAAAATGAATAGCGAAAAATTGGCGTCTGTGTATAAAATATTTTCTCGTAACTGAAAGCTTTCTCGAGACAACGGTGTTATTGCACTCACTGTATCTCTTTTAGTTTCCATGTAACAAAATAGGAGGTATCGCTATCGGGGCTTCCTTTCTATCTATCAGAGTATCTATCCATATATGGGTGCGCACAGAGTTATGCGGTACGAAGTATAAGAAAGACCACTAAATAAGAATCGTGTAAATATCCATCTTCTGAATGTTTCTGAAACCTTGTGACAGCCGTTGCTTTTCAGTCTTGGCTATTCTTCGCTTCTTCTCTTGAAATTGTTTTGGAATTCTTTCTTTGATTCTTTCTTTTCGTTTTCCTTCCTAATCTTTTCTTCTGTCCCCTGACTGCTGCGCGCCAACCACGCTACTAACCCAATGCCATCCTTGTCCGTGTCAGAGTCCGTAAGGGACGGGGATGCAAAATCTATACGAGAAATCTATTTACCTGTCGCCATTTTGTAAACAGTGTTTTGTGGCGCGATAAATTAGTTATCGAGATTGGTCGCAAAAGTAATAAGCTGCCGATATTCCCCGCACCCATTTTGATATTTTTGCCCGTCTACCGATGAGAAGAATAGAAAAATAGCAAGCCGACAACAACATTGGTACTATAATAAGCTGAACCGTTAATAATCCACGCCTCCGATAATCCATCCTTCAAAAACACTCTAGTCGTCATAAATTCTACTTTCACTTTCATTTTCGATACACATTGTTTGTATGTATATGTTAATGGTCTTTGTCTATTTTGTTGTACATCTGTATCTATTACGATGTTCATTTGCGTATATGATTGCACTTATTTATATGTTTACGACTGCCTGCGATTGAGAAAGTGAGATAGAGACAGAGAAAACGATGCTATGTTTTCTTTCTAGTTTTGGAGTTGAATACGTTCGGTTTCTAGTTTGTGTTTACTTGCGATCACTGCTTGTATTTAAGCTTCTTGGCTTAAAGTGATGAACGATCATTGTTTCGAAAGCACTGTTGCGCATTTCTCATAAATGGACATTGATCTGAGCTTATTGTTTTACTTTATTTGAATTAATTTCACTGTCATTTTCTGTTGTTTTTTTTTTATCACTTTTGAGCCTCTTTACATTTCGTATTTTATCGGCTTGCTTATTCTGCATGTTTCTTCCTATATACGCCATATTATGCGTTTCAAAACACAGCAGAAAGCCAAGGATGTCTGGATTGTATAGCGGTCAACTCTAATGATAAAAAAGACAAGGAAATTAGTTTAAAAAATAAATGGGTCCAACACCTTCTGTAAAAATCAAAGACAAATTATTTTGCATTTACGATAGGAGATCCATACTATGGCATTTAGTTAGTAGCTGAATTTTGATTGGTATTTGTAATTGTACAGTGTTCAAGCTATGTGATTAATATTAATTCAGCAACGATTAGAAATCGATATAAATACATATTAAGCTTATGTAAGTGGTACACGCACAATCATTAAATTCCACGAACTGATAATAACTTTAAAATACTATTCCACCAACTGCGTCAAGACTTTTATGTAATTCTTCCTTCCGAGTCAGTAACTCTTGACATCCCACTGAGTCAGGTCTCTCATACCATTCTACTACTTGAGTCAGGACACTCATACCATTCCACCCTCTGAGTCAGGACACTCATGAAATTCTTCCTTCCGAGCCAGGACACTCGTACCATCCCACCACCTAAGTCTAAACAGTCATATAATAATTGATCCCGAGACAGGATTCTCATACCATTCCACCCTCTGAATCTTTATTTCCGAGTCAGTACTCTCTTAAAATCCTGCTGAGTCATGTCTCTCATACCATTCTATTACTTGAGTCAGGACACTCATACCATTCCACCCTCTGAGTTAGGACACTCATGAAATTCTTCCTTCCGAGTCAGTAACTGTTGACATCCCACTGAGTCAGGTCTCTCATACCATTCTACTACTTGAGTCAGGACTCTCATACCATTCCACCCTCTGAGTTAGGACACTCATGAAATTCTTCCTTCCGAGTCAGTAACTGTTGACATCCCACTGAGTCAGGTCTCTCATACCATTCTACTACTTGAGTCAGGACACTCATACCATTCCACCCTCTGAGTCAGGACACTCATGAAATTCTTCCTTCCGAGCCAGGACACTCATACCATCCCACCACCTAAGTCTAAACAGTCATATAATAATTGATCCCGAGACAGGATTCTCATACCATTCCACCCTCTGAATCTTTATTTCCGAGTCAGTACTCTCTTAAAATTCTGCTGAGTCATGTCTCTCATACCATTCTATTACTTGAGTCAGGACACTCATACCATTCCACCCTCTGAGTCAGGACACTCATGAAATTCTTCCTTCCGAGTCAGTAACTCTCTTGACATCCCACTGAGTCAGGTCTCTCATACCATTCTACTACTTGAGTCAGGACACTCATACCATTCCACCCTGTGAGGTAGGACACTCACGAAATTCTTCCTTCCTAGTCAGTAACTCTCTTGACATCCCACTGAGTCAGGTCTCTCATACCATTCTCATACTCATCCATTTGAACCCGGATCTCCAATTACACTTTCCGTTAAACTACATGCAAAATGAGTATATTAAGCCATATAAAATGTGAATAAATACCTGTAGTATAAAATAATGTTTTCACCCTAGACAGAAGACTTCTTAAGAGATTTTATTCTAATGCCTTAATAAAATATATATGAATAGTAAGTACCTGTTAATCTCGCGAAGTAATGGTAGATATCTGGTGGAAATTTAGTCTTTTAATTGCAGAGTTTGCAATTCTCTTTAGCCGGTGGGTCAGAAATATGGAAAGAAGATGTGAGATTTTTCCTCCTCTTCTTGCGTTTTTGTTTTTTTTTTCTGACCTCCAGTTGTTATTTTCGCCTTTTCTCATCCTTCATGACACCTTCTTGAACAATATGGCACCGACCGCTGCGGTCATCATCTACCTGTTCCTAGCTGTCGGGGTCCATACCTGAGAGTTTCAGGCCTCTCTTGCAGACGTCCTTGAGAGGTAGTTGCAGGGCGTCCTGCTGAACGGTGACAAGCTCTCCGTACATGATCTATTTTGTTTTACGACCGACATTCATTCGATTTACGTGACCCAACTGTTATGCCGTCAAAACGACCCTCTGTTACCACTGTTGAGATATGTTGAGACGTATGCTTGCTTGATACTTCGTCTATGCCAACGTAGCAAAGACTTTGTGATCGCAGATACCAATTATAATACGTCGTTGAATAATACTGGTGTCAGACGCCTTAGAATAATACTCGTACTAATAGTACTTCGTATCGTAAGAAAAGAATAGCAGTCCGAGTAGTATAGAGGATAGAGGAGAAATAGTGAATACAGTAACGGACTAGGAAAGCAAAACACAACTAGACATCATGCGACATCCTTTATATATACGTTTTGTCTATGGTCACGTGATCTACCTAGTTTAATGAGATTGCCTGTGTTTTTTCACTTGCGATCCTCCATTTTTGCGAATTACTTCGAAAATTCGCTTTGGCATACTCATGAGGGTGCTTGGGATGCTCACCCAGGATGCATAAGTACGAAGAGCATCCACAGTTTCAAATTGCGATCCATGTTTATAAACATCCTTTGCCATCCATCGCCAAACATTCTCAATTGGGTTTCGATCTGGAGAGCGTTGTGGATTGCTGCATTGTCCTGCTGGAAAATCCAGTTTTCTCCACATAGATGAGGGCCTCCAGTAATTAGCGATTCCTTTCTTAACATGTCAATGTAACTAGCAGCTGTTTGGCGACCTTTTACCTCCTGCAACCCAATAGTTCCATTGTACGAAAATGAACCCCAAACCATAATTGATCCACCTCCACTGTGTCGTGCTGAGAAAATTTCTTTTGGGACGTCTTTTGCGTGCCAGTAACGCTGAAAACCGTCTGGGCCATCAAGATTGAATTTTTTCTCGTCTGAAAACAACACTTTCTTCCATTTATCCACATCCCAAGTTTAATAATTGGAAGCAAATTGTAAACGGGAGGTTTTATGGCGAAGAAGAGGGCAAGGCCTCTACAACCGTTACAAGTTCTTAAACCCTTTTTTATTTAAATGCCGTCAAATGTAATACTTGAATGTAGATGTCTACACGCCTGAAGCTATGAGCACACTGACTAGTTCTAAAATTTTTGTCCAGTAATTTATTTTTTTCACGCATTGTCTTATCTTTATGACCACCCCAAAAATCCTTTTTTCAATGTTTGTATAAATTAATCAATTAAAAGCTTAAAATTTTCACTTGTTTGTTGATAAACTGCATTTTCAAATTAAATGTAAATGTTTCGAAAAATATATATATTTTGATTAAATTAACAATATTTTTTTAACCATTTTGTATCTGGTCTTATGATTTTTACCAGGTGCATATATATATATATATATATATATATATATATATATATATATATATATATACATACGCACATATATATATGTATGTATGTATTTATATATATATATATATATGTATATGTATGTATGTATGTATATATTTATATATATATATATATATGTATGTATATATATATATATATATATATATATATAGAGAGAGAGAGAGAGAGAGAGAGAGAGAGAGAAAGAGAGAGAATTAATACAAGTAAAGATCTATCACTGATCGGGATGCTGATTGATGTTATCTTCAGCATCCCGACTCCAGTGTTTCGTAAACGGACCCTCCAGGATTCACTTCGTCCACTTGTCAGGGGTTGACTGCTTATACTTTTGGATTTTTCTTTTTAGACGTACATTTCATTGTTTGTTTCTTTTATAGTGTATGTGTGCAGTGAGTCCGCGCGTGTGTGCGTTTGCGCGCGTGTGTCCATAGGCCCGTCTGTGCGTATAAATATGTATATATGTATGTGTGTGTGTGCGTGCGTGCGTGCGTGCGCGTGCATGTGTTTCCTTAAGTTCGCGTGCTAGACCACCTTGAGAACACATTCGTCAACATTATGTTATCCACCGGCATTCCGTATATCAACAGCAGCCACTAATTCCGGTTCACCTCCGTCTTCGTCTTCACAACCAGAGCTTCCGCGAAAATTTCAACTTTCCCGCTCTGACCAGTTTTCCAGCCCTAAAGTATTGCATTTCGCTGTCGACCTCAGCTGATGACATTTTACAATCTTACATCACGCCATTGTGATATTCTTAAGATCGGCCATTGTACCTGGAAGGGAGTATAAGGTTTGAAGCGCTCAATTTGACACTGAAATTAAGAGTTTATTCGCACTGATTCTTTTTTTCTCATTTTCCAATATGCTTCTTACATTGCGATTAACTTCTAGCTTCTTTCTTTCCTACTCCTCCTCATCCCTCCCCCTCTCTCTCTCCCTCTCTCTCTCTCTCTCTCCCTACATATGCCGATAGTAGTGAAATAATTATTTCTCATAATCTTGTCATGTAGACAAAAACAATTTATCACTAAATTTAAATGCACTGAAACGAAGTTGCATCTTTGTAGTGAGTAAATTGTTTTTGTCTATACGAAAAAATTATAATATATATATATATATATATATATATATATATATATATATATATATATACACTAGTATGTGCTTCAAGTGTTCAGAGAAAAATTCATGATTGATAGAAAATCGATCGGACTGAAGTCACAAATGCCAATCACCTGTTTTTCAACAAAGGTCAAAATAATCAAATCCGACCCATCCAGTCGGAGTCCTTGACTTTTTCTTGCCTCTTCAAACCTAAAATTAGCTGCCAAACGGAAGCAAATTTCTTTATTTGCATATCTCTGTGTTTACCTCATTCTACAGCTCTTGACTGTATCGCTAGGTAGCTGTCATTCAGTTTGACTAACATCCTCATCTTTCTTGTTTCTTTTAATCACAACATTTTACCTCTTCATCCTCAATGGTCGGTTGATGTTCTGAGATAAAACATTGACATTTTCAGTTGATTATTCATAATACACTTTTCTCTTGTTTATATTACAATATTTCGGTT
Source organism: Acanthosepion esculentum (assembly GCA_964036315.1). Lineage (NCBI taxonomy): Eukaryota > Metazoa > Mollusca > Cephalopoda > Sepiida > Sepiidae > Acanthosepion > Acanthosepion esculentum. The sequence goes on from OZ038487.1 coordinate 62,484,973, forward strand.
GATTCATTCATCAGCCTTCCTCTTTATCAAATAACTCCTAAATGAATACTGAGACCTCCGGTAGCTGAATTAATAGTTTTGTTGGGTTGTGTTATTTTTCTTTTTAAGTTCCCTCAATACAAGGCCCGAGAGAAACTTAATGCAGAGGGTTATGTATCTGATATCTAATATAGTGGAGTATAGTCTGAGTATACTTTATCTTCAATTAGATTGGGTTAGTTTACATGAAACCATGAGGGTTGGTCAAGTTAGCACACGTATTCCGTTTCGTATACATTCCTATCGAGATTAAGCTAAATCTCATGGCCATCTAGCAGATATATGGTTGCGAGCTAGCCTGTCTTACTAACCCAGTTCGATGATGTAATGTGTTTGGTCTTCATTATCAGGAATTTACCGAAATCAGTTCAGCTTAATAAATAATCCCTTTTAAACGCATATAATAAAAAAAAATGACCTGTTATCTAAAACATAATTAAACCAGAAATATTTTTACTGATTACTTCTCGTTGTTGCTGAACTTGGAATACAAAACTGAATCTCTAACGTAGATTCATTCAAGCTATTTTCCTCATCTTGGTTCGTATTTCGACGTCATATCTAGGGTGGAGTACTCTCTAGCCTGTCGCATTTTGTACCTATCGAGAGCTATCTTACTTGTGATGACATTTCATACAAAACCACGAAATAAAAAATAATCTTAAATAGAAATATTTCCATACAGGAAACATTCGGTATTCATTGATCCAACCGTGTTACTGTCACTTGGAGTTTATAAAATCTTTCAGTTAAAACATTTTTGTCAGAAAAATACGTTTCTCAAGTTCAATAATTCCTATCTCTCTTTCTAGCATTGATCTATGTTTCCTTCCTAAACATTTATTTAAGGTAGCATGGAAAGTCAATATCTTGATTATGTCATTATTTTCCTATCCACTTATTTGTGCTATCCATTTTATTTGTTGCTGCTGTTGGAAGTCTCCAAGTGATGTGGCTTTTATTTTTTTGGTAAAGATTTTTATTCTGTAGCGTCATTCTCTAAGATCTAATGACGTGTTATTTTCTTTAAAACAGTGGATTCATTTTCTTGAATACATTTTTAATCAATGATCTGCGATAGTTTACAAATTTCGAAACGAATTGGACAAATGGCATGAATATGAGAGTTTGCATCTGACGAGGCTATTTAAGAACATTTACTTGTTTGCTTGGCGGCATATCAAATCCTTATGGGTCAATAATGCCGGAATTTAATTTTCTTGGGACAATTAGTAATTCCATTTACTAAAATGTATTATTGGTAATTTTTTTTTAAATGCATTGCTAGTAATATTTTTTTTTTTTTTTACAAATGCTGATAATTTTTATTTTCTTATTTTTTTACTAAAATATATTGCTGGCAATATTTCTTTTTCAAAAATGTATTGCAGGCAATATTTCTTTTTCCAAAATGTATTGCTGGCAATATTTCTTTTTCAAAAATGTATTGCAGGCAATATTTCTTTATCAAAAATGTATTGCAGGCAATATTTCTTTATCAAAAATGTATGGCTGGCAATATTTCTTTTTCCAAAATGTATTACTGACAATATTTCTTTTTCAAAAATGTATTGCTGGCAATATTTCTTTATCAAAAATGTATTGCAGGCAATATTTCTTTATCAAAAATGTATTGCTGGCAATATTTCTTTTTCAAAAATGTATTGCTGGCATTATTTCTTTTTCAAAAATGTATTGCAGGCAATATTTCTTTTTCCAAAATGTATTGCTGGCAATATTTCTTTTTCCAAAATGTATTGCTGGCAATATTTCTTTTTTAAAAATGTATTGCAGGCAATATTTCTTTTTCAAAAATGTATTGCTGGCAATATTTCTTTTTCAAAAATGTATTGCTGGCAATATTTCTTTTTCAAAAATGTATCGCAGGCAATATTTCTTTTCAAAAATGTATTGCAGGCAATATTTCTTTTTCCAAAATGTATTGCTGGCAATATTTCTTTATCAAAAATCTATTGCAGGCAATATTTCTTTTTTCAAAATGTATTGCTGGCAATATTTCTTTTTTAAAAATGTATTGCTGGCAATATTTCTTTTTCAAAAATGTATTGCTGGCAATAATCCTTTTTCAAAAATGTATTGCTGGCAATATTTATTTTTCAAAAATGTATTGCTGTCAATATTTCTTTATCAAAAATGTATTGCAGACAATATTTCTTTATCAAAAATGTATTGCTGGCAATATTTCTTTATCAAAAATGTATTGCAGGCAACATTTCTTTTTCAAAAATGTATTGCTGGCAATATTTCTTTTTCAAAAATGTATTGCTGGCAACATTTCTTTTTCAAAAGTGTATTGCAGGCAACATTTCTTTTTCAAAAATGTATTGCAGGCAACATTTTTTTTTCAAAAATGTATTGCTGGCAATATTTCTTTTTCAAAAATGTATTGCTGGCAATATTTCTTTTTCCAAAATGTATTGCTGGCAATATTTCTTTTTCCAAAATGTATTGCAGGCAATATTTCTTTATCAAAAATGTATTGGTGGCAATATTTCTTTTTCAAAAATGTATTGCAGGCAATATTTCTTTTTCAAAAATGTATTGCAGGCAATATTTATTTTTCCAAAATGTATTGCTGGCAATATTTCTTTTTCAAAAATGTATTGCTGGCAACATTTCTTTTTCAAAAGTGTATTGCAGGCAATATTTCTTTATCAAAAATGTATTGCTGGCAATATTTCTTTTTCAAAAATGTATTGCTGGCAACATTTCTTTTTCAAAAATGTATTGCTTGCAATTTTTACGTTTTTATTTTTTACAAAAATGTATTGCGCATATTTTTTACTATGAAAATGTATTGCTGGTGTTTTTACTAATGTTATGGGAACTTACCCATAATAATAATGGACTATTCCGGACCTCATAAATACTGCTCCTCAAGAGGAAGGGAGACAGAGACAGAGTCAGAGACTGAGTCGCGTCAGACGATTACTGTAAGACATTGGAATAGTGATACTTGTCGAGACAACATAGTTCACTCTAACCAAATCTGTTAGTCATTACTAATACCGCTACTTCTTTGTACATATTTCTGTTTGTAATATATCTGTGTTCGAGTTATTCTTCATTGGACTATCACCGTGGTACAAGGAACTTGGACCATAACTAGTGGCGACGAGGTAACCCAAAGGAAAAACGAAGTCTACACGCGGAGGACATACGTTTTTTTCCCGTCGCACATAACAAGTGGCGACCTGGAAACTCCCCCCAAAAAACGAACTTTCTACGCGGAGGACTTAATTTTTGCTATCCGTCGCCCATAACAGTGGTCGACCGGTAAACTCTAAAAAAACAAGTTCTACACGAGATTTCTAAAAAAAAAAGTTCTACGCAACACATAAAAATAAAAAAAAATTCTTTTTGGATATCAATTTCACTGACAACAAAGGATTTTTTTTGCGTACACACGTTTCAGAATATCAGGTTACACTAAAGTAAAATACGTACACAAAATTACGTTAACATGAAAGATTTTAAGTCAACCATCGTGGAACTTACCAAAATCCAATTTGAACAGCAGCAAAAGTACGAACAGAAACATCTGGAATTACAGGAATTATTGCTACGTATAATGTCAAATTAAGAGCAACATTCTGAGAACGAAACCTTTCTCTCACAGACGCTATTTGGAGTACTATCGAAGATTTCAAGCACGCACCCGACGAAGATAAAACTTTTGCAAACTACTTTCGAATGTACGAAGATCTATATGAATTTGACTGCAAAGATTGGTCAGACGCACGAAAAGTACGTCTATTACTAAGAAAATTAGGCACATGCGAATATACCAAATTCGTAGATTATATCCTTCCAAGAAAAACAAGTGAGTTAACTTTCAAAGAAGCCATAAAACTGCTAACAACTTTTCAGCCATAATACCTCACTATTCCACAAAAGATGGAAATGTCTGAACCTTACAAAAAAGGACAGCGAAGATTACATAACTTTCGCGTTCATTGTCAACAAATATTTTGATGACTTCAAATTATCGGAACTCAGCGCGGACAATTTCAAATGCTTAATATACGTCCAAGGACTGGTTTCAACCAAAGATGCCTAAATGAGACGCATAATCCTTATTAATTGGAGCGTGAACAAGATTTGACACTTCAAAAACTAGCCGAAGACTGCCAGAGATGAATCAGTGTGAAGAAAGACTCAAAAGACATAGAAGAAGCTGGCATAACACAAATACGTAAAGTACGAAGACAAACCAACTTCCCCTCCTCAGAAACAAACCAAACCAATTTCCCCCCTCAAGAACAGGTAAAACCAAATCTTCTAAAAATCAATATCAGAAAAAATTACCACCCAGTCCATGCTATCGCTGTGGGACTTGGCACTGGTTTAAAGACTGTACATACCGTTTTAAAACTTGTCTAACATGCAAACAAGTATGACACCAAAGTTCACATTGTTGGTCTAGAAGAGAAAGCAAAAGCAGAATAAGAATCACGAGAACTGACCAAGCAGATGAGAATAACGTAAGAAAATACGTACAAGTTGAAATTCAAAATAAATAAGTCAGACTACAGTTGGATTGTGGCTCGGACTTAACTATTATTAACGTACAAACATGGAGAAAACTGAACAAACCTGCCATGTTAAAAACGGATAAAATTGCTAGATCAGTTACGGGGAGGAAGATAAAATTTGAGGGTGAAGTAACATTTAATGGAATGACGAAAAAGCTAAAAATGTACGTCTTAAGACATACAGAAAACATATTTGGAACGGATTGGATGCAAAAATTCGAACTGTGGGATTTACCTATAAGTACGTACTGCCAAAATGTAAAAAGCTTATCAACCGAGGCAGACAAATTAAAAGACAAACTAAAAACGAGTTTCCCCGAAGTATTTTCAGCAGGTCTCGGAAGATGTAAGAAAATGGCAGCAAATATCGAAATAAAAGAAAACGTTCAACCTATCTTCAAGAAAAAAAAGGAGCGTACCGTTTCCATCAATATAAAAAATTGATCAAGAATTGACTAGACTCGAAGACACTGGCATATTGACGAAAGTAGAATACAGTAAATGGGCCGCACCGACGTTCTCCGTCAAAAAGAAATCAGGAGAAATTCGAGTTTGCGCTGATTTTTCTACAGGGTTGAACGCAGCCATAAAGGACTACCACTATCCTCTACCCAGTCCAGAAGAAGTATTCACTAAATTAAATGGCGGAAAATTTTTTTCAAAGATTGATTTAAGTGAAGCGTACTTGCAAATTCCAGTCGATGAAAAAAGTTCAAAACTACTGTGCATAAACAGGCACAAAGGATTGTACAAATACCAAAGATTACCATTTGGGATTAAGGTCGCGTTAGCTATATTCCAACAGACAATGGTTACAATGCTTGCCGGACTAGAGTACACGATTGCATACCTGGATGACGTATTGATTAATAGCGAAAGTGTTGAACAACATTGGGAACATGTACATGAGGTGTTTAAGAGAATACAAATCTATGGATTCAAAGTAAAACAAAACAAGTGCGATTTTTTCATGAAGGAAATTAAATACCTTGGCCATATCATAGATCAAGAAGGCAGACGACCAGACCCTGAAAGGTCAACAGCAATAAAAAAAAATGCCAGTTCCTAAGAACATAACAGAACTACAAAGTTTTCTAGGCTTAGTGAGTTACTACGAGGAATTCATACCTCAAATGCATAAACTTCGCGCACCACTGAACGAGCTGCGAAAGAAAGAAAAAGTTTGACAGTGGACAGATCAATGCCAGGAAACATTTGAAAAAATAATTAAGACGCTAACATCGGATTTATTTTTGGCACACTACGACCCTAAACTAGAAATTATTGTAGCAAGTGACGCGAGCGCCTACGGAGTCGGAGCGTGTATATTGCATAAAATGCCAGATGGGACAATAAAACCCATCACACATGCTTCTCGAACCCCGGTACCAGCGGAGAAAAATTATTCACAAATAGAGAAAGAAGCTCTAGGAATTATCTTCGCAGTCACGAGGTTTCATAGGTTTATCTATGGTAGATATTTTACTCTTCAGACGGATCACAAACCGTTACTAACAATTTTGGGTTCGAAAAAAGGTCTACCGGTTTACACTGCAAATAGGTTACTTAGATGGGGAACGATTCTTCTGAACTACAATTTCAGATTGGAGTATTTACCGACGAAAAAGATCGGGCATGCGGATCGTCTGTCGAGACTTTTACGAACAAAGACAGACCCATTGGAAGATACCGTATTCGCAGCCCTATGAAATGAAGAAGATATCAGGACAGTACTATGTTGTACAGTTAGAAACCTCCCAGTCACATTACAAAACATAAAAAATGAAGCCAAAAATGACGAATTTATAAAAGAAACAAAAGCAAAAATAGCAGAAAAGATAATTAAATATCGGACAGTTTTTCCCTATGCGATAATGTGCTACTTTACAATGAAAGGGTTGTAATTCCCAAAACATTACAAAAGCGAATCCTATAGGATTTCCACAGGGGACATCCTAGAAAAAATAGAATGAAGTCGCTAATGCGAAGCTATGTATATTGGGAAAATATGGACCAGGATATTACTCAGACGGTGGAAATGTGCAAGGGTTGTCATTTAGCAGCCAAAGCACCGCCAATCATACATAAGCCATGGCCAGAGACTGATCGTCCGTGGTCAAGAATACACGCAGATTATGCAGGACCAATTGACTGTTTCTACTATTTAATCATAGTGGATAGTTATAGTAAATGGCTGGAGGTGTTTCGTTGCAGAAATCCCACTTCGGAAACTACTATAAATTGCCTCCACGAGCTGTTCGCTCGGTTTGGAGTAGTGGATTGCCTAGTCACAGATAATGGAACGCAATTCGCATCAGCAGACTTCCAAGAGTTTTGCGAAATTTATCAAGTAAAACATATAAAATCCCCGCCTTATCACCCAAGATCAAATGGGCAAGCGGAGAGATTTGTTGATACACTCAACAGAGCGTTACGAAAAGCCTATGATGTGCCTACGGAAAAAGCATTACAGCAATTTCTGCAGGAATATAGAATTACGCCAAATAATGCTACACCATCGACATTATCACCCGCAGAAGTGATGTTCGCTAGAAAAATTAGATCTGCATTTGATAAATTGCTACCAAGTAAAACGAAACAAGTAACACAGCCCTACGCATCAAAAAGAAAATTCCCTCCAGGAGAAAAAGTTTTTTTTTTAAGTATATAAAAATAATACATCTTACTGGGAGCAAGGGACAATTGAGAAAAGAATCGGCAATATGGTTTACATAGTACAGGGACACAAATTCTCACATAGAAGACACGTAAACCAAATAAGGAAGAGACCGTTATAGGATGCTAACGGTCCACCTCAAGAAGAGGTGATGGATACGATTTTCGATACATTTGATATAAAAAGGCCGCAAACAATGCCAAAACCAAGAAAATCGTCCAGAAAAAGGAAGTTTACAGAACCTTTGGAAATAGATCCAAAGAAAAACATATATTAAAAACCCCTGCTACGCAAAAGCTTCGGAAGGGGCGTATTATGGGAACTTACCCATAAAAATAATGGACTAGTCCGGACACCATAAATACTGAGCCTCAAGACGGAGCAGGAGTCAGTCAGTTCAGATAGTCAGTCAGTCAGTCGGAGTCAGAGACAGAGTCAGACGATTATTGTAAGACATTGGAATAGTGATACTTGTCGAGACAACATATTTCTTCTTAACCAAATCTGATAGTCATTACTAACACTTCTACTTCTTTGTACATATTTCTGTTTGTAATATATCTGTGTTATTCCATACCTGTGTTCGCGTTATTCTTCATTGGTTCTACCTTGGACCATCACCGTGGTACAAGGAACTTGGACCATAACAACTAAAAATATGTATTTTTAAACTTACATGGCGTTTTGACCCCTGTTTGCTCATATTTGGGACTCTAACAGATACTACCATCCCGGGTCAGGGTGGACATGGAGGCAGCAGCAATAGAGGGGTGGTTCAACGCTTCTCAAAACCGCCAAACTCCCCACTAGAGGCCTTGCTGCCAGCTGTAGTTTATCGCCAAACATCATTCAAGCATTTACGTTAATATTTTGGTTTTGTAACATCTTACAGTGTTGGATAAAACTACCCCTGGCGCTTTCTGTCTTATGTTCTATTTCCTTATCTCATATATTAAATCTGTTATAAAGTATCCATACCCCTAGGAATTTGACGATTTAAGAGATTATTAATTCCACATACTGACAGGAGATTTAATTTTACACAGACAAAGCTATAGGAACAGTCTATATCCGTGAAATAAGTGTTCTGTTCGAAACTACCAGAAATAAAACAAATGCGATAAAACCAGCAATTGTGAAACGGTGAAAATCTCACGGCTATGACAACCAAGATGAGAAGTTCGAATAAGTCAGTATATAATAATTATAATCATTTATCACAGACCTAACAACATAAGAAATGCAGTTGACACAGTGTTGATAGCAGACACTGAATGGAAACTACAGTTAAAGGAAAGGAAGATGAAAGAACTATCAACTATAAGAGAAACAGAATGTATGGTTTTCAGTAAGAGGAACAGTCTAAGCTGAGAACTACGAATTGAAAATACCAAAATCAAACAAGTACGAAAATGTAGATATATGTAAATAGTTATAAAAGACAGCGGAAAAACTTAAGACCGAAATCCCAAAACGAATTGAATTAACGAATGATGGCCCCTATACCGAAAGATAATCAAATTATTAAATAACATGAAAGTTGTCTTAGAAACAAATAGTGTTGAACTGTTTTATAAAATCAATCTTCATGCACTTCTACTGGACAATTTTTCTTTTATGCCTATTTGTACGCGTACTGACACTCCACAAATATATGTAGATAAATATTAGCAGAATGAGATAGATAGATAGATAGATAGATAGATAGATAGATAGATAGATAGATAGATAGATAGATAGATAGATCCTACTGTCTAAAATGATTTACAGGGCGGACATTACTGTATAAAATTATGTGTTCGCTATCTGCTTTTTTTTAAAATAAAGTTCACCTAATAAAAGGCTCGAGAGCCACTCAAGTTAGGGGATTACCATTGAAATGTTAATTACCAATGAAGTGTGTGATATGAATGTACGATTACGTGGTAGGAAGCGAAAAAATAATGAGGATAGGTTGGATATGTAAAGATTGACCATTGACTTTGAGAGGTTAATATTGAACTGTTAAGAGAATCGTTCACACGGCAGTCTGTTTCACAAAGTAGTGGTTCTCGGGGAAAAGTTGTCCGAGTTGAACGTGAGTGATTCAATGCCGTGGATGTAACACAGCTTCTCCCAGTCGTGAGGATCTGAACCGGTGGAATTAAGCAATGGCACGCTTAATAGTTGAGCTAAACAGGAACAGTTTCTGGATACTGTAGCTAAATATCATATTCACTTGAGCTTATTCAGATGCAAGGATGTATGCATTTATGGCGTGATGCATAAAAAAATCACTCCTTTCAACTTAAATTCTCGTCTACATGCAACGGGCGAATTAGCTTATTGCTTTTTGAACGATTATTTTTAGGCTAAAGCCTGTTTTCCGTATAAAACGTTTTATAAATCAGCAGTCATTGGTCCTCGAACACGATCAAGTAGATTTCATGTATCCGGTAAGAATTTATTTGGATTAACATATCAGATGTATCTTAATTGATACGAAAATAGACGTGGAAATGGCTTGGAGATTAAAGACCAAAATCGGTCTTTAGAAATTTTTTTTTCCTTCTTTGTAGTATTCTAGAGGCACCACAGAATTTGAACGATTATATAGTTTTTTTTGTTTGTTTTTAATTTACTTATTTTTGGATCTCTTTCCAAAGATAAATGCGGAAGACAGAAACAGAGCTGATCCCCTGTGACATTTTCAGGGTCAATGTCAAAATCAACGTGTACATACTGTCTATAATTCTAGGACTACCGAAACCACTGCTTGTATTTCTCATGTTAAAATATATTGTGCCCGATTTTTTTACGACGTATTTAACATCAGATTAATTGAAACGAAAATAGACTTGTAAATGGCTTTGAGATTAAAGACGAAAATCGCTTTTTAGAAATACAAATTTTAATAACGTATCAATCGTTCGGTCAATGAACGCCCAATTTTTCTTGTGTGGAAAAAGCTATTTTACTCTAACAATTACGATTGAACGAAATGGTTTAAAAAATATATGCACCTCATAAATTAATTCTACAATCTGAAAAACTCTTCGAATGATAATTCATCACAGATTTACGAAATGTTGCATAATGGATTATGGAGGTACGGTTGAGTAATGGGTAGTGGCTCGGGTTGAGGAATCGGAGAGCCGAGTTCGAATTCCAGTTGAGACCATTATATTCACTTACGCGCTAATACCCTTGAGAAAGATATGAATCAACCCACCCCCAGTTATAGATAAATAGCAGAAGGGTTTGGGCCCATTAGCCTTATTTGTAACCAGTCTAAGAGAACGAACTTGAACCAGCCTGGATTTTAGAACTCTGTGACACACAATAATGGACTCCTCGGGCTTAGTACAACTGTTCGGACAAACACAAAACTGTAATGCGGGTTGGTGACACGGACCTTTCTGATTTCGGACCATTCCTCCACGGGGGTATCACCTACGGCACTTTAGACGATGACATTAAGTCGGTTAAAATGTTATTTTAACCTTATAAACAAAACAGATAATGAGTTCAATAGTCCGAACAACTCTTAGAATTAATGGATATTTCTTTTTTGGCATCATCAAAGAAGGCAAGAATCGCTATTGCGAAGGGAATTCAGTTCGGTGAATTTTAATTCAGGTCTTTCTCCTCAACGCTTGATTTATAAACTTTGGACCTCGGAATGGCATCTTACATAGACATTTTACATGAGCAAATTTTTAGAAATAAAACCTGGTACCTCCATATATAGATATTTCATTTGAATCGTTAATCTGCAGGTTATCATGCCTTTTGCCATGTTTCTAGCCAGACAAATAAAAGGCAATATTTTATCCCACCAAACAAGTCAAGTTTCACATCTGACCCCAGCTGTCAACCTCCGGAAGTCGGAGTCGAGATATACTTCCTCTAAAAATAATAGTCTTCTAAACTATTATTTAACAATAGAAATTTTAAGTGTTTGTTATTAAAATCAACCCATTTTAGTGATATAATCATGATCAAATGGGTTGAAGTAGCTAATGTTGGCCTTAGAATATGCTCTTAGAATACCCATTTAATATGGCTTCAAAATTCCCCTTTAGTTGGTCAAAAGTTTGGTGTGTGTGTGTTGCAACGCTCGACCCTCCAGCGTCTGAACCTCGTTGAGCTAACCAGAATCTATTTATAGGCAACATTTTGACAGTTAGATGCTTGAATTTATTGTTGCTGGTCATAAAATGGCCCCCAAAATGTAGGCCCGTCACTGCGTACTGGCTTTGTCCAGTTACTGATTACGCCTAACAATCTCCGAGAAATCATAATTAAATTCCGCTTAGCAAAGTTTACAGTATAAACCACAGTTTTGTTTTGGAAGTATTTAAGAAATACAAAAGTTCTTGAGAAGGCGTCTGCAAGAGGGATTATAACAACTTCCTTAATCATGTCGTCGTGCCCTTTTAGGAGTAACATTTAGGATTACCTTTGTGGTGATCATTTATGTGGTAACCCCATTAAACGAATCTTGCTCCATTAATTTCCTCTAAAAATGTATTTAATACAAGTTGACAGGCAGATCGATTTGGTGGGATTAAGGTGCAAATTAGAAAACATTAAAACTGCAAGTCAAGAGTTTAATCTTAACTATACGGATTCGTAAGAAGAAATATAATCATTGTTAAAGAACATAATCATTTTTGTGATTAAATTTAATAGTAATGTCTCGCTTTTCCGAGTATGCCTGTCAGCTAGAGCGATTAGCTAATAATCCCTCTTGCAGACGCCTTCTCAAGAACTTTTGTATTTGTTAAACACTCCCCAAAAAACCAAACTGTGGTTTATACTGTAAACTTTGCTAATTATGATTTTTGGAGATTATATATGATTATTATGATAAGTGAATGTAATGGATTCGACTGGAATTCGAACTCGGCATATATACAAGGAATCAGTCAGTTATGCGCTATGCGTGACACACGCTTAAGCGATTATTTTCTATACATGACTGACGAGGCAGATTTTTTTCCCGCAGTAGGTTGCCATTTCTTTCTGCGGTAGACCAGTCAAAGGCTATAGAACCCGGTCTGTCCTGCTATTTACACATAGCAAGGGGAAGAAGAGGATTCATACCTTTCTCAAGGGTTTTAGCACGTAAGTGATTGTAACGGATTCAACTGGAATTCGAATAGGGGTCTCCGATTCCTCAATCTGAGGCACTATCCATCGATTTAATTTGAAGTGTCTGTTTTTGATTGTAACTATTAGTCTCTCGATAGTTTCCATTTTCTTTCAAAAAATTCAACCTACGGTGTACTCAGTATCCGTTTGTAGAACCACCGAAGTTAAGAAACGTTGAACCTGTTCATTACCTAGATGGGTGACCTCTTGGGAATACCAGTTCTGTAAGCTTGGACGTGTGGTTGGTGTAATTGATAATGTCACGGAATTGCTCATCGGAAAGCCGAGTTCCAATTCCCGTTGTGTTCGTTATATTTATTTAAATACCCATGGCAAAGTATAAATCCACCTCTTGTCCCCCAGCTATGGGTTAATTAGTAAGACCTGTATTACTAAACCCTTATTTTCTATAAAAAAAATTCTTACAATCAAGAAATATTTCCTGACTTTAAATAACCTGCAATGGCTTTGATAAGCCATAGAAAACGCATCAATCAATCAATTCACATCCAGGTCTCTTCTTCATCTGTAAGAAAATTTACAGCAGTCATTGTCCCACATGAAGATAGATAGTACATAACAGTTCAACCCTTTTTTCTTTGATTCTGATGAAATCCCCGCCCTGTCATAATGGTTTGCTTTGCTTATGTTATGGAATACTTTTTCGCTAATTCTATAGCCCTTCGGATATCTGCCTCACATTTCCCGAGCTACAAACATAAAACAGATAATTATATGCTCAGTTTCTTTATTCTTTGTAAGAACACCGACTTTGGTCGGGTAAAGTCAAGTATTCACTGGTCCTTTAACTTGCTGACATTAATCTTGTTCTCGATTAAGTCAGGCACGCCAAAAACAAAAAGATCGACAGTGTTTCAAGATAATGTGTTGCATCGAATGATAACGCTTCAGATCGACTTCTCATGGCTTCTGATCAATGGTTAGCCTAATTAAGACGACAGGAGAAAGATAAGTGAATTTATTTATATGGGCATATCAACCCAGTGCGGAAATAAAAGTACAGACTCCCTATGGAGAGAGAGAGAGAGAGAGGGGGGGAGAGAGAAAGAGAAACAGATATTTATCCACAAAATAAACTTGTTTATATATATTATTCTAGTCGGACTCATTTTTTTTATCGAGTTCACAAGGGGTTAGTAGGTGTGGAAGAATTAGAAAACATTACGAAGGAGCAAGAACAAAAGAATAGTAATCAGGAGATCAGTAGTTAGTGACTGACATTGCATTTAATGTTTTGAAGATTAATATTGGCAGGAAAGCATGCAAGTGCATTCAACAAGCGAGGAGTACAAGACAAGACACTTACACCATAGAACTTACGGTTACATCTGGTCTAATCAACTATAAATTACAATAACTTCTGCGTTAATACCTTTTGGAAAGGTATGAATGCATCTCTTCGTCGTCGTAACTTATTTCCTTTGTTCCATTTAATCTTTATTTTTTAAAAAAACTATTATGTAAATTTTTGTAACTTTGTACAATATTTATGCATTAAACCCTAATCTTTATTCGGTAAAAATTTCTTTGCTAATCATGCATTAGTTTTTACGTAATACACATATTTATGTCTTTGTTGTTTCCGTTCCTTATTATGGCCGCTACTATATATATATATATATATATACATATATATATATATATATATATATATATATATATATATATATATATATATATATATATATATATATGAGGGTGCGTGTATAGGTATGAACATAGGCATCCACACAGGATGGCTACATTGTGTTTCATGCTTAAACACCAGTTGGCCTGGCGCTTGTGTTTAAGTATAAAACAGAATGTTGACAACTAATGTTGATACTTATGTCCACACTGATTAGATTTATATATGATCAGTCCCTGATAGTGAGCACTTTTCTCCCATAAATATATCATACCTATATATATACATACATACACACACACACACACATATATATATATATATATATATATATATATATATATATATATATATATATATATATATATATATATATATATAGCGAGAGATAGAGAGAAAGAGAGAGGAGATAGATTGAAATCAAAACGAGGATCTTTATGATTTGCACAATTTAAGCATGAAGCAACTGACCCTATGATATTCAAGCCAGGTCCAACGACAATTAATTCTGTTTGCACCTTCTCATCCGCGAATTTCGTTCTATTCCTAATGAATATAAGGAAGAAAAATGGGCTTATTCGAAAGTTAAATCGGGGTATTGATGGCGTTATCGTGCTATGCAGAATGTTCATTCAGTTTTGATTGCAGTCTAAGCACTATCATTTGGCAGTAGGTGAAAACGGAAAATCAGCAATGTCGATTATTTGTTGTCTGCAATCTCTGCGATGAAATAATTTAAAACTTGTTTTGATTTTCCAGTTGGAGATTTTTCATTTTCTTTCGCCATTTTTCATCTCATTTCAGAGTTTTATCTGTGAATGAAATGCCAAGAAAAATCTAAACGAAGGGAAAGAAATGAAATATATGGATTGCAGATTTAAATATGTTTTTCTTTTCTGTTTCACTCAGAAGATACGAATGAAGGCTGGCGAATAAAAGAGATTGATTATTGAATTAGATATACTTATTTTCTTTTTTTCTAAGAATGAAAAAAAAGCGATTGCAATGAAACGAAAGAAAGACATGAATGTCTGAATTAAATAAATTAAACCGACAAAGAATAAAATGATGGAAAACGAATGTGGTATTTAAAGGATTTTTTAAATTGTTATTTACATTCTGGTAAGAAATACCAATGAAGGTAAATAAATGAATGTGATTCAGTGTTAAATGAATTTTTTTTTTCTGAACGGAGAAGAATAACTACATTAAATATTTTCTCTTTAACAAAAACACATATGGAGGAAAATAGTCTGAAAGTGGTTAATTAATATTATTTATGTTAATGTTCACCCAATACAAAGCCCCAAAACTCATCAAATTAAAAAGTTATTGTGTTGTATAATAGTAGTTAAGAATTGAAGTTCATAAGGTTATGAAGGAAAGATAACAGTTAACCCTAAACTTGAAGCGGTAAAGATTGTAGTGATTGGAAAACAACCCGTCGAGAGTCTGTTTTGCAAAGAAGCAGTACTTAAGGAAGTAGCTGACCAAGTGGAACTTCAGTCAGTTATGCACTATGCGTGATACACGCTTAGGAGATCATGTATCATTGACGAGGTCGATTTGTTTTCCCGCGATCTGTTGCCATTTCCAGTAGACTAGTTGCTATACAAGGCTATAGAACCCGGTCTCTTCTGCTATTTACCCATAGCTGGAGGGAGAAGAAGAGCATTTATACCTTTCCCAAGGGTATTAGCACGTAAGTGAATGTAATGGATTCGACTGGAATCCTCAGTCCGACCCGCTATCCATTACTCCACCGTGAAAGGTACTTCTTACGAATGGAATACTATGCGGGTGATTCGGCCTCGTGTATATGGCAAGGCAGGTTCCAACTGGAAATTTCATGGCTGCTAGAAGCAAAAAAATGGAATTCATCAGACCATATGCCATAGGAAAGGCGATAGGTTAACAGAAGTTTCGGGACGTTTTGTCTGTGAGAAGTGGGTTGTAAGGTAGAACATATTTAATCCCTCATAAGGCTGCGTAGACTATTTAGAACTATTATCAAAATAATCATGTGAGGACTAGTTAGCACCAGCAGAGATAGGGTAGAAATACTCCATTTGGGGGCTGATCTGGTTCTTGTAAAGATAGCAGGAGAAATAAGATAAGATGGAAAGAAAAAACTAAATTAAAAAGTTTATTTTTATATAGCAGTAAAATGTTTAGGAACGAAGATGAGATAGAAAGAGACAACTGAATGAAATGTCTTCTTTTTAAGCAAACAAAAAAATAAAGATGAAAAACAAAATAATGAAAGGGAAGAGCTCGTTAAAAAAATGTTATTTTTCAGCACAACTAATTGTTAAAATCAAGGAAAACGAACAAAAAGTCATGAGGAACGAAAAGATATGAGGAACGAATGAAATATTTTTCTCTTATTTTTCAACCAACAAAAATACGAATGAAGGAAATCGAATGAAATATTTTTCGTTTCTATTTCAACTTACAAAAATGTGAAAGTCGTGAGGTTGATTGCTGAATGAAATATTCTCCCTTTCTTTTCCACCAAGAAAATGCCAATAAAGCACAAACTATAAAAATGATGAATCATAATTTTTTTTTCTCTTTCATACAACCGAAATGGGAATGAATAAAAAATGTTGTGGAGATTACCCTCCCTCGGTCTGCGACAACATTAGTTGCCGCTCTTTCAGGACTATAAAAGCTAGGAGTTAATCTTCCTCTTCCTCTTTCCACTGTTTCTATTCTAGAATGCGGTAGGTAGAAGACTTTCCAGTCTTCTTTCCTATTAGTTACCCGGCTAGGTGGTGCATCTCCCGTATTCACGAATTCAAACACACACACACACACACACACACACACATTAATGCTAAAACTATGTGTTTTGTCACTCTTTTCATCTGTATCTGTACACACTAGTATATTTTCTCCTTTCTTTGTAATATAAAAATGCATGAAAATACAACCACTTAGAAATGCATTCTATTTCCCTTTACCGCTAGAAATGATACCAATCTGTCATTTTCCTGAGAAAATATGATTGCCACTGCTTTTAAATGGGACTAAAAATAATGAGAGCAACAATGTATAAGAAATCATTCCATTAAATATTTTTCAATTACTTTCATTCAACAACAATTGCCAATGCAGTAAAAAAAAATAAAGAAAATCGCTGCATATATGGTTCGATGAATCTGCTATTTACTTTGAGCTCCTTGATAAACTCCAAAGAAGAATCAGCAATATTAACGGTCCTGATCTGGTGGCTCGGCTTCAGTCACTTTCCCACCGCCGTAAGGTTGCCTCTTTTATTGTATCTTTTCTAGAAATACCTTCATGGTAATTGTTCGGATGAGCTGTTCTCTATGGTACCTAAACTTTTAAAAAAAATTAAGCGTAGTTCTAAACTGGCGTCGAGATCTCATCAATTTACAGTTGATCTAGCTAGATGTAACCGTAACTTCTATGCTACGAGTTTCTTCTCTCGCATTTCTCGTGTGTGGAACTCTCTTCCGACTAGACGCTTTCCAGCTAATTTCAATCGATACAAATTTAAATGCAATGTCAATCGCTATCTACTGTTCTCCTGATTACTCTTTTCTCTTCCCGCTGATTGTTAATGTTTCTGTTCCTAATTCTTCCACATCCAGTAACCCTTTGTTTTTTAATGACTTTACTACTTTAAATGTGGTGATATCGATAAAAAAAAATTATAAAGGAATGAAAGTGTTTGATGATTAAATTATTTTTTTCATTGCTTTTCAACCCAACAAAAAAACTGAATTCACCTTGAACGACGAATACGCAAAGAAAACTATCGATTCCTCGTAGCTTAGTAACTGGTGCGGATGTGGAAAAAACGTTAACATTTCTGCTTATTGTTTGATGTAGTCTAGACGTCTAAAAAGAAAACAAACATTTGAATGTCTGCATTGGTACAATAGCAAGATGGTTTTAAAAGGTCTCTAACGGAATAGGAATAAATATTTGAATGCGTGCTTCTGTAGATCAAGAGAACGGGAACTACATTCCTGATGACCCCTGGAGATGAACATTAGCAGAAAAAAACAAAGAAAAAACAAATTGAAAATGAACCACCATATTTTCTGACTTGCTGCTTTGGTGAAATGATCGCACATTTCTCACCTGTACCAAGAATCGGTATTCAAGTTTGGACAAAAACAAAAATTACGAACCCCTGATTTTCAAGACAATCAAGTATGTTTCGTTTCAAAGATTGAAGGAACAAAATCTTTCCCCTGTCTGTAGATGTGACCGGATCTATTCTGTTAATTCAATGCAAATAATGTAAAGCTATTAATTTCATATATTAATTCCTCCCAAGAAACTATAAAGTTTAAAATAAAAGTTTGTTTTTTCTTTTAATTGTTGCCACTCTTTTGAAACTATAAATTTTAAATTAAGATTTGCTTAGCGTGTCTCACAACAACTCCAGTCATCAAATTGGAAAAATATAAAAAATCATAGAGTTATTCACATTTCGTAAGTGCAGATAATATTCGAGGTTTTACAATGAAAGGAAGTTTTACAATAATAATATACAGAAAAAATTGTTTTTTGACTTTTTTGTCACTGAGAAATAGCTCACCCAAGTCGCCCACATTTGGGGCGCTCACAAAAGCCAACCCAACCAGTGTTCAATGGAAGAGCCTCGCTCTGGGAGAATATGGTGTGAATTTTAATAAATATAAATTTGGGGATGAATTAATATTTTGGGGTAAATTAATATTTTGGGGTGAATTAAAAGAAACGATCAATGTGGTCTTGCCAATACACTAAGCTGAACCTCACGTGATTATTCATGTAAACTTTTAGGGTCGTAGGGGCACTATACCATACTTTACATATTGTTGTCCTAGGTGTCTAGTTTCATGTTGGAATCGCCCTCGTCCGGCTCAGGGCAAATATTCAATATGGTGTCGATTTCAAAAGTAGTCGAATGATCTCTGAAGAGATGCTAAGCCTTACCTTTTCGATAGCTTGTCACAACTTTCTGATATTTGTGAGGACAGGATCTAGCGTGCAATTAAACCTCGCCACCACGTGACATAAATGTTCTATTGGGCTCATGTCAGCTCGATGTATTGTCACAGCATTCGCGGGAAGTTTCATATTATTATCAACTAAATGAACAACTGACAGCCTCAATATCCTTATATCACATAGTCTGTCTATATGTATATATGTGTTTGCAGACAGATAGATAGACAGACCGACAGACAGAATGGCCCCACGCAAGGTAATAAAGCCACTAAGAGTCAAGAAAGAATGTGAAAGATTAAAAGAAAAAAGAAAAACATTATTAAAGAGAAAGAACAATGAAAGAAAATTTACTGTTTGCTTCTGAATTTTTAACAAAAATAATTTCCTCTCAAGCAAGCCACTAAGATGCAAGGAGTTACCGAGTGTGAAAGAAAATGAGAAAAAGTAAAACATTAAGGAGATAGAACAATAAAAGTACAGGAATTAAGAAAACAACAGATAACGATTGACATTGCATTTAATTTTTTGAAGATCAAAATTGATTTGAGAGCAAGAGGCCGGAAGAGAGTTCCACAAGCCAGAAGTGCGAGAGCAGACACTGTTAGCACAGAACTTACGGTTACATGTAGCAATTTTAACTGTAAAATGAGACCTAAATGCCAATCGAAAACTACGCTTAAATTCGTAAAGTTGCGATACCAAAGAGGAAAGGTCATCGGGTTCGCACCACAAAAATATAATGACAGGTGACACCACTGTACATTTGTTTTGTGAAAATACTAAGGCTTATAGACATTCTACTCTGACATCTGATGAGTGAATGGCGTCTTGGCTACTCAGGCAAGACGGCGTGAAGTATAGAAGTTCGAATGTGGCCATAACAGTTTGGGCCAGACAGGTAAGACTTTTGACGTCTCTTGATCTACAGTGTCACGTGTTTACCAGAAGTACTTCATTGAAGGCATTACCATTCACCGTGGACAGTACTGTGGACGATCACACTTTCACATTTAGCACACCAGTGTTCTCGGGTGTTATGTGAATGACACTGTGGTTCAGGTAATATTTGCTTTTCTGAGATGTATCTTTGTCTGATATACTGAAGACGATACCCAACAGTGTCACGCTACGCTTTTGGCATGTCAGTGTACAGCATATGAATGGATCCGAGTGACAAGGATTCCGGTAAATGCAAAGTATCTTTCTCGTATATTTAAGATGATACTTTTCTCTTTACATAGTTTTATAGCAGGGCTTTTGACAAGTCGGACACTATTGGAAAAATTCAGGGTAATAATATGGTTCAGGTAATACATGCTTTTCTAAAATGTATCTCAGTCTTATATATTTAAGATGGCACCTGAATCTTTAAATATTGTTACCATCGAACTTTTGGCACATCATTGTACAAGGACAGTATCAAAATAGACATAGATGACAATGTGATTCGGGTAAATATAAATATATATCTTTCTCATATATTTAAATATGACAGCTTTATCTTTATATACTTTTATAGCATGACTTTTGACACGTCAGTGTACATGGATGTTATCGGAAAGAATCTAGATGGCAATGCGGTTCAGGTAATAAATCCTTTGCTGAAATGTATTTTTGTCTTATGTACTTAAGATGACAGCCTGATTTTCGCACTTTCTCTTAACAGATAGAGACTATTAATCAAACTGTAAGACACTTATATTTAAACGTGTGCGTATTTACGTTCGGAAACGCTATTTAAAGTTTTATAAAATTAATTGATTTTTACATAAATTATGATACTTATTGAAATTGAGCTCAGTGTCAGACGTACTATAATATGATTGGCCAAACAAGTATTAACAGGTAAATCGATATTTATAGAAAATATTTGATAAATAATATCCAGATATGGCATATCAGGTATGTTCATTTATAGATTACTATCTTGAAAGCCACACTCCATGCGCACTTCTACGTTTGCTCCAACTGAAGGCTAATTAGGCCTCCGTCCCAAAACCAAATGGAATTCTGGTCCAGCTTGGAAAACAGACATGATAATTTTGAAATAATAACTTTGAATTCTTCAATTCACTAACATGAAACTTTAAAACCAAATGGAATTCTGGTCCAGCTTGGAAAACAGAAATGATAATTTTTAAATAATAACTTTGAATTCTTCAATTCACTAACATGAAACTTTAAAACCAAATGGAATTCTGGTCCAGCTTGGAAAACAGAAATGATAATTTTGAAGTAATAACTTTGAATTCTTCAATTCACTAACAAGAAACTTTAAAACCTCATTTTAACTCTGATTCGGACTATAAGTTCAATTCTAGCCAAAAGACAGATTTGGGCCGAAATTTCAATTCATTCCGAAAATTGAGTTCTTCAAATCACAAACTCCGTAGAATTTCAATTGAGTTCTTCAGATCACAAACTCTGCGAAACTTCAAAACTTACGTCACGAAACCTCTCACTTTATCTCTGATTCCTTGGCATTTTGAAAAAATAAAATTGATTTCCTCGATTCACAACGTTTTGAAGATATCAAATGATATTTTTAACTGAATTTAAAATAAAAAATTAAATTCACAAAGTTTTTGTGCTGCTCAATCTAAATTAAAATCTTTTAAAACCACTATTTTTTCAGTTATTTTAAAATTTGAATTTGTAATCGTCCCCTCCTCATCCGTACATCAATCCCAATGCTGGATGTTCAAGGGCAGGTCTTTAATCCTGGAATCATCCTAATTCCAAAAAGTAAGTGTGGCCCGAGTTAGAGGGGTTTCAGTTCAGACTCATTGACGGACAGACGGAATTTGCCGTTGATTCAATTCATAAATTCATCTTCTAAATAGAAGAGGAATTTATGAATTGAATCAACAAAGATAGCATGGCTTTAGCAAGACTAGACTTGCCTACAAGGAGAACAATTTTCTATTATTGATTTGTCAGATCACGAGCACTTTCAATATTGTTTTCTCGCTAAATGTAGATCAGTGATTCTCAAACGAGACGAACTTGGTTCCCAGCGGAGAAGTTTGAAATCTAAGAGGAAGAACTTTCACCAAGAGAGGAATTGCAGAGGTATTTCAGTCTTATGTATAAGTCATTAGTATAAGAGCGAGAGAAATTTCCAGACAATTCAAAATAGGATGAATATAAGAACTGATAAAAAATGGGATTGTGAGGAGAGGAATCTGCCTTGGAATTATGATAATCATTCAAGCAGTTAGTTGCTTCGTGCAATAACGAATCTGACACAAGGATAAAATGGGGATGGGTGAAACAATGCTCTAGATAAAAAGCACAGTAGGAAACATAAAAATAAAAAAGATAGGCGAAGTTAGGACAAGAGAATTAGACGTCTTTTTAAGACAACTTCTATCCTTTGGACATAGTTTGTTTCATTGATTGATTCGGTTTTACGGCTTATCAACCCTTTGCGGATTATTTGAAGCCATAAATATTGTAAGAATTTTTTTTGTTGAGATAATTAAGATTTAATGATACAAGTCTTAATAATTAACTTATAACTGTGCGGCGGGGTGGGGGAAGAAGAGACGGATTCGTGCTTGGGAGAGAAGAGGTGAATTCATATCTTTCCCAAGGGTATTTGCGCGTAGCTGAATATAACGAACCCAACGGAAATTATAACTCGACTCTCCGATTAACAATTACGGGTCATTATCAATTACACTAACCGCATATCCATGCTTACATCACCTGCTATTCACAAGCGATTACCGAATTAGGTACTGACCTGGCTCAACACTGCTTAACTTCGGTGATCGACAACTACTGGTGTTTCAACGTGATATGACCTTTGGAATTATGATAATTATTCCTGTAGTTAGTTACATCGTATAATAACGAATCTGGCATAAGGATAAAATAGGGAAAAAAGGACTGCTTTAAGCTAACATTGTTTTTTGTTTGTTTTTGTTTGTTTTTCGTTTTTGATTTTGTTTAGCGATATATCAACACCTCTATGGGTTATTTAATACCGATTTATAATATTTTGAACACAATTCTATGGGTTCAACTAAATATATTTTTGAACACAATTCTATGCTTTCAAATACAGATAAAATGTATTGTTGGTAATATTTTTATATAAAAATGTATTGCTTGTATTTTTTAGTATACAAATGTGTTTTTATAATTTCATAGTGTTTTGTTTGGAGAGTTTACTATTTACCCATAGCTGGAACCCTAAAAGGTGCTACCAACTCGAGTCAGGGTGGTCCTGGGAACAAGAGCAATTAAAAGGTGATTCCGCGCTTCTCCAGCCAGAAGCCTTGTTGTCGGGTGTAGTTTATCTTCATACCCAGGACGAAGCTAACACTGTAAACGAAGAATAAAACATTATAAAATCTTACTAAAAGTTTTTAAAATGAATCAATGCTATAAAAACAGACATAATTAAGAAAAGATCCCAATGGGAAATCTAAAAAGAAAATTGACAGACGAAATTAGGACAGAAATTAGAACTTATTAAGAAAATTTGGACATAATGTAATATAAGATTCGTGCAAAGGTCAGTGAAGACAAATAAACCAATCTACACTATTTACATTTTTCTGTCTGTTGTCCTCGTCTTTATTGCCATATTCACGACGTTTCGGCCAGTGTACGCTCCGACCTTCGTCAGGTGATATTTTGTTGGAATTTCAAACCGTACTCTTTATTTAATTAGAACAATCTACCCCGTAGACTAAATAAATGGTTCGATTCGAAATTCCAAAAGAATATCACCTGAAGAAAACCGGAGCGCACAGCGGCCGAAATGTCATGAATATGGAAATAAAGACGAGGACAACAGTCCGAACCGTGTAAATAGTATAAACAATTACAACACACTATTTACAATGCTCGGAATATCATCCTCATCTTTGTTACCATATTTATCACAACATTTCGGCCGTTCTACGCTCCGGCCTTCTCCAGGGGGTTGGAATGTCGAACTGAACTCTTTATTTCGCTCACTGGTGTAGACTGTTCTTGTTCCACGTGCCATGTCTAATGGATGTCAGTTATCAGTTATCTCTTCTAAATTCTCCTGTCCAATTTCTCCAGAGTTCGCCAGGTTTTGAACTCACACTCCTGTCCTGTCACTGGATCTAACTAACGCCTTTATCCACTGTGCCATATGTCCTTGGGGACATCTGTGTATGAATTTTTGGGTATTATAAACCTAATATCTTCAGCAACCATTTTTACCAGTGCTTATATTGCAATTTTTACTGTTATCATCACATGTTTTTACCAGACCTCATATTGCAATTTTCGTTATTATTGCTTTTTTGATAGTCCGAACAATGTAAATAGAGTACATAATATATAATCTCAGAAATATAGGCGGTTACAGTACCTCATATCAGAAACCATATTTTTGGTCCAAAAAGATTCCCGGTATATTTCCATTGACTGTGAAAGTAGCGTGAGATTTTCGAAACAACTTTCACATTTATAAGTCTACTATTCGTTCCTGCATCGAATCTTGCTGCCACATCTGGTCTGGTGCTTCTATTATGTATTTTATAGATTCTTGACTAATTCCTAAGAAGAGTATGCAATATTATCAGTCCCGATCTGGCATCAGTCAAATCCCACCGTCGTAATGTACCTTCGCTTTGCCTCTTCTATAAATATTTTCAGAGAAATTATTCTGATGTGCTATCCTCGTCGGGGTTTCATTTTTAAATATTGTTATTTTATTACCCACCTCCACACAGACAAAATGTACATATGGGAACTAGTTATGAATACATAGAGACTCTGAGGTATTAGGATGACTGTAGTAAGAATGGTAAGTAAAAATGTGCTGTTTTGGTGTAAGGAATACTTTGGTATGTTTCGGTCAGTAATCGTGGCGGGCTATGTTTAAGATAAGACAGATTGAAGACCAGTATTTCACTATCCCCCGCTTTTGGGCTTGTGCCACATTGTTTTTTTATTAAAACAAAATAAATATTACTTTCCTTGCATTAACTCAAATCCACGAATTTAAGAGCAATACTAGATTGGCAGATAACTGCTAATTTCACTGTTAAAATTGCTAGATATAACCACAGTTTCCATGCTAACAGTTTCTTTTCTAGCACGTCCCGCTTATGGAATTCTCCTCCGTTTTTCTGGTTTCCTGTTAACTACAATCTTCAAAAGATTAAATACAATATCAATCGTCATCTTAATCTCCTTTAAACTCAGTTTTTTTATTTTTCCTCTCAGTTTCTTTCGTTCTCAGTAACCCATTACATTCCTGTGGTCTTTATTGCTTTGCTTAAGGTGAAAGTAAATCTAAAAAATGCCAACCTGTATTAAGAAATGTTACTGGACGATCTCCTCATAGATGAAGAAGTGACTTGAAGCAACAGAAATGTGGTTCTACAGAAAGATGCTGAGGATACCAGGGATCGAATATGAGAGCAACAACAAGGTTTAGGAGAAAATATAAACAAAAAGGAAACTTTTACTTAACATCAGGAAGTTGAAATTTCTGGGACACGTATTAAGGAAGGAGGGTTTGGCAAACCTGATACTCACAGGGCTGATTGTGGAAAAGAGGGACAGGGGAAATCAGCGCATAACATACTTGATGGGTTCAAGCAAATCGATGGCAGAACAGGGTTTTGGAGAAACAACAAAAAGACAAAACCTATTAAGAGTCAGAAGGAACATGAAAATGTGGAAACCATGATTACATACGTCCTGAAGGGACACTGCACCTAAAAGAAGAATAATTTCGGAGCAAATCCACGTATCATCTCGGCCAATGTTAAAATCATTTCATAAATATGCCTTACTTATGTTTCAAAAATGTTCAATAATTTATTGGTTTAAGCGTCAGTGTGAAGCTGGCTATATAGGTAGTACCACTCAACTACGAGAGAATTGAGCCTTATATGTATCAGCATGCGTCAGGGGAAGGCAACCTAACAAGTTTCAGAAAAGTTCTGTTACTTCCGGATCTGAAATCTCAGGATTTTTCGTTAAAAATTGACAATACGCATCGAAATTTTATCACTGCCATAAACAGACAAAAAATAATTTTATTATTACCACGCATGATGATAATAAAAAGTTAAAATGAAAAACAGGCTAGCTAACCGGTTTCGAACCTCGCTCAACAGAGCTAAATCGAAGTTAATAAAATAAATTATTTTAAAAAAAGAAAAATGGACAAAGTGTATTGGGGGAGAAAAAAAATCACCAGACCTCAGCACGTCAGTGAGTGGATCACATTCAAACTAAAACTTGGAGACAAGTTATAGTAAATGGAGGCAGCCTTCTTTGTGTAAACAAAAGAAATGGTTGTTTTTCTTGGGTGGGGGATGATTTTATAAGTATATGGGTTACAATATATTACTGATATTGTTCATTTTTTATTCGCATTTCCCCGACTCCTTTCTTTTCGTCGTTGTGGGCATCATTTTAATTCCTCGATTGAGAGAAGAACGAAAACCGGTCAGCTGATTCTATAATATTATTTTATTTTATTTTCGTATTGCTGTCTGTCATCATTTTGTGGTTTTCATTTTTTTTTCTAGCTTGCTCTAGTACCTTTATAATATGTCCGCTTTTATAGCATTGCAAAAATGCATTTGACTAAAAATTAACCTTTGAAATCCTGGCGTTGAACATAACTTGCTAACGGCGATATCATGTTGAAACACCAGTTCTCGTACGATCACCAAAGTTAAGCAACGTCGAGCCTGGTCAGTAACTAGGTGGGTGACTGTTTGGGAAAATCGGGTACTGCAAGCTTAGATGTGCGACTGGTGTAATGGGTAACGGTTCGGAATTGGAAATCGGAGAGCTGAGTTCCAACTCTAGTTGGGTTCTTTATATTCACTTACGCGCACATATGCTCATATAAGCTCACGTATAAATCCACCTCTTTCCCCCCAGCTATGGATCAATTAGTAGGACTTGTATCAGTAAATCATTGTGATATCCCAAAATTTAGCTTTAAATAATCTGAAAAATGTAAAGAAATAATCAATTGGCCATGAAACGATGGATCGATCGAATAATTTCTACTTTTTCAGTTTATCAACACTTTATGGTTTCTTTTTCTTTTTCAAATGAATATTACATTAACAGTTATTAGAAAATAACTGTCATTTTTTCAGATACATGTCCTACTATTTAACCCATAGCTGGGGAAACATGGCTTGAAACAGCAACTAGCATCAGTTGAAAATATGAAATTTTGTATATTTTACATTGTAAGAATATTTTATATTGTAAGAATATTTTTAGATAAGAATTATTTTTTTAGATATTTTAGATTGTAAGAATATTTTTCTTTTGTAACTGTATATTGCATTAAGAATTCTTAGAGAATAACAATGATTTTTCCAGATACAAATCTTACTATTTAATCCATAAATGTGGGAGTGGCCATGGCTTGAAACAACAATTAGCATCTGTTGAAAATATGAAATTAGCAGAATTACAGAGAAGTGTCCTGGGTTTCCTGTAATGGACAGTGTTTCGTCTATATACTTTCACACAGAATTCCAACCTCGTAGTAACATCACTTTCAGGGTGATTCAAAAATTGTGCCAGATGTTTGTTTTTGCGACTGATAAATGGCTTTTTCGGACTTGCTATTTGTATTTCCGTTTACAAGAAAGAAGAAATCAATAAAAGACATGTTTATCTAACCATTTATTTGGGGAGGAAATTATTAAGAATCTGCACCAAGCTGTTTTATTTGCATCGTTCAAATGCATGACTAATGCGTAATTTCAGCCGTGCAGGCACTGAACGCTAACAGTCCGATACCAATTTCCTCAAATTTTGCAGTGATTTGAGCTTTCAATTTATAACCGGTATGAGCCTTTTCACGATAAACAATAGCTTTCATAAGACCAGAAACACAGAAATCTGGAGATGTGAAATCTGAGGATTGTGCTGGATACTTTCTCGGAACGCGGTATCTGATGGACTTTTCGAAATAGCTTTTCATGAAGGCATTAACGAAATAAAAACAAATTAGAATTAACTAGTAAAGCTAATAATCAGTAAGATATATTCTTACATCAGGATCTCGCTGAATTTTAATACACACTGATTTTTTTATCAATTAGAATGTTCGAAAAGTAATTAAGTATTCAGTACTATGAATTATGAATCAGCCAAACAACGTTGAATGGTACGAAACTGCGTCTATAATTAATTTATCATTTCTTTTCTTCGGATGTTCGGAAAGTAATTACGTATTCAGCGCTATGAATTATGAATCAACCAAACAACGTTGAATAGTACGAAACTGCGTCTACAGTTAATTTATTATTTCTCTTCTTAGGATGTTCAGATGGTAATTACGAATTTAACCGCTATAAATTATAAATCAATCAGCCAAAGCAGAATTAAGGTTGATTGGGAGAAACTAAGACAAGAATTAATTTAATTAAGTAATTACATATTTCTTTCCTATGAATTATGAGTCACCCAACAAAAGCTGAACCAAGTTTGAATGAAAGAAAACTGCGTCTGGTTTATAATCTCTTCTATCCAAAATTTTATACAGTGTAACCCGGATATAAGAGAGTTGTCGGGAACGGAGAATAAGTCTCTTATATCCGAGTTTCTCTTATATCCGGGTTTGGTCTATTATATATACATTAACACAGGCTCTAATTTGGGACCAGAGAAAATCTCCCTTACATCCGGGTTTCTCTTATATCCGGGTTACACTGTACTTATTTTTACTCCTTTTCAGAGTGTAATGTCACGTGAGATTATAACTAAAAATTTATTATTTGTTTCCTTGAGAATCAAAAATAAGGTATCAATATTTTCCAAGCATTTCAATACAATGCCATATATGATATATACATACATACACACACAAAAAACACACACACATACATACATACATATATATATATATATATATATATATATATATATATATATATATATATATATATATGATAACGATTCCAATGTAATAAATTATAACCATGGAATATTAGTGTTTGAGCTTTATATATATATATATATATATATATATATATATATATATATATATATATACATATGAGACTAAATTAGATCGATGTATTCACATAAATGAAGTCGACCATTGTTGTACAAGTCTTAAGGTGATTGAGTGAATAACGTATGGTCAAATGAATCCATGTGGAAAGTGCTGAATCGAGCGCACTCAAGACTAGTCATAGTGAAGTTCCTAACCGGAGCCCTACAGGTCTCAGAGACAACATTCATCAATATCTTCACTTGGCCTTTGAAGTAAGGGGCATATCCTTTGATTAACAACGTTAGAGGCGACTCATCTGTGACCTCGCGAGGTGACCTGATCTCAGCTCTCAGCGCTCTACACTTATTGAACTTTAATCTGCCTACTGTGTTTGTCTGTGTTTCTCTCAATCATCTTTGGTTTCGTCTTTTAACAAACTGTCTTTTCATCTCTTTCAACAATCTTTTAGGTTTCTCTCTCGCAAGTGTGATGTGTCAGTATCAACATCCATATCTCTCTTTCAATTGTTGTCTGCCTTTATGTACATACGTCTGCTGATAGATAGATAGATAGATAGATAGATAGATAGATAGATAGATAGATAGATAGATAGATAGATAGATAGAATTGTATACAGAATAGATGCCTAACATAGTCTGTATAGCAAGCATTCTTATCTTTCATAACACTTGAGTTTGGGCGCCGAATTCTCATTAACCTGTGCCAAATTGAAATAGTATATATATATATATATATATATATATATATATATATATATATATATATATATATATATATATAGTTTACGAAAAACTACGTAATCCGTATGGGTAGACCCAAGGAGGATAAAATTCAGAAAGTTCAATGTAAATCAGAGCTAATAATTTAAATAAAAACAGACCACTTTAAGGTTCCATATAATAAATTATTTCACTACAGCCCTTTTAAAGGACAGCGGACCATCAGATTTTATTTGCAAAGGTTGAAACGAAAAAAATATATATATAAATATATATATTTTAGAATTGGACATAGTCCGACAATTTATTTAAAGACATTTATATTATGTTTAACGTTCTTTTTATAGATACAAGTATTATAAAACAGAGCATTTGCTTAAATACTTGTATCTATAAAAAGAACGTTAAACATAATATAAATGTCTTTATATAAATATATATATATATATATATGTGTGTCTGTGTGTGTGCGTGCGTGTGCCTGTGTGTGTGTGTGTAAAATAGGTAGGTTAATTAATAAAACGAGGACAAACGAAAGGTTACCAATATAATCAGTACGATAAAGATTTATTAAATATTAATTATTAACCATATAACAGAAATGAAGCACAGGGAGAAAGGTTTTCATTTCGGAATTATCGAACAAGCCTGTATCCTTCATCAACGATCTAATGAATAAACTGAGAAATGGGAATTACTTACCGCCAGATGTTTTTGAAGACGGTGTATTTCCTGGTGGGAATTGTATTGTTAACAAAAAAAAACAATTGCTGTCTGATTCTTTGATGTGAGAAAACCCTTTTTAAAATTATATATATATATATATATATATAGAGAGAGAGAGAGAGAGAGAGAGAGAGAGAGAGAGACAGAGAGAGTCAGACAGACAGACAGAGAGTGGTGGAGAGTGGGAGTGATGTTAGAAGCTATCAAGCAACATTAAAAGAATGGATTTTTTGAAGTGATATATAAAGTTCAATTCTTACCAGATACTAAATAAATATGCTCACAAGCTAAACAGAAAAGAAGTTACACTTGCAAGAATAAGAATAGACCATACATTTTTAACCTACTCATATCTCCTGAAAAGAGAAGATCAACCGTGCTGTATACCATGTCAAACCCCATTCCCAATTAAACACATTCTAATAGACTGCATTGATTTCACAGAAACAAGAAATAATCTCTACAAAGAAAAAAATATTAAAGATATATTTGAAAAAAAACAGCCCTCAAATCATTTTTTCGTATTTCAAGAAAATCGGCCTCTACCAGAAAAT
Source organism: Acanthosepion esculentum (assembly GCA_964036315.1). NCBI lineage: Eukaryota > Metazoa > Mollusca > Cephalopoda > Sepiida > Sepiidae > Acanthosepion > Acanthosepion esculentum. The sequence continues at coordinate 62,516,005 of OZ038487.1, forward strand.
TTAAAAGAAAGTTATACGTTTAAGGGGAAAAAGGAAAAAAAAATGGAGAAACAGAAATGGTTTTCTAATAAAACAATAATATTAAAAAAAAGCCATCGGCATTAAATGACCCTTTGAGGTTGATATGCCGTAAAACAAAACAAAACAAACTGTGATGTACAATGATTAGACCTTGTTTTAAAAGCAATGTTAGATAGATAGATAGATAGATAGATAGATAGATAGATAGATAGGCGTGTGTGTGTGTGTGTGTGTTTTGGGGTACTGAGAAATATCTTTGTAAATATCTCCATTTATTTAATGATGTATTTATTTATATAGATCTGTTTGCACACATTTGGGTTGCTGATTCTGTTTAGCAGCATATCAACCTCTCTGGGTTATTTAATGTCGAAATTTAAATATTTTGAGCGCATTTGTACGACTTCAACTACAGATAAAATGCATTGGTCATTTTATTATTAATAGGTAGCACGGCAAATATTTCTTCAAACTTTTAAACTTTTAAATCTCCTGTTTTGTTTTTTTTCTTTTTGTTTTTTTTTCCTTTTTGTTTTTTTTTGGGGGGGGTGAGGTGGCACATTAGTTTGAAGGTCGATTGAGTGTGGTTTAGGACGAACAAGTTTTCAGTGAGAAGAGTCACCAACAAAACATCAAATAAATATAGCAAGAATTTTATTACTTAAACGTCATTTCTTTTAATGGATACCCGTATTTGGGTAGGCACCCTGTTTATTTATTATTTATCAAAATGTACCTATGGTTGTAGAAATCCTTAGTGTATGGTTTGTACATACCCTTACTCAGGTCAATACTCATTTTAGCGTTGGTACTGGCGGTAATATTTAGTTTTTGGTCCTTAATGAATATGGTTAGGTCCTTTCTCATCCGATTTGCTTGTCTAGGTTTCAGTTTACGAAGAAGAATTATCCCATCGTCTCTGTATATACCGTTGTTTATATATATATATATATATAGATATACATACATACATACATATATATAGATATTTTTTCTCATCTGTTTATCAGCGATTTCAATCTGTTATGGTCTTTCCTAATCTCTCATTCGAATCTCCATTGTTAGGCATATTGTCGTATATACAATATAATTAGTTCAGTTATGTGCCATGCGTGATACAATCATGTATCTTTTGATTTTTCCCGCAGTAGGTTGCCATTTCTTTATACGGTAGACCAGTTGCCATCCAAGGCTATTTACCTATAGCTGGGAGAGAAGAAGAGGATTCATACCTTTCTCAAGGGTATTAGCACGTAAGTGAATGTAATGGATTTGACTGGAATTCGAACTCGGTTCTCCGATTCCTCAATCCGAGCCGCTATCCATTACTCCACCATAACACAGTTCCTTCAGAGAGATGTGAATTCGTAAATAATGTTGGTTGTCTGTAATTTCGATTATTATTGCTGACAATGAGGTTAGCAGTTTAATATTTTTTTTTAAATTGACTGATATAATGAAGCACAATACTATATCTCAATATAAGTATTAATGATGATGGACTTAAACACAGATAAATAATTACTGAAGAGCTTTGCAACTAATACCAAGGAAATTATCTACTTCCCAACAACAGTGATAAAAATATATAAAAATATCTAGTCATAAATTAATTGATGACCAGAATAAATTCCTAAATCTATGACTAAATTTCTCTCTTTTTCTCTCTCTCTCCCCCTCTCTCTCTCCCTCTCTCTACCCCCTCTCTCTCCCACCTCTCTCTCTCCCTCTCTCCCTCTCTCTCTCTCTCTCTTTGCATTTCACTCGTTTATCTCGAAAGTAGCACATAGTCGATTCTAATCTGTTATTTTCTCCCCTAATATCTCATTCGAATCTCTTAATCACTTATTTTCTCTCTTCTAAGGTCTTGTCCTCACTCTCCCAGGCTACTATTCACACTCTCTCAATCTCTGATTCTCACTCTCCCAACCCCTCATACTCTCTTTCGCAATCTCATATTCTCTCTCCCAATCTCTTCTTTTCTTCTAATCTCTCATTCTCTCGTAATCCTTTATTCTCACTTCCAGTCTTTTCTTCTGTAACGATCTTTTATTTTCTCTCTGAATCTCTTATTTGCTCTCCCATCTCTCTCTCTCTCTATCACTCTCTTTCTCTCTCTCTCTCTCTCTCTCTCTCTCTCTCTCTCTCTCCATCTATCTATCTATCTATCTATCTATCTATCTATCTATTTGGGTCGCTAGCTTTCTTATTTTCTAATCACTACGTTTAAATATGAATGTATATTTGCATTCTTATATTGATACTTATCAAAACTGGCTTCGTTCAGTCGGCAGCCAGTTTTAAAAGGACATTGTCAGTCTTCCAAAATTCTATATTTCTATAAATCACTAATCGAAATCATCGTGTTTACCAAGGACCGAACAATAATCATTTATAATACAAAAAGGAGTCGCTAGTATTAGAAGCCAGCAATTAATTGCCCCGATATATATATATATATATATATATATATATATATATATATATATATATATATATATATATATATATATATATATTCTCTTTATCTCGATTTCAATCTGTTATTGTCTTTCCTAATCTCTCATTCGAATCTCCATTGTTAGGCATATTGTCGTATATACAATATAATTAGTTCAGTTATGTGCAATGCGTGATACACACTTAGGCAATCATGTATCTTTCGATACATGGCTGACGAGGAAGATTTTTCCCGTAATAGGTTGCCATTTCTTTCTACGTTAGACCAATTGCCATCCAAGGCTATTGAACCCAGTCTGTCCTGCTATTTACCTATAGCTGAGGGAGAGGAGAGGTTTATAATAATATATATATATATATATATATATATATATATATATATATATATATATATATATATAATTATTATAATTTAATTCTCTTCTGTAAAATATTATTGTCCTCTTTTTCCTTCGATTTCTCTCTCTCTCTCTCTTTCCCTCCCATTCTCTTATTCTATCCTTCTATATTCCGAAAGCCTTTCATAAATGAATTCATTATTTCACTCTCTTCAATTTTCTTTAGTCTTATTATGCTTTTCTTCAGTCTTCCAATTTCTTATTCGCTTTTTCAATATCTTATTCTTTCTCTACCAAACACTTACTCTCCCATCGCTATTTTCTTAGTCTCGTTATCTCTCTCGCTCATTCCCTTAGACTTAAGAAACACGTACGCTTTACAAAAATAAAATTAACGTAAGAGTTATACATGAATGCATGTTTTTATTTTATTTTATTGTCTGAAATCATGTGCGAATATTCGTACGTACCTTGCTGTCAGTATAGCTTCTCGGTCGGGATAAAAGCGTAGTATCTGTTCCCTCCTCAATTGAGATGAGTGAAAGCGCCCGATCCCTGGGATTCCCTGGGATTCGAATCCTACCTTGTTGCACTAAGAAAGTTGATGTCGGTGTAATATTTATGCCATCGTCACAGTGGTTGCCGTGAATGCGTAAAATTTGTCTTTGACTTATATGCAAGGGGGCATGCATAAAAAAAAATATTGTGCCTTGTAAATATCATCGCTTCTCGGCCTTTTGGCTAAGATCAAAGTGTAGTATCTGTTCTCAGATTACTCGCTGAATGATCGCCTTTAGGCTGGGAGCGATCACCGATACAGGCCGGTCGCAGGGATTCGTCCCTGCGCTGGTAGTATCATAGCTAAGACTAGCTAAAGCCAAAGCTAAAGATCAGCTTGGACAAGCTATGACCAGCTAAAGCCAAAGCACTGCGGCCCGGGTGAAAACTCGGGTCCATTCCCCCTCCCTTCCCACATTAAACCCTGACCTTGTGTCACAACCTGACCCTGTGGGAGGTCAAGTAGATCCTGCTTCGTGGACTTTTGTCCGAGATCAAAGCGTAGTATCTGTTCTCATTTTAGATGGAAGAAGTCGGATGGCCTCGTTAATTCTAACCATGCAGCAACACCATTAACAGGATCGATATAATATCGATGCCATTGTGACAATGGTCTCGGATCTATGCATTTTTTTCTCTTTGGGAACATATTTAGCTGCATCCCGCTTTAGTGGGAAGGTCAGATAAATAAAATTTTGGTGATATTCTAGGCAGGAAACACCATGCACCAGCCACATCAGACAGCCAATGTTTGAAGAGGCCAATTCTCTCGGTTTGTAGGTAGAATCCGTATCTATCATGATGACAGTAGATCTGTCGCTATGTTAGTAGATTTATTGCTATGCTAGATCTACGGATGGTTGTCTGGTGTTAAATTTGTTGTTTTGAATTTGCAGTATACACAAAAAAGTATTTTCTTATGGAGGTGGGGTTAGGGTGTTACGGATGCAGCCTGGAAGCCATGAGGAGCGCCAGTTAGAAAAGGTTTAGGAGCCACTGGTTTAATTACTTTCGCTTGCTGTACGTTTCCTGTCGATCAATTTAATGTATTCTTCAATAAACTCCGCTCTTGTCAACTCTTCAGTTAAATTACTGTCTTTGTTATTCTTCCACTTGCTGTCACATAGGCATTCCATTCACGCGTTTAATTGCTGTTTTGTTTTGTTTATGTTAGTCGCTTCCTTTATCAGGTGCGTTTAATTTTTTTTTACCGTAGAATATTCTAAATAGAGGAAAAGACTATTTAAAAAAATCAATTTAGCCTTAAAAACACGTCTCCACATCCCGTCCATTTTAAATCCGTTATCTCTTCGACTATATCTCGAACACTCTATGAACAGCAAATGTCATTATTTAATTCTCTTCTCTAAAATATTATTGTCCTCTTTTTCCTTCGATTTCTCTCTCTCTCTCTCTCTTTCCCTCCCATTCTCTTATTCTATCCTTCTAGATTCCGAAAGCCGTTCATAAATGAATTCATTATTTCACTCTCTTCAATTTTCATTAGTCTTATTATGCTTTTCTTCAGTCTTCCAATTTCTTATTCGCTTTTTCAATATCTTATTCTTTCTCTACCAAACACTTACTCTCTCATCGCTATTTTCTTAGTCTCGTTATCTCTCTTGCTCATTCCCTCATTCCTTTCCTCATTCTTTTATCCTCTCTAAATTTATTAGCTCTCTCTCTCACTCTCTCACTCTCTCACTCTCTCTCTCTCCACCCCCAATTTACTACTCTCTTTTAAATCTTATAATCATTTTCTTCATTCACAGATCAGTTGAATATATAAGTCTCTCTCGACTTACGGCCATATCACGTCAAAATATTGGTTCCCGTAGGATCGCCGAAGATAAGCAATGCCGAGCCTGGTCAGTACCTAGATGGCTAAGCACTTGAGAATGTCAGCTGCTGTATGTGTAGATGTGCAGGTGGTGTAATGGATAATGACTCGGAATTGTTAATCACAGAACGGAGTTCCAATTCCAGTCGGGTTCGTTATATTCACTTATGAGAGAATACCGTTGGGAAAGGTAATGAATCCATCGCTTCTGTTTCCTAGCTATGGATTAATTAGTAAAACTTGTATCGTGATTATCTCCAAAAATATTGTTTGATTCTAAAACAAACAAAAAATGCATGGCTTTAAATGACATGCAAAAAGTTCCTCTGGAACCCCAGCCCAAACAATAACTTGTTGAAAATTAAACCAGCAGTAGAAGAATGGCATCAGAAACGTCAAACTAGAAAAGAAGAATTGATTAGGTCCAGGTTATGGTAGTATGTCCAATATGGACATACTTCCATAACCCATTTATATATCATAAGAAAGGAAGATCCTCCGGTATGTGTGGCATGCCAAGAGCCATTCGCCATAAAACATAGACAGACAAACTGCAGCAATTTTAATTCAATCCACTTAAATTACTATGAAACAATAACCTTAAAAGAACATTTTCAAAATACTGATTCATTTTACATATTTCCATTCCTAAGAGAAATTAAACTGATTTTAAAAAAAATATAATGTAAAAGAAAACATAACCATAACAGCCGTCTTATTATTTAAAAAAATGTTTTCACGAGGTCGAGGTACGAAGGTGGAGAGCTCATTAAAAGACTTGCCCTGGAAGTATTTGTAGTAAATACAATGTAGCCATGTCAATGCGGTGGTAAAGTGACTCCAGGTCTGGTCAGGTCCAGGTCAGGACCGAAAACCCGTCTTTGGTTTTTGTTGAGAACTTCAAGATATATAGCCGGCACTCCAGACCGGATATGGCTGCAATATTCACTGCATGGACGAATGATAGATTTATAAATGTGTAAAAACGGATTCTGACGAGAAGTATTATCTGGCTCGATAGAGAGACCAAACTGGAAGAGTAGAAGTGATTATGTCCAGGCTCCATGTTGAACATACGACCATAACCCACTCATATATTTTAATTCAATCCGCTTAAATTGCTACGAAACAAGAAACTTAAAAGAACTTTTTCAAAATACTGATTCATTTTACATATTTCGATTCCTAAGAGAAATTAAACTGATTTCAAAAATATAATGAAAAACAAAATAACCATAACAAACAGCTGTCTTAATATTGAAAATAAATTTTTTGACTGTTTAAATACAAGATTTTATTAACGAAAAACTTTAAATTTCGGCATTAAATGACCAAGTGGGTTGATGTGCCGTAAAACGACCCCCCCTCTCTCTCTCTCTCTCTCTCTCTCTCTCTCTCTCTCTCTCTCTCTCTCTCTCTCTCTCTCTCTCTCTCTCTCTCTCCACCTTCTCATTATTCTCCGTTTTAATATCTTGGAAGCATTTCATTATCAATATTATTATTTCCTTTAAAACTTTGTTTCCTCTTTTTCCTTCTCACAGTCTATCTATCTATTTATCCATTCCGTATATATCTATCTCTTCTATTCATATTTTGCTAGATTCTATTAGTTGTAATTTGACAATATCACTATATAAAAACCCTTCCAGCAAAAACTGTTGTCGACTAAATTATCAAAGTGAATTTCTTCTCAAATCTAAGAGAATTGTTATAAAAGAACAAAATCAATCAGTATACCATCATTTCTTCTTCACCGACATTAGTTTTATAACCAAGTAGCATAAACCAACCACTTATTAATAATAGTTTCTCAAAACATGTCTTTAAGGAGCAAAAACAATTGCTTAAAAGACATTTGAAAAGAATAACACCAGCAACAGACCTACACAAATAAAGGCATCAATTATTTAATTCTGTTGTGATCAGATATAGCCTCACAAAGACCAAGTAATTTGGTACAGTTTGTTTAAGAATTTGAATTTTAGTTACAGTTATTTAAAACAAAAGCAAAGGATGGAACTAGAACAAAAACACAAATAATAGACATGGTAATCAAACTAAAGAACTTTGGCAAAACCTCTGGGCATTTTTTCACACCCCAGGTTGGATATTCGTTTCTTTAAAAAAACAAAAAAAAACACAAAAAAAACAAAAAAAACACCTCGCGTTGCAAATTTGATAACTGTGTCATCCTGAAACAAAAAATGGTTAAAAAAAATTATATGAAAATTATTTATTTTTAGTTCATTTATATAGTAAAATACAGTGTAACCTGGATATAAGAGAGTTGTCGGGACCGGAGAATAAGTCTCTTATATCTGGGTTTCTCTTATATCCGAGTTTGATCTATTTTGTTTTATTAACACAGGCTCTAATTTGGGATCAGAGAAAATCTATCTTATATCCGGGTTTCTCTTATATCCGGGTCTCTTATATCCGGGTTACACGTATATAGCTATTTTTTTTTTATATGCTAGTTAATTTTTCCATCATATAGGAAATGTAGAATTTCTTGTTTGTTTGTTACTTACTTACTTACTTACTCATTTACTTACTTAAATTGTCATATCACGCTCTGAGATACTCTGCTGTGCGGCTCGAATTTTATTCCGGTTGTTGATCCTGCATGCACATTAGCGATAGTTTTAAAGGCAAATGCGCTTTGACTAAATTAAAAAAAGGTGGCTCCAACTGGTCAGGCGAGACATCATAGACTCTTAGCTACGGCTACGTTAGAATTCCTCGGTTTACTTCACCATAGATGTAACTGTAAGCTATTTGCTACGTGTTTATTTTTTTGGCATTTCTCACCGGTGGCTTTCAGCTTCTTGCTTTCCAGCCAACTTTGAATTTCAAAAATTTAAATTAACTAGTCTTCTTGATTTCTGTTTTTTTTTATTGCTTTCGCTACTTAATAATGTTTTTCTTTTTCTTATTCTTTCACACTCTAGTATTCCCTTGGGCTTTTCTTTTCTTACTTAGGGTGAAATGATTTTAAAAAATTCAAAAGATTTCTTTATAGTTATCGGATCCTCTGACCTTGAGGTGTTCTCTGAAACATTAAAGTTTATTGATCATTTATGAATTTATTGACTATTGTTGGTCTAGTTCGCTAATAAACTATTTCGTGACAAACATTTTGCTCGGGTTGAAAGAATTTACAACAAAAATAATTATTTATTTATTAGATTAATTTGACTACTTATTTATTATATGTACGATAAAGTATTCAGGAGTACTCTCGCTCGTTTTATGATTACCTCTCTTTGAAGAACTCTTTCGTTTGTAGAGAGTCATAAATAGTCACTAAGCTGGTATAAATTATTCTAAGCAGAATAAAGCTTCCCTCAGCTGACTTTTTCTCTTTCTTTTATTACAAAATGTATTGGAATAGATGGCAGAACACCGGCTAATTGCCAATTGATTGAAATGTTATAAAATGTTTAAAAAAATAAACGAATACCTTATAGTTGCTTTACATAGTCTAATAATTTAGTAAATGTCTATAAATTTATGAATAAAAATTTCGTTGACAATTATTGCTTTATAAATTGGTAAATAATAAATATTGCATTGCATTATTTTTTAATTGTATTAGTTTTTAGAATTTGTAAATATAAAATTATACTTGTAAATAAAAAAAATCTAATAAATAGTATTTAATATATTTGTAGTAAATTCTCAAGGACAAAAAAATGCATAAATTGACTTTTATCATATGTTTAGGTTTTATTCAAATTCTTATTCTGGGCACGGTACCTCCTGTTTGCCAAATAAAATGTAAGTAAGTAAGTAAGTAATAATTATATATATATATATATATATATATATATATATATATATATATATATATATATATATATAACCTGTTTCTACAGTTCCGTAAACTATACTAAGGAGAATGTGGCTGATCCCAACCCTGCGATAGCACTTTCCTCCTTACGTAATATTGCCGCCAGCATCATAGTGGGCTCGGAACTAGGTAATGTTTGTCGTTGGCTTATTACACTTATGCATAAAAAAAACTTTGCATAGAAAGTGAGTTTTTACAGTATAGAAATTGATATCCGCGTACCCAAAAGGTTCTGTACTCGATTTACTCTTACAGTGTTCCCCCATTTAAACACTAGCCAAAATCAACACTGCTTAACTTCGATGAGAGAACGAGATTTCGGAGGGATTTGACCGTAGGCGGCACGCACATTATATATATATATATATATATATATATATATATATATATATATATATATATATATATATATATATATATATATATATATATATATATATATATATATATATATATATATATATATATATATATATATGTGTGTGTGTGTGTGGGTGTATGCATATATATATATATTTATATCAGTGTCTATATATGTATATATATATATATATATATATATATATATATATACATATATATACATATTAATATGTGTGTATATATATGTGTATGTATATATATATATTTATGTCTGTGTATATATATGTGTATATAGATATATATATATATATATATATATATATACAGTAGCGGCCATAATATAAGGAACGGAAACAACAAAGACATAAATATGTGTATTACTTAAAAAGTAATGCATGATTAGCAATGAAATTTTTACCGAATAAAGATTAGAGTGTAATGCATAAATATTATACAAAGTTATAAAAATTTATATAATAGTTTTTTTTTTAAATAAAGATTAAATGGAACCAAGGAAATAAGCTACTGGACAAAAGTTAAGGAACGATCTTGTTAATACTTGATTGTGAACAAAATCTCAACAAAATTTAATATTTGGTAAACATCCCCTTATTTTCAATGACTTCTCTGCATCGTCGACCACATGATCTAATTAATTTCTTTCAAAAATCTGCAGTAATTCCCTCCCATTCTTCTTTCAATAACTCCCATAGGTGATCCTGGTTTTTTGGATTTCTTTTCTGAGCCCTTTCTCCAATTATCTTCCAAACATATTCTATTTTCTATTGGATTCAGGTCGGGGCTCTGGGCTGACCACTTCATTAGGGCCATCCCTTCTTCTTCAAATAAAGCCATAATAAGCATGAAAATAGGAGATTCATAAAGATTATGGTGTAATCTTGGTACCACCTGCTGCTGAAGAAGCCTTTTGTAAATCTCAGCATTGATATTGCCATGTACGCGGATGATAGGGCCAATCATTCCCCAAACCATCACACTGCCGCCACCAAACTTAACGGTTTTCTTAACACATTGAGAAGACAGTCTTTCACCTGTTCTACGGCGTACGCAAGTTTTGCCCTCAGAACCAAATATAGTAAACTTGGACTCGTCACTGAAATGAACTGTATCCCATTGTGCGTCAGTCCAAACAACATGTTCTCTCGCATACTCCAGGCGTGCCCTTTGATTTCGCTTTGAAATGAAAGGCTGGAATACGGACATGCAATCCTGCATTTTTTAAACTGCGAGCAACCGTTTTCCTTGAGATCTTATTCTCTGTCTCCTCATTAAATTTACGGGCAATGTAGCAGTTTCAAAACTGTTTTTTGTAGATATTCTAACAATTCTTCGATCTTCTCTTTGCGATGTTTCTGGAGGTCTGTCGGTTTTTGGTTTTGCATCTAACGTTTTATTGGTTTTATACCTGCTAATTACACGATGAACGACATTTTTAAACCTATGAACAATATCAGAAATTTCT
>OZ038487.1:62529420-62561920 GCA_964036315.1 Acanthosepion esculentum
TTTCTGCGGTTGAACAGTTGCCATCCAAGGCTATAGACCCCGGTCTATCCTGCTAGATGTAGAGAATTCACACCTTTCCCAAGGGTATTAGCACGTAAGTAAATGTAATGGATTCGACTGGAATTCGAACTTGGCTCTCCAATTCCTCAATCTGAGCCGCTATCCATTACTCTACCGTGCCTCCACGAATCTTTTACATCTTTTAAGATCTGCATCTCTTTTTCTATCTTTCACTCTCTTTCTCTCGATATATTTCTCTATCAAATAAAAAGAGCAAGAAAACGAAAAGACTAATACAGACGAGACAACAGCTATAGATTTTCTTGTTATGGCTGTTTTATTTTTTCAGACCTAAATAAAATAAGAATTAAGTAAAAATATTGTTTTTCATCCATTAATGAATGTATATTTTTCCAGTAAACATTCAAAAATAGATGAAAAGTTCTTTCATTTGTAACACAGACTGTTCTCTTATTTCAAAGATGATTTCTGCCGATCTAGAGGTACTGGAAATTTTAAGTGTTCTTTCTACGAACCATGTTGCCGGCTTTTGAAAACTTAAGGTGAAATTCTAAATAAAAATAAATATTTGTCTCTGCTAGGGCTCTACAGGAAATATTTTAGATTGTAAGATTTTTTTTAGATAATAATTGACGGGGACTGTGGTTGGGAATGACTGGTGGTATAATTTAAAATCTAAAATTAGAACGTTTGCTGCTGATTTTAGTCGTCGACTTGTGAGCAAAAATTAGATCGGTCATTGAAATCCCGTGATAGTGGGGAAAGAGTTTTAGCTAAGGCAGAATTGGCCTCCTTGCTTATCAAGAAGGATCAAGCTCTGGTAGTTAGGGCTAGGTTAAAAAGAATGTCCTCTGAGGCGACGAATATGGCCGCTGAATTGCGCGCAGAGGAGTCTCGGAATGCGTCTCGGTGACATATCGCGTGCTGTCACATTGTCGGATAGGCGCACCGTGACTTCAAACGCGGGTATATGTGAGGCCTTTCGTGATTGCTTTCAGGAACTTTTCACCGGGGAACCCGGACTGAGCTCTGCTCAGTTCATAGCCTATTTAGCCGAATGTCCCTGCCTTGAGGAGCTAAAGCGGATGGGTGCGAGGATCCCATCACAGAGTCGGAAATCTGGGAAACGCTAAAACAGGTTGGCCTACGAAGTTTATCTGAGGCAGTCGCCCGTTTTTGTTCCTTTGCTGGAACTCATTTACAACAACTGGATGAAGCAGGGTCTATACCTCAACGCTTCACCAGGGGTGTGATCAAGTTGCTGCGCAAGGACAAGAACGGTGGGAATGGGTTAGATAACTTTCGCCCTTTAACCATATTAAATACAGAGTTAAAGGTTTTGGCAAAGATCTTAGCCAACCGTTTGCAGGCTGTCTTGTCTTGTCTGATTGGCTCCGAACAGAATTGTGATGTGAAGGGTATGATTATTCAGGACAATGACAGTGAAGCCGCGCTGATCAATTTACATCAGTCCAAGGCCTTTGATAGGTTTGGCCATCGATTCCTGGAGGCTGTCCTTTCGGCGGCCGTTTTCGGACCGTACTTTCGCACCTGTATCCGACTTCTGGAGGTAAATGGAGCCTTTCGTATTGTCTCGCTCCATTCGTCAACGTTGTCTGATTTTGTTTTTGTTTTACGTTCTTGCGTTGGAACCTTTCCTTCCCAAGTTAAAGACTAATCCGGTCCTGCGCGGAATTTCCCTACCTGGTGCTACCACCTCGGCCAGGTATTCTGCCTATGCTGATGAAGTTTCGATTCTTGTGTCGAGAAGAGCCGAAATTTACGATGTCAGCAAAGAAATCAGTGGTTATTAGATGGTGACAGGGGCCAAGATCAACCGCGATAAGTCTGTTGGCTTTCGGTTGGGTGCATGGAGGGGTGTTTCTCTTCCCGGACCTTTCCTCTGGACGGATAGGCCGGTCAAGATATTCGACGTCTGGTTCGGTCCTGATATCCAGTTGGAAATGAATTGGTCGGAGAGAAGGTTGAGATCGCAGTTAATCTGTGGTCTAGGAGGAATCTTTCCTTGAAGGGGAGGGTGGAAGTTTGTGTTTCACACATCTACCCGATTCTCCTTTACCGACTCTCTGTGCTTCCAATTCCGTATTCCAAACTAATGTTATCAGTAAGGCTCTTGTTCTCTTTCTTGTGGAGAGACAAGGCTGCTATGGTATCACGCGAGATCTGTTGTCTTCATCCGTCTGAAGGCGGTCTGGGTATGCCTAGCATTGAGATTCGTCAATATATGCTTCGCATCGTGTTCCGAGACCGAATGTGTCGCGAATCAAATGAGGAGTGCGCCTTCTGGAAGAAAGACGCCCGTAAGAACTTTCCATCCCTGAGAAGTGTGCACTCGTGCAAGGAGGAGGCCCGGTGTTATCTCGTAGGGCATTATATGAAATATTAGTCAAGGGCTCCATTCGTGATGAGCTGATTGACGGGCTCGGTCTTACGAAGCAGGAGGCTCGCTTAATATGGCCTTGTCCGCCTGGGTTGAAATGTCTCAATAATGATGAGGTATCACTCACCTGGCTGGTGATTCGTGGGGCCCTCTGGGTCGCTAAAAGACGTTGTTCAGCGGGCTTGGAGAAATCTCCAAACTGCCGTCGCTGTAGTGGGTAAGTCGAGACCATTGATCACGCCTTCTTTCATTGCAGAGTGGTAGCGCCGTTGTCCAAGTTTGTTGAAGGCCTCATGGTCCGCATGCTGCAAAGAAAGTTCTTTGTCCTTGAGGCCAGTTCTGTTTGTAGCAATGTGGTGCCACAGATGACAAAGGCTGAACAATATGTGTTCTTTTGCTTACTATATGTTATGAGAGTTGTGATTTGGACGACGCTTCAGAAGGAATTCTATGATGGCGAGGAGTACACGTCTTCCCAATTGTTTTTGTTCCTTAAGTATCAGTTTAAAGTTAAGATTAGGACGGAAAAGCGGCGGCTCACTTCATCAGAATTTGGCAAAAGGTGGATGAATCTTGCGCGTTTGTGTCGTGTGAAAGGGGATGACCTAGAGTGAGATTTTAATGCTGGTTAGGCATCAGGATATTGTACTTCATGGGTTGAACTTTGGCAACAAATCCCGAATTTAGTCAAGTTTAGATTTGTTTTTGAATCTTTAGTTTCCTTTTTTCCAGTTAACTCAACTAGGGTCTGTTTGCTTATTGGCTTCTTTTATTTCTGTCCCTATTTTTCTTTAGTTTAATTCCCCTCCTCTATCTGATGTCCGACTCCTGGAGAACGGCTCATTGCGTCTTCTTGGCCTCACGTGTTCAACTGACTTGACATGGAACCACTACATTGAATCAAGAGCTGCATCTACTGCAAGGAAGTTTGGCTCATTGTGTCATTTTTTTTTTGTCAGAATCCATCTTGCAGATTTACAAATCTGACATTCGGCCGTGCACAGTTGTCATATCTGGTATAATGCTCCTGTTTTATAGCTCGAGATTCTTGACCAAATCCAGAGAAGGATCTGCAATGTAATTGATCCTGACCTGGCATTTCGACTAGTCATTTTCTCACAGATGTGATGTGGCTTCCCTCGGTCTTTTCTACAAATATTTTCATGGCAACTGCTCTGACGATCTTTTTTTCCCTGGTGCCCCGACTACAGGGATTTAATCGTGCTACTAGATTGACATCTAAGTACCACCATTTAATGTTGAAATAGTTAAATGTAACAGCCACTTTTACTCCAACAGTTTCTTTACTCGCACTTCCCGACAGCAGAACTCCCTTCCGTTTACTTGCTTCCCTGAAAACTACACTTATCAAAAACTTAAATGCAACGTCAATCGCCATTTGCTGTTGTCTTGAACCCGCTCATCGTTTATCCTTTCCTCAATCTTCCCTATACCAAGTATTTTCTCTCACTTTCACTCTCTGTAAACCCCTGCGTACTAGTGGCATTCCCGCCTTGCTTGGGGTGAAATGGTTAAAAAAAAAAAGAAAGTGGAGTTGACGTGCCGAGTTCGAATTTCTGATTAGTCTGTTGGGTTCGTATATCTGCTAATGGGAAATGCATGACTTTATCACTTTTCCATCTAATTATAGTGTAAATAAAAATGGCTTCTCTACGTTAGGTGGCAACCAGCCGTAGACGAAAGAAAATAATGAATTCCAAGCCGTAGAGAAGGCAACGGGAAACCACTCTACTATCTTTCCAAAGAAGGCAGGACACTTCACAGATTTTTTTTTTTTTTTTTCTTACGGATTATCAACCTTTTGTAAATTTAAATCTAGAAAATATTTTAAGTATATTTTTTATCTTTTTGGAGATAATAATGATTTACAGTTAATTAACACATAACTGGTGGGGAAGAGGGAGAAAGAATAGATTCATACATTCCCCAAAGGCCTTTGCGCGTAAGTGAATATAACGAATGCGACTGGAATTGAAATTCGGCCCCCCGATTTCCAATTCCGAGCCTTCATTCATTACACCACCCGCACATCCAAGCTTACGACTATCATTCACAGATAATAAAAAAAAGTAGTCTGTGAAAAGTCTAAGTCTGCGTCCCCAGATCTTCATTCTGCAAATGTGTAAAAAGCAGCATAGACCAAAAATAAAAGAATCAGACACGAGTGAGACTGAGATTACCTTCCCTTATCCTCGGAGTAACTTTCGTGGTAGATGCTTTACCGATTAGGCCTCAAAGGACGACTACCATCAGTCAACCGATTGTAGAATGAAGATCATGGTTTTCATATAACGATCAACATCATTTAAAAGGGGGAAAAATACCAGCCCCCAAAATAAGCGATAACATTCCAGAAATTAGAATACTATTGTTGTAACATAGGGAAAGTTACTGAAAGGAATAATTGCACGAAGGTTGATAATGAAAGATAATAATTAGGACAAGAACAACACATAAAAAGATTCGCCAGCGGTGCGTAGAAGAAGTAGTCAACTGCTAGAAGTGAGCCAAGTGAATTCCACAATGAAGCTTCAACTGCAGGGTGTCTACCAACCGCCCCACGCGGTCAGGTGAAGCACAAGGCCAAATTTAATGTCGGGTATCCGAGCCTGTACAATCGGCCAGAATTTCCCCATAGACCCCGTATAAAACAAGGACGGGTAGCTGTTTCCTGAGACGACACTCTGCACTTCGACAAAGACTCGTCAGGGGCTCCTCTCTGCCCGAAGGTATAGAGTTTGACCAGCACAGCTGGAGACGGATCCCCAACTGTAGAATATCTATGAACCGCTACACGCGGTCAGATGTGGCACAAGCCGAATTTAGTCAATTTTCAGTAAAACAGATTTCTCAAGTCCAGTATCTGTTATCGCACTTTCCAGTATTGATAGAAGTTCCTAACTTTTTATCTGAAGTGCTGTGGAATATCAACTTTTTTATTATGTCATTATTTTCTCTTCGAGTTACATGACATCCCTTTTAGCTGCTACTACTGTTGAAAGTCCTCAAGTGATTGGATTTCTGTTATTTGTTACTTCTTTGTGATTCTGTAGCGCCAATGCACAAAGTTCGAAGAAGTGTGATTTCACCAAGATTTGTAGGCTTCAGTCGCTCAAAGCCCTTTTTAACCATCTTAAAAACTGTGTTTTTGTTTGTTATGTTTTTTTGGGGGTTTTTTGTTTGTTTTTTTGTTTCTTAAGCAAATCTCCCCAAGCAAGGCACAAGGGGTTTCAGAGAGTGAGAGTAAGAGTAAAGAAGAGTGTTTGGGAAAAGGATAAAGAGAAGGACAGTGATCAAGGCACCAGAAGATGTCGATTGACATTACATTTGAATATTTGAAGATTATAACTATCAGGGAAACAAAAGATAGGAAGGGAGTTCCACTGACGGGAGGTGCGAGATAAGAAGCTGTTGGAGTAGAAGAGATGGTTACATTTAATTGTTTCAACAGTGAAACGGTGGGACCGAAATGCCAACCTAGTAGCACGCTTAAATTCATGCAGTTTGGGAACCAGTGAATGTCGCCTGTCGGAGCAGATGCCATGAAAGTACTTGTAGAAAAGACAGAGTGAAGCCACAGCACGTCTGTGAGATAGCGACTGCAGACGGGATGCCAGATCAGGACCAACCACGTTGCATATCCGTCTCTGGATTTTGTCTACGACCTCGAGATGAACAGCGAAATCACCAGATCATATATGGCAGCAGTATTCCATGCAAGCATGGTTGATTTGTAGATTTGAAGGATCGACTCAGGCGAGAAAACCTTCTGGTGCGAAACAGAGAACTAAATTTCCTTGCTGTAGATTAAGCTATAGATTCAACGTAGTTGTTCCACTTCAGGTCAGTGAACAGCGTGAGACCGAGCAGGAGCAGAGAGGCATCAGCCATCCTGATGGGAGGCAGTGAGAGTCGCCTGTAGTGGGTAACTGAGAGCAGTTTCGTTTTAGAGGCATTACAGTTTACAAGCTATTTCCTGCCCTAGTCGACCGCAGATTGGAGGTCCTTATTGTGGTCTACGGCAAGGTTAGTTTTGTCAACGATGCCGGATCTACTATTAAGGCAGGAGTAAATAGCAGTATCGTCAGTGTCGATGTCAACTTGGGAGTTGATGACATCAGGAAGATCGTTGATGAAGATAAGAAACAGTGTAGGACCAAGGATATAGCCTTGGAGAACACCAGCATTCGTGTGAAAGAAACTGGAGGAGAACTCGTTTAGGACGACCTTCATTTCACGGTTTGACAGGAATGATTTGATTAATTTCAATAATCCTCCTGTCATTCCGTATCCCTGAAGCTTACGAAGCAGCCAGAGTGCCAGAGCCTATCAAATGCTTTAGAGTTATCTAAAGCTATGGCTCATGCTTCACGGTCATTGTTAAGTGCTTGTATGCAGGTGACAATTTAGATATTTCTGAACATATGACATCCATATGAATGGCACGATATGATATCTATGGCTGTTTAAGAACATAGATCAAGTTTTCAAATTAATGTTTTGGTTTAGTAGCAATTTGCATGTGTGGGCGAAATTACCTCTACCTCTGTTCAATTTCCTTATTTCCTATCTATATATTGAGGCATTTGAAACGTTTATTATTTACTGATTCCACACACTGAATTTTTATGATGGATTCAGTGTAGGTGCCGTCAATGCTTTCATTCTAATTCCAAATTATAGTTTAAAATTATTTATATTTAACGCAGCTTCATCTAAGAGAGATGATTACTGATACATCAGATGCTAATAAAGGTAATCATATTGGAATTATTCACATTCACCCTGGAATTGACCTTACCTGCACTGACACTTTCTACCAACCTACGCTATCTGTTCGCCTTCCTACCTGTCTCACCTACTCAACTGTGTTCAAAGGTCTCCATACGAATTCTAACGGCATCCCTACTGACCAATTCTTCGTTTATCATTGTCCATTTCGCGCAGCGATTCAAATCATTGTATCCACCTGCCTAACCAGTCCTTGTCCTTTTCGTTGCCCGTTGTATTTCGGCGGTAGAGGCAGGAGCAGTTTTCGGCTAAAAGTCAAACCCAAACTCTAGATCATGACAAAATGAAACACGCCCTCAAGAGGGCTGCATGAATATTCATACGACCCATACGAATGATACTGCTTCATTTCTTGGCACAAACTGAAATCATCATCTGATTTTGCTAATTTTGATAAAGCTGATTAAATTCGTTTGAAAATGCAATTGTTTACATAAACTCTATACATTCAGTATTTACACGTGTGTTAAAAATTTACCATATATAGGAACCTCCTGATAAGTTCGGGTACTGCGTACATTTAAAGATACGCTTTATCGAAAACGCATTAATCGAATATAATAACTTATAGGAAATCATGAAATTTGTATCTCACGTTTTAGTCCTATTCACAATTAATTTCTAATTTACGTGCTTTTTAAGATACAATAAAATGCTTTGTACTAATGTTTGTTAATCTGACTTTTTTTATGAAAAACATATTTAAAGTGATTTGTCGAATGGTATTCTTCTGTTCTTCATATAATTGCCCCTACAAATTTCCCAAACATATAATCATTAGTATATTTAACCTGACAATTTTATTTATGGTCTTTTACTAGCAAATGCAAACATCTTTTATATTCCGATATTTTTAATAAACGTAACTTTATGTATCAAATTAAATTGGCCATTTTTTTAAAAAAAATCAGAAAGGTCTTTTTAAGACATTTAAAATAAACAAGAAAACAATCAAAATATTAAAAAAAAATTAATAGAGACAAATATTCAAATATGTATTTTTATTATCGGCTTGTATAATAAAACTTTTCTAATTATAAACGTTCAATTTTAACACTAATACTTGACAAACAAAATAGTTACCAATTTTCCATTCTTAAGTTTTAGAAAAAATTTAATTAATCGGTAATTATAAAAAAAAAATCAATTTTCAATTACTATGGTTAAACGGAAGAATGCTGTTTTACTGCAGTAATCGACTATTATGTAAGCACTAATTGAATTTTGGTAGATAAAAACTTTATCGCACTAATCGAAAAAAGATTAATCGAATTCGCATTAATCGAGGGATACCTGTATTTGCAAAATCTACCTCATAAATATATTTCTTATTTCTATATACATTACATTTTGCGGAATCATGCGTATGAGTAGATATAAGTTTTTAAATGGTATGATTATTGTCTACCAGCCAAGGTTTTTCAAGAGTCTTTTATGTATGGGGAAATTATCGTATGACGGGAAGTGATTTTCAAGCGTTCAACCAGGAGGACCTTCACAGCAAAGCAAAGGCTCAGTTATAATTATGAAGACAAGCACATCTCTCGTTAAGGCCTTTCGAAGCCCATATCTGCTAGCTTTAGTTTTGTATCCGAAACGTAAGCAGAGTAATTTCTAAGGAATTGTGATGGCAAGATATCTATGTAAAGATGTCAGTAAAAGAGCGCAAGGAGAAGTGGATTCATGCCTTACCAAAGTTCTTCGGTACCAACCGAACCTAAATGCATTTTTTATATTTCAACTTTCACCGTCGATTCCCTAGATTTGAAGTCTGGAAAATTGGGTGTTTAAATTGTAGTCTTCTCGCAACTCTGAAGCCTTTACGCTAAAGCTTGGATAAAGACAGTCTATATCTTGGAGGTGTAATAAAAATGTATTAGCAAACCAGGTAGTATTTATATACACACACACGCATGCACGCACGTACGCACCCACGCGCGCATTTCTTCAAAATCAAAATTTCCAAAAGACTAAAAAATCACGTGCCAAGTCAAGATATATCGAAATAAATATATTATAGCCATTTACGCTGAAATCGGACCCACCAAACTGCATAAAAACACTTGGTGAGCAATTTTGCACCAGCAACATATAGGGGAACATAAAAACACGTAGACCTGGTTCACATTTAAGTCTTATAGGGATTTCCAAAGCATAGCTTAGATGTGCTAGAAGGCTGAAAGTATGGAGCACCCAATGAGGATCGAACTCACTACACAGTTGTAATTTATCTAGCAAGACAAGCTTACTAATCTTTAAACCTCCTCGAAGTGAACGACATCTACAAATTTTAATTTATAAAAATTACTACACGTGTAATTCACTTATCTGTAACTATTCACTCATACGATATATATATATATATATATATATATATATAGCGTATGTAGTTATATATACATATATATATAATCGTATGTAATTGTATATATATATATATATATATATATCGTATGTAATTATATATATATATAGTATGTGATTATATATATATATATATATATATATATATATATATATATATCGTATGTAATTATATATATATATATCGTATGTAATTATATATATTTCGTATGTAATTATATATATATATATATATTGTATGTAATTATATATATATATATATATATCGTATGTAATTATATATATATCGTATGTAATTATATATATATCGTATGTAATTATATATATATATATATATATATCGTATGTAATTATATATATATATATCGTATGTAATTATATATATATATATATATATCGTATGTAATTATATATATATATATCGTATGTAATTATATATAGATATAGATATATATCGTATGTAATTTTATATATATCGTATGTAATTATATATATATATATCGTATGTAATATATATATATATCGTATATATATATATATATATATATATATATATATATATATATATATATATATATATATATGTATATGTATATATATAATATATATATATAAGGTTGTCTGTTTTCTATTTAAATTGAATTAATAATTGCTCTGATTTCACATAGAGCTCTCTCGATTATATCCTCCTTGGGATTATCCGTACGAATTACCAAACTTATCATTACTATATATATCATTACTATATATATATATATATATATATATATATATATATATATATATATATATATATGACTAATTGTATCTTATATATATATATATATATATATATATATATAAGATAGATTTAGTCAAATATATACATATGTAATTGATCTAGCGAGACAAATAGAAATAGAGAGAGAGAGAGAATTAATACAAATATAAAGTTTGCCACTAAGCTGATTGGTGTTACATTCACCACCCCGACTCTAAATCATTCCGTCCACTCATCAGGGGATTTCAACAATTGACCGTTCTTATTACTCGTTTTATCTTTTATATATTTACTTTTCGTTCGTGCAGAGTTGATTTCTTTTCCTTTCATAGTGTGTGTCTCCGTGCATGATTTATTGTGCACTACAATTATTATTATTCTTATTATTCTTCTTCTTCTTCTTCTTCTTCTTCTTCTTCTTCTTATTATTATTATTATTATTATTATTATTATTATTATTATTATTTACCATAAGCATAAACGATCAATGATTGCCTGCTTTGATTTTGAGTTGCCGTTTTCCAGTTATATACTCACTACTCATGTGGCTACGAAAATATGCCTTCAAAGCTAAGAGATTTTCTCGGAATTAGTTTTATAAATGAACGTTCCAAAATCGAAAAACATCAAACCATTAATGAAATTTACTTTGTTGTTTGAATTCGTTCAGCTTAATGTCGACTCAATAATATTTGAAGAAATAAGATCTCTGGCTTAAGTGCCACGAATATTCAGTTTGTCAAAAGTAAAAAGCATTCTGTATTAAGCGTGTGTTCTTTGTCTGTCTTTTGGCACAATTCTTTACGACGCCAACAATAGACCTTTCTCGAAACTGCACGCGCTTGGTAAACTGGGACATCGAATTCTTTGATACTCTCCGTTGCTATAACAACAATACAATCTTAGTTGTCCGATGAGGTAAACGAGAATGTCTTGTTATATTCATTGGTTTATTTATTTTATCATTTCCTTTTATATATATTCTATGAGAACTAAAAAAAAAAAGAAATGAAAAGTGATTTATATGAATTACCAGAGCAACATTGGTGTAATAATAACGAAAGATTTTTTCTCATTTCCCTTGGTATTATAAGTAAACTTGAAAAAAAACTCTTTGGACATTTAAATAAGGATTCACTATTGTCTTCTCGACTTCAGTCTTCCCTTCGTTAATGATGCCTACTGAGCTTCTTGTCATCACAACAATGGACATATAATTCATTACAACCGTATTTGACAGCATATGAGACAGTATGTTTCCGACCGAATGAAAAACGGTTCACGGCCACATCACGATGAAACACCGGTCGCCGATCACCTGTTCAGTATCTAGATTGGTAACCGCTTGAGAATACCGGGTGCTGTAAGATTGGATGTGCGGGTGGTGTAATGGATAATGGCTCGGAATTGTTAAAAGCTATGGGTTAATTAGTAAGAGGCATATCACAAAATCATTATAATCTTAAAAAAATCTTACAATCTAAAAATATTTTCTCGTTTTAAATAACCTGCAATGGGTTGAAAAGCCGTAAAAAGCGAATTAATGAATAAATAAAACAAGACAAATGTCTCAAAATATTACCCAATAAATTATGTGTGAGTTTGAGGACTCCTGTAAGATAATTCTCTCCCTAACTGCAATCTATAATTTTACCTTATACAGTCTCTTCCGCTTAGCGCGACTCCATAACAATATTATTTATTTAAACAACATTTTTATCATTATTATGTGCAAAAGCATCATACCAACAAAGACATACTAGGGTATAAATATACGAAGCCCAATATACCTACCATGACACCCTGATAAAGGCATATCAAGCACATTCATTACAGCCTAATGTGCACAATATTGTAAGAGGTTTTGATAAAAACAGTACAAATTCTTTCAGCGGGAGCCCAGTTAGAAATATCTTCAGATCATAATTTTAGTATTTCATTTCCGAGATGAGTAATTGTCAATATGATTGTAATATTTCGAACTATTGATTGGTTGAAAATTATATAATTATAATAGACACAACGTTTAGAGTAATAACTCTCGGGTGTCCATTGATTAGCAAATATGGAATATCTGTTGAATATTGTGCTATGTTAGGCCTACAATATCAGCAATTGTTCGTTCCTGCTGAATCAGTCCTCCAGTACCTGATCCAGGGATTGAAGTCACGATCATTAGGCAATAGTAATACATATATAATCAACCCCTATACACACCATGCCACCCTCGTAGCTCTAAGCAATGTTTGTCCTCTTACTAGTTCTCCAATTTACATTAGCTCGCGACTTACGTTACTCGATGTTTACCTTTCTTCCTTTCGGTATTTCCTGTGAGTGTCAAATTTTCCAACCTTTCTTCCCTCATTATGTGTCCCAGAAATTTCAAATACCTATTTATTAAGATTGATTGGTTCGATAAGGTCAAATTAGCAGCTGATCTAAAATATGACGTACATTCTGTTGTTAACTGGGTCAAGGAATGTCTTATATACTTTAACGCCTCCAAAACGAAACTGCTCCATATTAATCGACTGAGTGAAGCCGTTCCGCCTTCCATCAGCATGGCTGATGCTAACCTCCAGGAGAGCGACTCGTTGTGCCTTCTCGGGCTTTCCGTTGACATGAAGTGGAAAGATTATATCAAATGGAGCGGGATTATTATTAATACCCGTAGATGTGTATTCAGGCTGGCCAGAATTAATACAGGTTTCCAACAAAAGAAGTTCGACCGTGATACCAGCGTTAAGGGTCATATTTTCAAGAAATGCTACTCCGACAACGCTAGTATCTGACAACGCCCCAGAGTTTTGTAATGAGGGACTATGTCAATGGCTGAACAAAATTGGATGCAAACTATACCGTACCATCCGCAATCAAATGGATTCGCAAAAAGGATGGCGCAAACTATAAAAAAAACGGATTGAAGATATGTACACAACGGAAAGAAAAGGCAGAAGTATTTCTTCCTAGATTGTTACAGGACAATACAGCATGTTTGGTAGATCTAAAGGCCAGTCTGCCCTCATGGGTAGACAAATTAGAGCCTCACTGACTATATCTTACTAGTTGCACGCGTGATGATGATCTCAGAAAGAGATCGAAAGTACTTGGGAAATAAAAGGGATTTTCATTGTTACGGTGCATTTCTTGTACCATTTGATTGTAATACACGGAAAGATATCCATGAATATGAACGGATTATGATAAAAATAAGTCACTACCGACGAAGAACTATGATAGAAAAAGAATAGAGAATCTGATCTACAAGAGGCAAGAATCCCAATGCAAAGTGGATCGAACACTATGAGAATAAAAGCAAATGAAAATGGGATATTAGCACATATGAGATTGCAACACGATAGTGATGAAGAAATGGACAGTAAGCTTGAAAGTAATGAAGGCGAAAGTATTATGACAAGACAAGACAAACATGACAGACAAACCGAGAGCAATATAGACCCTGAAGATAAACAATCGTTTGAAGAACATACCTATGAAAAAATAAAAAGATCACGATCTCCCATATCTAGACAATCTCTTAGGGAATGGGAAGAAGATAGTGAGAAGACAAAAGCTCCCAGAAGCTTTATTATGTATTAAAAAACATTCTCATATATTATTAAATATTACCATTTATTAATAATCATTATAATATATTATTAAACATTGTCGTATATTATTAAATATTACCATATATTATTAAATATTATTATATATTACTATTATAAAGCAGTGTTATATACAGCTAGTGAAAATTTGGAAGTCTACTATTCGTTAAGGTCAAATTAGCAGATAATCTATGAAAATGATCTACATTTTGTTGTTAACTAGGCCAAAGAATGGCTTCTTAGTTTTAACGCCTCTAAACACTAAACATTATTATATATTACTAAGCATTATTATATGCACTACTAAGTATTATTATATACACAGTCAAAATCATTTTGGCATCATCTTATATATAACTGAGGCAAAGAATGTCTTATTAATTTTAACGCCTCTAAACACTAAACATTATTATATATTACTAAGCATTATTATATGCACTACTAAGTATTATTATATACACAGTCAAAATTATGTTAGCATCATCTTATATATAACTGAGGCAAAGAATGGCTTATTAATTTTAACGCCTCTAAACACTAAACATTATTATATATTACTAAGCATTATTATATGCACTACTAAGTATTATTATATACACAGTCAAAATTATGTTAGCATCATCTTATATATAACTGAGGCAAAGAATGGCTTATTAATTTTAACGCCTCTAAACACTAAACATTATTATATATTACTAAGCATTATTATATGCACTACTAAGTATTATTATATACACAGTCAAAATTATGTTAGCATCATCTTATATATAACTGAGGCAAAGAATGGCTTATTAATTTTAACGCCTCTAAACACTAAACATTATTATATATTACTAAGCATTATTATATGCACTACTAAGTATTATTATATACACAGTCAAAATTATGTTAGCATCATCTTATATATAACTGAGGCAAAGAATGGCTTATTAATTTTAACGCCTCTAAACACTAAACATTATTATATATTACTAAGCATTATTATATGCACTACTAAGAATTATTATATACACAGTCAAAATTATGTTAGCAACATCTTATATATAACTGAGTCAAAGAATGGCTTATTAATTTTAATGCTTACAAAACGAAACTGCTCCCTATTAATCGTCTAAAAGAACCCTTTCTGCCTTTCATCCGCATGGGTAATTGTAACCTTCAGGAGAATATTCATATTTATACTTATATCTTACTGCAGGAGCAAATGCAAGATTTAAGTTGTGACCAGAGACTGATCTTAGAATATGCCGTAGGAATTTGTCTGGGTGAACCCAGATTTTCAGTCTGGAATATCGTATCTATAAATTGTAGTCCTCTCGCAACTCTGAAAACTTTAAGTTCACGCTTGGATAAAAAAAAACATATCTTTTAGGCCTAATAAATAGGTATTAGCAAGCCATGTCCGAAGCCTGTAAGATAAATTCCTTTAATGAGTTCCATGGAATACCTAGAGACTGCATTGGTATTAATTGCGGAGTTGATTAGGACAGTTTGCAATAAAAAGAGATTACAGAAGAAAACAGCCCAAAAATTAAAAACAACCAAAAGACCAGAGCAGCTCTTGATTTTCACTGGATACGTAAAGTAGATATCTCAACCTAAAATTGGCGCAACTGGTGTTGCAGAGTTCTACCAGAGGATATTGTTGCTGTTTTAGAAGAATTCAACAGCGTAAATTCCATTAAGGCAGTACTTCTGGACAATACTAGTACAAACACTGGTGGTGAGGCATGGTTAGTTATAGCTCTGAAGAAAAAAACTTAAAAGAAATTTTCACACCATTGGCTGTTCACTTCATCCAAATGAACTGCCATCTAGAGCTGTTTTTAAGTACATTGATGGAACTACAAGAAGTCCTACTACTTTGACTGGTCCTCTAGGTACATTTTATGGAAGTGATTATCAGGATTTTCCCCAGATAGAATTTAACACTAACTAAGATATATGTTATCTAGATCGCCACGGTCAATGAAAGATTTAAGTGGTGACCAGAGACTCTCGGAGAATATACAGCAGGAATTTCTCGAGGTGAAAGTGAACCCTAGATTTGCGGCCTGGAAAATTAGCTAATGGCTAACTTTAGCCATCAGGTTAATGTGTTTCTGGACCAGAGTTTCCCATCCTCCAGAACTCTATGATATATTGTACAGCCTTATAAATATTATAATTAAAATATATGCAGTTAGTTGGTTTGAAATTAAAAGAGATAATACAGTCCATATCCAAGAACAATGTCTGCAACCTGATCCAGGAATAAATCAACAGTTGACTGAAATACAGAATGTTGCATTAAAAAAATTACAGCACCATAGAAGAGATAAAAAATTACATTCAACTCTGCAGCGGCATATTAGTCAAATCTGATAGACATTCCAAAAAATAGAGGTTGTGAACCCCTGCTTGCAGAAGGATTTTCAATTAATGAACTACAACAGGTTATAATGAATGGAACAACATTGGAGTTGCCGAATTTACCCGTACATTCGCGAACTGTGGTAAGAGCAGTTAAATTAACTAATGAAGCTTCAAAAATTGTATATGGACAAAAAGCAAGGCGCAAGCACGTTATTACAAAACCGCTCAAAGAATTATCGTGAATCAGTTGCTTGGTCTACTGCACTTAAAGTTAGTTCACTGTGCCGTGCCAAATGTTTTTTTCTCGTCAGAAACAATGTTGCACATTTATAAATATAGTCTTTGTCTGTGAATTGAATTTTGCTGCAATATCTAGTCTGGTACTTCTAATATATATCTCGAGATTCTTGACAAAATCCAAAGAAGTGTCTGTAATATAAGCGGTCCTGACCTGGCATCACTTTCTCATCTCAATGATAGGGCTTCCCTTTGTATTCAATATTTACAAGACAATTGATAAGTTTTCCTCCTTGGTTCCTCGACTGCATAAGTTTAAACGTATTACAAGATTGGCAACAAGATCTCGTCGTTTTACTGTTGAACTAGCTAGATGTAACCGTAGATTTTATTCTCATATTTTATTTTCGAGCGCTTCTCGACTGTGAAACTGTCTTCCAATTTCTTCCCTTCTTTCCAACTAAAATCCTCAAAAATTTAAATGTAACGGCAATCGTCGTCATCAGTCTTCTTGGAGCCTATTGTTTTATTGTCCATTGTCTTCTTTTCCTTCTCTTTTACTTCCAGTAACCACTCTTGCGTCTTAGTAATATTATAGCCTTACTTTTGATGAAATAATTATATATATATATATATATATATATATATATATATATATATATATATATATATATATACAAATAAAATGAGAACAAATGGAGTATGCTTTGATTGTACGTAACACTTAATTTAAAAGAGAGCTCAATACATTGTAGTTGTAAAAATCATTTATTTTAACATATTAAAACATGTTAAAATCGCTACACAAGTACAATTATGTTTCAACACCATAAATGTGTCTCTTCAGGCGATGTTAAACTACTTTAATTTCAAAAAGCAGAATACTTTAAAGAATAGGCTTATGAAATTGGCCGCGATTAACCAATTAAAGGTGACCTACGCTAAATTCAAATTCAACGGTTGTTTTTTTTTTAAATATAGCTCATGACACGAATTTGTCAGCATATAAAACCTAGACAATTTCCTTATGGGCAGATACAGGTTGTTACATTATTTCGTAAGACGCTAAAACTTCCCAAGAAGCAAACGCAAAAGAGATGGGAGGTAATTTAACATAATGCTAGCCAGTTATATGTTTGTTCTTTTCTTACATACAATTTTGAAGATGATAAATACTCCTTTAGGAAACTGGCAAACAACTTAACCATTAAAAAAAAAACGGATCAAAAATATAGAACTACTTTGATAAATTAATATGCAACCTTTAAATAACGAGTATCCATATAAGATGTTAATAATACTAACTAATCAATGTAAGATGTTAATAATACCAACCAAACACATCCATATGAGAAGCTAATAAGACTAACCAAGCATCAATACAAAGCAATATTAAATCAAAATGAGACATACAAATAGAATAGTAAGCCATATAAGGTGAACAAATGTTCATCTACTGATTATTACTATAAGAAAAAGTATTATCAAATTCAAAGTTTAAATAAACTGTAAGCTAAAAGCGGGCTATGCCTACAATTTACACTCAATTCACTTTTTTGGTTTAAAGAGAAGTTTTTATAAAAAAATATGATAATGTCTAATTTTTCATGTAAACATAGAAAACAGGATTCATTTAACGTTCTAGCTTTTTTAAAATATTCCATATTACCTTTGGAGTTTTATTAGCCTATTTTAAATTACAAAAATATTTAGAAAGAGATGTATTATTTTTATAAATACTATTGGTGAATGATAAAACATGCTGATACCGCATAGTCTTAAAAATAATTCTTATTACTACCAATATACAATTTTTCATCAGTCAGATTCTCTATTGTAGAAATAGTACTTAGAAAAACAAGAGAGGTGGTTAAACATTGGTTTCGTAATGGGCATTCGTTAGAATCCTTGCAATTATATTGGTTAAAATTATTAACAGTAGTTATCTTGGGATGTGTATTGTTATCCATATTTTTAAATTGGTTTAAAATTTTATTATATACATCTTTATAATCTTCTCAAGATTATTAGTGCGGCTATAACTTAGTTTTAGTGTGTTTCTGTTATATATTTTACTAAGACGGGTTACTTTTAGGGGGATGTTTATCAATTAAATGGAGGAACTTATGACCTAACTTAGTACTGACTAATTGGTTAAATGGGGGGGTACCAAATGATTTTCCTATTCCTTTTCTTTCGATCAATATTATCATATTTTCTACACTTTATTTCAGCGTACTTGTAACCACTATTTTTTAAATCAGTATTATAAACACCGCTGTATTTATCAAATACATCTTTGTCAGATGAGTTGTTGCTAAATCCTATGTTCTATAGATGAGGGTATATGTTTCATTACAGATGGAGGGTGGTTAGAATTGGGGTGAATATTTTTCATATAAGGTTGGAATACATCATTAGCAAGATCTAATGTATCATCAAGAAAATCAACCCGTTTAACATTAGTAGTTATCTTAACCTTAAGATTGAAGCTTTCTAATTACCTATGAGTAATTTTCCTTAATTTGTCATCCTTGATTTTAGAAGAATTTCTTACTACTATAAACCATCATCTCTGTAAAACATTAAACTATCAACATCAATATCCTCATAAGCGCTAAGATTATATAGAATAAATAAACCCATCAGGTCAGAAGACTCTGCAGAATCTAATAAGCTCATAGAGATATCAAAGTGATCATCAGAGTTTTTAATCCACTGTTCATTGTTATTAATGAGAACAGATCTTCTACAGTTCATTATTATATTTATGTTTTCACTGGAAATATTAGAGTATTCCTTGACAAATTCTTTCTAAAAAAGAGGTTCTACTAAATAATTTTTAGTAAGCCTCCTCGATCTAGACCGGTTGTTATTACGTGTACCCCCGAGAAGTAAAGTCCTTTTAAAAAATTCATTCAACATATATATATATATATATATATATATAACAGTTAAACTTAAGTCTCACGATCCTGCAATCGTTAGGAAACCTGAGCACTCTGACAATCACGGGAGCGAGAAACTTAATATGCGGTCCCAACTTTTGATGTGTAACTTTGTGAAGCATTTTTGCTTCAAACCTCGGCATAGTGCACTATTGGTTACGATTTAGGTAGGTTTCTTTTTATCTTTTTCTTTATTTTTACCTGTTCTTGTATATGTTTTGTTTTTTGTTGTCAGTAATGTTTGTTCTATCTGAGTTTTCTTTTGGTCGCATTCCTTGCAGGATTTCTGTTGGTTATACCAACACTTTGAATATTGTGTCATATATATATATATATATATATATATGTAAGCAAATATGTGGATGTAGATCCGACGGTATGATGAAAAATATGGAAAAGACAAAGCAAAAACCGAATATGCAAGTTTACAAACAAAATTAAAACAGTAAACTTGCATATTCGTGTTTTGCTTTGTCTTTTCCATATTTTTCATCATATATATATATATATATATATATATATATATATAGTTTTCACTTAAAGCTTGCTGTGAACTTGAGACGTACTAGACTTTCAAAGTACGGAGAATCATTGTGATTGGATTCATTCATCATGACTGATGAAGAAGATATTAGAAAAAAATACATATTTATTTACTATGCAAAGCCGTCCTGGGTATGACACTAAACTACATCCTGTAGCAAGGCCTATGATCGGGAGGTTAGAGGAGCGTGGAACCACCTCTTAATTGCTGCTGTTCCCAGGTTTCCCCTGACCCAGCCTGATAGCACCTATTTGGGTCCCAGCTATCGGCAAATAGTTAACCCACAAACTGGGAGTAAAACTCTAGGAAAGTATAAACATTTGTAGTAAAAATACCGGCAATGAATTACGAGTAACATATTACTGTAGGGCAAAAAATATTACCAGCAATATATTTTTGTAAAAAAATGCTTCCAAGAAAATTAAAGTTCGGCATGATTGACCCATAAGGTGTTGATATGTCATTAAAACGTCAAAGAAATAAACAATCAAACAAAGTTTAGTTTAGCACAAGCATACATGGTGAAGTTCAAACCCATTCCTAATCATCCATCAGTCTAGCTTTTTAAATTACGATCAAGCACCTTATCACGTTTGGCTATTGATTAAAAAATGGTCAAAGACAGAATTTCTCTGCAATTAATCTTTTTCAATGTACCGTGTTTCTTCAGGAAATAGGCGATCATGTCCCTCCACAACTTCCAATCTTGTGTGCATTTTTTTCTCCATTTGCTAAGTACATCCCGCTATCCATTCACACAGCTCATCAGGAAAGTGACTCGCTGCTTTCCCAAAGTTTTTTCCTCTTAATATGCCACGTGAGGGTTAAATTTTCCAAGCCCTTCTTCCTCATTATGCACAAAAATTTTAGCTGCCTTTTCCTGATTCTGGGTATAAGTGTTCTTTCTTTTGTCATTTTCATTAAGACTTCATTGCTTCTTACTCGCTCTGTCCATGGAATTCTCAGTATCCTTCTGTAGAACGACGTTTCTGCTGCCTCATCCATGAAGAGATTGTCCAACATTCATTGCCTTATAAGTGGATGGATATCACATAGCAATCTAAGACTCTTTTTCTTTGTTTCTAATGAAATATTTCCGTTTCTCGGCAACTTACTTAGCTTTTAGAATGCTTTTTTCACTAGGCGAATGCGTGTTCGAATCTCAGTGTCGCATTTGCTATCCCTTGATAAAATGCTTCCCTGCTATTTGATCTTCTGCACCTACTTGATGTTGACATCTCCAATTCAAAATTCGTAACTTTAACCTTGGGATTTTTCTGCTGCTGATGAACATACATTCTCTTTTCTTGCATTTAATGCTTAGTCCTTTTGTCTTGCTTTCTTCTACCAGGTTGTCTAAACTCTAAACAATTTTTTAAAATTCATGAGCCAAAAATAAATATGATTTCAAAATTTTAAATATTATTATGGATTACTTGTAATTTCATGCATGAATTCCAGTATAACTAGTTACAAATAATTATTTACCGATTTTATCATTGTGTTATTTTTGCATTATATCAAGTATTAAGAATATAGTAACTAGGGTCTGCAAATTGGAAGAGAGAGTTATCAATGATAGTGTTCTCACTTCGAATCAGTGCTTATCTCCTTTCAACCCTCTTCCTGTTTATTTTTTATTTTTTAATGTACTTTTTATCCCATAAAATTTCGTGAGGCACGAGCAAATTTTAATTCCGAAATGCGGTCTAGAAAAAACAGGTTTGGGAAGCACTGGTCTAGAATATCCTGTATGGTCCTTTCCAAGACCGCCCTCAACACAGTCTCATCTGCGTATCTTATATTGTTATTGTGCCCGAATTTCCTAAATTTAGACTGTAGACTTAATAAATTCTAAACTCATCAAAGATCTTGCTGTATGGATCAGTTATAACCAATTTAATATAAGAGATAAGGAAATTAAAAACAATAGATGTTGCCCTAGGGGTCAGTTTGACCAATCATCTTAGACGTTGCCAAAGTAAAATATCAAAATTTTGTGTCATGTTCATAAATAACCGTACCAGATCTAAACTTTCATAAATAACCTCGTCAGATCTAGACTTTCATACGGATATTCTGTATGGTGCCCAACACGTTCAGAAATATCTAAACTCTCATATACAGTTTGGCCACTGAAAAACTGAAGGGTTTGCAAAAGTCATAACTTATTCGTCTTCAATCTTTTTGCTTTTCTTTCTTTTTCTTTTTTTGCTGGTTGTAGAGGATCCCTTAGATATTAAAGTAGCTACGTATGATATCCAGCAAGGAGTAAAACTCATTGAGGTTTTCTATTCCAGTGAAAGATCAATTACTAAAACTCAGAGTAAATACAGTATCTGCTAGCGAAACCTGATTTGGAACCTAATCGCCCGGTTTGAAAGAACTGGATCAGTCGGCGATCTTCCGGGAAGAGGTCCCAAGCGCACTCTGCGCACTGACACAGCGGTGGAAACTGTACAGCAGAGTGTCCTTGAAGATCCCTCAGCTACTAGCCGTCACCGCTCTGCTCAACTAGGCATCCCCAGAACGTCGCTTTAGAAGATTCTGAAACAGAATTTAAAAATGTTGCTTCCATACAAGATTGAAACTGTCTCAATTTTATTACTACCCAAATATACTCAGTAACGCTTGCAGTCCGCCATTCGATTTCAACACCTAGCCAGAGATAACAACTTGTGAACAACTTGATAATGCGTAATGAGACTCATTTTCATTTAAACGTGTACATCAACAAACAATACTACAGATTTTGGGGTACTAATCCCAAGGAATTACATCAGCATTGATTGCATCCCCCAAAATGCACAGTTTGCTGTGGTGTTATGGTTCATAGACATATCGGCCCCTATTTCTTTGAAAATAAGGAAGATCAGCCAGAAAAAATTAACGGAGGCTTGTATAGAACAATGCTTGAATTTACTTTTACGCCCACCGGTCGAAGATAATCAGGGGGTATGGTTTCAAAAGGATGGAGCTACAAAATTCCTCGCGGGTTTATCACGTGTTTCCTGTTCAGCATTGGGTTTCCGGTTTCTTCTAAAGTCTACTTCTACTCTATACTTCTGACGTCTCCGCCTAAACTCAGGAATTTTATTTACTATTTATTTAGTTATTTCTCTTCAATAGGATTAGATAGGGTTCGCCTATCGTCCCGTTCACACTCCTCCTTGATCTTTGGAAGAGTAGAAGCTTATGCATTGTTTTCTGTTTAAAATTAGGTTTCCGGTTCTTCTAAAATCTTTCCATTCTCTTTCACTCCCAGGTACAACTTGCGTTATCGCCTTGCTTGGAGAGAATTGATTAAAAAATTTCCCATCTGCACTAGAAAGTGCGATAACATTTGCGAAAACTATTTTCTTAATAAACTATTTCAAGAAAATGGTTTTAGACATTCCAATTGGCAGTAACACTGTTAGTTGAACGAATGCCGAATGTTTCCTGCATAAAGTTTATGTCAAACAATAATGTTTTAACGACACTTATTTCGAATGAAAACTTGCCTTAATAACAGATAATGACAAACTTGTCTTTTAACAAAGAAAATTTTACGAAAGTGCTACTTGAAATGTAAAAGCAAAACAATATCCTGCAACAAAGAGTGTTTGCATTTTTTGAAGACGGACTGTATAACAATTTTATTTTTCTTATTTCCTGTATCATTTGGAACTGTTTTTCTGGCATTTTTCTTCTTTCAACTTTCTTGTATGGTTCCATTTCTTTCAACTTTCCTCTTTTTCTGTTTTTCATTACTTTTTTCCATTATTGGTTGTATTCTCTACTGATGTAGTCAGAATGTCAGCCATGTCTCTTGCCAAAGTGTTTTCTGTCTGGACGGACGCTTTTTATCCTCTTTTTTTCCGTCTTCAACGTAGGAGAGCTCCAGCAACAGACATTTAATTGACCCTCGACTGTTTCTGGCCCGAAACTTCATGGACAGTCTGAAGAGTATGTTTAACTTATTTTTAGTCATAACAAAGAATTAACAAGATATTCATGTGACTGATAAGTACAGAAATACTTACTTATACGAATGCACGCATTTTGAACTTTGTATGAGTGAATATACGTGGAAGTTATACACAAGAAATGACGTCAATGATTAGGCGCTACCATTACACCTGCGAATGTTTAATTAGGACGGGAAACATCAGCTAATTTTATATTTAATTAAAGTCTTTAAGGAATATTACATAACCTTTGTACAAAAGGTGGTGTTGGATATTTAATTTTATTCTTTTTTGCACACATGTGTGTATATATATATATATATATATATATATATATATATATATATATATATACACACACAGAGGCAGATTGTTCTGTTTTGCTGTATCACAGTACTTCAGTGTGGCTAGATGTCCGACTACTTTAAGCCGGGAACGAAACTCGACCGATCTGGCATCAGTCAGAGATCTTACGCCTAAGCTGTCGGCAATAATATGCAATTTTTACATATATTATTTATATATTATATATGCGCGGTATTTATTGCGAAGCGCACAATATCAGTGATAGAGCTAACATATTCAGGTGGATTGATGTGAGTTTCTGACCTTGGGTTTCACGCTACGTGAAACCTAGTGTCACAAACTCACATTAATCCAACTAAATATATATATATATATATATATATATATATATATATATATATATATATATATATATATATATATATATATATATATATGTATGTATGTATGTATGTATGTGTGGATGTGTGTGAATAAAGACAAAAGAAAACCTTACCTTAGCCAACGCCTTTCGTCCTCTGATGGACTTCATCAAGGCAGATGTAAGGGTTTTATACTGCAACTAGCGTTTATAATTAAAATTGCAAGTGTTGACACTTTCAAAATTTAAGAATTGCTCATGAATATTCATTAATCGAACTGGAGGTAAATTATGAAGGATGCTATAGTGACGTCATTTCTAATAAGCAAAAGGGAGTAAATGTGGTTGTTCAATTTTTTAATGCAATATTTAGATTAATTCATATATATATATATATATATATATATATATATATATATATATATATATATATGCATGCTAAAAATATAGTTTTAAGGTATGGTACTTTTCTGAGATATTTCTGCTACATATGCTCCGGTGCTCCTGCTAAATATTTAGAGATTCTTTATATAAAAAAAATACAAAGAAATATCTGCAATATTATTGGTCCTGACCTGGCGTCTTGTCTTCACTTTCCCAATGACGTAAAGTTACTCCCCTATGTCTTTTCTATAAATACTTTCATGTGAACTGTTTGGACAAGCTCTTCACTATGTCTTTGTTTTCCATATTGTAAATACTCATTGGGGCTATTTTTAAAATTGTTGGTTTATCCCCCTCTACCCCACAGACAGTGAATTGTATATATGGGGATTAGTTATATCATAGAGACATTGCGGTATTATGGCGGATGTTGTACAAATGTAAGTATGCTTTGTTTTGGTATAATGAATATTGCTGTTTCTTTGAGTCAGCGTTTATGGCTAGCTAAGTTTAACGTTAATAAGGAAGAAAACCGTCTTTTTTTCCCATCGCCCATTTTGGCTTTGTGCCACATTTCTGTACATAGCAGAATAAATATCACTCTTTACTATGGTACCTAGACTTTATGAATTTAAGCGCAATACTAGGTTGGCAAATCGGTCTCATCAATTTACAAATGAAATGGCGCGATGTAACCGTAAGTTCTATTCTAAGCGTTTCTTTTCTCGCCGTTTTCGCTCATGGAGAACGCCTCAGGCTTTCTGATATCCAGCCAACATTGATCTTCAAAAATTTAAATGCAATGTCAGTTCTTATCTAGTGTCTTCTAAATCACTCTTCTATTGTTCTCTCTCCTTAATGAAGTTTCTGTTTTCCAATTCTTTCACACCCAATAACCCTCGTCTTAGTGGCTTTACTACCTTGCTTGGGGTGAATTCGATTAATATCTACAAGTATGTAAGTATACATATGAGTATTACATATCAATTTATTAATACTATATACGTTATATTAAGTGGATAGACTATATCGGTTTTCACAGTTACAATAAGTTTGTTTTTGCAATACACACCTGAGGATGATCTCGAATGAAAACGAAAGTTCTTGAGCAAGAAAAGGCTGCGGTGCCTTTCTTGATGCATTTCAACTTAACATCAAGCAGTTGATTAGAAACTAGAAAGGATTAATGTAAAACTAAATAGACATAATATGTATATATTATTGGATGAAACATGTTTGAATCAATATATATATATATATATATATATATATATATATATATATATATATATATATATATATATATATATATACATAATATGTGGTGCAGTTCAATTTATATTACAATGAATCATTCATACAAAATGTAGATTAGTAAAGTTAATGCATCCCTGACCTGTATATATAAAACGTCGAGCAAAAAAAACAACGCATATGGCCAAATGACTGTGTTTAGCATGAAACAGACTTTCACCGCTGGGTGTTAAAACCAATGTCCAGTTATATATATATATATATATATATATATATATATATATATATATATATATATATATATATATATATATCAGGGGGATTATTGAAAAATTAAAAAAAATTTAGTGTTACGCGTTATGTCCTTTAGGAATTCATCGGATTAAAGTAGTCTTTCCGTTATGCACACAAAGACATTGAAATTGTAAATGTTTGGATTTTATTTTAAGACATGTTAGTGTATATAGTCATCGATATCTGGACAATTTCTTTAAGTTTATTTTCCTTTTTGTTTATGTTTTATCATTTTTGTTAAGTATCCACCATTGCGATAATAGATCTAAAAAAAACTTGGACGCAAAATGTACTATGTCGGATCTAGCAATTAAAACCCGTTTTATGCCGTTTCGTCTTAATAAATTTCTTTTCTTTTCATTGAAGTAGCTTTTTTTTATTGAAATTATGGTCAGTCATTACAGTGAACTAAAACATTCAGTGTGTTATTTTGTAAAATATCTCTTTTGTGTTTATGTAATATTTTATTTAAATTCTTTGATGCTATTTATGCCTTATGCAAATTTTTACAAAGTGATAGCGTAAATTTCTACTTCAGGTTTTAGCTTACTGTTATTTTGTTTTGCATTAAGTCTTTTATTGCTTTAAAATGTAGTTGTAGTTGTAATAGAGCTGCTAGGTAAAATAATATATTTTGATTCGTTGGGTTAATCGGAATGGTCCATTCTTCTACTTTGAAATATTTTATGTTACTTTTGTTTCGTGTTGAATACGAAATAATTAGCGTATTGAAGGAGCTTAAAAGTATTTTCAATGGATTTCTCCTCTGCATATAAATATAGAGGGCTTTATCAATTCATCAGCATATCTGTAATATGATCAGGCATATAAAAGTTTATTTATCTCATTATCCAATACATATATATATATATATATATATATATATATATATATATATATATATATATATATATATATATATTACTTGCATTATTTACATTATTCGGAATGTTATCCTCATCTTCATTGCCATATTCTTCAGATGATTGTCATTTCGCCCAAGGAAGAAGGCCGGAGCGTCCAACAGCCGAAACATTGTGAATATGCCATTAAAATAAGGATAACAGTCCGAATAATGTAAATAATTCAAGTAATCATAATACCTCATCTCAGAGATATAGACATATATATATATATATATATATAATATTTTAGTAGCATATATATAAAAATCGATAAAATATTTTAGTAGCATCGTGATTTCCCACCTGATGAAACGTTCAAAAATTTTTTAACATTGAAACGAGATGTACAGTTTTGTAGTGAGTATGTGCATGTGAGTACGTAACACTGCATAATAAATAAATATTTATTGATCTACATTTGTGTTGAGTCCTGTTTAAAATTAATGTTTTGAACGCTGAAGTCTTACTTTTTGCTCTTTTACATTTGTATATATATATATATATATATATATATATATATATATATATATATATATATATTATGCAAACAGTTTCTTCTGTCGCACTTCTCGTTTGTGGAACTCTCTTTCGACTTCTTGCCTCCCAATCAACTGTGATCTTCAATACTTTAAATGTATGTCAATCGTTACCTACTGTCTTCTTAATGCTTTTTCTTTTATTGTTCTCTCTCCTTAAAAGTGTTTTTTTCATATTATCTTACACGTAATAAACCCTTACGTCTTAATGGCCTTATTGCCTGGCTTGGGGTGAAATTATTAAATATATATATATATACGTATGTATGCAAGATAATTCATCGATTAATTTTAAAAAGTGTTTTCTGTCTACATTTAAGTGATTAGGTGTTACCCTTATCTTGTATTATTGATATTCAGACCAATGTCCTCATCTTTGTTATTATCAAAACGTTTTAACGTGTCTTTCACTTTTCCAGGTGTCTGTCGACCCCGATAACCTTCAGGGAATTTCGAAGCGAACCCTTCTTTTAATCTATGTGGGTTAATTTTTCTCACTCCACTGTCCACGAATTAAACATATCTTGATAATCCTTTTCCAAAT
The DNA here is from genome assembly GCA_964036315.1 of Acanthosepion esculentum. NCBI lineage: Eukaryota > Metazoa > Mollusca > Cephalopoda > Sepiida > Sepiidae > Acanthosepion > Acanthosepion esculentum. The sequence goes on from OZ038487.1 coordinate 62,558,005, forward strand.
TTGTCTATGTCTGTAATACCTGGCCCAGGGATTGAACTCACAATTACTATATTACCAAATTCCCGAACCATTGTTCGAGCATATTGTCCCGATGGATATATATTTTACACAAAAATATTTATTTTTCAGCATAATCACATTCTTTGTCAATACTCTTAATTCAATGGCGAAAAATTGATCACATTATACAGTGAAACATTCATGTGAAAACTGAGCTAATAACTACGTGCCAGGTTACGAACTAATTGATCCACCTTCCTGTGCAAAGGAAGGTAGAAGAACGTCGCTGTTGGCTTGTTCGTTGATAATTAGTTCAGATGCCAACCACATATGGTATTTTAAAAGCAGCAGGGTATGAATAATATGACATTTCCCATCGCCAACAACCAATAACCACGTCGAGAGCATTGCAGGGAGTACAAAAGACGACAAAAATCGGAGAGGCAATAAAAGAATTTTATTTGTGTCGTTTGCGTTGTCACTTGAAGATTGCCTTCCTAATTAGGTGACATCAATTCGTCCCCTTTTGAATAACCCTAAGTGCTATTCTTTCTCTCTCTCTCTCTCGCCCTCCCTCCTCTACACATTTCTCACTTTTCTTTCTTTGTCGCTCTTTTTCTCTCTCTACATATTTTCTTTATCTATCTATCTCTCTTTCCTTATATGTTATTCTCACGTTTCTTTCTTTGTCCTACTCTCCTTTCTCTCTATCTCATTCTCATTTTCTCTCTGTCTCTCTTTAACCTCTATCTCCTTCTCAATTTTTCCTTTTCTCTCTTTTCCCTTTCTTTTCATTTCTTTCTTTACTTCTTTCTCTTTTTCTCTGTCTTTTTCACTTTTCTCGCTTTCTCTTTTCCTCTTCTTTCTCACTTCTCTCTCTCTCTCTCTCTCTCTTTTCTCTATGTCTCTCACTTTCGCTCTATCTCTCTTACTCTGTCCCCGCATTAAGTTATCTGAGCAGACTTGCGGATGAAAGTCTGGTTTCATTAAGCGTACCCAATTTTCATTGTATTTTAAAAAGAAATTTTGCTCGAATAACCTGAGGGGTTTTCTTTAAGGTTTCCGCAATTTTAACAAGAATAAATAAATTTAGATATACGATCTGATAGCAAGATAAGACATAAGAATGAGATATAAAAAAAAAGTCGGCTCAATACCCCTTGGGATGATCCAATACTGAAGTCTCTATGAAGACAGACATAATCTCTTATTATTAGGTTGGTGCAAAAATAATGTCGCTTTCTCACATTGTTGAACGTCAAAAAACGGCATTATTTTTGCACCAACCTAATAGTTCCAGATGTTCAAACCAGTCAATAATCGAAAATATAAGAAGCAGGCTATTTGCATGAGTTGCACAACAATCTTGTTTTTTACGGCTTATCAACCGTTTGCAGGTTAAATTTTTTGGAAATAAGAATGATTTACTGATACAAGATATACTAATTAACTCATCACTGGTGTGTGTGGGGGGAGATAGTAGATGGACTCATGCCTTTCCCAAGAGTATTTACACATAAGTGAATATAACGAGCACTACTGAAATTGGAACTCGATTCTCCGATTTCCAATTCCGAGCCTTTATCCATTACACCACCTGCACATCCGAGCTTACTATACCTGCTATTCCGAACTGGCCACTTATATAGATACTAACCAGGCTCGACGCTGCTTAACTTCAGTGATCGTACAAGAACTGGTATTTCAACGTTATATTTCTAGGTTCGGAACTGTGGATTAAATTGTCTATTCGTGAATTCGGTTGCATAGTAATTGTTTTTTCGGTAATTGTGATTATTTACACTATTTACGTTGTTTGGACTGTTGTTATCATCTTTGTTGCCATATTCATAACGTTTCGGCCGTATACGCTCTGGCCTTCTTCGGGTGAATGGAATTTCGAACTAAAAAGTTCGGTTCGAAAATCCAATCATATGAAAAAGGCCGGAGCGTACAACGGCCGAAACGTCTTGAATATGGCATCAAAGATGAGGACAACAGTCCGAACAATGTAAATAGTGCAGTAGTTGTGAGTTCAATCCCTGAACCTGGTAGGATAGGCTCGGACACAGTGGAAACTGGATTACCAAATAATATATCAATAGACACAGATTGCCCACTGATAACAATAGACGTAAATAAAGGTTTCAAAATTGATAGAAGGTTACCTGGATAGACATGCGCTAGAGGGGATGAATGCTGCTGTAGACAAAGTGTCGCGGTAAGAACATAACTTCCAATTAGATGTTGACTGGGCTTGTAAATTTTCAACGCCTTAAACGTATTCAAAGCAGTCACTTATTTAGATACTGACCAGGCTCGACGTTGCTTAAATTCGGTGATGGGATGAGAACCGGTGTTTCAGCATGATATGGCTATAAGCCAACAAAAGTTCGATAGCTATCAGGATTGTCAGATATGGTAAGTAACGGAAGAAAGCCCACTATACAACTGGGCATAAGGCTAACGTAATTTGGGCCCGGAACTTCAAAATAAAGATACAAAGCGTATCTATTCTTATTGATGAGCTTTTGCGCTGTAAACCTCGTTTTGCCGCCTGGTCATATACTGATTGCTTTTCATTTTCGAAATGACGTGAATTTATTTTGGTGACAACAGGAAAGTGAACTTTGAAGTGGGCTTGAGTATCGTATAATAATTCCACTTGAAATGTTCGCTTATTACCAGACAGAGAATAAGATTAAGGAGTAAACTTAAAAGGCCCTTTGCTAGATTATTCAAGAGATAAGATATAAGGTAATCAAAGGATCTCTTTAGAATTTGGAATATATAGAGAAATGGATATACTGAGAGAAACTATGACAGCCATCTAGCTATCTATAATATTAATAACAACGACAAAGATCTTTGGCGCCTAACAAAACACGTCGACCAGTAAATTTAACGCATTTAAAGACGAGCATATCTTTTTAATATATGTGCTCAATACAAACGTCTCCGAGTGCTTGTTGGAGAAGAATTATTTTTACACCCTTCAACCGTTCTCTCACAGGCGGTATGTGTCTATTCTCTCTCTGCTCTATTGCTACTCCCATGGAAAGTGCTCAGACGAACTATATACCTTGGTTCCGCCAGGTTTAACCTCCACGGCGAGAACCCGCCATGCGACTTACATAGTAGCCAACCACACACATTCCCTCTGCATTCCATCGGCGAGAAGTAAGTTCCACTCAAAAAGCTTCTTCTCGCGAACCACTGCCCAAGATAATGTTACCCCTATCACTATAACCATAATTTGTTCAAATCTAGAGTTAACCGAAATCTTCCCCTATTAGCCAAGTAAACCACCCCTTAACGTAACCCTCTACCTCGACTTATGAATGTACATGAGAGATTCATGGAAGATTGAAGTTTATAAGCAGTAAATTCGACCTTGGCAACCGAACGATCCTCAGTGGCCGAAACGGTTAAGGCACATCAGGCTATATGACGGTTCCGTATAGGATACAGGTTGGAATCCTGTCAAAGGACGAATTTTTTCTATGAAAATTCCTCGGACATTCAGGCCGGTAAATGTCATTTAATACTGTTTATTATAAACAGATCATTTACTTAAACACTTGTATCTATAAAAAGAATGTTAAACATAAAAATGTCTTTAAATAAATAAATAAATATATATATATATATATATATATATATATATATATATATATATATATATATATATATATATATGTATATGTATATGTATATATATATATATAACACAAACAACAGTTAATATGTAAATACAATTTCACTGAACTTATCTTACGACTTTAAGTTTCGAAGGTATATAAGTAATATATATCTATAATAAAGGGTGTTTCATTAAGACGGATCAAAGTCAGCAGTAAATAAATCAGTGTTATTGGTGAAAATTTATTTATTTCTCTATTGGATCATGTTATTT
>OZ038487.1:62566920-62664420 GCA_964036315.1 Acanthosepion esculentum
CCATCGTCTGCTTCATGTGTAGATCACATTATATGAAGGAGAAGAGAAAGAAAAAGAAATGAATAGAAACTTCATCTTTCTAATTGACCTTTTGCCACCTTTTATTGTTGCTTGGTAGCCTGACCTTTCGAAAATGCTTTTGAATTTTTTTAAAAGTACTATTTTAACTGTTCTGATCGCTTCATCATGTTTACCTTAGTAAAAGGATAAAAATGAATTGTATTTTTATCTTAATCATTAGTTGCGTGGCAAAAATTTTCTAGCTTTTATTGCAATCATTATTATTATTATTTCATTTGATTTCTGGTGTATAGTCATTTCTCTCTGGGTCTCAACCAGAGATCTGAGGTCAGAAATGACATGGTGGGACAAAACAAAAATCACTCTCATTTTACACAGATAAAGTCTTTTATAAGGTATGAGCTGTACTTATGAGTCAAGTTCTTTTTGTATTTATTTAAGGCTTTGACTACCAGGAATCCCTTCAATGAGTCTAACGGAACCTTTTCCAGTCAAACCGAGGGCTCCAACTACAACTGGAATTCTTGATGTCGTCACGTGACACATTTCTGAGATTTCGATCTCGATATCCTTTGTCTTTGGTAGTTCTTTGAAGATCTTCAAAGATACATTAGAGTCTGCAGGGACTGCCATGTCATATTCTGCCAGGCATATTCTGTTTTTGTAGTCTCCGATCACGATGACTGGTCGATTAGATTTGATTGTTCGGTTTGTGTGTATTGTAAAGTCCCATAAAATTGTTACAGGTCCTATGTCGATAACCGGGTCTGGCTGGCGTTCATCCCAATTTCTTGCAGTTTTCTTTCTGTAAAGGTTGCAGATTTTCCAATATAGATATTGAGCCACTCTGTCATACCGGGTTTTATATTCATTGGGTACCAATACCGTGCAACCTGATACAAGATTGTCAATTGTTTCTGGATATATATCACAGAATCTGCATTTTGGACTAACACAATTTTACAGTTTGTGTGTGTGCTTGGTAATTTCCAGTTAGCAAGCATTGGCCCTGTGCAGCAAGAATCAAAATCTTCGGTTTCAGTTTTTAACCCTGCACTAAATAACCACTGATGGGTACGGGGTTTCTCTGCATCAGCTCGTAGAGTACTTGCAGAGTATTGACCATGAAAAGGCTTATCTTGACATCGTTATTATTATTATTATTATTATTATTATTATTATTATTATTATTATTATTATTATCTTTCACACGGTTTCATTTTTAAACTGAGACCTTGAGATCCTGAATTATGGGTGCTCTCCATCCAATTGAACCAATTCAGTAAGTAAACATCTTCCGCGGTATATTTGCAGTGCCAAAATGAACGTAGAAAAGTCTTGGTTTCTGTCAAAGCACGGCGAACTCCTAAGCTTAATTAGACATCTCTGAGAGGAAAAGGCCTCCTGAGACGTGGTTGGCAGTCAATCTAAACATCATTTTTTATAAAACATTGTAAATTTCTAATCATTAATTTTTATTAGCATTTCTCCATCCCTATTTCTGTTGATTTTTACTGCAACACGCAGGTCGTCAATCGGCGACTGTTGAGTACTTAGCACAAAGTAAACAATAAAAAGCAAAGGAAACATGACAGAATTAGCAGTCAAGAATTAATAGGTGACAAAGCTTTATTTGAGATTTGCCAAGACTATTGCATATACTCTTTCACTTTTTATGTGCCATGTCTTCTTCAGGACGTAAAAATAGAAGATTACATGTGTGTGTAAATGTTCCCTGAAGCATTAGTTCTGTAAGCTAGAGACAGAACATAACATAGAAAAACACGTTTATAATAAAAAGCAATGCTTGGAGAGCAATTGCTCATTTATGACACTTTAGCAGAAGAGTAGTTCTGAATGGATTCAGATAAAAACATCGTGAAAGCGGATTATACAGAGCTACCAAGCCTTGTCACGGGTAATTCTGTAAATAATATAGCAAGCAGCAGCACAATTTGTCCTTTCTGTGTCTGATGAATTCCAGGTATCTATCTGCCTTTCCAGGTATCTTTCTGCCTCGCAAGTTGCTTTTTGGATACCTGACATCAATGAGAATGCTTAAGTGGCGGCGATGTTTGGAATAGTTGATATGCTGAGGAAAGTGTCGTCTCTCTAAACTGAGGGTAGTATCTGACATATAGCCTTAATCACCTGGCCGAAACGTCTAACAGTCGGAGAGGATCTCATATAATATTAACAATAATAAATATAAATAAATAAATATTTTTTGCCAGCTAAATAAATACTAACAACTAATACAAATCGTTTTTTTATCCTTTAATTACGGTAAATATGATGAAACGCACAGAGAAGTTAAAATAATACGCTAAAAAGGAAATTTAAAATATCTGTAAGGCAGTGTTGCAGTAAGATGGATTCCGAAGTATAAAGAATGTGAATTCAATCCCGCAAGTGGGTAATTGCTTATTTTTATTCAATGCTGCTTACTTAGAAGGGTTTGAGAGTTGCGTTAAAAAGAAAAGACGTAGGAAATACTAGCTAAAAATCAATAATAATTAAGCTAAACTTAGCTTAGGATGAAGAATTAGGCCTATATTTGATATTATAGAATACCAAATAGGTACTGAATGTTTTTACAAGTATACAAATCTTTTGAATAACATTTTTTTTTCTTTTAAGCCAGAACTACCGGTCTTGAAAATCAACATTCGCAATAGTCGTCTTAGGTAAGGCTTGAAAACCAACGTCAATTATCTGGACCCATAAATGAAATAAAAAGACATACACGCACGTTTGTACGTGGGCATTAGTGTGTGTGTGTGTGTGTGTGTGTGTGTGTGTGTGTGTGTGTGTGTGTGTGTGTGTGTTTGTGTGTGTGTGAAAATTGATCAATATTAGACGAATATTTTTCAAACGCCATAAAGAGAACAAAGGCACCGCTATGCGCAATGTGGGTGCATGTGCCAATGTATTGCAAAATTGATTCTAACTGCTGAATATCACTGAAACGAAATATATTTTAGAATGACAATAATCCGAAGAAAGCTTTTCAACTGGTTACCTTATCAGTGTTCTACAAATACTCGGCATTCAATAAAACTCTTCCTTCACATATTGCATAAAGCCTACAGTGAGAGCAAAAAATGAATATTCAAACGAAAAATATCTCTGCAACTTGAATATTGCTGCCACCTCTGTTCTGGTGCTTCTGCTAGAGATTCCTGATAAAATACAGAGAATAATCTGCAATGTTATTGGCTCTATTATAGGATCGTTTCTTCCCTGTGCTTTTTCTATAAATATTTTATAGCAATGGTTCTGATGAGCTTTCCAACCTAGATTCATGAATTCAAGCGAAGTACTACATTGGTGATAATACTAGATTTTATAGTTGAAATGGTTAGATGTAACCGGAATTTCCATACTAACAGTGCTTTCTCTTGTGAAATTCTCTTCCGGTTTCTTGTTTCACTGTCAACTTTGATCTTCAAAAATTGAAATACAATATCACTCGTTATCTTCTGTCTTCTTAATTCCTGTTCTTTTATTCTTCTCTTTCCTGAATAATGTTTTTTCTTTTTCTCTGACTCTCTCGCACTCAATAAACCTTCGTGTCTTAGTGGCTCTTATTGCTTTGCTTGGGGTGAAATACTTGCTATGGCTGGAGTTTCTTCTCGTCAGATAACATATTTGAATTCATAAAGCCTCTACTTTTGATAGATTTTGTTTCCTTTGGTAATGTTGTCAATAACGGTATATATTCAGTGGCATGACATGAAGAAATGTTGAGGACGCGTTGAAAGGTGGTGTCATTGACACGTCTGGTTGAAAGAAAGCTATACTTGTATAAACTCGTCGGGTGACTTCAATATACGTCACGATTTTATATATAAAGCGACCAGCAAGATAAATTTGTTAATGTGGTGTAATATGTATGCCCAGGGAGCGTTCGCTTGTCCTTGCCTTTCAAGTACCGGGCTTTGTAAAAAGGCGTGAGACAGGGACGCAAAAAACCACATTGCCCGATGTGGTGAGATTTCATATATTTTTCCGTCTTTGATTATAAAGGAATCTTCGGAATTTGTTCGACTTCTCTTTCTCTTCATTATCTCTTTCCCCTTCTCTCTCTCTCTACACACACACACATATATATATATATATATATATATATATATATATATATATATATATATATATATATACATATATATATATATATATATATATATATAAACTATCGACCAAAAGTTTGGAACCACATTGATTTTTACCTCTCGACTTAAAAAATCTTTTTCTGTCAACATTTGCACCAGTTTCTGTATGTCGCTGCAAGCAATAATGCACCCCATTTTATCTATTTCTATACAAGGAATTTACAGTTGGGCTTTTTTTTTTCAATACTAGTCTGTTTAGTTCTTGGCATTTTAATGGTTTCTGAAAATTAATTTCAATCACACATTACTCAAGATGGAATTGAACCTCTAGCAAGCAGTAAAATTTCTGCTCTACAGTTCAGAAAGTCTATCAAGTTGTAACAAAATTTTCAAAGCTTATGCAAATAAATTTATAACGCAGAAATATGTGTTTGTATTTTATAAAAAATGGTTTGCATATAGATACAATAGGTGAATTTATTTACCCAAATATACAAAATTAGCTTTTTTTATGAACTTAGAGAAACAATTCAGGGTGATTCCAGGAGTTTTGATCGGCAGCGTGTATACAAAAAGAGATCTGAATAACTCCATTGCTTCTATTGCAAGAAAAGTTCGTTCTCTGTAACGCACCAGAAGGTTTTCTCTGAGTCGATCCATAACATCTACAAATCTACCATTAGTCCATGCCCTGAATACTGTTACCATATATAGTTTGGCGCCCTCGCTGTTCATCTCGAGGTTCTCGACAAAATTCAAAGACGGATATGCAATGTGATAAGTCCTGATCTGGCATCCCATCTACAGTCACTTTTATGTCAGGAGTGATGTGGCTCCCTCTGTCTTTTCTACATATAATTTAATGCTTTCTGGCCGAGCTATTTTCACTGGTGCTTCGAATGCACGAATTTAAGCGTGCTACTAGTTTGGCACCTCGGTCCCACTCTTTTATTATCGAAACAGTTAAATGTAACCGCCTCTTCTACCCCAACCGCTTCTTCTCTCGCACTTCCCGACAGGGGAACTCCCTTCCTCTTACTTGCTTCCCTGACAACTATAATCTTCAAAATTTTAAATGTAATATCAATCGGCATCTTCTGATGCCTTGATACCCGTTCTTCTTTTAATCCTTTCCTCAATACCCACCCCTATACCCAGTTTTTTCTATTTCTTTCGCTCTCTGTAATCCATAGCGTATTAGTGACACTCCCGCCTTGCTTAGGCTGAATGCTTATAAAAGAAAAAAGAAAAACAAAGCAAGACTGCGCTATCATAAATAAAGTGATTTTGAATTTCCCCTGTTGCTACTAGCCTAAAATATAATTGTGCAAAGAAAGACAAAATAAATAAAGAGTGTCTATAAAGGCATTTATAGTATAGTTCGTACCTTGACTCACCGTTTCATGTCATATCAAATATCTTGTTATAAAAACAGTAATAAAACCATAGCGACAGATGTATTGAAATATTGGGGTAACAAACAGTTATTTGGTCTTTGGTAACAATAAATAAACAGTATTCACCGTGAAACATCAAGCATGTCATACTAATAACAATAATAATAAAAAGAGGAACTGTAGGTTGGCATGGTTGCACAAACGAATGTTGAAAAGGTAGAACGTTACAATGGATACCATCAAGAAAATAAAAACAAATACAAATGCATTAAATATCAAATTAGCTACAAAGGAGAATAAAATAAATATGTCTGGGTAGGAATATTGTGTCACTGAAAACTCTGCAAATTACATGGTCTCTCTTATACTGAACAGTGGTATTAGCACAACAAAAAACTGCCCTATATGATAGAAAAAGAAAATTTAAAGTGATTTTGTAATTCAAATATATACCCAAATTCAAACCAAACAAGTTCATGTTAAAGAACGAATAGGTCGGATTCAGTAGAATACCTTGAAAGAAAAACAAAACGCAAGAAATTTCTAGACAATACCAGAGAAATTAAAAACTATAGAATTCGATAGTGATCCTTGTGCATTATGCGTCAAAATAAGTATATTCTTAGTCAAGTAAATAATATATTCCATATATTATTTAAATTTGGACACCATTCTCTTCGATGTAGTTCCCTTTGGTACGTACGCATCAGTCTCAGCTCGACAACTATCCTGGCAGAATTAGGAATCAAGTTTTACGTGAGGATCTTCTGGCAGACTCCATAACTGATTCCATTTATGCGAGAAAGTTAAGAGATTGCTTGGCAACGGCTCTCATGGATGTACTTATAACTTCTTGCTAAAGAAACTGATGGATTTTTATAGCTATTAATCCGACAAATTTTATTACTTAAGCGTTATTTTTGAGTGGATACTCATATTTGAATAGACACTAAGGTAATTTAATTAATAAAATATGTCGGATTAATAAATAAATAAAAATAATTCACTTTCATTAGAAATTGCTTTGTTTACGTTATGATACGAAACAAAGAAAAGAATACTGAACTCTTATGTGACAGACAATCTTCTCAATGATGAAGAGAAAACGTGAAACAGCAGAAATGTGTTTTTACGGAAGGATACTGAGGATGACATGGGCAGAATATGTGAGCAACGACGAAGTTTTAAAGAAAATGGAAGCAAAAAGGAAACTTATACTTAACATCAGAAAGAGACAGTTGAAATTCCTAGGACACATAATGAGGAAAGAAGGCTTCAAAAATCTAATACTCACAGGACGGATTGTTGTCAAGACGGGCAGAGGAAAACAACGCATAACCTACTTAGTGAGTGTGAGTAAATGGATGGCGGAACAGGGTTTGAAAGAAAGACAAAATTTATGAAGCGCTGCAAAGGACAAGAAAATTTTGGAGAACCATTATCGCCTACGTCTTAAGTTGACAAGGCACATGAAGAAGAAGAAGGCAAGATTTAACTTTGCTTGATCGACGCACTACGTGCCTAAGACGGTCTAAAAGCACGTCGTATCTAACAACGGTTACTCCTGCCAAAGGGGAACGCAGATTCGATTCCTGCCAAAGAGCGCTTATTTTTATTTAATAAGATTTCTCAAATAGGCCAGTAGACGAAAATAAATAAATATACTGTTTGATAAATAAACAGGGCGTCTACTCAAGTATATGCATCCATTAAAAAAGAAATTATATTTATTTGATGGTCTGTTGGTGACTGTTCCCACTAAAACCTTGTCAATTCTAACTCACACTCAACGACATTGAAACTAATATACCACTCAAAAACAGGTTTTTGAAAGAAAAAACGTTCATTAAAAGACTGGAGAAATATTTGTCATGTTACCTACAAACATTGATGTAGATACAGTTCTTGAAACTTTCAGCCGACATAAAGATCACAGAGCCGTTTCCACAGAACATTGCCAGACCTGGGTATGACGATAAACGGCATCCGACAGCAATCGGATGATTGAAGGTTTTGAGGAGCGTCGAACTACCTCTTAGTTGCCGTTGTTCCCAAATTTACCCTCGCCCTCGCCCTCGCCCTCGCCCTCGCCCTCGCCCTCAGCCGGATTGGTAATAGTTCACCACCAAACAAAAACAAAATACTGTGAAAGTATAAAAATATTTTTTCATAGTAAAATTAATGGCAATACATTTTTATATTAAAAATTACTTATTTATAGTAAATATTTCCAATAATATAATTTTATAGTAGAATAACCAACAACACATTTTATCTTCAGTTGAAGGCATACAATTACGTTCAAAATATACTTAGTTGAAGCCATAATACTCTGTTCAGAAGATTTAGATGTCGGTATTAAATAACCAATAGAAGTAGACATACCACTAAACAAAATCAACCAATCAACCACAACATTGCAAAACCTCGCGGGATAATTGAACACGAGTAGACATCACGAATCCTGTTGGCAGACTGTCAGATGCACGCTCATTTTTGTTAAAGAGTATAATCACATCAGGTCCAGTTCGGAAATTACTGCAAGACATTCGGTGTATGGATCTGTTATAAGCAACTTAAGATATAAGGAAAGTGAAAACAGAACAGGCTGCGCTAAAGGTAGCCTGTCCAAAAGCGCGGAATGCTACAAAATGAAAGCATTAACCTAAGAATTCGATTCCATGTTCATAAAAAGCGTTTTCAGATCAAGACTCTTAAATGGATACCATGCATGGCGTTCAACTCGTTCAGAAATGTCTAAACTATTATCTCTATACAACAAATTCAAGTTATGTTCTTAAATAGCCACATCAGATCGAAACTCTCATATGGATGCCATATATGACACCTAACTCAATGAGAAATGTCTAAACTATCAGCTATATAAAAAACGTTTTCTGAAGGCAAGAATTAAATATGGATTCAAGCAGATAATACTTGTGGGTCTTGAAGAGGACTGTCCTTCCTCGGGTCTCGCAGACTGGCGCTAAAGAATCACAAAGAAACCACCTTACCAAACGACAGAAGCCGCATGACTTAAGGACTTTCAACAGCAGCAACAAATGACATTAGATATCACATATAACTCGATAAGAGAACATAACGTCAACATCTAGTTGTTGACTTTCCGCACGATCTTAAACAATAGGTTAGGAAAGTAAACTCAAGCAATACTAGAAATACCGATATCAATTAATGCCTTTAACAAATGTTTTCTTCTGAAAGAGCGTTTTAAGACAACGATTTTGTAAATTTCAACCGAAACCTACCCTAGCTGCTCGATATATATAGAAATAGCTAATCTCGCCATTACCATTACTATAGCTGTTATCTATTTGTTGTTTCTTTTTTTTTCTTTATAAAATTTTACTCAAGAGCCCTATATGTTAGAGGGTTATTGAGTAGTTTATTTGTATGAACGTATGAGGAAGAACTAAGTGTAAATTATGACGATGTCTAGGGTAGATAACGATTGATCCTAGATATGAAGAGGTTGAGATTGTAGTGATCAGGGAAGCATCATGCTCGGGAGTCTGTTCCGCAACGTAGCAATTCTCGAAAGGAAGCTGTTTGAGTGGAAAGTCCGTCTTAACAATATAGTATACGAAGGGATGAGTCGATCTTACGCACAATGACATGACTGCATATTTCATGAGCAGATAAGAAACCCACTCTTGTAGACTGTTACTACTGCTGTCAACTCGGTTATCCCTCAGAGATCCTTGAGGTAATGGTCAGTGACCTTTAGTACTGAAAAGTGAATTCAAACCTCACTGTGTGATCCATATTTGAGGGCATTAGGACAAACTAATCCAAACATAGTAAGCAGGCGCTGTGATATGTTTAGCGAACTTGCTTGAATTAACATTGATGAGTAGAGAGCCCAATCCTGAGTGAGTGCACCACTCTTGTAGCCTTATGCCATACTAAACCAACCTTACGCTTACGGCCACATCACATTGAAATACCGGTTCCCATACGATCAACAAAGTTAACCCTTTGAGACCTGCGTTCCAAAACAATTTTAACCCTTCTGCCTGAGCTCCTGGGTCAAAATTCGCAAATAATTGGTATGTAATGTTTCACGGTAGATAAAAGAATAGTTACAAAAAATATAACTTCCTGATTGCTTCCCTGGGGCTCCAGGTTGAGACTCTGCACGCTTCATGGTAAAAACGATCTTTTTTTTTAATCCAAAACGCATGCACAAAACACAATGAAAAGGCGCCGACATGTTGGTATAACGTTCGATGATTTCAGAATATTACGGCTTTTTTGATTGGCTCTTCAAAATTATACAACCAATAGCAAAACACGACACAAGTATTTACCCACCGTTCAACTGGCGGCTGGGCATTAAGTCATTTTTCACTGCCTCTGTTCAACCGGTGGCTTGGATTACGTCATTTTCCTCTACCATCGGTAAAGCGGTGGTTAGAGCTTAAAGGGTTAAGCAACGTCGAGCCTGGTCAGTATATAGATGGGTAACCGTTTAGAAATATCAGGTGCTATAAGCTTAGATGTGAGGCCAGTGAAATGGATAATGACTCGGAATTTTTAATTGGAGAGCCGAATTCTAATTCGAGGTGGGTTCATTATAGTCACGTCCTTGGGAAAGGCATGAATCAACCTCTTCTCCACCCCCGCCACAGTTATACGTTAATTAGCAAAACATGTATCACTAAACAATTATTGTGTCCAAAAATAATTCTTACAATCTAAAAATATTTCCTGGCTTTAAATAATTAGCAAAGGGTTGATAAGCCGTAAAAAAAAATCAATTATTCAGAATTCAAGTGGATTGTATATATACGAATGATCGCTAAAGATTCAGGAAAATGGCCGCCACACTGTACAGCTTCAGAACGTACTAGACCGCTGCCATGCTTTATTTTTACAAGGGTCAGATCAAATAAAAAAAATTGAGTATTGATACTATTTCAAATACTAGATAGGTTTGTTATATTCACTTACGAGCAAATACCTTTGGGAAATGATATGAATCGACTTCTTCTGACCCACAGCTATTTGTTAATAAGTAAGATTAAATCATTATCTCGAGAAAAAGAAATCTTACATTCTAACAAAATTTTATGACTTTAAATAACCTGTAAAGTGTTGATAAACCGTAGAAAATGAATTAATCATAAAATCAAAAGCAATTGAGGTCCAAGCTTAGTAAATAACATGGTGATTCAATTATATTATTGGTATACACACACACGTATATATATATATATATATTGTCATCCACAGACAGACTGTTTCGATGTATCACAGCTCATCAGTGTGGCTAGACGTCCGTTTGCCTCTAACTAGGATCGAAACCCAACTGAATTAGTGTCATCGTGGATTCTACCACTAAGCCGTTGACGCACGACAGGGATGATGGAGAATTTAAGCGTATTTATTTTTAGATAAATACACAGTGACAGAGAGAACTCGATTCGATTTACCGAAGAGTCTTGCATTATAAGCCATAATGTGTGTGTGTGTGTGTGTGTGTGTGTGTGTGTGTGTGTGTGAGAGAGAGAGAGAGAGAGAGAGAGTATTGCCAGCAAACTTTCTTTTATGCATCTTTCAGTGAAAACGACCGACAGGGAAGAATTAATAATAATTATTGGTATACACACACACACACACACACACATATATATTAATAAGATTTGTATCACTATTTCATTATTATCTTTAAAACAAAATTTTACAATCTAACAATATTTTCTGGCTTTAAATAACCTGCAAAGAGGTGATAAGCCGTAAAAAATGAATCAAGAAGCGAAGCTTAGTAAATAACATCGTGATTCAATGAAAACAAAGAATGAAAAGAGGGAATGATAAAATCCAAAAGAAATGAAAATAAAAATGAAAATAACGAAGGACAAGCCGAAGGTCGCCTATGATGACTGAAGTGAGTTTGTTTGCAATAAATGTCTGACATGTGTAACTTTGTGCTAAGCTCGGTAAATATCAAAATGGGATGTAGAGCTCGGTTTATTAAGTTAATATTGGAGACTATTACTACTATAAAGAGTTTGATACTTACACTTGACCGACATTTGTAACATTGAAACGTACGAAGGTTAGATCGTGAATTATCCTAAAATACAACATTATATACCATAGCATGGGTCGATATTTCTACCTCAGATCAGAGGATCTATATACTTTCGATTTAAAACAATAACGTTCAAGGTGTACAAGGCGCAAGAGCCAGTTGAGGGAGAGGGTTACAAAGTAATAGTCACGGTTTATTATGAAAAGATAACTGGCAACGCTAGACTTGAACAAGTTAGGACGGTAGTGACCTGGAAGCATCCTCTCAGAAGTCGGTTCCACAAAGCTGCTTGAGTGCCTTTTACATTTCAGCAATGGAATACGAAAAGATTGGGGGTGGTTCGCTACAATGTCCTTGGCATGGCGTGAAGTATAGGACTGTTGGAACGAAGGAATGTAGTTCGTCTGAATACTTTCCATGGAAATAACTATAGACCAGTGAGAGACTTGCGACATTTCGTCTGTGAGCAAGAGGTTGTAAGGTGGAAAATAATTAATCATCCACAAGACCGCAGATACGCTCGTGTGCTCTTTCGAGACTGAAAAGTGAAAACTGGACAGTTCCTGTCCATATATGGCAGTAGAATTGCATTTTTGATTTGCTCTTGAGGTCTGGATTCAGCTTTTCCAAATGGAAGCCCAAGGCACGGGCAGCTCCGAGAAAACACCTGTTCATTGCGAAGGGGGAAAATTCAGGGTCGTCTCTGTGATGATGGAACATAACTAGTTTCATTTTCGAGGCACTAAATGTGAACAGCTAGTTCTCCCCCCGACCCACATTGAGCTGTTAAAGATACGTCAGAAGCGAGATCAAATGCCAGATACTGGTTATTTCTAGAATCAAATCATACTCCTTGGACATCAATTGAGGACCATGATAAAAAATCACAGTCTTGCGAAATTAATGTTTTATATATTTGCTGCTTTTTAAATCATTAAAAGTAAAAGTATTTAAGAATATCTAACATGAAACAAAATTAAAAAACAAAACAAAACAAAGTATTAGCGATCCCGTTGCTAGGATAACAATGGAATATCACAGCGTGACCGATAATTGTATAAAACATATTCAGTTATCAAACGATATAATTATTAACAATGTGTAATTATTTATATATTTTCTTTTTTGCCTTCCCGTTGGGCTGCCGTCATGAAATTGAATATGATTATATTATTGGTATACACATATATATATATATATATATATATATATGTGTGTGTGTGTGTGTGTGTGTGTATATATATATATATATTTGGCCAGCAACATTTCTTTTATGCATCTTTCAATGAAAACGGCCGACAGGGAAGAATTAATTAATCTTGTATTGAGTTTTTCCAGCAATATTTTTCCGTTTTTCGGAAATTGAGGAATATAGGAATTGTTCATAGTTATAATTGTTCCGAGTGCTTTCGGCTACTTATCTAACCATTATCAAGGATGTGTTTTTGGATGGGGAAATTCTGTGTGTGGCTGCTGCATGGTTATTTCACATTGAAGTTTGAGCGCTTTGTGTGCTTCTTGGCGTTCACGTCCTTTGAGCGACCAAGTGACCGGGGCAAGACTTCTATTTATAGAACACTTTTAACATACCTCTGCTTAGTAGTAGAAGATTCATAGTGGAAGAATAAAGTTTAATAAGCAGAGCCTCCCTAATGACTAGCTATGTACGACTGTATGACCTGAAAACGATTCTTGTATAATCAACTAGAATTTTCCAAGAGTTTCTTGAAAGTTA
This sequence comes from Acanthosepion esculentum, assembly GCA_964036315.1. Classification (NCBI taxonomy): domain Eukaryota; kingdom Metazoa; phylum Mollusca; class Cephalopoda; order Sepiida; family Sepiidae; genus Acanthosepion; species Acanthosepion esculentum. The sequence goes on from OZ038487.1 coordinate 62,580,247, forward strand.
TGAGTTAATAAATGTGTATTAATCGCACTTGCATGTGACAGGTGGCATTTAAGACGTCTACTCAGATAGTGGCGTGTTCGATATAGATCAATGGATTTTGACAAGTAACACAGTCTTGCACAGGGCATTGAATTTGGTACACTATATTGGTCACTTCTACCTTAAATTTAATGGTCACTGCTAGTTAAGATTTGATGGGATTATTTCGGTATAATCTGTATATATATATATATATATATATATATATATATATATATATATATATATATATATATATATATATACATATATATATATATATATATATATATATATATATATATATATATATATATATATATATATAATGGACTCTCCCGTTGGTTTCAGCGTATGAAGATCTGACAACTTAACCAATTGATTCAGTTGTAACATTTTGTGCGATAATCTTAAGTGGCACTTAAGACCCACAAGTGATTTACAAAGAAGGCCGCATATGGAGCAAGAGTGAAAATTGTGGGATGAAATCACTGTTAGATTGGCTGACCTTTTAGATCTTGCTCTCGCTTCTTGAATACGATTCAGAGAAGCAGACTGAAAACTACCGATTCCACTAAAACACGTTGATCTCCGTTCTACCCACTCCAAGGCTAATCGCTCGAGGGTGTTATGATGTATATTGACAGCTGACAAGTAATATATATAGACCGAGTGAGATGGATAAATTGACGTCTCATTTGTTTACATTAAATGGTAATAAATGATCCCTAATACCGCTGTTCTTCAAAGGACTGATTGTCCGAGTGTGTAAAATATGATAATTAACTATCAGATGCGTTGGGTCGTGCATGTAGTCTGTATGGATAACAGTAGATTACCACAGCAGTTGTTCTATGATAACCTCACAGCTTATGGATATCCGAGGCATAAGTCGATGATGAGAATTGGGAGGAGATTGCGGAGAATCGCACTGAGTGGCGGAGAGCTTTTGGAGAGGGCTGTGAGACATCAGAAGGAAAGAATTTGGCGCATGCAGAACATAAACGCCGTCTGCGGAAAGGCAGTGCGAAGAGCCTGGATGCTAACATAGCTGAAATTGTAAGTGATGTGATCATATTCCACTGGTTGGATACGTTAACCATCTGTAATCACATGAGAAATAGGCTCCCCATGCAGTGCGACCTTAGCCACCAGATAAATCGACACAATGTAGTGAAAAAGGAACAGATGTCACAGCAAGATCCAATCAATCCTCTGAAGACACTAGAGTTTATCTGTCATCTACGTTTTCAACAATGCAAGTCGTCTGCTGCTATGAAGATCCACCTTTGTGGCCATTCAAGAAGAAGCGGCGAGGGCCAGGGAGGAGATATTGATGTGGGGGACGGCGATCGTTTCTGAAGAAGGCCCAGTCAACATAAGTATATATATGTATGCATATATATGTATGTAAATATATATATGCATGTACATATATATGCGAAATATGTCAGTGCCCCGGAGAGACTCTCTCTCTCTCTCTCTCTCTCTCTCTATATATATATATATATATATATATATATATATATATATATATATATATATATATATATATATATATATATAACACAACACTGAGATGTCATTTTAATAGATATAATAATCAAAATTACGCAAAAAATCTTGAAACTCTGAAAAGTAAATTTATTCAATAAAAGCGCCATTGGCTTCACCCACAGCCTACAGACGATTTCGGAATCTCCTGCAAATCTTCTGAACAGTCTCCTTGACTTCAGTTCATCTTTGGTGTTACAAGGAGTTTTGTTGGCATCTCGCTCAACTGCTCCCCACACATAATAATAAAGGAGGTGGCAGTCTGGGGGAGTTAGATGGCCAGATGTAAGGGGTGGTGTAGTCGCAGAAATTGTCAAGCAGCCATGACTGTATTCTACTGCTTGTGTGGCATGGTTTAGACTTCTTGCTTCCAGACATAACGCATTCCAGAAGCAACTTTCTCGGTCCAGGACAGTACTACATACCCAACACGGTGGCTTATATCAAGTCACCGTGTTGAGGCCCTCATCAACAAATTCGGGAGTTGTTTTCTTATCACAGCGATCAGAGTGAACAATTAGCCTCATCCAACTCTTCAGATTGACACTCAAGCACACTGAAATACTGGTATTTGAGCTTCCGGTGAGAATGCCAAGAAGTACAGCATACTGTTTACAAATTTCTGTCAGAGTGAATTCCATCTTGGTGCTCTGTTTTCACATACATAATGTAACGTATTCGAAAATGATAGCATAAATATGTTATAAAATCACTTCAAAATAGCCATAAGTTTCAACACATCTGGTGTCTTATAAAGTGGTGTTGAAAAAGAGTTATGTTATAATTTTCGAATGAAGAAATAATAACGAAAGAATAAAGAATAAAATTATTTTCGAATAAATTATATTTGGTCTCCTCTGTATTAAGCACTGTTTTAAAAATAGTATTTTTTGGTTATTGGATTTTATTCAGTGTATACCAACCATATTCTTGGGTATATATATATATATATATATATATATATATATATATATATATATATATATATTATATAGGGGTTGGACAAAATAATTGGAACAGGTGCAAATTCTACTCCTACATTTCAAAGACCTTTATATTAAGAACTTTAACTAAAACTTTGTGATTGCAGGTTATATCTATTGTAAATACGTTTATTTATCTAATCTAATATCTTTGTCTTATTTATTTTTAGAATTTAGTAAAATTTAAACTAAATGCGTGACCTCTCCGAGTTCGAAAAAGGGCAAATTGTTGGAGCTCGCATGGCAGGAGCCTCGATCACTAAGGTTGCTGAACTGTTTGGTTTTTCAGGAGCTACCATATCAAGAACTATGACGCAATTCGAGAAACGGGGCAAAACCTCTAGCAACCGTAGCAATTCGGTCCGGACTTGCAAACTTACTGACAGGAACCGACGTGCACTGAAACGCAATGTGAAAAGAATCATCGGACTACTGCCGCCAAAGCCGCCGTAAGGAAACCTCTTCTCAAAACTCGCAACATTCAAAAGAGGTTGAAATGGTGCAGAGATCTCAATGCCAGGTCTGCAGACCAATGGAAGCAAGTCATATTCTCAGACGAGTCCAGTTTTTCTCTTTTCCCAACTTCAGGGCGAGTTTATGTGTAGAGGCAGCCCAAAGAAGTTTACAACCCTGACTACCTTCTTCCAACAGTGAAGCATGGAGGTGGATCAGTGATAGTTTGGGACGCCATATCATGGAAATGCCTCGGTCCAATAGTTGCCCTGCATGGTAGAATCAACAGCAAAGATTACCTGAACATTTTGGGAAATCATATTCATCCAATGGCCCAGACTTTATTCCCAGATAGTGACTCCTATCTTCCAAGACGATAATGCCCCAATACATAGCGCTCGAGTGGTTAAGAATTGGTATGAGGAGCATGAAAGTGAGCTAGAACATATGGAGTGGCCTCCCCAATCTCCAGATATCAATATTATTGAACATTTTTGGTGCATTTTGGAGCGACAAGTTAGGAGCCGCTATCCTCCACCGTCGTGTCTTAAAGAGCTGGAGCAGGTATTAATGGAAGAATGGCTGAAAATTCATCTGGATGAAGTCAGGAAGCTGTATGATTCCATTCTTCGATGTATTAAAGCCTAAAGGAGGAGCAACTCCATATTAAATAAATTTTCTTTGAATTTAACAAGTGTTTCAATTATTTTGTCCAACCCCTGTATATATATATATATATATAACTTATATTTGTTTTTATATACTTTCTTCTAAAACGTATTTACTTTCCGAACACCTCATTACTTATAAATGTGAAAATGTAACACTAAATCCTAAAGCAATGTATGAAGAAAAGGACAAATAAATACGAAAGGAAAAAAATGATGAAAATAAATAATACATGAGAACAGATATGAGAATGAAATTAAAGAGAATGAGAAAACTATAAATGTAGAAGAAGCGAAATAAAAAAAAAAGAAGGAATTATACTAACACAAGAGAAGAAAGAGAGCGAGACTTCAGCAATGAAAGAATCCTATTAATGCGACTTCCAAATTTTCTCTTCCCACCGGATGTCACGTGTATTGATTAGGCGTTGGAAAATAGACGAAGGGGTGTCAGCAACGACTCTCTACCATCCACTTTTCCTCGTCTTCCGTGTACAGCTCACTTGGACAAGCTTTGTATTGAACGACGTAGGTCCGCCCGTCAGATGTATGCAACAAAGACTAAGTCTCTGACACGAGGTAGGGGTACGGTCGGGTAATGGGTTTTGTATGCAACAGCGAATGGTCAGGTCGAACAGGCGATAGGGGTTGTTGGCCGACTGAGGTCGAGAGAGTCAGTAGTTCGATTTCGGTTCGGATCGAACGTACAAGAAGATCAACTTGTCATTCACGTAGTGTCAGTTAGTTGATTAGAGGCCGTTTTCTAACGTTTCTTATTGATCATTGCTTCGCCATGTTTGGTCAAAATGTGCACATACGATGGGCGGGAATATAAAGCGGTATCAGAATACAAAAGTATATATATATATATATGTAAGTTGGTTTTGTCTGGCTTATACACATACACGCACACGTGCGGACGCACACACATACAAACACACACACATATACACACACACACACACACACACACATATATATATATATATATATATATATATATATATATATATATATATATATTTATATTACAGCAAAAACCAAAATTACATCACATGAGTAGAGTCTATTTCAAGCTGGTCCAGCACCAGACTATACCCATGTGAGATGTGTTTTGCTGTAAAAAATATATATGATCTGTTATAATAAAGACATTGAGATCTCTGTGGATAAGTTTAATATTTGATATTACTAGGATCCACCTCGATTATATACCAACTGATCTATTACCTGTACTATATATATATATATATATATATATATATATATATATATATATATATATGTGTGTGTGTGTGTGTGTGTGTGTGTGTGTGTGTGTGTGTGTGTGTGTGTGTGTGTGTGTTCAAGTTCAGTGTGGGAAGTTCAGTTTTGATTGTGTAACAAACGATCGAACAAAGATCCTGGTCAAAGGTTCACTGAAAGACTAATTATCAAACAAGAATTGATTATATTTATAATAAAATAATCGGTTGCGGAAGAAACCAAAATTCAGATTTATTAATCTCAAGCTTACTGGTTACAAATATCTTAAAAAAATTTAAATAGTCCTGTTAAGGAGGGACAATATTATTGATAATATTCTGAAGAGAGCCTCCAAAATTTTCATTCAAAAAGATATTTATCGTCTGCTAATACAAAGAATTGCGCGCTTCTCATACGACGTCACTGGTTGGTTAATGTATATGAATACAAAAATTCAAATATCTGGTGCCTGTCAATGTACAAAAAAAAGGAGTTACTTTCAGTGTGAGCCGATTTTTTACAAAAATGAGTTGTCAGTGATAGTAATTAAATCTATTAGCATTTTTATAGAATCTTGAAACGGGACTCCATATATATATATATATATATATATATATATATATATGTGTGTGTGTGTGTGTGTGTGTGTGTGTGTGTGTGTGTGTGTGTGTGTGTGTGTGTGTGTGTGTGTGAAGAAAAATTAGCGCGATTGGTGTCTTAGTTGCTTCTGTCCTACCGGTTAGTGTTCCTAACCAGGTAAATTTCTAAGATTTTGAAAGTTGTATTTTAAGACAGGCGCCGATATTGATATTTGCTAGATCTGCACAAGTAGCCTGCATTTCTTAACGTTTCCTTCTTGCGTTCATACAAAAACTTTTATTGATCACTTGAAATATATCGATTTCATACTATTTCTTTAAAGCAAGAGGATAAAAGGAACTTTCGCACGCAGTTAAAATATTTATATTTAATTTCTTTTTACGATTATAAGTAAATAAATTACTGTACATAAAAAATATTCGATAAATTAAAGTGAATAGAAAATTAGCATAAACAACTTGAAGATGAGAACTATAAGACATCTACCTAAGAAAAGAAAAAACTTTGGAAGGGCTGATCTCACACTTCCACTATTTCCCTGTGACCCCCTGTGTGATAAGACGTCACTGTTGTGCGTTTAAGGATTCGGACATGCATCACCCATTGGAGGAGAAAACCATCATCTTATCTAGCATGGTGTGATCCCTCGGCTACTGAGGGCCGAATCAAACAGTGGTTTCTCTTTCAAACGGGGACGCTGGTTATAATCATGCCGGGTAGGGGGCACATTATCTTTATTAAGTTTTTTCAGACACGTAGACGAAATAAAATACTCAATTATGACTATCCACTAAAAATAACATTTGAAATAATAAACCTTATCGCCAATGTCTTGAAAGGACACGGCGCAAGAAAAAGAAGACACTTTTAGACATAAGAAAACTAAAAGTGTCTTACTCAAGGACACATGGCAGAGTTGATAAAGGCGTTAGTTAGATCCAGTGACAGGACCTAAAGAGTGTGAGTTCAATACCTGGTTAAGGCGGTGGAGAACTTGGAGAGTGGATTTAACAGGAGATAACTAACTGAGATTCATTAGACATGGCACGTGTAACTAGAATAGTCTACCCCAGCGAGCGAAATAAAGGGTCCAGTTGGATATTTCATCCACCTGAAGAAAGCTGGAGCGTACAACGGCCGAAATGTTTGTTATGGGAACTTACCCATAATAATAATGGACTATTCCGTACAACATAAATACTGCTCCTCAAGAGGAAGCAGAAGTCGCAGAGTGAGTCCTTTTTGGACGACTCGGCTAGACGGTCGAACTCTCTGCCTCTGAGGCAGAGGGGAACTCTCTGCCTTTGGGCAGAGAGGAACTCGGACGAGGCTCCGCCGAAGGGCAGAGCATCGTTCGAGGTGGTTGACCACCCCGATCCCGTTTATACGGGTTCTACGGGCAATTTTTGCCCGAGCCTATGGGCTCGGAAAGCCCACATTAAACCGGCCTTGTGCCACATTCGACACACGTGGGTGTGTTGTTAAACATCGTCGCAGAGTGAGTCCTTTTTGGACGACTCGGCTAGACGGTCGAACTCTCTGCCTCTGAGGCAGAGGGAAACTCTCTGCCTTTGGGCAGAGAGGAACCCGGACGAGGTTCCGCCGAAGGGCAGAGTCTCGTTCGGGGATATTGACCAACCCGATCCCGTTTATACGGGTTCTACGGGCAATTTTTGCCCGAGCCTATGGGCTCGGAAAGCCCACATTAAACTGGCCTTGTGCCGCATTTGACACACGTGGGCGTGTTAATGAACATCGTCACAGAGTGAGTACCCAGTGACGGGAACAGTCGTTTAAACTGTTCTTTGCTTTTGAACTCTCCGCCTCGGCGGAGAGGAACTCGAACGGGGCTTTGCCGCAGGGCAAAGTGCCGTCCGGGGAGGTAAACAGTCTCTGAACCCGTGTATACGGGTTCTAATGGGCATATTTTTGGCCGAGCCTACGGGCTCGGTAAGCCCACGTTAAACCGGCCTTGTGCCACATTCGACCCGTGGAGGGGGGGTTGTTAAACATCGTCACAGTGTCAGTCAGTCAGTGACAGAATCGCGTCAGACAATTACTGTAAGACATTGGAATAGTGATACTTCGAGACAACATAGTTCTCTCTAACCTAACTTGATTGTTATTACTAACACTTTCTACGTCTTTGTAGATATTCCTATTTGTAATATATATCTGTGTTATTCCATACCTGTGTTCGAGTTATTCTTCATTGGTTCTACCTTGGACCATCACCGTGGTACAAGGAACCTGGACCATAACATTGTTGTAATAAATATGGCAACAAAGATGAGGATGATAGTCCGAGCCATACAAATAGTAATATAATAAAATAATACCGCATCTCAGAAATATAGACAGATAATGAGAAATCTTTTTTATCATCACTGTCACAAATACAACTGATGATAGATTTTGATTTCAGCCGTCTTCTGTAAATTTTTGCATAATGTTTACATGATTTAATTTTTCAGGTAAGACTAAAATTAAACCTCTTATTGAAAATCTGCCGTTGGTGTGATGGATAACGGTTATTAAATAAGAAATCGAAGAACCGAGTTCTAATTCCAGGCGGGTTCGTCACCATTCACTTACGCGTAAATACCTTGGGAAAGGTATGAATGATTCTCTCCTCCCTCTCACCGTGGGTGAAATAGCAGGCGAGACTGGATCCTATAGCCTTGGTAAAGTCTACGTTAGACTTGGTTGGCAACCAGTCTAACGTAGTATGTAACGGCAGCCTACTGCGTGAATTCTTCTTCCAACTCAATCACGAATCGAAAATAGGCAAGATCACCTAAGCGCGAATCCTAGTTGGCACCTAAGAAAGAAATCTAAAATTTAATTACTATTAAACTTATTTAAGACTTGCACAACCTTGGTGCCGTATATTTTTACCCTGTGGAACCCGTTGCTCTAGTAAGTCTAATATCTTTCTTTATATACCGTGTCACTTCAGAGCGTGGACTATCGTGCTTATCCAGAACTTCCTACCCCTTGTAGCTTTTTAGCAACATTTGACCTTTTACCATCCCTATATACTAGGGGTCGTTAAACATGGTTCGAGCAATCCCCTAAGGGAGGTCGGAGGTTCCACAGGGACGATGATGCAGAAGCAGTCGAATCGGAATCGGTGTGCGAATGACACTGAGGTAAATGTTAGTTAGTGTACCTGTATGCTGTATTCTTCAGTACAGATGAAAGGCACTGAGAATCAAAAGCCTTAGATAAATCTATCGAAATAACTTTTAACTTATTTTGATGAGACTTATTTAATACTACACTGAGCATTGCTTTTTCTTTTCTTTTCTTTTTTCAATTATTCCAAGTTGATTTTCCCTTTTTCAACTTCTAATAGTAAAATAGCATTTACGATTATAAAGTTCATTTGGCTTGCAAGTTCACCACACGTTAGACTACTGTCCTCTTCAATGGCCGCCTTCAGGATTCCGTCATTCAAGACCTGTTGTCGTCCACTGCGAGGCTCATCATGGAGAGACAAATCTCCCTACTTGAATTTTTGAAACCAACGCCTTGCAGTACGTTCATCCACAGCACTATCCCCAAACGCTTGATGCAGCTGCTGATAAGCCCAGTCTGAAGTCGTAAAGCAAACAGTCCCGAACGAGATCTCTAGATACTTCCATCCTTCTCACAGCTGTCCGGCTTATAAGTGATGGCTGGGCACGGTGCGCGTGTTTTTTTATAACGTCTGATGTTCCTACTTCCGGCTGTCGGAATTTGAAAACAATTGCTACACGCATTTCGTATATATTTCACCTTCATTCAATGACTAATCAAAAAACGGACAGAACTTTTTTTGGTTACCTTGTATATATATATATATATATATATATATATATATATATATATATATATATATATGCACATTTCATTGAATACGACAGACAAGGTGCTTTTATTTAGTTTTTTATACAATTTCGCATGCGATCTAATAATTCTTTTTTTCTTTTCAGATGTTAAATTATACAAAAACTGTCCGAATGTTCTTTTAATCCGAGCACTTTCGGCTACACATTTAGACATTTTCAAGCATAAAATATTTTAACAGTTAAATAAGAAATAGTTTGTTGAATGTATGTATTTGTAGAATGTTTTATATTTTCATAACACGGTCAAGATATTGTGTTCATGTTCATATTTCATATTATTAACTGTTGCTTTTTCTTTGTTGCTTTTATTAATAAGGCTTCCATTATTTTTAACCTTTTTTTTAGATCTCATTTAAATATTCATGGAGACATACCGGACACTATTCGTAACATATTCATTGACAACACAAATATAATAGTATGATCTACATGCAAAAATATGTGCATGAAGGATTGCTGCCTAAATAAACAAATATATATATATATATATATATATATATATATATATATATATATTCACAAATCAACGCATGCGCAGTCGATTTTCAAATTATCTGAAGATCGAGTCGTTCTTCAGGGTAAGCAAGCTGAGTGCTTAATAATCTTTATTTCTCAAGACAATGAGGTTAAGTCAACAATAGACATTTCCTCTCAAGCTTATATTCGATAGGTCTTACTAGGTCATCTGGAAGCAGCTAAATGACGTCATTCCGGGCTTGACACTGCAAAAGTGATGGATTCATAGTTCCATCTGACCGCAAATCAGCAGTTTCTAATCACGGAAATTGGGTGCCACGTTCACTAAGAGATGATAACCGAAATGGCAGTTTGAATGTGCGAACGTTTTGATTTATCGAAAGTGTAAACATGCATAACTGGACAGCGTCAAGAGAGGTGAAGAAGAGTGTTTCGTGTGTAGCAATACAAGGCTTAATCAAAACCAAAGCCGCACAATGACCACTGTTGTAGAAAAAGATTATATCTGTTAACAGCGGATAAGGGGATATGATTGTCACATACCTATATCTAAAATTCTCAAATTGTGTGTGTGTGTGTGTGTGTGTGTGTGTGTGTGTGTGTGTGTGTGTGTGTGTGTGTGATCAAATGTTGTTTGTTTCCAAAATTTTCATCCGATTTCGGTGAATTTTTTTTTGTTCGATAGATAATTAATCAGTATCTATTTTGAGTCCAAATTGGCTGGAATTTACAATTTGAGCAAAAATAAATGGCAACATCTAATGTCTGCAAAAGACAGCGTACAATCAATTTAGAGAGTTGAAATCTAACGCAAAAGATTATTAGATATTAGAAAAAAAAATTATATTATAAATAAAAATTATTGTATATTATTATTATGACGGTCCATTGAAGTGGTTCCTTTCTTATAAGATTGCGAACGCAAAAACGCAGCTACCCATTCAAATTGTTAACCCCTATTTGTGGGTGTGCTTCAGTTGCACCCAGTTGCTGTTACTAATATTGATTTTCGGGTGGGCCGACTTTAAACTTAAATGTGTGTGTGTGTGTGTGTGTGTGTGTGTGTGTGTGTGTGTGTGTGTGTGTGTGTGTGTGTGTGTTTATTTATTTATTTTGTGTATTGGGGCAGCAGATGATTATTTAAACATATATTATTAAATATAACAGACAATGTCTGTTATTTCTGATCATGTGCCGTTCTAATGTTACAATGTTTGCTTTAATTTCTGGTGATATTAGTTAACACAATAACACTCACACATACATAGAGTAAAAAGAACCTTTAGATATTAGAGGCCATCTACATTAAAACAAAGCAACAAACACTCAAAATAATTGCATTTCAAACTAGTCACAACACATTATTTTGTATCTAGACATTTGCTTTGTTATAATACTTCGGTCTATCTCGTGGCATGACGTCATGGAACCGCTTCTTGAACTTACGATCTACGTCTGCTATTCAGCGACCGTTAACGTCGCATAGCAATTTTCTACGTCAAAATAACAAAATATTATCTTTGACGTTGGATATGTTTGTTTCTGTATAACCACTCTGAGGATGGCTCATGCGAGCCGAAAACTTAGGACCAACTTTAAAATATATATTGAAATGTTGTACAATTTTTTTTTCTTTATTTTCACCAGAAATTAAAGCAAACATTTGAACATTAAAACGGCTCATGATTAGACATAATAGACATTCATTGTCTGTTATATTTAATAATAATAATCATAATAATATATATATATATATATATATATATATATATATATTTTAAATAAAAATAAAAACAGACCACTTATATATATATATATATATATATATATATATATATATATATATATAGGTAACTAAACTCGTGTCGAAAAACCTTCGAATTCGGGGTGTTGTCTTGGTTGTCGCCTATATATAGCCCGTTTTCTTTTGCCTCTTTAGCCAGCTGACCCTGACGATCTGCCTCAGTGAAACCTTGGTAGGTTTGTCTGGCTCATTAGGTTTGACTACATATATATATATATATATATATATATATATATATATATATATATATATATATATATATATATATTAAATAAAAATAAAAACAGACACTTTCGGCCCTTTTAAAGGACCGCGGATAACCAGACTTTACTTCACCGTTGTGATTGTGTTCTTCGGTGCTAAGGCTGTGCTGTCTTTTCTCCAAACGCGAGTCCTCAAATAGTTCAACTTTTGCTTCATAAAACACTTTCCAAAAATGATTTCGATTTATTCTTCTGCTCACGAACACATTTTAACCGAGCATCCCTATGTTTCTACAATAGTAGTGGATTTGTTCTTGGAGAAGGCGATCTTAGTTGACTTCTATGAAGTTCAGTGCTTATTGTTCGCTTCGTAACAATAATACCTGATGCTTTTAATTCTTCCTGTATTTCTCTCCGAGCAGTCATTCGATTTTCTTGAATTTTGTGCTGAATTCTTTTCATTGATCTGGGAGAAATAATGTGCCGTTATGTTTCTATTTCTATTTTGTTTACATTGGTTAAGCAGACGTCACGTGTATAACCTTGGCTTCAGTTTTTATATATTTATCAATGTTTAGAGTATATGATTTGTTTCAAGTCGTTTGTATTTATGTACATGTCCTCTCAGTCTTTTGAGAACATGTGTATGAATTTATTAAAAGACGTACAAGTTATTAAATAAGAGTTTTATTTGAGAAACATTTGAAATTAATATTATCCTGAGATTCTTCTTGTCACATCTACTTAATGAAACTCGCCATTAACATCGATGGCTGCTTCGATACGAGATTTGAAACGTTGACATAACTGAATCAGATCACCTTTATCTATGTGGGATATTGTTGTGGGGCAGACCCTTTTACACAAGATGTACTCGTCCAAAGTATACTTATACTGACAGAGAGAATACTTGCGGGTTGAGATACGTTGAGTCAGGGTGAGAGATACGGAGACAGTACACAGGGTGTTCACAGAGAGTTATACGAGAGTCCAGCGAGAGAGATAATTACGGCTTCACTTACAGAGACTTGTACATATAGTTTCTACTAACCCGCATTCCTGGACTACTAATCTTCACTTAAAGTCTGTATTCTTACGTTTAATACACTTATTTTTTATCTCAATTACTGGCGTTGTTTATTTATTTGTGCAGGATTCCATTCCCGGAATCCACAACAGATATTATGCGAGTTATGGCGGGATTCCGAGATGTTTTAGTCTTATAGAGGCGTTGACTAGCTTCTCTCGCGACTACGCCGCATACGTATTAGTCCAGTGGATTCAGATCTTGAGCGGTAGGAGGCCATATGTTGGTGTAACTCGGGTCATCTTAGCTTTTTGAGACAACGTAGAGTTTTATTGGTAGGTGTACTGTATTCCTTTACTTACGCTCTCTATTGTTTGCCTGACAACCCTCTCCGACACATCCTTAGTCAGCAGCATTAACCCTTAAACCCTGTGGAAAGAAGTCAGGAGGCCTGCCATGCCCCTCTTTGCTCACGACTCTCAAAACCATCAGTTTCCAGAAACTCTTTGTTTATAACCTTTGAAACGTCCTTGGATGTATCTGCATAACCATCTGTCATTCCTTCGCTTGATCTTTTGATCCTGATCAAAGTTTTTGTCTCATTCAAGCTCTTGATATTTCACCTTACACAACAAGCACTTCTCTCAGCTATTTCCTATACATAGTTCAACAGATTCTGGTCTGAAGGGCTAGGAGGCTATATTGTAATTCATCCAATCTTGGTTCAATTGGCTTTATGAGATAGCAGAGACTTGTTGGTAGGTGTACAGTTTTCCTTTGCTCACTCTCTCCATCCAAGGTCTCACAACCATCTTCAATACCTCCTTATAGCCAGCAGCATTGACCCTGAAGAAATAAGTGAGGAGGTATAAAATATAACTTTGTTGTTTTTTTTATCTTATGAAATATCATTGCTCAGGACACCCAGAACCATCACAGTCGCTGGAAACTTTGTGTGCGTGACCTTTGAAACGTCCTTGGGGTCACTGCATAACCATCTGTCATTTCTTTGGTTGACCTTTTCAGCCTGATCAAAGTTTTTCTCATTAGAGAAAAAAGCAATGCATTTCAGAACCTTGTTATTTCAACTTGCTCAACAAACACTTTGTACGGATCATATGTATTTTGTCTTTGCACACACGAATTGGCTTCTCCGTAACATATTATCATATCTTTGTATCAAAACCTCCAAATGCACAATTCTTCCGACAGAGTGTCCTGAAACCTTGACCTCCTAAACAATGGCGTTATTTTACTTCCTAGGCTGCGTATCAATAATTGTCTGCACCTTACGTACAGACTTACGGGTTCTGGTGGTATTAGAACCCTTACAAGGCGCTTTACGTTTGGCTACTGCTGGAGAATCCCCAGCAGAGAATACATCTATTTGCGAACTTTGACAACAAACTGCCTCGCAACTTTCAGGAAGCGAGCAATCGCCATGCGCAGACTTTGTGATTATACCGTACCTTTTCATTTGCTGAGTTAGCTTGATGTCTGTCCTCATTTACCTAAAAAGAAATGGTAACCAGAACTAGTTAGAAAAAGTTCCAGCGATTAACAAATGTGTCCTCGAAGAACTGATCAACCCTGTATTTGTGTTTAGTATATTGTGTTGTGTACATGGTCGATTTGTCAGGAAGGATACTTCCTGAGGTTATCGGTCTGGAGTGGGAGATCCGCAGCGTGCGGCACGTTTGGAAAGTGCCTGAAAACCATACTACTGGTTGACCCAGGCCCTGTGAGTGACACTAGGTAGATGGTACCCCTGGAAGCCGTCGATCGCCATCAGCCGAGTTGCAAACATTGATGACAAGAATTTTGAGAACAGCAGGATAGAATATGCGCAAAAAAGACGTACAGGCAGATATATGAGAGACATTAAACAACTCCCATTACGCGGGTCGAAGGAGTCTTAGATGTGATCAGTCCCCGGTGGTCATACATGTACAATCTGTCATAAAGTGTGTCGATCAGCCAGTGAACTCACACGACATTTCTACAGTCAGTATCCATAGAGGCAAGCTGCATCAAGAAGACTGACCTGTCAACAAAGTGGGAAGGACTGTGGGACTCTTGGAGGTTATAAAATCCATTTGAGATGTCATCAGCAACGAAGTGATATGTAAATTTTGTGACAAATTAAGAAGGTTTGAGTGACAGAGATAGTCTTACTCGGCCATGAGTTGACTTCCACCACACACACACACACACACACACACACACACACACACACACACATATATATATATATATATATATATATATATATATATATATATATATATATATAACATTTTACCTATATAACATTTTTTCGAAAATGCATATGGCACCCTGCTTCTCTTTATTTTTACCAGGATGCTTAAAAAATGCATTGAACTCACAACTCTTTGGGTCCTGCCCTGTCCTCTCACTGGATCTAACCAACGCCTGTATCCACTGGAGAAGTTGATGAGGTGAATTAACTGATAACTAACATCCATTAGAACAGTCTATCCCAGCGAGCGAAATAAAGTGTTCAGTTCGACATTCCAACTGCCTGGAGAAGGTTGGAGCGTACAACAGCCGAAACATTATGATAAACCTAAACCAGCCCTCAAAAATCACCTAAACCTTTAAATACTTCGTTCTCTAACATCCGTGGCATTAGAACCAATTTCTGCAGTGTGGAATCTTTCCTCATTGCAAACTGCCCGGATATACTGGCTCTATGTGAGACCAATCTTGACTCCTCTATCCCTTCCTCTGATCTCTCGATCCCTGGCTACCTTCTTCTCCTCAGAAAAGACTCTCCAACCCACATGCATGGCCTTGGTGTCTACGTCAAGGACCATCTAGCTCTGGCTAGAGAGTTCTCTCTCGAATCGCCGGACCATTCGTACTTGTGTCTCCGGCTATCTCTTCTCAATGCTCTCTCTCTCTCTCTCTCTCTCTCTCTCTCTCTCTCTCTCTCTCTCTTATTTGTCTTTGGTGATTTTAACGCCCATCACAACAAGTGGCTTAAGAATGCTACTACCGACCTCGCAGGCATTCATACTCTCAACTTTTCAGTTTCTCAATCCCTCACACAGGTAATTGATTTCCCCACGCGTTTTGCTTACAACCGGGACGATAAGGCCTCTCTCCTCGACCTGTGTTTTACCTCCATCCACGAGTCTTGTAGTGCCACGCAACTCTGTCCTCTTGGTAACTCCGATCATGCTGTAGTGTCTGTTAGTATCTCCTTCAACCCCACCTCCTGCGAAGAGCCTCCTACCACCAGAACCTCGTTCTGCTATCAACGAGCTGACTGGGACTCGTACCGTGATTTCCCCCACGATGTCCCCTGGGATGCTGTATTTAAGCACCCCGTTCAAGAATGTGCTTTAGAGGTCTCTTCCTGGGTTAAAGCTGGAATTGACGCTTTCCCTCAAGGAAATTTAAGGTCGAACCACGCTCCTCCACTTGGTTCTCCGCTGCTTGCTCAGCCGCCATTGCCCATAGGAACCACTTCTTCCACCTATTTCGTAGCGATATGTCCGACTGCAATAGACGCCTATTTGCCTCCGCCCCTAACAAGTGTAAGCGTGTCCTCAACGAAGCTAAGTCACTATTGGCTACTCGGATAAAGGAACGTATTGCATCTCGCAACTTCGGCTCCAAGGATTATTGGCGTCTCTGCAAGAGCGTTCTGATCAATAGCAAACCCTCCATTCCACCCCTGTTCAATAAATTTGAGGTCCTGACCACCTCTGCCGACAAGGCTGAATGCTTTGCTCGGAAATTTTCTTCAAATTCAACGCTTGACTCTTCTGAGGTACCTATGCCCGATTTCCCTCCCAGAACTGAGGCCCTTTTGAGCGGATTGCACATATCCCCGTGATTGGTATTGGGCCTTTTCTCTAACTTAGATCACCACAAGGCTACTGGTGGAGATGGGATACCAGCCATTGTCCTGAAGAAATGCGCGCCTGAATTGGCGTCTGCCCTCTCTAAATTATACAACTACTGCCTCAAGGAGTTGTTTTCCTGACTGCTGGAAGTCCTCATCCATTGTTCCTGTTTTTAAGAACTCTGGTGACCCCTCCGACCCTTCTAATTACCGTCCTATCAGTCTCCTACCCCTCTTCGGCAAAGTCTTCGAAGCCCTTATCAACACCGAAGTGATTAATTACCTTATATCCCATGATCTGCTCTCAGACAAGCAGTATAGTTTCCGCTTTGCCCGATCTACAGCTGATGTGCTTACAGCCATCACTGAATTTGTCTACGAAGCTATTCATAATAACGGTGAAGCTCGTGCCGTGGCCCTAGACATCTGCAAAGCGTTTGATAGGGTTTGGCATACCGGCCTTCTTCGCAAGCTTCAGGTTTATGGTATTACAGGTCGATTGTTTGACCTAATACAATCATTCCTGTCAAACCTATCCCACTAACGCAGGTGTTCCTCAAGGCTCCATCCTAGGCCCTACTCTGTTCCTTATATTCATAAATGATCTTCCTGACGCCATAGATTCCCAAGTCGGCATCTACGCGGATGACACCACAATTTACTCCTGCCTCAAAAACAAATCTAGTGATGCTGACAATGTTAACCTGGCAGTTTGTCTCGAAAAGGACCTACAATCGGTTGTGAACTGGGGCAAGAATTGGTTGGTTAACTTTAACGCCTCTAAAACAAAACTGCTCTCTATTAACCACCACATGTATCCATCCCTGCATCCCATTAGAATGTCTGAAGCCCAACTTCTCGAGAGCTCCTCTCTGCGGCTGCTCGGTTTCACGCTCTCCGCTGACCTGAGATGGAACAAATACATCGAGTCAATTGCTTCATCCACCGCAAGGAAGGTTGGCTCCCTGTGCCGGGCCAGGCAATTTTTCTCCCCGGAATCGATCCTCCAAATCTATAAATCAACCATTCGCCCTTCCATGGAGTATTGCTGCCATATCTGGAGCCCCTGCTTTTTGCCTCAGGGTTCTTGATAAGATCCAGAGACGGATATGCAACGTAATTGGCCCTGATCTGTTATCTCGTCTGCAGTCGCTCTCTCACAGACGCGATGTTGCCTCGCTCTGTCTTTTTGACAAATACTTTCACGGTAATTGCTCCGATGAGCTGCTTTCGCTGGTTCCCAGGCCTCATGAATTTAAGCGTCCTACGAGGCTGGCATCCCGTTCCCACCCCATCACTGTTGAAACTGTTAGATGTAGACGTCTCCAACAGCTTCGTGTCTCGCACCTCTCGCCTGTGGAACTCCCTTCCTTATTCCTGTTTCCCTGACAAATATAATCTCCAACTATTTAAGTGTAACGTCAATCGACATCTCCAGTTGCCTTGATCTATCCACTTCCCTTCTCCACATCCTTTCCCCTTTCATTCCTATCTCCTCTCGCTCCAAATCTTCTGTAACCCCCTTGCCTTGATCGATCCACGATCTTTCTCCACATCCTTTCCTTTACCACTCCTATCTGCTCTTCCTCCAAACCTTCTGTAACCCCTTGCGTGCTAGTGGCTTCCAGCCTTGCTTGGGGTGAAAAGCTTAAAAAATAAATAAATAAATAAAAAATAAAAAAATAAATAAGGCAACAAAAATGAGGACAATAGTCCGAATAATGTAAATAGTGTTCATGATTCTGTGCTCCCTTGGCATCTTTCTCGGTGAGTAACAGAGTTTTTGTAAGGCTTCTAGAGAATTGAAGTTCTTCCTATTAAGAGAAAGTTGCAGTGATCGAAATAAATATTAAACCGGAAGTGCAAAATCAGAATTGGCCAGTGGCACGGTGGACATTAATAAGACAACAGAAAGTAGATCAAATATTTATCGTCCATCTTTGTGCGTCAATTTGTGATAACCCTAAAGAAATAGGTCAAGAATAAAACAAAAAAAAAAAACGAAATAAATTTTATGGTCGAGTTTTTCAAAATTTTAGCAAGCATCTGTTCTATTTAAACAGATATTTTCTTTAGAAATATTTGCAGATCAGTATAGGATTTATCCGTAAGCCCACAAGAACATAATAAGGCAAAAGGCTTAGTTTTAAGCGTAAGTCCCAAGTCCCGCACATAGGAGTAAAAACTTCTCAAACTAACTCTGCATTTCTTACTATGGCTTGAGTGGCATACCAATCAGACACATCAAAATATGTACAATATATATAAGGTATATAAATATTTATGCATATTGGCTATATATGAATATTATCACGTGTAAATATAAATATATATATGTGTGTGTGTGAGTGTGTGTGTGTGAAAGAAAGAAGAAAGAAAGAAAGAAAGAAAGAAAAGGAGAGGAAAGTGAAGTAAAGATGTTCAAGGTAGAAACGAGGAACAAACAACCAATCAAACACGAAAATACAAACAAAAGTAGAGGAAAGTGAAGTCAACAGAGATGTTCAACTAATAAACAAAAACGAAAGAAAAATAGATAGTGGAAAGTGAATCAGGACAGATGTTCAACGTAGAAGCAAAAAAAGAAAGAAAGAAAGAAAGAAAGAAAGAAAGAAAGAAGGAAAAAAGGAAAGAAAGAAAGGTGGAGGAAAGGGAAGTCAACAAATATGTTCAACTAAGAAGAGAAAACTAAAGATAGAAAAACAGGGTACAGAAAAGTGAATCAGTAGAGATGTTCAAGGTAGAAACGAAAAAGAAAGAAAGAAAGAAAGAAAGAAAGAAAGAAAGACAAGCCTACCTAGCTTTGCCTGGCTCCTTGGGATTATCTTAGGTTTTGCTCTACTTAGTGTATTGAGCACTTTACGTAGTTGTCTTTTTACACTTTTGGGCTTTTTTTTCTTTGGACTAGGAGATTGAACACTGGACGATTTTTTCCGCCTTGGTTTAATGTTCTTGGTTCTATCTTTTTTTATACCCCATTTTTCCTCGACTACCGATAACAAAGACTGCTTGTCTTTCTCTTCACCTTCGCAAATGTTGAAAATGTATTTCTGGAGAATAACGTTTTTTAAGAAAAGAAACCTTTATAATTAAAGTGCCCAATCTTAAGAAATGCTGTATTATTAGCAAATAATTCAAATATAATATTCAACTAATCTTGCTATCGCAGATTTTCGCTCACCTCTCGTCAGTGATGGGGGTAGAATTAGACATATTTTTATTGGCTGACGTTGACTGACATATGTCAATAGGAACGGTCGAAATCCGAACAAGGTCGGAATGTGCGTGTCACAACGCTTTCAAGGAGGTGGACTGACTCGTCTTGAATCAGGTCGGGTTTGCTGTTGGAGCCGATCAATGCAAAACTCGAAATCGGCGATGAAGACAGTGCATCACTTAAGACCACCCTTCATGCATCTAAAATGTATTATCCAACTATCATAGATCATCTTAAGAACGATATTATTGTTAATAGGTTGACGTAAAAAAATAGCGTCTTTTTTATAAAATTAAGTACCGTCTGTTACTAAATTACATATCTGTGAATAAATCGAGCTTAACTAACTAAACTTCTGACTAACGGTTACCATTTCTATGATACTTTGAGTTGAACATAGAATTTTACGTTGTCTTACCCCTCTTTCTATCACTCTGGCTCTCTCTCTCTCTCTCTCTCTCTCTCTATATATATATATATATATATATATATATATATATAAAGATTAATGGTCAAAGTTGAATCAGACCAGGGATCAGTAGTATTAAAAAGTGCTCAATACACGTGATAAAAAAATAAGTAAAAATAAAAATAACGTGTAGAGCTTTTAAGTTTAGAAATCAGGAAGTCAACTAAAATGTGCGACCACGGTTTCGACCTGTCAGTCTTTTCGGGCGATACTTTTAAAATAACGTTTTAACGCTTTATTTTTTAAAAAAACACAGAGAACGCTGCATAATTATCATCCAAAAAAATAACAGGCGTATGATGATTGAAAGTCAGGACATAAGATAATTTACAAATAGATTCAGTTGATTTCGCTACCTTAGTTTCAACGTTACGGTATTCTCAGTCGATTTTTATCAATTGACCTCCCAACGCTTTATTTAAAAAAATAAAGCTTTGCGCGGTCATTTGATAAAAACCGCCTGAGGATACCGTAAGTTTGAATCCAATGTAGCGAAATCAACTGATCTCCTAATTTTGAAAGTATATATATATATATATATATATATATATATATATATATATATATATATAGGAGTCTGAACAATGAATGACTGTTCCCTCAGGCAGGACCCGTGCCTTAAGCAACTATTGAACCCCAGATTCAAAGCAGATCTCAAGTGTAACTCGTACATACGATCCATCGCTAAAGGTGTAGGAGTAATGTGTACCGGTCCATCATGTACCTGACACATCGTGCTATCCTCTATTTTTACAAGAGCCAGATCAGGCCTAAAATGGAGTACTACTGTCATATTTAGGCCGGAACTGCCAAATCCTCACTTTCCAGTTTCGATAGAGTCCGAAAATTTCTGCGTGGCTTTGTGGGTGACAAATAATATTCCACCCTCCAATCACTATTTCGCAGACGATATGTGATAAGCCCCTCAAGGCTCTATAGATACTTCCATGGAAAGTGCTCGGACGAAATACATTCCTTAGTTATCACAGTTGTAACCTTCATGGCTAGGACCTGGCTTGCTACGCACATAGTAGCAAGCCACCCACATTCCCTCCAGATTCCATTGGTGAGAAATGTTCCACTCAAGCAACTTCGTCCCACGAGCCACTGCCCTATGGAACCAAATCCCAACAGGATGTTTCCTCGATCACTAAAATCAACCTGTTCAAGGCTAGGGTTATCTGTTATCTTCCACTCCTATAGACACAAATCATCTCCTAACATAACCCACTACCTCGAGTGGAGCCCCGCACCTTGTAATGGGTGAACCTTACTGTAAAAAAAAATCACATTTAGTGGACATTAAGGTAATGAGATTTTTATATGAATTGTCTCAATAGTCTATCATATAACTGTTGAGATCCTCCATCTTTGTGGGCCTATTATATTGAATATCAGTTTCAAGTTGGGCCACAAAACTCACACCGGACCTCAAGTGGAACTCGTATATACGATCCATTGTTAAGGAAGCAAGTAAAATGATCAGCACTCTGTATCAATCAAATAAGTACCCGACGTCTCCTATCCTCTTCTGTTGCAAGAGTCAGATCATGTCAAAAATGCAGTACTGTTGCCTTATTTGGGCAGGAGATGCCCAGACCTCACTCTACAGCCTTGAGTTCAAAAGCATTTCCAAGCCCTTGTGGGTGACTAATTATTATCCACCCTTTAACCCCACTCCCACAGATTGGATGTGGCAAGCCTCTCGCTTCTCTACCACTACGTCCTTGGAAGGGGCTCGGACAAACTACATTCCTGGTTCCGGTGTGTCAAACCTGCACAGCAAAAACACGCCATTCCACTTACATAGTAGCAAACCACCCACACTATCTCCGTATCCCATTGGTGAGAAATAAGTTCCACTCACGACTTTCAAGAGGATGTTTTCCCGATCACTACAATCTTAACCTGTTTAAGTCTAACGTTAACCGTCATCTTCCTCACATACAACTGTGTCTCTTACTCTGTTACGCTCTACCTCAAGTGGCATTGTACAGAGTGAACCTCACTTTAAAAAAAAGAAATTGTCCACCATTATCGAAATCTTTTTTTCAACCATCTATCCAAAACAACTTGTATATAATCAGTCAGTTATGCGCCATGCGTGATATACGCTTAGGCGATCATGTATCTTTCGATACATGACTGACGAGGCAAATTTTTTTCCCGCAGTAGGTTGCCGTTTCTTTCAACGGTAGACCAGGCTATAGAACCCGGTATGTCCTGCTATTTACCCATAACTGGGTGGGGGGGAGAAGAAGATGATTCATGCCTTTCCCAATGGTATTAGCACATAAGTGAATGTTATAGATTCGACTGAAATTCGAACTCGACTCTCCGATTCCGCAATCCGAGCCGCTATCCATTACGCCGAGCCGATATCCTATATATATAACGAAGTATAATACGTTTTCTAATTCATTAGGTTTGATTTTAAAGCATTTGTCGCTCATCAAGTCAGTCGGTTCTCAATGTTACGCATTTCGTCCAGAAACGAAAGTTCATCATACTAATTATCATTAAAGAAGCTGTTCCCGTTGGCTTTCAGTGGGAGAGAAGCAGAATAGAGAAAGGAAGGTAGTGTGCTGAGGGCTTGATTCATTGAAACTAGGAAAGGTATGTGGTATGAGTGTTGTCTGGCAGGACGCATAATGCAACCTGCGTATAAATGATTCATGTCCACTTCATTTGCGACCCACCGCAAAGGGAATCCTCTTTTATTCTGTTATCTGTTGTTTTTTATTTTTAATTCCGCAAACGAGATATTTCTGTACGACCTGGCCAAACGCCAAAGAGAGAGAGACAAAAGAACTGAGCTCATGTTTTATTTGGGCGCTAAACGTGTGGGAGAAGGATACATAAACCTGACGAGATGAAAGGGGGAAAGAAATTCTCTTTGTCCCTGAGGAAGCAAATTAAACAAAAACGATGTCGCTGTTTCACGAAGCGGAGATCATTTTACAACAGGATTTTCGCTAAAATTTGCCACGTTATTGCTATAAGGATTCTGGTAGATACCGTTAGGGATTGAGTGACACCAAATCTCGCCAATCCCACATTGATATCGTGAGAACTGTATTCAAATCACTACATCGTTCATTATGGCCTCTTCGCTGTTGAGATAATTCAAAATTTGTCAGACATGACATCAATTCTTATTTTTCAGATTATTTCGTCCTAAGGAAAACTTGTTTTTCGTTTGTTTGTTGTTGTTGTTTTCGTTTTTTGCTGTTTTTCTGTTTTGTTTTTTTAATTACCAACCAAATAATTTTTTACCAAACAAATATTTAATTTTAAATTACCAATCAAATAATTTTCAATTACCAACCAAATACTCTTCCTCTGAACAGAGAAAAGACATTCTTAATAAAATGTATATACAAAAAACATTTTCAGTAAGACATCTATTTTCTAATGCTCTTATTCTCATTATGCTAATTTTACTTAAATTCCCTACTGTGGACATATTTTTCCGAGGGTTCATCGTGAGAGAAACATTTAAATCATTTTTTTAAATATTTATATTAATAATAATAAAAATGAATTCAACAGGCTTATTTTTTAGCTTTTTTAAATAATTCAGTACAGTTTTAAGAAAATCTAATTTAAACAGATTATTTTGACATATTTAGATAACTCCACAACTTATTTGGCTTCATTCTAATAATTTGTAGTAATGTGAAATAGCAAGCGATGACAATGCTTACTATTAAGAACGTTGTAAATTTTCTGACAACTAAATTTTGACAAATATAAATTCTTTCTTTACAAAGACGATGAATTTAAAAATAATAATTCAACTGAAATATTTTCAATTTCAATTAAAAATAAATAATGCTGATCGTTTGATAAATGCCAATTGTCCGTAGTTAACGTAGCTACGTCTATAGTGGCTAATATCAACAATTACCTTACGAATTGAAGAGGAACAATATAGTACTGTACAAGCACACTATCAAATCTTATACTGTAAAATATATATACACTCTAAATATATGTACACTCTAAATATATGTACACTCTAAATATACACTGTTTTGTGTTACTGTTAAATTAACCCTCTCCCGCTTACTTCTCTTCCTCAAGACGACATGGTTATAGAAAATGATGAATATAAAGCCACTTAAATCTACTGGAATATAAAAAATGGTAAAAGCCATGAACTAATAAGCTACACGTGTGGTTACACTGATGAAAATAAAGTGACGTCCGCCAACTAGCGATAAGCCCACGAAGCAACGGTGTGTATCCAGGGTCAACACAACTCTGTCCATAAAGCTCAGAACTTACAAACTGAGTCGGCTGATACAGATTTTGTCCGTTGTTTCCGATATCCATTAGAATGAGGTCCGTTAATACCGAGTTATGAGTATATATGCTTTTAAAAATTATTATGTATATTAAATGTTGTGGTGTCCTCCCTCTAAGAGTCTATGTTAGACTCTTCCGCCTACTATAAGTTTAGTAGGAGAGAAGGAACAGGAAACAGTGATTGGATTGAGTGCTAGTTCATTCGCTACACACTTACTAGTCGTGTAATACTCTTCTGGTGTACTTAACCATTTACTTGGTCACAACATTAAATTAAGCACTTATGATGTAGATTCTGTTATATATGTATCATATATAAAAGGTGTTTTAATACTGCGCGCTTTTTTGTTCCACTGATGTAATAATAAAAAATTAAGATTTACGCGTATTCATAAAAGGGTGTTTTGTCCTCATCCAGTGTTTATACCAGTAGCATTTGGTGTTTCTTGTCAGAGATCAAATAGAAATTGCAACATTCTCGAACTTTTATTTTTACTATATTTATATTATTCGAATATTCTTACTGATTTCAAGATTTTTAACATTGAAATAGTATGAATGTTTTACATTTCCTCAAGGTTTCTTTTTATTAAGATCATTGCAAATGCCCAGTAACATGTTTTATAATTTGCTTATATTCTAACAAAATATGTGGAGTTTCTATTCTCTTTCAAATTTATTCCACAATTTGCTGGAACAGCACCTCGCAGATTTGGGATTCAGTGACCGATTTGACTCGCATTATCTCATAAAATTTTATTTCTTCTAAGAGCGCTTCTGCTTGTGCCTATACCATTGGTTTGCATAGTAAGCGTATACTTATATTTTCTGTTTTGTTTTTAGGAATGATGGCTTAGGGAATTTAACACACACCGAACATATCAAAGGCAAGAGAGAAAAAAAAGAAAAAAATTTACTAAGAGCTCCAAAGGCGAGGAAGTTGTGGGGAGCCATGATTTCTCACGTCCAGAAGGGTCATGACACATAGAGGAAGAAGAATATCTAATCTTTTTTATGGCAGTGAGTGTTAGTATATCTACTCAGAGATGAAGAAGAGGCTTGAAGCGTCAGAAAAGTTGTTCAACTTAGCAATGGATCCTGTTCAGTACCTAGATGGATCTCCGCTTAGAAATACCTGGCACTGTAATCATGGATATGCGGGTGGTTTAATGGATAATGGCTTGGAATTCTTAATCGGAGAGCCGGGTTCCAATTCCCGTTGGGCTCGTTATATTCACTTATGTGCAAATACTTTCGATAAAGTTATGAATTCATCTCTTCTCCCCCTGCTGTGGATTAAATAGTAGGAATTGTATCGGTAAAATAATTATGGTTAAAGTAAGTTTTCCAAGGATATCGTGTGAGCAACGTCGAACTTTTAAGGAAAATAAGAACCACAGAAAAACATACTTACAATTCGAAAAAAATTCTTCAGACACAGATGAGGAAAGACGGCATTGAAAATTTAACACTCGCAGGACAGATTAGAGGCAAGAGAAGTGTGATAAACGAGTAGCCTACTTAATGAGTTTGGGTGAATGGATGACAAAAACAAAGAAACAAGCGATGGAGTGTGGGCAAAAGTTAGTTAAAACAACAAATGTCAGAAAGATGTGGAGAGCCATGACCATCGACACACGAAGAAGGATAATAAGTATCATTAAATTGATTGCTTCCTGTGATTGGAAAAAGAGGCAGTATTGCTGTGACATACGTAAATTATCTGTTCATTTTTGACGGGTACTATGCTAGTAATACTAAATATATATATGGGTTCTTATATCCCACCAATTATGGTATATATGCGCAACTGTCGCAGCCACGAAGCAGATTAAATTTGTGCAATACTGTAAACCTTATAGAAAAGAACAAATATGACTTGAATGTTTTTAATTGTATTATTTACTGATAGTTCGCCTAACATAAGGCACAAGAGCACCTCAAGTTGGGTTAGATTTTTGTAAGGGGTTTTGGAAGGGTGTTAAGAAATACGTATTTTAAAGATATGTAAGATAAACATCGGTGACTTGAAGAGACCATGATTTTAGTTGTCATAGAAACATCTACTCGGGAGTCCGTTCCAAAAAGAAACAGTCCAGGGGAAGATGCCGTCTGAGTGGAACTTGCTCTTTATCTCTTTACAAATTTTAAAACGAATGAGGGAAAAGGGCATAAAGAATTTAACACTTATAGAACCGACTGAAGATAGCAGAAGCAGATGAATAGTGATTAGTTAACTTGGTGAGTTTGTGGAAATGAATGGCAAAATATAGAGCGATGGTTAGAACTTAAAAAGTTACTTAAAGAAATTAAAGGATAAGCTGATAAGGTCAGACACGTTCTCCCACGTCTGAAACAGCATGACACATAAATGAGGATTCGTATTCGCGGAAAATATTTCTGATTAATAATTGTTCGCAAATTTCAAGATCGCTTTGGGGCATTCTTATACTATTAAGCAGTAATGTGTTCTATATTATAATCTTTCTTTCTTTGATCAAAAGTCTTCCAACAACTTAGTATTTCATTAGGGGGTCACTGCCAGTGTTTCAAAGATTATTAGTTCGAATGTTACCAAATCACTGGATTATTAAAATTGCACTATTTGCAAATATGCTGATGAGTGAGCGAAGCCCGAAAACTGAAACAGAAATCAGAGTTTTTAAAATAGGCTGGAAATTTCCCAGATATTCTGGCTGTAGAGATTGTCGGGATTATTTCCTGTGCCCTAAAAATAATTACTATTTTCACTTTCATATTCTACATACTTTCTGGATTTCTCGGGTATGGTCCTTTATTTATTTTCATTGCTTCTATTTTTCCAGGCTTCGTCTGTTAATGTAACGGCTGATTTCTTCTTGAAAGTTTAGCGATTGCAATATCTGATGAATAGTCCTGGACACAGTGAATGTTTGAAAAACCGGATATCAAAATTGCTGCAACTGTGAGAAAGAGAAAAAGTAAAACAATAAGGAGAGAGGATAAAGTGACGAGAAAAATAAAAAGAATAACCACGACATTCTACACGTACGCATATGAGCACGAACATGCACTCGCACAATCACACACATACACTATGAATAGAAAAAAGTCAACCTTGCACCAATGAAAAGTGCATATATAAAAGAAAAACGAGAAATATAAACAATAAATTGCTAATAGTCTCTCGACGTAGTGGTTGTTGGAGGGTTCGTCTACGAAACACTAGGGTCGGGATCATGAAGGTAACATCAAGCAGCTAAGTGACAAAAATTATATTTGTATTTTATATATATATATATATATATATATATATATATATATATATATATATATATATAATAAATACGAATATCAATGTATCACTCTGTCACACGTTTTCAATTAAAGGGAAACAACTCTCTAACTTTCAATAGCTCATGATAGATTCTCAAGTTTTCATTATTGCGATTGTTTTGTACGTAATTTTTTGCGAAAAAGTCTTTATACGATGACAATTGTTATAACTTGGACATAAATTTAAGAATAATTGAAATTAATTGCAAAATCCAGCGAAAGTCACACAGGAAATAAAAATAATTGTTTGTACGGAAAGTAAGGACCTACGTATATAAAATTGTCTTTAAATTAAGTGGTGGCAGAAGAATTATCGTTGAACTTTTGAAAGGTATACTTAAATATTAATGCAATACTTGAATGCAGTGATCAGTTTTGAGTTCTGTAGTTTATTGTTGCCTATCGCATACAGGCACAGTATGTCTCGCAAAAAGAAATCTCTGCCAACAGAGAACCAGATTGCAATCAGAAGAGCCAAGGCTGCAGCGAGAAAAATCCCGTGGAAAACCCTGATCAACCAGCAGCCAGGTGAGCTTCCAGTGCTGAGAATATGCAAAGACAGGGACTCTCAAACAAGCCAAAGGCCCAGTCAAGAGACCGCCGCAGGAGTTAGCTTAAATAGTTTAATTAATCTAGCATATATATATATATATATATATATATATATATATATATATATATATATATATATATATATATATATATATATATATATATATATATATATGTATGTGTGTGTGTGTGTGTGTGTGTGTGTGTGTGTGTGTGTGCGCGCGCGTGAGTGTGTGTGTTCGTATTTCAAATTATAAATATTGCATCAAGAACGGTTTACGACCATATGACGTTAAAACAGCTGTCCCAATACGATTACATAAGTTAAGCAACATCGAGCTTGGTCAGAACCTGGATGGGTGACCGCTTGGGAATACCACGTACTGGAAACTTGGGTGTGCGTATGGTGTACTGGATGACCCTTTGGAATTGTTAATCAAAGATCCTAGTTCTAATTCCAGCCAGGATGATTCTATTCACTTAGGTTCAAATAATCTTGGGAAAGGTATGACTCCACTTTTTCTCCCCCATCTATGGGTCAATTAATAGAATTTGAATCAGTAAAAATCATTATTGTCACCAAAAAATTCTTACAATCTGAAAATATTTTCTAGCTTTAAATAACCTGAAAAAGGTTGATAATCCGTAAGAAACAAATCAATTGTTTAACAATGCATCAAGAACGCATTGAAGAATGCCAACATTATACCATAATACTCAGAAAAACTAGCTCTAGATAGGTCATCCCGGAGTGCACAATGTCGAAAGAGACTATCAACAGAATCATGTTCTACGTGAAAAACTCAAGAGAGATATCCATAAGGGTGTTGTTGATAATAAAGCTTTAACCATAGAACACCAGAGAAAGTCATTCATTACAGGTTATGTGGCATATATGTCACAAGAACCGCTGCTTTGGGGGATCGATTCCCAAGAGGATGCTTCCCCGATCACTACAATTTTAACCTAAGTTTAGAGACAACTTTTACCTTCCCAATATATACCCATAAACTATACCTCTTACTCTGTAACCCTCAAACCTTGAGTGGTTCTTGGGTTTTATACAGGGTGGACATCACCATAAGTTAAAAAAAGCACAGAGAAAAAAGACGCCTAACGTTAAAACATCTGAGCAATTTTGTCCAAAAGAATTTAAGACGACAGCAGGATGGCTCATATTTGAGGATGAATAATTTACGTTGTAACCAAGAAAGGGTTACTGAATGAGGAATAACCAAAACGGAGGCTGGAAATGAAATGGTAATCTTCATAACATCAACGAAATACAATGCTCGCCAGCGGCGTGAAATAGGTAAACCACTGCTAGTGGTGGACTACTTAGACAGCATATTAGCCCTACTTCCAATAGTGTACAACGTATTTTTGTGGATAGGGACATACCCATTAGTGTTCCTACCTACGGTATATAACATCCCCTTTTTAGATTTACTCTGTACAGAGTCAATATCTCATGCTTGTCGCCAAATTTTTATAAACTTGTAAGGGTTACTGAATGAGAAATAACCAAAACGGAATTTGGAAATGAAATGGTAATCTTTATAACATCAGCAAAATACAATACTCGTCAGCGGCGTCATTTAGGTAAACCACGGCTAGTGGTGATCTACTTAGACAGCATGTTACCCCTACTTACAATAGTGTCCAACGTATTCATGCGGATTGGGACATATCCAATACTGTTCATAGGTACGGTATAAAACACATTATATATATATATAGTAGGGATGCAAAAGCAGGTATAAAATAATGAAAAACAAAACGTGATGTATTGATTATACAAGCATATCACCGATAACATATCGTTGATATGCTCGTAATAATAGATCAATCCCTCAAATGTTCAAACTGTTTGCCTCGTCATTCACACACTCCTCTTCACTCTTCTTATTATTTATTTAAAAATAAAAGTTACAATAAATGTATTATAATAAAAATTATGAAAATAAAAACATTAAAAATAATTTTAATGAATTAAATGAATAAATTAAATAAATCCTAGAATGACTATTATAATACTGGTAGTACTGGTATAATACTTAGTGTATACCTACGTGTGTATTTATATATTAGGTATCCACAATTAGCTATCACGCCATATTTTGTAGCTTTCACGTTTTCGATTTGACTAGAGCAGCTATACCTACAAATTCACATATCTCCCATTCTTGTACGAATAGATCAGCTCCCTGTATTGGGCGTATATGTCTACAGTCCATATTCTATAATTTCCTTTTAAAAATCAGTTTCCGATTTATGTTTGTCTTTATAACATATATCTAATCGTTTTCCCTGTACCCATTGGATCACCGTTCTTACCCAAGCATGTATATTATTGTACTCTTTTCGGGGTTAATACTCTACATTCAACTGCTGGATTCAATTTGAAATGTTACAGAACATACTTTCTGTTTTGTAACTACTTATCTACTTTATCTTTAATTTAACTTGCGCTAACATATTTTATAGTGGGTTTCGTTTCATTTTTAAAATGCCCTCTGCGCAACCATGCCCGTCTATATTACTATTTTTATTGATTAAGCTGTATTGCACTTCAGAAAACGAATTATTTCCGCTTGTTAAATTTCACATTATTTTATTCAAATTCCGGCACCGTTTGAAGCATTCACTTCACTCTAACGCCATTAGGGTAAAGCATTAATCTGTCTCTTAGCTCTCCTGTTCTTGAGTTAAATAGCAGGGCAGACTAGGCTCTCTAGCGTTGGATAGGAATCACTCTATAATTACCTATTCGGGTTTAAAGCCGCAGAGAAATCAACTAGAAACCACTTCACTATCTTTCCGAAAACGTCATTGGAATTTATAGGTAACAAAGCAAAGAAAGATGTGGAGGGCTCTGAAGGAATATCAGATCCAAAAATAAGCACTCAAGGGATTTTAATTTTGTTCGTTTTTGCTTCAAAACATATCACTCGCTATATCAGTCGGGTTTTATTAAAACATCGTCGATTATCTCGTGATACTAGTGGTAGTGTCTGCCGAAAATTATCTCTTAGCAAATTGAAAAATGAGTTTCACTTAACTGATAGGAAGAAGCGAATTTAAACATAGTTCGCCCCCAGAAACGGGGCTTTAATGGAAGCTATCCTTATAAGTGTTAGTCTCCTGAATTAGAGTTCCGATATTGAAGCATCTAAATGCTTTCGACAAATAAGTAAAAAAAAAATAGAGAGAGTTTGAAGAATATGTTCAGTTGAACTGGAAGGTGTTGTTTATTCGTTCAGTTCGAAGTAATTTCTTTATTTGACCTATTTATTCTAATGGTGGGAAATTCAACAGATGCTGCCATTTTCCTTTATCGAGAAGAGAGTATATTCCAGAAGCATTAGGTGGTATATTTTGGAAAGCATTTGTTTGTCTTTAATAAGCACAGTTATTTAAGTGTATATACGTACTATTAACTGAATATATATATATATATATATATATATATATATATATATATATATATATATATATATATATATATATATATATATATATAATTGCATGAATCTATTTATGTATATATAAATTATAATTATGTATATATAAAACAAACAACGCGCATGCGCGAAATTATATATTTAAGTAGCGACAATTTACCAATCGCACACTTTACATATTCCAGATGCTTTTGTCCTAAGGAGAAGCAGCCAACATTGAATAAGGTGTCTTTCTCCATAGAGGCACGTATACAGAAGCGTGTTTTTTAAGAAACTCTCTCTCTCTCTCTCTCTCACACACACACACACTCACTCACTCACTCACACACACACATACAGCGTTTGATTCTTTTAATTTTGTTATACTACTGGCTATTCCAGTTTCTATCTAGAAATAATCTACAGAGATGCGGTATATTTATCTGGTTTCTGCCTGCACGCGATCTGGCATCCCATAGTTCGGAATCTCATATCTCAAACAGAGCACCATAACCGATTAGGTTACCGATACTCATAGGGCTCCGACTCATTTTGTCACCGGTTTTTTCTTACGCCTACACGCCGTCATCTTCTGCTAAATTACCGTTCAATCACAATACAAGCTTATTGGCATGACTACAAATAAAACATCAATAATTGAAAACAAACGCGAACAGGAAATATCCAACTATAATAGCCAAGTGACAGGTCTTTCGTGTTTGAATGTAGATATAACTAACACAGGTTGTTTGCTCGCCAATTTAGTCTGTTTGTGACAGATTATTTTATTTTTTATTAAAATTCGTGTTTTCAATTTAAATCAAAGGAGTGATTCGTGCAAAATATCCAGTACTCACATACATACATCTATTCTTAGAAATAAACTAATCAGAAAATCGAAGATCACGCACACGGCCATACATCCTCCAGGTCTATAAGTCTACCATTCGACCTTGCATGGAGTATTGCTGCCATTTATGGTCTGGGGCCCCTGCGTGTTGCCTCGGGGTTCTTGATAAGATCCAGAGACGGATATGCAATGTGATTGGCCCTGATCTGTCATCTCGTCTGCAGTCGCTCTCTCACAGACGGAAGGTTGCATCACTCTGCCTTTTCTACAAGTACTTCCACGGTAATTGCTCTGAGGAGTTGCTCTCACTTGTCCCTAAGCCTCATGAATTCAAGCGTCCTACGAGGCTGGCATCCCGTTCCCACCCCTTCACCGTAGAAACTGTTAGGTGTAGACGTCTTTTCTACTCCAATAGCTTCATGTCTCGTACATCTCGCCTATGGAACTCCCTTCCCCGTTACTGTTTCCCTGACAAATACAATCTCCAACGGTTTAAGTGTAGCGTCAATCGTCATCTCCAGTTGCCTTGATCTATCCACTTCCTGACATCTTCCATTCCTATCTGCTCTCGCTCTATATCTCCCGTAACCTCCCCACCTCGATCGGCCCTCCGTCCTTCTCTTTCTCCACAACCCTTCCTTTACCACTCCTATCTGCTCTTCCTCCAACCCTTCTGTAACCCCTTGCTTGATAGTGGCCACCGGCCTTGCTCGGGGTGATACGCTTAAAAAAAAAAAAAAAAAAAAAATATACAGATACATTGGAATATACACTAACATTAACATTCAAAGATTATGAGTAGTTATGAGCACACAGCCATATAAGTGCTTTGCTTAAAGAGATGATCTAGCAATACTGTTCACTGGTGGAAGGATTCCTTCGTCAGAAGGAAGAAATTTAACTTAATCCGACACAGAAATAAAACAGTGATATTTTGCCCTAGGTTGGACTAAGCTAAATTGAGTAAATCTAGACCTGTTCTGTGCTGTTTCTAACTGGTACTGACATCTTTATTCTAAGTTGGCCTTAATGTCTTTATGCTAAACTAAAATATCACGAATACATACATTGATTGATTGATTTGTTTTCTTACGGTTTATTAACCATTTTACTATTTTATTATTATGATTGATTAAATGATTGGTCCGTATCCTATGGCTCATCAACAATTTGCAGATGTGTAAAACGAGAAAATATTTTACGTTATGAGAATTTTTTTGGCGAGATGGAGATAATAATTGTTTAGCGATAAAAGTCTAACTGCTTAACCCATAGTTTGGCGAAGAAAAGGTAGATTCATACCTTTCTCCAGGGTATTTGTGCATAAGTGAATATGACGATGCCAACGGGAA
This sequence comes from Acanthosepion esculentum, assembly GCA_964036315.1. NCBI lineage: Eukaryota > Metazoa > Mollusca > Cephalopoda > Sepiida > Sepiidae > Acanthosepion > Acanthosepion esculentum. The sequence goes on from OZ038487.1 coordinate 62,614,555, forward strand.
TTGGAACTCGGCAATCCGATTAACAATTACGAACCGGCATTCATTACACCACCCGCACATCCAAGCTTACAACACCTGGTATTCTCAACCGGCCACTATGTAGTTACTGACTAGGCTCGACCTTGCTTAACTTCGGTAATCGTACAGGAAAAGGTGTTTCAACGTGATGGGGCCATCAGCCAATAAGTCTGACCCTATCTTAAGCTTCAGATAAGCAAGTTTTTTTTTTTTTTTTTTTTTTACTAGTACTGGGGTCAAGAGTTCGCGCCCCGATAAAAAAATCACTTGTTTCTATGCTGATATTCGAGGTTGGTACAGTATTTACACATGCAAGTGTAATTCAGAACAAAATCTGTACACGAATCTGGTCTCATTGTCTTTATGCTATATAAAGAAAAATATCACTAATGCATATATTCAGTGACTGAATGTGTTGATTAATCTTAAAATTTCAGAATATGTTTCAATTTGCACAAGAATAAATGTACAGTGGCAATCCAACTGAAGTACTCTGAAGTCTAACATAGAAACGTATCGACAAGGTTCTAAATTAAGCTGTATATCAACAATAAACAGACTATATTAATATAAATTATATTAATATAATAACCGGGAGCTTGAATGTTTTAAGGAGCGTGGAACCACCTCTTAGTTTCTGTTGTTTCCACATCCACCCTAAATCAGGGTGATAACTCTTGTTAGTGCCCCAGCTATGGAAAAATAGTGAACCCCCAAGAAAAATACATATGAAAGTATAAAAATACAGATTTATAGTAAAAATACCAGCAATATATTTTTATATAAAATCGACTAACAATATATATTTATAGTAAAATGACCAACGATAAATTTTATCTGTAGTTGAAGACATACAACTGCGTTCAAAATATATTTAGATGAAGCCATAAAATTGTGTTCAAATTATTTAGATTTCGGCATTAACTAACCCATAGAGGTGTTGATATGTCGCTAAACAAAATCAACCAACAATGTACTGAATTTTCTCCTTAGTTGTTAATATAGGCTTTTATTATGGCATCCGTATAGCCGTACAAATCGCATTATTCCACGCCTCTTACACCTGAGAATGCATTACTAAAATAGTCTTAGATGGGCTAACTAAATGAGTCGGACATCGTTCAGTCACGACCCGTACCTCATCAATAGGTAACAGGTTTAGCAATCGTACCCGTCAGAGAAATGTTAACTAGCACCGGCATCATAAGGGAGGAAGAGCATTATCCTATCGGAGCAAGACATCGCCTTCTTTCAAGAATGGCAGCAGAATGGCGTTGTTTCCACAAACACCAAAAGGAGCACGTGGGTTGTAACGTAATGAGGATAATTACCAAGGGTGTTCTAACTGTTTTGATGGGCTCAAAAGATCAAAGTAGACACCCCAGCGAATTTCGTAATAGGCTTGCCGCTATGAAAGACGAACAAGGAAAACGTAAATGCTTTAAAACAAACACGTAAATGTTCAAGCTTTTGTTAACCGTCTTGTTGACATAGATACAAGCTTTTGGTCATTAACACTTTCATCAACTGGAAAAAAATAGAGTTTAGTCATATACGAGGTCTGATCAAATATATCGGGAATATTGCTATGGTAACGGAGCTAAAACACGTAGAATGAAGACGCTTGGTACAGATTCGGTTAGAACCCTGTCGCGCATGCGCACTAACGTTCTACCTCATTTCTCTTGTTTGAATCAGTGCATGTGAAATGAAAAGGGTATAGATTGTGGCCGTCTCACCACACAACAGAAGTTCCATCTGGTGCAGCTACTTTTGGACAAGCACGTTACTTCTCGCGTTCGAAAACCACCATATTCCTCAGATTCACCCTTTGGGACTTTTCCTCTTTCCAAAAATCAAATCCCACTCGAAGAGAACAAGAGTCCATGCAGGCTATCCCAGAGAAAGAGTTCCATAAATATTTTATCAATGGAAAGAACACTGGTTAATGTGTGTAGCTTCAAAAGGGAACTACTTCGAAGGAGATTAAATGCCGAACTGATATTTATTGTAGTTTTCTTTATATAACACCAGTCCGATATTTTTATCAGTTCTCATATATGTTGATTTCGTTTTAGTGTAAAGATGTTTTAACTTTCAGTACAGTAGACACTGTACCAGCAACCAAGTATGTTTGTTGTCACCTATATGTTATCTGGTTTAAGTGAATGAAATCATGACCAAAGAATTCGTATATTACAATTTCTGGTCAAAATATCAAACAGTCTGCTAAAAGAATTGTGCTGAAATATCGTTGGACCAACCCACAAGAGAATGATCCAAAAATGTGTGAAAGGTTTTGCCAATGAATTCTTCAATTGGAAAAATATCAATGATTTAGGACCAGAGCCCAAACCATAACTAAATTTAGAATTTGTGTAAAGAGCTGGAAACAAGGCTAATGGCGGTGATGTTTTCCAGTCTTAAGAATGTAGATACGTTAGAGGAATGGTGGTTCGTTAGAATTGCTTTCGAGACTTGTTGGAAACTGGTAAATATGAAAAACCGTGGTTTATTAGCTAAAAACTCTTTGCACCTGATTACGAAGATCTGAGTATAAATCACTTTTAAAACAATTTTTGCGATGAAAATTTAGTTTTGATCTATATATTTTTTTTATCTAATGTCAATATTTTGTTTATTTTGGTTGTATATTTAAATAAAAAATTTTGCAGAGTCATTCATGATTTCAAGCTTATATATATATATGTGTGTGTGTATATACATGTATATGCATGTATATATATATATATATATATATATATATATATATATATATATATATATGTGTGTGTGTGTGTGTGTGTGTGTGTGTGTGTGTGTGTGTGTGTATACGTAAGTGCGTGTTTGTAGGGCAGGGAGAAAATGATATATACGTTTTTATATGATAGACCAATGAAGCCCTAAATGCGTCATATAAAAAATAAATTCGACTTTCCCATTAATTTTCTTTATATATATATATATATATATATATATATATATATATATATATATATATATATATGTTGGACTCCCTCGACGCGGATGATAGAGAGGTGATAAAATTTATGGACACACATTTGTTTCCCATGGCCTGCAGGTGTTTTTCAAACTTTCATATATATATATATATATATATATATATATATATATATATATATATATATATATATATATAATCAAATATATATATATATTTGTCCAAAAGTCATATATATTTATATATATGTATATTACTTCAAACGCTTTATTTTGAGTGGATACCCGTATTTGAGTAGACATTCCGTTTTTACTTTAAACAGTATCTAATTCATTTATCGATCTGCACACTCGAGAAAATTATTAAAGAAAATTATGCAGTGTGTCAAGCCATAGAAATTTGTAAACATTAGCCTGTTTACGATTTTCAAACATAATTGTGGTACTCTTAAGGCACATACATGTTGATAGGAGATCTACACATGCGTCTGCACGCACGCGATTGAATCGCAAAGCGAAAAGGTAAGTCAGACTGCATATATCACATCCTGTAACATTGCAGATTCTAACTTTTCTAAAAATTGTGAACTGTCGATGACATGTGCACGTCCATCGAGGGAAATAAAAAAGCAAAACACACTTTTTTCGTGATCGTGATGTTTGTGTCACGTGCATCTATCGGGGATTGTCGATGACAGCGTTGACAGTCTTAACTCTGGTGACCATGGCACCGGAGACCGGAGATGACGGGGCGGTAGGAGGCGCAGAAGTAATTTCGGCTGTAAAGCCCATTCAGATGGAGAGAGAGAGAGAGAGAGATAGAAGTGAAAGGTGGGAAAGATGATGTTTTTGTGTGAATGTGAGGCTCGAGGAAAGCGTACTCTATACAGAATATTACATAGGTGTTCGCGGTAGAAGCGACAAAATAAAAATAACAGAGAAAAGTCACTTTATACCTTAGAAAGAAAGAAAGGTGGAGTAAAGTGAAGTCAACAGAAAGAAAGAAAGAAAGAAAGAAAGAAAGAAAGAAAGAAAGAAAGAAAGAAAGAAAGAAAGAAAGAAAATCGGGTAGTGGAAAGTGAATCAATAGATATGTTCAACGTAGAAGCAAAAAAATTAAGAAAGAAAGAAAGAAAGAAAGAAAGAAAGAAAGAAAGAAAGAAAGGTGGAGGAAAATGAAGTCAACAAAGATCTTCAACTAAGAAAAGAAAACGAAAGAAAGAAAAATAGGCTACAGGAAAGTGCATCAGTAGAGATGTTCAAGGTAGAAAGAAAGAAAGAAAGAAAGAAAGAAAGAAAGAAAGAAAGAATTAATCAATTAATTAATTAATTAATCAATATATCATTTTTTATCCCAGAACACGGTTAGGAAAATTAATGACAAATCCAAATTGTTTTTTATTTGATGCTTTTCGTCCTTTAGGACTACATCGGACTAAAGTAATATTTCCGTAGATGGAATTATACATAATCTCGAAAGAGAGCGGACGCTGAAATGTTGAACTTTTAATTCTTTTTTTTAATCTGTTTAGGTATATGATCTAGCCAAATTCGTGTAGTTTAATTTTTTGTTTGAGTCTTTCACTTTTAGAAGAAAAAACATGTAGGAAAGTGAAGTCAGCGATGGTTAAGAAAAAAAAACGAAATCTAAAGAAAAAGACAAAGAAAAAACAAAACGTTTAGAGTAATGTATAGTTAATATTTAATGTAGAAAGAAAGAAAGAAAGAAACCACAGGCGTGTAATTGTCAAGCAGTAAAAGAAAGAACGAATACTTCATGGGTCACTGGTCAGTATGCTATTTGTGTGCAAAATTTTACAGCGAAAAAATATGTTATTTTGTCTATAGATTTCGACAATATCACTTGTAAATTCTATTAAATAAAACAGTTAATGAAAGGAAAAAACGGTATGAATACAGAATGCATGGATGTTACCAAAATAGGCAGCCCAAAGTGCAACCTACGTAGATGGAACCTCAAAATCAAGACGGCACAGAACTGTAACTTGTAGTAAGTGCAGAACCGTTACATACTATCTAACCTCCTATATGGCAGTAAATGCTGAATAAAAAGAAACTTGTAAGAACTTATACGTGTTTCTACCCACTAATACTGATACTAATAGTTCTTAGGTAGATACGATGTAAAAGAAAACTTATATTTACAATCAGAAAGTGGACATTTGTAGGAATACAATGAAGAAATAGAGCCTAGAATATATTGTAATCACAGGATATATTGAACGCTAGAGAAGCCAGGTGAAACAGTGAGTGGCCTACTTAAGGATTTTTTTTATGTGATTGAATGGCAGAACAGAGACAAGGAATGTGAATGTTGTTACCAGTGCATCTTGACTCGAGACGGTATCACCCGCTAGCGTTCCAACTATAGGGAAATAGTGAATCTCCAAACAAAAATCAACTGTACATTTTTATGATAAAAGGACCAACAATATATATTTCTTAGCAAAATAGCAATAAATACAACACTAAAAATGGTATAAAAATACATTTTTGCAGTAAAATTACCAACAATATATTTTATGATCTATAAAATATATATTTAAAAAATACACCTTTACGCTGTAAGTATAAATTATATACAAAATATCTGTAGTTGAAAGCATAAAATTGCGGGAAAATATTTAAATTTCGGTATTAAATAACCCATAGAGTTTGATAAGCCACCAAACAAAATCAACCCACCAATAAAATAATCAACATGAAAGAACTCTTTCATTATATTAGTCCATTTAATATCCTACAATTTCTTAAAGAAATGAAACAGTATTCCAAAATATAACTTCACCAAACTACCATATAAAATACACATCACTTCTAGTAATTACGTCCACACAAATTTGTATATACCCAAAAGCTGAGTGCCAACTACTATATATTCAATTGTGAAAGTACAATAACATATATCATATATTACTACTTCAAAGCACTAAAGATAAATACATTTCGGTCTGAAATGACTCATGAAGGAGTTGATATGCCGTTAAGCAAACAAATCAATTAATCAATCGTTACGAACCAATGGCGGCGAAATTTATGTTATATATGATCATTACTTGGATATTACTTTATTATTCCTCTTTATATTTACTTAGTTTTACTTAGTGGGGCGCAAGGCCAATAAAAGAAACATTTTTTTAAAGATTGTGTGGCAAAAATCTTCAACGCTGAACGGCCATCCATGAAATTCTAGGTTTTTATCTTAGTCAGGATAATCACTGGAATTTCGGAAAGAAGTAACGCCGTGTTCACACTAAGCAATCTCAAAATGAGATAGATAGATAGATAGATAGATAGATAGATAGATAGATAGATAGATAGATGACAATTACGTCTAGTACCGATATTAGGAAAATCTTATGGCACAGTATATAGATATATGTTATTTTTAAAAGTCAGTCATGTTACCAAAAAAAGATCACGATGTCTTTGTGGTCTAATCTTTAAGGTCTTACCAATGTGTATTCTTTTATTTTATTTTTTATTTCGAGGATTTCTGTCTCTTTTTCTACGTGACAAAATCGGTGATTGTGAAGATTATTCTGCGTCTAGCTTGTTTTGGTCAAGTCTAAATAAAATCAGAAACAACTCGGCTAAGAGTAATTTAATTTTATTGACATAATTTATCTTATGAATGAGCTCTTTGACAGTCGAAACAAATTTAGATTCCTCAACGTTTCTTCTTTGGCAGTCGCCATCTTTTCCGTATTTTTTTATTAATGTTCATTCATTTTCCTTCCTTTTTCTTCAATTTTCTCTGTTTCTTTTTCCATTATTATTATTATTATTATTATTATTATTATTATTATTTTAGTAATGGTGGGTGTGGCAATTGAGACGGAGTTGGGTATAATGGCAGTGGTTCTTGTTTTGGCTTATCGCCTTCTATTTTCCAACTTTTCGCCTCAACCTTCTCCTCGTTATCCCCACCCACCCACTCTTTTACCTGTATGTCAACTACGGAACGTGAAACCGGCAAAATATTGACAGATGAACCAGTCCTCATTAAATTATATCCATCATACAATTTTTTTTTTCACAAGGTGCCATCCATAAGAACGTAAATATAATTACTTTGAGACAGTTTGTCAATATACATTAATTCGTTTGACATGTAGATATTTGTATCTCTGTAATATCGCCGATTTTACACGCATATCAGTTAACAGGGGAATAACACCGTCCTCTAAGTAAAAATTATATTTCCTGAAGAACATTTGAATCTCAGCTACAATAATCCGCCAATTTAAGTATTAATCAGTTCGAAATCTCGATCAGTGCAATTATCCTATTTATCGTAAATTTCGCACAATGAAAGGATTAAGAGCCACTCAATGTAGACAGTTAAAATGGTTATGATGAATGAGGTGGGATATGAGTGAAAAAAATTGTGGTAAGAATTGGAAATTGTGTGTGCTGATTGTACTCTTGAAGAGGTTGAAGTGATCAAGGAAGCATCCATGAGAGAGTATATTTCACAAAATAGCAGTTCTCTGGCAAAAGCCGCCTGTTTTTTTAAACTTTCAATCTATATATAAAATTCTGTGACTTCTGTTAGTCCGTCCATCACACTCTCTAAAATAGCCATACATTGACCGATCGAAACAAAATTTGGGGTACAAGTGCAAACATGTATGACGGTACAAAGTATAATTGGTTTTACTATGACGTCTATACATTTCCATTAAGTTTTTTTTTTAAATTATAAGTTTTATTATTTAGCATACAAAATACTCCCACTATTTTAAAAACAATTTAATGATTGAAATAACAAATACTTATTTAATAAAAATGCAATATTGTTTTTTGCGTATCTTTTATATTCAATAATCAATTTTCTAATGCGTTCTGCATTTGCGAGAACTATAAACAAATGACATGGCCAAACGCTTGGAATTTGGAATTTGGCTCCAGAAAGAAATATTTACGCATGGCCTGCGAAATGTTGCATGCTCAAGAGTAAGAAATCCTAACATTTATTCTTCACTGATAAAAAAAAGAAATTTTCTTAAAAAATATTGTTTACTATGAAGTCCTATAAACTTAAATTAAACAAATTACGACCACGAAGTAGGGTTTTTTCAAAGTATTTTCCAAACAAATCAGCATATTCGAATTGCATCGATTGATTTGCGAAATTGAACGAAACGTAGAATGTATAAATCTAGAAAAGGAATATTGGCGATAACTTCAGCAATACTAAACACTGTGAGAATTTCAACACTGGTCAGCGTGATGCAAAAAATCTAGTTTTTTTTTAAATGGCTAAAGTACAAATCAACACAGCAGAAAAATATAATTTTTTTCAAATTACTATAGATAAAGCACTCCAGATCACAAATACAAAAGAATTGTTTTTTTCTTTTTTATTAAATTTCATGGAAGGTAATACTAGGGTCCAGTTTGTTTTGTACATTTATTGTTAATTGACCCCCACACTTACACACCTACAAAAGTCAAAACAAAATATACTCATACGACGTGATTTCTTTAAATCTTTTTAGTACTTCACAAACGAAGCTAGTATGATCTCATTATCACCAAACAAAACTGTGAATTCCATCCATTCATAATGAAACGTTCTAATCTCAATGGGGTCCTGTGCTTTGAACGGTTATAGAGACTCAGAAAGTCTACGGCCACATACCGTTTGAACACCAGTTCCCGTACGATCACCGAATTTAAGCAACGTCGAGCCTGGTCACTACCTAGATGAGTACTGCCTGGGACTTTCTTTCGACTAATGAAATACGGATGGAGGGTGAAGGTGATTCCACCTTGTGGACGTCGCAAGGCGAATCTTAACCCTAAACGCCTGGATTGGTAGTAATAAAAAAGAAGCTAATCTAAAGGTTTTCTATGGAAATATCGAAATACAGTAACAACAAGCTTGTAATTTTGCGACTGCGAGAAAGAGGGTGCATTGTAGAAAATCCTATCTCCCATAAGATCATGTAAAGGACTTTCAAGTGACATATGAGAATTAATCAGTTCTAGCCTCGATATAACTTCAGTACTCCATTTTTCGATTGATCTGATCCTTGTAAATATGAAACATGGCCTTAGTCTGGTACATTCTGAATCTGTACATCAGCCGGTCATTTTTCCAACATCTTTAGCGATGGATAGCATATATAATTTCCACTTGAGTTCTGATTAATTGATTTGTTTTCTACGGTTTATCAGCCCTTTCTAAGTTATTTAAATCCAGAAAATAATTTTAGATTGCAAGAATTCTTTTTAGATAATAAATGTTTAGTGATACATGTCTTACTAATTAATCTATAGCTGGGGAGTGAAGAGGAGGATTTATACCTTTTCCAATGATATTTATGCTTAAGTGAATATACCGAACCCACATGGAATTGGAACTTGGCTCCCTGATTAATAATTCCGAGCCATTATCCATTATATCTCCCGTACACCCAAGCTTACGGCACCTGGTATTCCGAAGCGGTTACCCATCTACAATATGGAAAGAGATTGATGCGTGGTTACTTCCCTGAACACTATAATCGTAATCTTTTCAAGTCTAGGGTCAATCGCTGTCTATCCTACACATCCTCATTATCTTCATTTCCTATTTTTCTCATACGTTCATAGCATGCACGGGTCTCAGTCAGTTAGTTTACTCAACCCCACTTGGCTCTTCAGTAAATCCTGTGAGAGTCAAAATCTCCTAGCCCTCATTCCAAATTACATGTCCGAGAAACTTTAAATGTCCTTTCCCCTCCCATTTTCCTTAAAACTTTCTCATTGTTTCCATGCTCCCTCCATAGAATTCCTATAGGTCCACATTTCTGTTGCCACAAGTTCTCTATACGTCTCTGCGATAATTGTCCAGTATTCACTGCCATATACAAGGATTGATATTACATAGCAGTTCAGTAATCTTTTCTTTGTGTGTAACGAAATTTTCCTGTTTCTTAATACTTTGCTTAGCTTTAGGAAAGCATTTTTGCTCCTCAATGAGCTTTCAGATTTCTTTGTCACATTTCTCGTCACATGTTAAAACACACTATTTACATGGTTCGAACTGTTGTCTTCATCTTTGTTGCCATATTCCCAACGTTTCGACCGTTGCACCCTCCGGACTTCTTCAGGTGATATACGTTGCAATTTCAATTCGAACCTTTTATTTAATCCACGAGGGTAGATTACTGTAATTCCACGTGTCGTGCCTTTTTTTAATATATCACTTTCAGTTTATTCCCTTTAGAAACTCAACTATCTAAGTTTTTTTCCCCTCTGCTGGAGCCAGATATTGAACTCACAACTCTTTAGGTCAAGTCACTTATTTGGATTACTCAACCAACGCTTTCATTCACTGGGACAGTGTTCTTTTTACAATTGAAGATTAGTCCTTTCTACAGTATTTCCTTTGCGACCTTGCCTCGGTTTTCTAGAGTACATCAATATGGCGTCATTTTGTTTTGTGAAGATAGTTACCAGCGATAATAAATCTTGGTATGACTTTTTGTTCTCATAATCACGCTTAAAATACCGATTCTCCTTCGATCACTGAAATTAAGTCAGTAATTAATTTAGAACCGTTTTGGAATACCAGATACTGGAAGCGACCTTCTACAACCTGAAATATATTTCGCTTTTAAATAATTCACAAAGGGTTGATGAGCAGTAAAAACAAAATCAATCAATCTTGTTCTGCTTGCCTTGATGTAAAGGTCGAACAAATCCATTGAGAAGACATATCCTTGTCTTACAACACTTTTTATTTTTGTGTATTTTCTCAAATAATATGTCCTAGATTATGTTAAAAGGTTACCCAAATAAATCAAGTCTTTCTAGCAGTTCAAACAGATCATTGCGCTATACCATTTTCTTTCATCGAATTCACTCTATGTAAGGTAGTAAAGCCACTAAGATACAAGGGCTTACTAGGTTTGAGAGAATTAAGAAACAGAAGCATTATTAGGGGAGAGAGAACAATAGAAGAGTAATCAGAAAGCCAGTCGATAACGCCTGACATTGAATTTAATTTTTTGCAGATCAAACTTGTCTGAAAATCACAAAATCGGAAGAGAGTTCCATCAGCAAGAAATGCGAGAAAGGAATCTGGTAGCATAGAATTTACGGCTACAGCTATCTAACTGAAACTGTAAACCGATTGGACCTTGTTACTAATCTTGTACTGCGCTTAAATGAATAAAATCTAAGTACCATAAAGAGATCATACGAACAATTACAAGTTGTAGAAAAAGTACAGGGAAGAGGAAGCACTGTGGAGTAATAGATAGCGTCTCGGATTGCAGTCGAAGCCATTACATTCACTTACGTGAAAGGTATGAATCCTCTTCTTCTCCCTCCAGCTATGGGTAAATAATAGAACCATACTGGGTTCTATAGCCTTGGGTAGCAACTGGTCCACCGCAGAAAGAAATGTCAACATACTGCGGGAAAAATCTGCCTCGTCAGTCATGTATCGAAATATTAATGATCGCCTAAGCGTGTATCACGCATGGCGCATAACAGACTGACTGACAGGGAAGTAACTTTACGGCAGTGGCTATGGGACTGAAGCCGAGACGCCAGGTCAGTACCAATAATGCAGTTGATTCGACTTCGGATTTTATCAAGAATCTCTAAATATAAAACAGGAGCATGGGCGAATGGTAAACTTACAGGTATTTATCGCTTTAAACGTTATTTTAATGGATAAGACTTGAGGTAACAGAAATCTAGTCCTACAGAAGGATACTGAGAATACAACGAACGGAGCGTGTAGGCAACGAAAAAGTCTTAAAGAAAATGAAAGCAAGAAAGACACATAGACAGAATCTGAAATAGACAGCTTAATATCTAGGGCAAATGTTGAGGAAAGTGGGCTTAGAAAATTTGAAACTCACAGGACATATCGAAGTCAAAATGGACAAGAGGCGGTAGTTGACTGCATACCTGAGGAGCGTAAATGAATGGCAGAACGGAGAGAATTTGAAGGGTGGTAAAAAACATTAGTAAGAGCTGGAAAGGACATGATGTAGTGGAGAGCTGTGATCACACACATCTTGAAGGGGCACGGAACATAGAATAATATGGCACGGCTATATTTTCAATCAATGTCTTCATATGATCCTATCAAGGTCAAGTGAGCCACCCGAATGTGGAGCATCTTATCATTAAGTAAGTCTAGCATAAAATGTCGAAAACCACTTTTAACACGCTCAGTGATTCGCATTACCTTCTTCATAGAAGGCACTTTTAAACGTTTCTGTGGGTAAAACAGTATAGTATAAGTTGACTAAGCAAGTACTGAAATTTAACTATTTGGGAAAGTGTAACTGACGACTAAAATATGACACAGAAATCCGAAGGTACATAAGGAAAATGAATGAGGCCTTTCAAAATCTAAACAAAATATTAAAAAGCAGCAAACTTTGGTTAGAAAGAAAGTAAACGCTTAAACGTCTACGCATTATGAATCCTGCGATATGGTCGTGAATTCTGGACAATTTTCTCACAGATAAAGGGAAAAATTTAGGCAATAGAAAAATTGTTCTACAGAAGGATGGTGAGAATACTATTGACGGAGCATAAAAGCAACGAGGAAGATTTAAAGAAAAAAATCTATTTATATTTAGAACAGGAAAGAGACAGTTGAAATTCCTGGGATATATATACTGAAGAAAAAAAGATTGAAGAAATTGTCAGTCACCGGGCCTATTAAAGGCAAGAGTAAAAAATGAGAAGCCAAATAGTTGCTAGAACAAGGATTAGTACGAATTGTCGACAAATATTGATTCGAATTAAATAGTATAGGAAGTTATAGAAGACCATGATTGCTAAGGTTCTGAAAAGACATGACACAGAGCAGAAGTCGTTTTATTAAATAAAGTCCTGATCAGGGAAAAAAAGAATTAAAAATAAAAAATATTTGTAGAAAAATAAATAAATAAAGTAACGTATGAATTGAAAAACAAAGGAAAAGAAAGAAGAATGAAAACTGAAAAAATAAATGTAAAGAAAAGGAAGGAAATAACAAACACTGAAGGACGAAAATAATGAAGAAAAATAAGAAAATAATGAATGAAAGAAAAAGGAAAGAGAAAAAAATGAATACAAAAAGAGTCTATGGGAGAAAAATAAAAAGTAAATGATGAATGAATGGAAAAGGAAATGAAAAGAAAAAGAATGAAAAACTAAAATATTAGAAGACAAATAAAAAAATAAATGATGAATGACAAGAGATCAAAAGGAAAAGAATGAAAAACTAAAATATTAGAAGACAAATCAAAATAAAAAAGTAAATGATGAATGAAAGGAAAAACAAATGAAAAGAAAAAGAATAAAAAACGAAAATATTAGGCAACAAATCAAAATAAAAAGTAAATGATGAATGAATGGAAAAGGAAATGAAAAGAAAAGAAAAACAACGAAAAACGAAAATATTAGAAGAAAAATAAAAAAATAAATGATGAATGAAAGGAAAAACAAATGAAAAGAAAAAGAATGAGAAATGAAACTATTAGAAGAAAAATAAAATCAATGAAAAGAAAAGAAAGTTAAAAGAAAAACAACATTGTAGGTGGATAATAATAGAAGAAAAAAAAAGAATGAATGAAATGGAATGGGAAGAAGGCAAAAAGAATGAAAAATGAATCTATTGGAAAGAAATATAAACAAGGAAATGACGGATGAAAGGAATAGAAAAAGAAAAGAAAAAGAGTGAAAAACAAGTCTATAGGAAGAAAAAGAAAAATCAATGAAATAACATATCCATTTGTTATACTTTTGTATGACAAATGGATATGTTAGAAGAAAAAGAAAAAAGAAAAGAATGAATGAAAGGAAACAGGAAAATCAGTTGAAAATCGAATTAACCATAAACGCCACCATAAAAAGGATATGTTTTGTAATAGATACCGGTGAGCCGAGTTCGAATTCCAAGTGGCAATGGGAAGAGGCTTGTCACAGATATTTTGTAATTCTGTTTATATCAGCCTACGACCGGAACTTCCTACCTTCCGACAAAGTGGCACATGATCCGGAATTTTTCATTTATTTTTTATGCTATTTCTTTTCTATTACTTCTGAACAGAGAGTGCTTGATTTGAATATCTTTACTGCTTCTCATGAAATGAGAAACACTTCAAACTCAAAAAATCATTTATCGCGTACTTTACGTTGTGGATGTCCTGATCCCAGCCAGGCGCCACTGTGCCCCACAAGATAATCCTCGAATAACTTTACGATTTCGTTAAGATTTAGATATTCTTTTATGACAGCAGCTGAACATTTTGCTGTCTGAAGAGAGGAGAAGTTTTGGAGAAATTTATTACACTTAAACGGAATGATAAAAAAAATGACAAACAGCGTCATTTTGAGATTTGCTCAAAACTGTTTTACTTCGGAAACTTGCCTTTACTTGTGTGTGGGGGGGGATGCATCCTTCACAATAGTCGTAAATTCATATTCTGATTAAACGTATGGTCTTTATTTTAATTTTACGTTCTATATTCCCTCGTGTAAAATCACGTATTTTATGTCGTACAACGTAATACGTCCGCCAGTGTCAAATAAACAGAGACCGCTTCCCGTTTTCAAGATGAAATTAATGCAAAAAAGACGGAGGGATAACAGTGCCAGAAATGAGGTATTGACAAAACGAAGCATCCTTATGGAAAAACGTGTGACAGGGGGAAAGAGAGAGAAAAAAGAGAGGGGCGGAGAGAGATGGAGAGAGATGAGAACGAAGGCAGAACAATTGAATAATGACTGCCAAAGTAACTGGAAATCCGACGAATATGAATGGAGTGAGATAGAGACTTTGGAACATATCCGCATGCGTACATTCGGAACAAGTATGGTAAATGCGTATGAAAATGATTATATTGAAAGAAAAAGAAAAAAGGAAAGAATGAATGAAAGGAAAAGGAAAACATTATTAAGAGCTGCAAAGTTTGCATGAAGTGGGACGGACAGACACCTCGATCAATAGAAAGAGAGATAAATAGGAACGGTGAAGAATGGATAAACGTGAATAGATATAAATGATTAGGAAATGAGATGAACAGAAGAATATATACCTTATTTTGATTCTTAATAAGATCAATTAATGTTTGTGTGCGTATACAATTTAAAACTGTCTACTACATACCACACACACATGCATATATATATATATATATATATATATATATATATATATATATATATAATAAGAAAGAAAATAATATAAATCCAAATGTTCATATATTAATTTAAAAGCGGGCTCAATGCCAAGAGTAGAGCAGTAGTTATTTATTATGACTTGTTGCATTCGGACAAACAAGTATTCACGACAAAGATGCAAATTCGTTTCGATGCGTAAGCATCTCATCAGGAGAGGAACAAAGATGGTTATAAATGTTTATAATCATCTTTGTTCCTCTCCTAATGAGATGCTTACGAATCGAAACAGATTTGCATCTTTATCGTGACTACTTGTTTGTTCGTATGTAACAACTTATAAAAAGTAATACACAAACACACACACACACACACATACAGACACAGACACACAAACACACACACATATATATATATATATATATATATATATATATATTTGTGGGGAAGATTGCTCAATGTCTGTCGGAAATATCGCGGTTATATGTATGGAGTGTGTGAACAGGAATCAGCACTGCATAGCGACTGCATTACGTTTCACTGCGATTTGAAAACCATGCCCATACCTATCAACCTTTATCTCTTTATATATATATATATATATATATATATATATATATATATATAAAGAAAGAAAGTTATGACAGAACATTAATCTTAAGACATAAATACATGGATATGTTTGGTTCACAATGATAGATACTTACGCCAGGAGATGTGTGCATGTGTAGCTTTTCATTATTAAAAAGAATAGAAGAGAAATAATGATTACAATATCAGATTGTTAGATAGATAGAAAGTTAGATAGATACATAGATATGAACAGAATTATACATATATATTATTATTATTTTATACCATGCTCGCGCACGCACACTCGCACACACACACACACACACATATATATATATATATATATATATATATATATATATATATATATATATATATATATATATATATATATATATATATATATTTCCATTATTAAAACGAATGGAAGAGAGATAATGATTATGATATCCATCATGAAGTTGATGACGGAAATATCTATGAGATAAAAAAGTATCAAGGATATCCGGGAAGAAGCTCAAACGATACTAAAAGCAGTTCATGATAGATTCTAAAGGGGGGGGGGGATAATAAATGACAATTTCATTAGTGGAAGAAAAAAAAACATGTGAGAACTCTGACGCAATTTCAATAAACATAAAAGAACAGCAGCAAAAGGAAGGGCCAAAGCGAAAAGAAATAAAAGAAAAAGGGGAAAAAAATCAAGAAGAAATCAAATAATATGATTAGCAAGACGTGAAGGAAGCGATAGAAATTGAGTTTTGACAAAGACTTTTAAGAGGGGCAGCCGAGGAGAGGACGATGGAATCAACGGTGAAGAGGAAGACAAAGTTGAAAAGATGATGACAAACAGTTTGGTGCCGGAAAAATAGAAGTCGGACTGGTGATTTGTATTGAAAGAAGGAAATAGAGAAAATAACAATAAATCAACCCGACTAGCGCGTCCAAATACAGATTCTTAAGTAATTCAGTAAATACTATATTTGCCACTGTGAATGCATGTATCTCAGTTGCCGTGTAAATACATTTATTTCCAGATACAATATGTGTACTACAACCTTCTATTTGCCGTGTCCCTTTAGGACGTGACCATTCATAGCCCTCCACGGCTTCTAACCACATCACGTTGAAACACTGTACGACCACCGAAATTAATCTGGCCAGTACCTAGATAGCTGACAACTTTGGAATACCAGATGTTTTAGCTTGGATATACGGGTATTACACTGATTACTTACCCCAGCTTATTTTCCAAGAAACCTCATTGATGCGTATCGATGTTTATGTATATATCTATAGAAAATTACGTAAACGAATGGAAAAAATGAGTTTGTATACGTATTGTTGGTTTATTTCTCGAGATTCTTATGTACGAGTGTCATTTGGAATATGGACATATACCTACGTATTTGTCAATTCCTGCACAAATACAACGAATATACCCAACTATGCAGGATGTGCAGGGTTAGCAAAGTGGAAAAATGATTCAGCCAACCGAGATCGACTTTATGCTGATATTGAGACACAGGCATCCAGATCTCGCTGCGCCATGTCGAATCGCTAGATATCTTGAAAATAATGTTTCAAAACTGCTTAGAGGAAAAGATTGGGTGAATGATCACTTCAGAAAATTACTCTCCACAACGTGCCCATACACTTGCAGCAAATTTCTACTACTGTCATGTATCAAAGTTAATTGGCTAGGATAAGTGCATGTATTTAGGCAAATCTGGATGTGAGCAAGCGATGCGGCTATCACAGCGGGATCGGAGTGTTGAGTTCAAATCCAAGCCAAAGCCGTTGTGTTCGCTTCTACATAAATACCTTTAGGAAGGTACGAATCCATCTTTTCTCTGCCCTGAGCTAGAGGCTAATAGCAATATATATATATATATATATATATATATATATATATGGAACCGTCATATAGCCTGACGTGTCTTAACCGATTGAGCCACAGAGGATCGTACGATTAGCAAGGTCGATTTTACTGCTTTTAAACTACAATCTTCCATGAATATCTCACTTACATTCATATCTGCTCAAAACATATCCAAATGTAAACAAATGACGTCACACATTATGAAATGGACAAAGTCCGACAATATTTTAAGACATTTTATGTTTATACACTCTTGTTATAGATACAAATATTTAAGTAAATTCTCTGTTTATAATAATCAGTATTAATAACATTTATCGGCCTGAATGTCCGAGAAAT
The DNA here is from genome assembly GCA_964036315.1 of Acanthosepion esculentum. NCBI lineage: Eukaryota > Metazoa > Mollusca > Cephalopoda > Sepiida > Sepiidae > Acanthosepion > Acanthosepion esculentum. Next base: position 62,632,475 of record OZ038487.1, read on the forward strand.
CTTCATAGAAAATATTCGTCCCCCGGCAGGAATCGAACATGTATCCTATACGGAACCGTCATTTAGCCCGACGTGCCTTAATCTATTGAGCCACAGAGGGTCTTTCGATTTGCATGGTTGATCTTTCTGCTTTTAAACTACAAACTTCCATGAATCTTAATAATGTCTTAAAATAATTGTCGGACTTTGTCCATTTCATAATGTGTGACGTCATTTGTTTACATTTGGATACGCTTTGAGCAGATATGAATGTACGTATGAAAAGAATATGTAAATATATTCAGGAAATAAATTATAACGTAGATGGATTTTTAAGGATGTTCTTGACTTATGACTATATTGCTCTGTTACTTACATTGACATCTCTCAAACCTCCGCCCCATTTTAATATGAATGTGTATTGCAGGTAATTTTACTAAAAATATTTATTTTTATAATTTCATGGTGTTTTGTTTTTGTTTGGGGGTTCACTATTTACCCATAGACGGGTCCCTAACAGGTATTACCACCCCGGATCAGGGTGACTCTTGGAACAACAGGAATTAAAAGGTGGTTCCAGGGTCCTCAAGAAATCCAATAACCCGATCAGAGGCCTTGATGTTGGATGTATTTATCATCACAGCCAGGACTCAAAATAAAAGAAATAAGTTATTTGGCAGATTCAATGACAGCTAATTTACATCTGTTTTTTTTTTACAATGTGGAATTATCCTTAACAAAGACAATTTCTTCTCGACTCTGGATTTGTATTCTGGTTTTGTTGTAACCTAGAAAAGGTTACTGAATATGGAATAACCAAAACACAGGTTGGAAATGAAATGGTAATTTTTATATCATCAACAAAATACATTACTCGCCAGCGGTTTGAAGTAGGTAAACCACTGCTAGTGGTGGACTACTTAGACAGCATATTACCCCTACTAACAGTAGTGTTCAACGTATTTATGAGTATTGAAACATACTCATTAGTGTTCATAGGTACGGTATATAAGAAGTTTCTTCCTTCCCTGCCACATACAATCTTCAAAAATTTAAATGCCAAACCAATCGCCATTTTCTGTCTTCCTGAGTCCTATTCTTTTATTGTCATTTCGTTACACTAAAGTGTTCTCATTCTCTAACATTCCAACGTTTCTGCCTTCGTCCCTAGCACTTCCTCCGTCCTGGGTATGACAATAAACTACATCCGCGTCCAGGGTAAGACGATAAACTACATCCGCGTCCTGGGTAAAACGATAAACTACATCCAACAGCACAGCCTCTGATCAGGAGGCTTTCAGGAGCGTCGAACCACCTCTTAATTGCTGGTGTTCCCTGGTCCACCATTACCATGGTGGTAGCACCTGTCAGGGTTCCAGATATGGGCAAATATTTACCCCCTCCCCAAAACTGGGCTCAAAACTATATGAAAGTGTAAAAATAGGGTTTAGTACCAGCAACAAATTTTTGAGGAAAAAGTATTACCAGTGATACATTATTACCAGCAATACATTTGTGAAGAAAATAAATATTACCAGTAATACATTTTTGGAAAAATATTACCGGCAATAAAAAAAACTTGTCGGTATTAAACAACCCATTGAGTTTGACATGCCGCAAAACAAAACAAAACAAAACAAAGTAGCACTTCTTCAGAGAAGACCCTATCCTATTTCCGAGATAAATCTGAATCATACTCTATCGCCTGGGGAACGTACCAGTATGCGGATGGTTATTCTAAAACAGTTGATGTCATCCATACTTAATGAAAGAATGAATCTTGGTAGTTCTGTAGAATTAATAATCCAAAACATTTCTTGGTCATATCTGTTACGATAATTCATCGGATAATATGACCCAGAATTGTGCGTTTTCAATCCATTTCAGGTGTGTCAACGGATACGATGGTGAAACAAGTCGATGTCTACATCGTAAAACCATAATTAGGAATCAGACAAGGAAATCAGGCATGGCTGATAATTATTGCCTCCAAATTCTAGCCCGGTTCGTTTTGCTTTTATTTACGGTTTATCAACATTTTTTGATTATTTAAAGGCAGAAAATATTTTAGAGTATAAATAGGTTTGGGGGATAATGATGATTTGTAGACACCATCCTACTAATTAACTCATAGGTGGGGGAGTACAGGTGGATATCATACCTTTCAAAGGTTATTTGCGCGAAGTGAATATAACGAACCCAACTGGAATTGAAACTCGGCTTACTGATTTCGAATTCAGACCTTTTATCCATTGCACAAACCGCACGTCCAAACTTACAGCACCTGATATTCACAAGCGGTAACCCATCTAGGTACAGACAAGGTTTGACGTTGCTTAACTACAGTGATCCTACGAGAACCCGTGTTTCTACGTGATATGTCTAGGTTCGGGACTATGGATTAAAGCGTCTGCTCGTGAATTTGGTCGCATAGTAATTGTGAGTTTAATCCCTGAGCCTGGTAGGATAGACTCGGACTCAGTGGAAACTGAATAACTAAAAAGGTTAGCAGTACTTAAAAATATAAGAACAAAACAATATATCCATAGACACAGTTCGCGCAAAATGAAAAATGAATATAAATGAAGTGTTCATTTCGAAATTCCTCGGAGGTTACCTGGATAGACAGTCACCTGTAGAAGGCTCGGTGGTGCAATGGCCGAAACGTTGTGGTAAGAGCAACAATGACGTCTTCCAATCAGTTGTTAAATATAGCTTGTAAATTTTACCGCCTCCAAAACGAAACTTCTATCTATTAATCATCATAGAGAACCATTTGTAACCTCCGTCAGAATGAATGATGATAAAGTCCAGGGGAGCACCACTTTTCGCCTTCTTGTGTCTCACGCTTTCTATTGATATGGATTTCAGCAAATATACTGAAACAATTGCTGGGTGTGCCTCTAAGAAGATTGATTCAATGCGGCGTGCCAGACAATTTTCTCATCGGACTCGGTCTTACATATTTATAAGTCAACCATTCGACCGTACATTAAATATTACTGCCCTATCTAACCTGGTTCTCCGGTTATACATCTCAAAATTGTCGATAAAATCCAAATAATGGTCTTTAATTCTATCGATCCTGACCTGGCGTCTCGACTTCAGTAACTTTCTCACCGCCTTTTCTATAGATATTTTCGTGGCAGTTATTCAAATGAGCTCTCATCATTGCTATACTGACCAGATGAACTGAAGCGTACTACTAGATTGGCTATTAGGTCACATCGTTTTACTGTTGAAACGGCTAGATGCAACCGTCAGTTCTATTCTAATAGTTTCTTTTCTCGCATTTCTCGACCGTCTTTGGGTTTCTTCCTTCCCTGTCAACGACAATCTTCAAACATTTAAATGCGACGTTAGTCGCCATCTTGTCTCCCCGAAACCTTATTGTCTTTTCCCTTCACTAAAGTTTTCTCATTCTCTTCCACTCCAAGTAACCCTTTGCGTCTTAGTGGCTTTATCGCCCTGCTTAATCATTCATGAACGGCTCAACAGAAATTATTTATTCTAATATTATACGAATTAAATTAAAATTCTGTAGCATTTCTCATCGCCAAAATTGTCACGTGGTGTGTTTTTGTTTAGTGGGGGAGTTTGTGTTCCGTAATGTCTTGACATATATTTGCCTGCTGTTTTTAAATTCTTATTATTTTATTGTTGTTGTTTGACGTCATCCTCTTACGTTCTGATATTATCGGAGTCGTATTAGAGATATGTCTACATTCGGTTGGCATTTAAATGTTTGTATGCACCTTGAGATCGAGAAATCGCCAGGTGTTTTCGACGAGTGCAGCTTTCTGTTCATAAAAATATCTTCAATCAGCAATTTCTGGGTGTATGCAGACGGTCGAGGATAACAAAAAAAGGCTTTATGATATTGACCAATGAGATTTTTTCCTTCCCTGCTTTTTTTCTCTCACGACGTATATAAAACATATATCTACCCGCGTTTTGTTTTATGCTACCATCGGGGATGCTTTTCTTTGCTTTGTTTTACGGCATATTAACCTGAATAGGTTATTTAATTTCTTTTTTCAAAAATGTATTGCTGGTAATATATTTTTCAGAAATTTACTCCTGGTATTGTTGGTAATAAACCTTTACTTTTGGATGGTTTGGTTTAGTTGGATTTTCTTTACGGCATATCAAATTCAATGGGTTATTTCATGCCGACAAGATTTTTATTGCTAGTAATATTTTTTTTCAAAATTGCATTTTTGATAAAATTTTTATTTTTTTCAAAAATATATTGCTGGTAATTTTTTTTTCAAAAATTTATTGTTGGTAAATTTTGTTTTTGTTTTTGAAAAATGTATTGCTGCTAAACCTTTTTTTAAAAAATGTATTGCTGGTAATAATTTTTTTGAAAAATGTATTGCTGCTAATTTACTCCTGGTATTGCTGGTAATAAACGTTTACTTTTGGATGGTTTGGTTTAGCTTGGTTTGATTTGCTTTACGGCATATCAACATCAAGGAGTTATTTAATACTGACAAGATTTTTATTACTAGTAATTTTCTTTTTTTTCAAAAATGTATTTCTAGTAATATTTTTATTTTTTTCAAAATTGTTTTGCTGGTAATTTTTTTTTTTAATTTAATGTTGGTAATCTTTTTTGCAAAAATTTATAACTGTTAATATATTTTTTAATTTATTGCTGTTAATATTTTTCTTTTGAATAATGTATTGCTGGTAATATTTTTTTTTTCAAAATGTATTGCTGCTAATATTATTTTTTCTCAAAAATGTAATGCTGCAAATTTTTTTCCCAAAATCCACTGCTGGTATTGCTGCTAATAATGTTTTCCTTCAAAAATGTATTGCTAGTATTTTTTTCGAAAATATATGTAATATCTTTTTCTAAAAATGTATTATTGTAATTGAAACTTGTTTTTACGCTTTCATGTTGTAGACCTTCTAGATTTCTTAGGATCGCCTCGATGAAAAGATTAAATACATTCAGTGAGAAGATTGATCCTACGCTTCTTTCATATTTTTATGTAGTTCCTCAAATCATTTTCTATACGTATGTAGGCGTTTTATTCTTCCCAGAAAATATTCCGTAAAAGGAAATAATCCAGAAAATTTATCTAAAATTAATCTAATAGTTGAAAAGTGTCAAAATGGGAACAAAGAAATCTATATAAATAAAGCGCAGTGTACGTGTGTCCGTCCGTCCGTCCTTCCGTTTTTCGATCTCGGCGAATCATAAACAGACTGAAGTAATAGATATTAACTACTGCAGTTACACGCGATTAAAAATTAAAAAAAAACACATTTAAAGTTAAATTCAAATATCGGACAGGATCAAAGATTTAAGAAACAATTCTTTATTGAAGGTTTCATTTTCATTTCGTTTTCCGTCGCAATTGAAATTGTTATGATCTAATTAAACAGTAATTGAGACTTAAGTGGGTCACGGTACGTTGCTCATATCTATTTTTTTTCTTATTTCTAGCACGTGTACTCCGACGTTTTTGAAATATTACAGACCATGTTTCTCTAATGTCTTTTAAGAGTGACTTTCTGTGAAAGGAACGTAAAGAATGGTGATTTTAAAAGACAATAAAAATTGCGCACAAAATTACTATAAACAAACTACGGAGATCAGTTGCAGATACGAAGAAAGATTTTGCCGAATTAAGGTGTCGAATAAAGATAAAATAATTTTGTTATTTCTAAATTCTTATAACTTTTACGTAAATAGGACGCTGAAGGTAAAAGCAGAGAGCCGAAAAGAACTTCTAATCTAATCTAAGAATAAATTGTATATTTATTTTATTCTTTCCAAACAAAAATAAAATAGAATTTATACACATCGGTTTGTCTATAAGGCAAGCAAAAGAATCGCTGCTGCTATGTTCGGCATGTGGGAAAAAGTGATTACTGATACGCAACTGAGTGCGTGACGGGAAAGCGGTGTGAATTGGGATGGGAGCATTGCTCTTGAACGATGCAGGTGTGTTGCGCACATACATCAGTCATAGTTCGAGCAGCAACGAGAAATTATAGCGTTCTCGAAGCAGGTCGTTCGGAGTTGTCTGTTTTATGTCTTTAAGGTGGGCTTGTCCTCAGCCACATCAAGTCGTCGAATACGTCAAGCCATTGAAAATAATGATATGATTGTATGCATCGGCAGTTACAGAAGTTCAAGTCGGGAGATCTGTCCTTTTGTGATGAACCCTGCAGTAGCCAGGAACAGGTCCTAGATGTCTTAGATATATATATATATATATATATATATATATATATATATATATATATATATATATAGTCAACGACGAAATTTTATATATTAATAAGCACAAAAGGAAATACAAAACTCAATTTTCAGAACAATAGGTTAAATACAACGAATTTGATAGGCGAACTATGCAAAATAGGAAAAGACAAATTTATTCGTACAGTAGGAAATATCGTTTTAAATTGTTTGATTCTTATAAGTATAAGTAATTGACATAATTATTTTATCGGTGAGAACCCTCTAGACTTTTAGACTATTCAGTAGAATATTTGTGATAATTCCAGCAAAGAACATCACGTGGTGCCTAGAGTGTCACCATTGTCATTCTTACAACACGATGGGGAAGAAAAAGGAGCTTAGCGTTGACTTGGGACAAAGAATTATTAACGTCCACAAGTCTGGAAATAGTTACAGCAATTTCAAACCGGTTAGCTATCCCTAGATCTAGTATAGTCCGTTACAAAGAAGTTTAAACAGTTTGGCACGACAGAGAATTTACGTGGGCGTGAAAGAAAATCCAAATTTTCACCGACAACTGCATGAAAACTGTGTCCTGAGTTTAATATAAACCCAAGTGTTGTTTTGAAAGACATCGCCAAAAGTTTTTATACGATCGGTATCAGTGTAAGTACTCGAACAATAAAACGTTGTTTAAATAGAAACTAGGTTGTTTGAAACAGACCACGACGAACCCCACTTCACAAACCATGTCACAATGTTGCTCGGTTTAATTTTGCGAAAATGACGAAAATTGCATTTGGGAACAAGTACAATGGAGTGATGAAACAAAATCATGTACAGAAGATTTGACGTAAGAAAAGTGAGGCTTTTCTCCCAAAGAACACAGTGATAACATTAAAACATGGGTGGAGGATCGATGATACTTTGGTGTTTTAGATCAGGGGCAACTAGACAATTAGTTGCAATAAGAAGAATAATGAAATCTGCAGACGGTATCAAAATTCTGGATGAAAATCTCCAATTATCAGCGAAAAAAGGGCATCTAAGTCTGCGATTTACTTTCCAATAAGATAATGATGCCAAACATATGTCTAAATCAGTGACCGAAAAAAGAAGATTACAGTTCTGCCTTCAATGAGTCCTGATTTGAATTCTATTGAAGATGTGTGGCAAGAATTGAAAATTAGAATAAATCGTCTATCACCAAAAAACCTTCAGGAATTTGAACGTGTAACCATTGAAGAATGGAAGAAAATCCCAGAAAGGACTTCATCAAATCTCATCAAAAACTTTAGAAAAAGATTGCAGCAAGTTATAAAGATGAGGGGCCAGGCTATTGACATAATATTGTGAAAGTTAATCTTTTTTTTTTCTATTTTTTATACTGTACGAATAATTTTGCTTTTTCCTAGTTTTGCTTAATTCTCCTGTCAAATTTGTTGTAGCTAACCTATTGTTCTGAAAATTGAGTTCTATATTCTTTTTTTTATTATTCTTATTAACATATAAAAAAAACCCGGCATCATGCAGGTATTAGATTCTGAGAAATGGATAAAAATATTTAGAATTGATAGGTGTACGAATAATTTCGTCGTTAGCTGCATATATATATATATATATATATATATGTGTGTGTGTGTGTGTGTGTGTGTGTGTGTGTGTGTGTGTGTGTAGTATACATAATATTATATTTAAATTTATTTAAATATGATATTTGTCTATTGTCATCTTAGTATTTTGACAATTCTAATATTTTTAACAGCCAACGTAAACTAGAGTAAAACCATCTAAGGCAAGTTTTATTTTTTCATATAATATTTAAGAAAAACCGAAAATGACTTAACTCGAAATGACTTAAGCCGATGTATCACTATATTATATAATTTAAATAATAATAAAAAAACTTTTTTCAATTTAACTGTTTTGGGTTTTTTTTTTTAGTTTTTAAGATCATGTACGTTGACTTGTGAAAGAGCTACATCTTCAAGGAAAGGAAATATTTGAAAAGATCCGGGGATTCAGATTAATATTTTGGTACTATTTAATAACAGCACTCTCAAGAATTGTCTAAGTTAATTTATTTTTAAGTGTGGATTTCGATAGATCGAATAAAGACATTTTTACTTCAGTTTATAAATGACCTTTTTTTTTACTTCTCTTTATAAATGCTTGTTGCAAAATAAAATCGTTAAGTTTGCCTTGAAAACATCCATCAGAGAACGAGGTATCGACTTACTTTTGTTTTTATAGATATAGTTTATTTAAGTAAATGTTCTGTTTTTTTGATAAACAGTATTAATTATATTTACCAGCCCGAATGTTCGAGAAATTTCGAAGAAAACATGCGCTCTCCGACAGGAAATCGAACCATTAACCCTTATGGGAACCTGTAATATAGACTGGTGTGCTGTCTGATTAGCAAAGTCGGAATTACTGTTTATAAACACACACCATCGACAATTTTTCTCGATCGATCCTTTCTGCACACGAAACATATCTTTACGTAAACAATGACAACATATGGATTAAATGGATTAATTCCGAGAGTTATTCAATATATTTTTGTTTATCAATAAAAATAACGTATAAACACACACACACGCACACACACACACATACATATATATATATATATATATATATATATATATATATATATATATATATATATATATTGAACAGAAGGAAGGGTCGTTCATTACCAGTATGTAACGAAAACCTACTTTCAAAAGACTGTACACCAAGTGGAATTTTTCGTCCCCAAGTCCCGCAAGATAAACCTGATTTCTACCTTAGTCTAGCGCGCATTGATATGTTCTTCTTGCAGATTTGACAAAGAGATAGAGGAAATTTATAGCATTTTCAGTGACAATGGCTATCTTGAGAATGTCATCAAGCGCATTGTTGGACGCAAAATGAAATGGTTGAAAACTCCAGTTGTCATTGGTCTGGTCCTGTGTCCCGTGCATTCAACTTGCATCGGCTGGACAGCAAAAGTCAAGCACTAGTCGGCCTGCGTTTTATCGAATCTTTCGGCGATAAAGTTACGTGTTGTCGTCAGAACAAATCCGGTTATTCCCACGCTTGTCAAAGATGGTTTGTCCTACCTTCAAAGTACTTCTGTTGTTTATAAATTCAAATGCCAGCGCGAGAGAGATTATTTAAGACGAACTAGAAACCCGGATCAACATTTTCCTGTGAATATAAGACAGGGTATTTTTAATTACAGTGTGCATTGTACCAAGTCTGTTCACGCATTGACAGGATTTACTGTCCTGTGCAGAGCTCGGCCAGCTCAGCATTTACGCATATTAAAAGCGTTTTTTTATTAAATGATATCAACCATCTCAGTGCAGACAAAAAGTGCATTTTGTTCGATCTCACGGGCTTTTCATAGGTATGTGAGTGAATATTCGATTTTATATTCACTGGGAACATTTTAGATTAGCTAGTACTTTTGTCAGTATATTTCTCCTACATCGTTTTTATTAATAACTTTGTATTTTAGCCCCTGGTTGCTTTTTTCCCCTCCTTCTATTTTCTCCAGTGCGAATTGTTTTGTTTTATTGTCATTTAATATTTACCAACTTATTTTTCTGACAGAGTGTTGGTTGAAGAGGATTCTTTAAGAAGAATGCTTTCCTGCGTTTTAAATCTATGTATATGTTCTTTGGTGTCAAAATTTTGTCCATATATATATATATATATATATATATATATATATATATATATATATATATATATATATATATATATATATATATATAAAGACATTTATAATATGTTTAACGTTCTTTTTATAGATACAAGTATTTAAGCAAATGCTCTGTTTTATAATAAACAGTATTAAATAACATTTACCGGCCTGAATGTCCGAGAAATCTTCATAGAAAATTTTCGTTCTCCGAAACATATTATAAATGTTAAACATATTATAAATATCTTTAAATATATTGTCGGAATATGTCCAATTCAAAAACAAAATATATATATATATATAAGTGAACATAGAAGTCAACACTTAGAGGCGACAGTCTGTTTCATGTTAGATGCAATCGACAGGTCTGACGATATTGAGCACTTTATCCCATAAATATAGCACATCTTAAGACTATACATATATATATATATATATATATATATATATATATATATATATATATATATATATATATATATATATATATTACAATAAATAATTCATACAAAAAATAAATTAGTAAAGTTAATGATATAAAATGGTGAAATCCCTTCGCTAACAAAATTTTAAAGATGTATTAACAACCAACCGCTCAATGAATATTAGGATCCTTGTTTGTTTGTTTTTTGGGGGGGGAGGTAAATTATAAGCTGTATACGCAAGTACTTTCGACTGTATATTCAGTCATCTTCTGGCATGGAAATTGTTTTGTTTTTGGTAAAATTCAGGTAGCATCCGAGACGAAAAAATATAATTCGAATCGAATGTTTTTTTTTTTAATGTTTTTATTGATAACGGATAGAAACTTGTGGAGCATGCAGTGGAAACGCTAAGGTTGAACTTTTTTTTTAATTTAAGTGAGTGCGTTTTTTTACTAATATGGCAATTTGAGAATTTTTTGTTGTAGGAGGTTATCAGTCAATGTGGCATGAACTAAATTGTTCAATAAGTAATGTCGCAGTTTTTATCCCGAAAATTTGCATGTCGGATCGGTTCTTTTAAATCAAAGATATTTAGATCCCCCCCCCCACATGGGTCGATGTGGCACAAGGCCGGTTTAATGTGAGCTTACCGAGCCCGTAGGCTCGGCCCAAAATATGCCCATTTAAAACCCGTATAAACGGGTTCAGGGACTGTCTACCTCTCCGGACGAAACTTTGCCCTGCGGCAAAGCTCCGTCCGAGTTCCTCACTGCCAAAGCAGAGAGTTCGACAGATGTCGCAAACGGTCAAAGACGCGGTTGCTACTCTTTTAAATCAAAGATATGGTGCAGTTCAGTTTATATTACAATGAATTATTCATACAAAATGTAAATTAGTAAAGTCATAACATTCATAAAGGGTCTATCCAGTGCTTCACAAATGTTTCCAGCGTCACTGTGTGGCCAGTAGCTTTCAACAGATGACCCCGTTAAAAGAAGTTGGGTGGCATCAAGTGTACTTCACTACACACACCCCAAAGCCAGAAGCGGGAAACTTTGAGGGCATAACTCGAGGGACATTAAAATGACCCACACAAAACCACCCTTTTTTTCCTGTTCCCTTTCTGATCCTTGTTGAACTTATTATCGTCTAAAAAAAAAAGAAGATAGAAAGTCAGACCTGCACAGCTGGAGACGAATCTCCAATTGCCGAAGCAAGGTTATTTACCTTACCTCCCAGCGAGGCAGGATGTGGCACAAGGCCGTTTTTTTAATGCGGAGAAAAAACCGAGCCGGTAGGCAAGGGCAAAAATTCCACGTAGAAAACGTATACACGGAGTCAGGTACTGTCTACCACTCCAGACGAGACTCTGCCCTTCGGCATATCCTCGTCTGGGTTCCCCTCTGCACGAAGACAGATAGTTTGACCATCAGAGCTGGAGACGAATCTCCAAGTAATAGCCGAAGGAAGGATATCTACCTTACCTCTTCGCGTGGCAAGAACTGGCAAAAGGCCGTTTTTTAATGCGGGGAGACACAGAGTTCGTAGGTTCGGGCAAAAATTCCCCGTAGACCCCGTATACACGGTGTCGGTTAGCAGTCTACCACCCCAGACGTGACTCTGTCCTTCGGCATAGCCTCGTCTGGGTTCCTCTCTGCCCGTAGTTAGAGAGTTAGACCAGCACAGCTGAAGACAAATCTCCAATTGCCGAAGCATGGTTATTTACCTTACCTGCCCGCGAGGCAGGGTGTGGCACAAAGCCGTTTTTTAATGCTGGGAAAAAAACGGGTCTGTAGGCTCGGGGAAAAATTTCCCGTAGACACCGTATAGACGGGGTTGGGTAGCTGTCTACCACCTCAGACGAGACTCTGCCCTTCGGCAGAGCCTCGTCTGGGTTCCTATCCGCCCGATAGACAGAGAGCTCAACTAGCACAGCTGGAGACGAATCTCCAACTAATTGCCGAAGCAAGCCCGAAGCAAGCCCCGCCCCCCGGTATAATTTGTGATCACCATATATAGCTACCGATATAGACAGTCCGCATAGGCGATAGGGAGTGTGGGACATTCCATTTCAATAGTTGCCCTTTGCCATTGGTGACCCATCCCTGCTGGTGATTTCGAACTCATTCTGAAATCTGTGCAGTACAAACGACAGAGCGACTTTCAAAAAAGTACAATCTCAACATCGTTGTACTTTGCGGGTCACGCAACAACAATAACAGCGCCGTTTCATCTCATGTATTAGCTGATAGTTCGCTATTGAGGCTGTGAAATGATATAAGATTGATTAATGCTATAACTACAGATGAGCAGTCATATGTCCTCAAATACCTGATGCACTGTGTAATTTACTGAGACGAAGAGGCTTTGAAATTTTCGTGATCTATGAGTCCCATACGATTAATATAAAACCGAGCCATTTCAGTTGATCGCCTGTTCTTGCTGAATTACTACTGAAATAATTCGTGAGGCTCAAAACATGACAAAAACTCATAAAAAAGAAAAAAAAAATTAAATAATATTGAGTTAAAATTTAATTTCTATAAAAGCATAGTTAAAGGAAAAGACACGCGTTGAGCGGTTTAACGTTATTTAAGTTTAATTTGATTAATGTACATTTTACACTACTAAAATAAAATTATTTCTGGTTATGCTGTGTAACTGCTAAAACATGTCATAGGAAAACATTTCACAAATTGCCATCTATATTTACCATATATATATATATATATATATATATATATATATATATATACATATGCGTGTGTGTGTGAGTGCGTGCGTGCTTGTGTGTATGTGTATGTGTTTTCACAGATTTTTTGGAAGAGGCTGTTGATGGCAGCTGGTGATAACATTTCTCCATTATTTAGTATAGCTGTCCAAATAGGCATAAAATTACAAATATCTGTCATCGCCGAATAATCTATCAAGACCGAGTTGAATCAATTAAATAACGTCTTCGAATTCATACTGACAACACGCCAGTATCCAAGGGGAGATGAGCTGTTTATTGCGTAACGAGGCCTTCATACGTGTGGAATTCCTATCTCCTTATTAGCATAAAAATAAACGAAATCTATTAAAATTAGATCGAAAAAAGATCACTGACGGACACATTTATTTCCGATTATTAAAAACTCATTATTATTTAATAACATTTCAAGAGTGATCAAGGAAAAGAAAAAGAAAAAAAAACAAGATTTGGGAAATGGGTATATAGTTTTGAAATACCTGCAAATTGTATATTAATCATACAAAAATAACAGGATTATTTACGAATGCGTAGGGTGAAAATATTTTATTTTAATCTCTGACATGAATCAGTTTAGATCCTTTTCCGGATTAGAGTAGAATGAATGTTCTCTGAGTGGTGATAGTCAGTTCAATGCTTGAACGCAATCTTCAGGCCATGTGTGTTGTGTGGTGACTCGACTATTTATATAGAGAGGTTTTAGAATTGTGGGATAGAATGCGCTTTTTTGCAGCTATTGATTTGTGTTAACATTTCAACAACAATATACAGCAGTTAAAATAAACGCATTCTGACCCACAATAATTTCTACTCAATAACCTTTAGAATAATTAGAAATATAACCGCTGCCACTAACCCAATAACCGTTAGGATAATACAATAGACCGGAAATAACTGACCTTACTACCCATAATGCTCGAGTTCTCGCAGTCACTGTGTGTTTATCTAAATATAAATACGCCTAAATTCACCTTCTTCTCTGCCGTGCGCCAACGGCTTCAGGGTAAAATTTCCGACTGACGCGAATTCAGCCGGTTTTCGATCCAAGCCAGAGGCAACCGGGCGGCTAGCCACACTGATGAGCTGTGATACAGCGAAACAGTCTGTCTGTGGATGACAATATATATATATATATATATATATATATATATATATATATATATATATATTGTCATCCACAGACAGACTGTTTCACTACATCACAGCTCATAAGTGTGTTAGACATCCGGTTGTTTCTAGATAGGATCGAAAACTGGCTGAATTGGCGGCGGGGATGAAGGGGAATTTAACCGTATTTATTTTTAGATAAACACGCCAGTGACTGAGAGAACTCGATTCGGTTCATATATATATATATATATATATATATATATATATATATATATATATATATATATATACGGTATATATATACGGCATATATTAATGGATATGGATAGGTAAACAAAGATATAGCGACCTAGCGAATTTCATTCATTAATAAGTGAAAGAAAGGTCACTTAAGCGACTTGGTTTTTTTTTCCTTACACATCATGAATTTAAAACATGTTATAAGATCAAATTTATTTTACAGTGCGAAAATTTCCGATTGAGGGTGTAATTTTGTACCCGCGGTTTTATTTTATTTTCTCCATTTTATTCATTATTATTTGATCTCCAGATTCCTTCGCACTTTGTGAAACTAATTTAAATTCTTCTACTGCTACCAATGAATTCTATGTTCCGGGCTATCTTCTTCTTTGCAGAAAAGATTCTAGCATACATATGCATGGGCTCGGTGTTTATTTTCAGGACAATCTTCCGATTGCAATGGAATTGTCTCTTGAGCGCCCTGATGATTTTTTTTTTGATTTTTTTCATGTGCTTTAGACTTTTATTATATCTCTTTTTTTCTTTATCGTTCTTTTTTTTCTCTATCGAAATGTAATATATTAAACAACATTTCTGATAATATAAAAACTCTCTCTCTCTCTTTATCACTCTCTCTCTTTATCTCTCTCTCTCTCTTTATCTCTCTCTCTCTTTCTCTCTCTAGTTTGTCATATTTTCGAAGAATTCCTCCGCGAATTTTTATTTAGTTTTGTCGACATTTCTTTTACTCTATTTCGTACCGTTCTCTTTCTCTTGCGTTATTGACACTCTTTTTCACTCTCTTTCTATCTTTCAGTTTCTTCTCTTTCTCTCAGCTTCCTCTCTTCCTTTCTTTTTCCATTCTCTCTTCTCCAGTCTCTCTCTTCTACTTTTCTGTTTCACATACTCTCTCTCTCTCTCCCCCTATCACTCTCTCTCAGATTATTGACACTCTTTTTCATTCTGTTTCTTTCTTTCACTTTCTTCTCTTTCTATCTCTCAGCTTCCTCTCTTTCTTTCTTTTTCCATTCTCTCTTCACCAGTCTCTCTCTTCTTCTTTTCAATCTCTCTCTCTCTCTCTCTCTCTCTCTCTTTCTCTCTTTTCATCTGCGAAATATCTTCGTAATTGTTGATTTTAATGCTCATCACGTCAAGTGGATTAAGCATTCTCATGTTACTGATGTTGCCGGTATTAAAACGTTCAGTTATTTCCGTTGCTTAGTCTCTCCGTCAAATAGTGGGGATTCCCTACTCGTCTCCCTAATAAATCTGATCAACATTCATCTTGATTTGTCCCTTACTTCCTCTCCTAGCTCTTGTCGAACATCACAACTCAGTCCGCTTGGCAATTCGGATAACGCTGTAATATCTATTGATATTTCTTCTGAGTCGTCTATTAGAAATGAACCTCCTATTCACGAGACTTCTCTATGTTACCAGCGTATTGATTGGGATCTATTTCGTGACTTTATTCAAGACGCCCCTTTGAGTGATATTCATAACTTTCCTATTAAAGAATTGTGTATCACAAAGCTTTCTTCTTGGGTTAAATCCGGCCCTGATGCATTCGTACCTTCTCACAGATACCAAGTGAAGCCACAATTTTCTCATTCGTTCATACCGGCTTGTTCAGCCGCTATAACCGACAGGAATTATTTTTCCCGAGTGTACCATCGTGATAATTCTGATTAGAAAAGACGCCTATTTTTCTCTGCTCGAAATAATTGTAAATATGTCCTCAAAGATGCTAAGTCATTGCTTTTTGATAGAATGAAGTCTCTAATAAGTTTGATTCACGTGACTACTGTAATCATGTGTTAAATCATAGCAAGTCTTCTGTTCATCCTCTCTTTACTCAGCTTGTGGTGTAAACATCTTCTGCTGACAAAGTGCAATATTTTGCTTGTAAATTATCTTCAAATTCTAGTCTTGACACATCTGGAGTGTCTTTGCCTGACTTTCCACTTAGAACTGAGTCTCTGTTGTGTAGAAGGCATTAGACAACGTCCATGGTGTTATATACATCTCTAAACTGGATCTCCACACAGCAGGTGAACTTGATGGTATCCCTGTAATAGTCCATAAGAAATGTGCTCCTGAACTGGCTCTTGTTCTTTCTAAACTCTACAATAAATGTCTTGCTGCTTCTTGCTTTCCTGCTTGTTGGAAATCCGCTTTTGTAGTTCCAGTCTTTAAGAAACCACGAGAACTGTCTGATCCTTCTATCGGCCTATTAGACTTCTATATATTTTGGCAACGTACTAGAGGCTCTAATTAACTATGGAAGGTCTTCTTTAATATAAGAAATATGGCTTTCGCTTCTCTAGGTCAATTTTTGATGTGTTAACGTTTATTTGCTGAAAGAATCTATCAAGCTTTATATACGAATGGAGACGCTCAGGCTGCTGCTTTGTATATCTCATAAGCATTTGTTGAAATGTTATGACATTTATGGACGAATTTTTAACTTAATTCAATCATTTTTATCAAATCGCAAAATGAAACTTATCTTGAATGGCTACTCCTCTAGATCCTTTTATATTAATGCAAGTGTTCTTCAGGGCTATAGCCTTAGATTTACAGTGTCCCTCACTTTCATTGATGACCTTCCAGATGTCTTCGGTTCTCGGTTCGATATCTATGCTGATGATACAACTATTTACTCTACAGTATATAACAGACACACTGCGCCTTTTCGAAATAACTTTTTTTCCGCTGATATTGAGTGTAAAGACTATATGGAATCAATTACTAAGTTAGCAGCTTAGAAAATTATTTTACTCTTTCGAGCTATACAATTTTTCTCTTCATAATCTATCTCATATATTTATAAGACTATGATTCATCCCTTGCTTTGAATATTGCTGCAACATCTTGTCTTCTTCTCCCCTTATATATTGACAGATACTTGATAAAATCCAAAGAAGAATCTGCAATGTTATTGGTCCTGATCTGGCGTCTCGAGTTCAGTCATTTCTCACCCCCGTAATGTAACTTCCCTGTGCCTCTACCATAAATACGTTCATGGTAATTGTTATGGGACATATCTTTATGGACTAAATGGACTCGTCCTATTACTATATATACGGAGAGATTATGCCTCTTAGGAGAGCTGTCGTGGGGGGAGGGCAAATATTGCTGTCTACAGTTGACGAGTTGACTACTGTACATTGCTGTCAGTGGGACGTGCAAAACTTTTGTATTCGTTCTTTTGTCTAATAATATGTTTTCCCTAAATTGCTGAGTTCGAGTTTTCTTTCGGACCTATTCTGGGTCCACAACAGTAATTGTTCTGAAGAACTTTTCGCTGTGGTACCTATACTTTATGAATTTAAGCGCAGTCCTCGATTAGCAGCCAGGTCTCATCATTTTTACAGTTGAAATGGCTAGATGCAGCCGTAAGTTATATGTTAACAGTTTCTTCTTATGCACTTCTCACTTTCCAACTCCCTTTCGGTGTCTTGCTTCCCTGTCTAATGTGATCTTCAAAAGTTTAAAAGCAATGTGAATTGTTATCTTCCATCATCTACATACTTGTTCTTTTATTGTTCTCTCTCCTTAATAGTATTTTCTCATATTCCCTAACACTTAGTAACCCATTGCGTCTTAGTAGCTTTATTTCCACGCTTGGGGTGAAAAGATTAAAAACAATGTTGACCTGCTCTCCGATAAATTAGTACAGGAATTGTAAATCATTAGGAAAATATTTTATGATAATGTCTATCGTTTGGATTTTGCGCAATCCAGAATTAATGTGAAGATTGCAAAATACCATAGGGCTAAAATATTTGATCTCGTGAAATGTCCGGTATTTCAGAATGCAGTGGATTAGCAATCTTGTGTGAGATTTCAGAAGCAAATCCCGGCCACTTTTAGACATGTTTTTTTCTCGTCCATTGCACGTATTATATTCTCTTCTTGATCTATGTTGAGATCAATTCAAAAAGATGTCCTGCCTATCTATTTCCGTTAAAAATGAATTTAAATGTCACTGCAATACTGACTATATACACTATAGTTCAGAAGTTAGAGGGAACGCTTGGTAATATTTTAAATTGGCCCCAAAACTAGTTGCTTTTTACTTTAAATAAGAGAAAATTATTGTGCAAAAATCATGTTTCCCTTTTTAACAAAGGGAGACATGATTTTTTTATTAGAAATTTTATTATGACAAAAAGAAAAAAAAATCTAAAATTAAATTTTGTTCTCGTGAAAATATCCTCTTTTTACCTTAATTATTGCAGCACAAAGTTTCCAAATGATAAGTTGCAAAAGTTTGCAAATCCTAAGTTGATTCCATTCTTTTTTCAATGATTCTAAGAGCTATTTTCTTTTCTTTTTCAATCTTCTGTCAAGTTCATCCCATGCTAATTCTTGCGGTGGCTTCAAACTATTGAACTGTAGTGTAGGTCGAACGACACAACTCTCAGATAAGAGTATTAATCAACATGCCCATCAGTTAATTACGCTCCATCAACTTAATGATTTGCATAAGTGTATGAGCATTTTTTCGCTCCTATGAAGTTCGATCTCTCGATTCCATCTGAAAGTCCTAGAAACAATCTTGATTAAACGAAACAGCCATCTCACAGAAGGAGTGGCTGTGTGGACTTAACATAATCTGTCTATGAAAAGTTGTACTTGACTCAATATATTATTGAGGCAGATGTATTTTCTGTCTGTCGTAATATTTTTCTTTTTAATGATTTCATTTTATTTATCTCAACCGAACTCTAAAGGGTGACCATTAAAACAGTGACTGCGTTCCATTATTCCCCCCCCCCAACTATTTTTGTCTTCGTTTTGGTGTGTTTCCACTTTATTGCCAACAATTTGTGATCTTTCTATGCTTGACTTTTACACATGTCCATTTTTATTGCCATAATATTCTGTACTACGAATTTTCAACCGAACAAGTAGTATTTATTTGCAGTTTATAAGCGGATTTTGGTGGGTATTTACGTTCAATAAAAAATATTTAAATTAATTCTGAATTAATGGTATGAGGAATTATCATTATTTACACTATTTTTGGATTTAAAATCTATTATTTTTTTAGATTCGAAAAACGAAAATATTATTTAAAAGATAAAAATTAATTTAATATAATTCGTAATTATTATTTATTTATTTACACTATTTATAATGTTCGGACTGCTGTCCTCATCTTTGTTGTCATATTCAAGTACACATGACCCAGTAGATAAAAGCGTTGATTGAAGTAATCCAGTACCTTGACTGAAAGAGTTGTGAGCTCTATACCTGGTTACAGCAAAGGTGATCAAAACAAAAAAAAATTGGAAAGTTGAGTTAAAATGAAATAACTGATACTGAGATATCCAGTAAAGGTATGACACGTGAAAATAAAACCATCTACCCCGGTGTAGGATATAAAGGATTCGGTTTGAATCTCCAATGACCTGAAGCAGGGAATATGGCAACAAAGATGAGGTCCGAACATTGTAAATAGTGTAAATAATTACAATAGCTCATCTCAGAAATATAGACAGATGTTTATTTTATTTCGATTTCTTATATATATTATGATTGTTAAATTCATTTGAATTTATATATGTATTGTTCATTATTATTTAGTATCTGTCTATATTTCTGAGAGGAGTTATTATGTACACTATTTACATTGTTCGGACTATCGTCCTCATCTTTGTTGCCATATTTATCACAACGTTTCTGCCGTTGTACGCTCCGGCATTCTTCAAGTGTTTGGAATGTCGAACTGAAATCTTTATTTCACTCTCTGCGATAGACTGTTCTAGTTCCACGTGCCATGTCTAATGAATGTCAGTTATCAGTTATCTCCTGTTAATTCCCCCCTCCAAGTTCTCCACCCCCTTAACCAGGTATTGAACTCACACTCTTTGGGTCCTGTCCCTGGATCTAACTAACACCTTTACCCACTGTGCCATGTGTACGTGTATTTTATTATTTATTATTATTTATTTATGCTTTTTACATAGTCCCCGTGTTTTTTACTTATTAGTATGTTTTTCCTTTTAATAGAACTAAATAAGGATCGTTTGTCATATGTTTACTTTCTGATTTTGCTTACTGTTATGGGTCCTTACCTATAACTACAGAATTAACTCTTCCTAACACTATGTATACTGCGCCTTTCAAGAGAGAGGGACGAATCGAGTCGAGCCGATAGTAGTTCACTCCAAACCAGACTGACAGTCATACTAACACCTTCCACATCTTGTATTATTATTCTGTGTAATATATCTTCGTTACTTCTACTCTTGTGTTCGTGTTGTTCTTCCTTGGTCCTAACCTTGGTCCATAACAGTGGCGACGACGATATTGAAGAAACGAAGTTCTACGCGGAGAATATAGAAAAAAAAAACTTTTTTGCTATCGGTCGTCCATAACAGAGGCGACAGAGGTATTGAGAAAAAAAAAACAGTTCTACGCGAAGATAAAAAAAGAAAAAAAATTTGGGACACCAACCTTAACAGTGGTAACGAAGACACGAAATTTACCTGTCAGCCAGAACAGAATCGAATTCTACGCAGGAAAATTATTTCGTACTAAGGTTCCAGAACAACAGGCGACAAAGAGCTGAAGTCTACACTGAGAAAAAAAAATCGTTACACAAAATTACGGTGTAAACATGGAAGATTTTAAGGCAAACATATTGGAACTAATGAAAATGCAATTCAAGCAGCAACAAAGAAATGAGGAAAGACAGACTAGGCTCAAAGAAAAATTATTGGAAATTCAACAGAAAAACGAAGAGAATCAACTCGAACTACAAGAATTACTACTACGGGCAATAACAAATAAAGGACAAAATTCTGGAAATGAAGCATCATTCTCGCAAAATGCTATATGGAGCTCTATCAAAGACTTCACTTATGCACCGGACGAAGACAAAACCTTCGCTGCTTACTTAAGAAGATATGAAGATTCATATGAGTTTGATTGCGGGAATTGGTCAGACGCGAAAAAAGTACGTCTACTACTGAAGAAACTAGGGTCAAGCGAATACACTAAATTCGTAGACTACATCCTAACGGGGAAAACGAATGAGTTGACTTTCAAGGAAGCCGTAAAACTTTTAACGGAATTATTTAGTCCGAACACTTCACTATTCCACAAAAGGTGGAAATGTTTAAATTTAAGAAAAACGGGTAGCGAAGATTATATAACATTCGCTTCCGTAGGAAACAAACACTGCGATGACTTTAAGATATCTGAACTCAGCCCGGACAATTTTTAATGTTTGATATTCGTCCAAGGCCTGGTTTCGACTAAAGATGCGGAGATCAGACGGAGAATTCTAACAAAACTTGAGAGTGAACCAGAATTGATGCTACAAAAATTGGCTGAAGACCGTCAGAGATGTATAAGCGTAAAAAAGGACTCAAAAGATATCGAAGAGTCTGGCGTCGCCCACATACGAAAAGTACAACGACAAACACGTTTTCTCTCTCCTCAAAAACAAACCAAACAAATTATTTTACTACAAAAAGTCAAATGAAACCTCAGAAGAAACTAACACCCAGTCCATGCTATCGCTGTGGGACTTTGCATTGGTACAAAGATTGTCCATACCGCTATAAGACTTGCCTGTCGTACAATAAAGTGGGACATAAAAGTTCGCACTGTAGAACAAAGAAAGAAAACAAAAGCCGAGTAAGAGTCACAAGAACTGACCAAGCGGACGGGATAAATATACGAAAATACGTACAAGTAAAAATGTTAAAAAAAAATTCAGATTACAATTAGATTCCGGATCAGATTTAACCATTAACTTACAGACGTGGAAGAAATTAAACAAACCGACCATGTTGAGAACAGATAAATATAGCCAGGTCGGTAACAGGAAGAAAAATAAAATTTGAGGGGGAGATTATCAAAAATGTGGCGTTCAACGGGATGACCAAGAAATTAAAGATATCTGTTCTCAAAAAATACGGAAAATTTATTTGGAACTGACTGGATGCAGAAATTTGACCTCTGGGATTTACCGTTCTGCCAAAAAGTGGAAAGGTTATCGACCGAGGCAAAGAAATTGAAGGAGAAATTAAAGGAGAGTTTCCCCGACGTATTTTCAACCGGCCTCGGGAGGTGCAAAAAAATGGCGGCCAAAATCGAACTAAAAGAAAATGTACAACCCATTTTCAAGAAGAAAAGAAATGTTCCTTTCGCATCATTAGAAAAAATAGACGAAGAGTTGGATAGACTCGTGAAAACCGGTATATTGACAAAGGTGGTTTACGTGAAAAAGTAATCGGGTGAGATACGAGTATGCACTGATTTCTCGACGGGATTGAATGCAGCGATTAAGGATTATCACTATCCTCTCCCTAGTCCAGAGGAAGTTTTCACAAAGTTGAACGGAGGAAAATTTTTCTCAAAGGTAAACTTGAGCGAAGCACACCTACAAGTACCAGTAGATGAGGAAATCTCGAGGTTGTTGTGCATAAACACACATAGAGGGTTATATAAATTCCAGAGATTACCATTCGGGATCAAGGTCGTGCCGGCGATATTTCAGCAAATAATGGACACTATGCTAGGCAGACTGGATTTCACGATCGCATACATTGATGACATCCTGATAAATAGCAAAAATATTGAACAAGACTGGGACCTCGTTCAAGAGGTTTTCAGGTAGATACAAAATTACGGTTTTAAGGTAAAGGAAAATAAATGTGACTTCTTTATGAAGGAGATAAAATATCTGGGCCATATTATTGACGAAGAAGGAAGAAGACCAGACCCAGAAAGAGCCATGGCAATAAAAAAAATACCGGCTCCAAAAAATTTAGCCGAGTTACAAAGCTTCTTGGGCTTAGTAAATTATTATCAAGAATGTATTCCTAACATGCGCAAATTACGCACACTCCTAAACGAAATGTTGGAGAAGGAAAAAGTTTGAGAATGGTCATATGAATGTCAGAAAACTTTCGACAAAATGATTAAGACTCTAACAGCAGATTTATTTTTAGCGCATTATGATCCAAAATTGGAAATAATAGTCGCGAGTGACGCGAGTGCCTATGGTGTTGGGGCATGTATACTTCATAAAATGCCGGATGGGACTCTAAAACCCATTGCGCATGCGTCAAGAAAGTTACTACCAGACGAACAAAATTACTCGCAAATCGAAAAAGAAAGGCTGGGGATTATTTTTGCGGTTACGAGATTCCACAGTTATATTTACGGTAGATTTTTCCCCTTCAGACGGACCACAAGCCGTTATTGACAATATTTGCATCAAAGAAAGGTCTACCTGTCTACACTGCTAAGATGGGGGACGATTTTATTAAACTATAACTTTAAATTGGAGTAACTTCCATCAAACAAAATCTGGCATGCAGATGGTCTTTCGAGACTAATACCAAAGAAAACGGAGCCATTAGAAGATTCCGTAATTGCAGCAATACGATATGAGGAAGATATTAGAACATCATTATGTAGTACAATTCGAGACCTCCCCGTCACATTACGGGAAATAAGAGGAAATAATAATGAAATGAAAACAAAAATTGTAGGAAAAGATAAGCATATATCAGACAGTTTTTCGTTATGTGATAATGTTCTGCTATATAATGAAAGAGTAGTAACCCCGAAAACGGCGAATCCTCAATGATTTTCACATGGGCCACCCAGGAAAGAACAGGATGAAATCCTTAATGCAAAGTTACGTGTACTGGCCAAACATGGATCAAGATATTAGACATAGGGTGGACAAATGCAAGGGCTGTCCCTTAGCAACCAAGGCATCCCCGATTACTCATAAGCCATGGCCTAAGACAGATCGACCGTGGTCGAGAATCCATGTAGATTTCGCAGGTCCATTAGTGGGTTTCTATTACTTGATTGTAGTAGACAGTTACAGCAAATGGTCAGAAGTATTTCGTTGTAGAAAACCCACTACTGAGACTACAATAAATTGCCTTCACGAGCTGTTTACTCGTTTCGGAGTCGTTGATTGTTCAGTCACCGATATTGGGACACAATTTACATCTGCGGATTTTCAAGAATTTTGTGAAACTTTTCAGGTGAAACACATCAAATCCCCGCCATATCACCCATAATCAAACGGGCAAGCGGAGAGGTTTGTAGATACATTAAAAAGAGCGCTAAGGAAAGCTTATGACGTACCAACAGAAAAGGCTTTAAAACAATTCTTGCAAGTGTATAGAATTACACCCAACAGTACTACGCCATCGGCATTATCGTCGGCGGAAGTAATGTTCGCCCGAATAATTAGATCGGTATTCGACAAATTACTGCCAAAACAGAGAAAGCAATCACCAACGTCGTTTGTACCAAAAAGAAAATTTAACCAAGGGGAGAAAGTTTTTTTTAAATGTTCAAAAACGACACATCCTATTGCGAGCCAGGTACAATAGAGAAACGAACCGGGAACGTGATTTACATAATTCAGGGTCCGAAGTTCTCGCATAAAAGGCACTTAAATCAGATCAGAACGAGGCTATTAGAAGATTCTAACGGTCTACCACAGGAAGAGGAGGAAGTAATGGACACAATATTTGACACATTCAATATTCAAAGCCCTCAATCAATTTCAGAACCGCGGAAATCAAGCAGAATAAGAAAATTTACAGAGTCTTTGATTATTAATCCGAAGAGGAAAAAATATTAAAGAACACTGCGAGGTAAAAGCTTTGGAGGGGGTGTTATGGGTCCTTATCTATAACTATAGAATGAACTCTTCCTAACACTATGTATACTGTGCCTCTCAAGAGAGAGGGACGAATCGAGTCGAGTCGAGCCGATAGTAGTTCACTCCAAACCAGACATGCCATTCTAGAGTTTTCTTTACATATGATTTTATATATTTTAAAACCGGTAAATTTTGCGAGGTTCAAAAAACATAATGTGTATAATGTTTATATACCTACATTATACATGTTCCAAAGGTCGTCGTCGTCGGGGATGATAGTGAGGACAAGCCTCGACTGTCTATTAAATGCTTCCGTGGCATGCGTCTTAAATAGCCTCTGATCATTCAGTTCAGCTCCAAGCAAGAGTATGGGTGAAGGCAGACAAATGGCGTCTCATAACCAGCTGCTTTGGGTAGATGCAGCTCGACAGCCCTGGAAGGCAATGCATCTACGGAAAGGAAAACCCTGATTTTAAATCTCTGTTGCCTTGCGGTTATATTCAACCAAACGGAAAAATCTATAGAGGTAAATGCAGAAATCAATTTGCCTTTTCTAATCTTGTTTATTTTCTATCAATTGATAGTATAGGTGTTAGTACCGACAAAAAGGTACTATAAATCATTTTATTGTATGTGAAATAATGACTTCAGAATCTCCGAGTAGTTTAGGATTAAATCCTGATTTATATTTTCATTTTTGTTTCTGCTATCCTTTTCTAAAACTAACAAACGTAATTTGTCATGTGTTTTAGTTCTTTTGTTTACCTAATGTTTTATATATTTAAAACCTGTTAATTTTTTGAGAACTTCGAAAAATGCGCATTATATATAATTTTTATATATGTACATTATATATGTCCCAAATGTAGACATAGCCGGGAGTGATTATCAATGTCTATGTAATGCTGCCCTAGCATACGCCTCCAATAGCCTCAGACAATTAAGTCAAGCTCCAAGTCTCAGAATGGGCCAAGGCGGACAACTGGCGTCTCATAACCAGCTGATTGGGGAGACGGAGCTCGACAAACCAAGAAAGCAGTCTATCTAGATCAGGGTTTTTAAACATGCGGACTGCGGGCCTGAACTGCTCCGCTACACGATTTCATCCTGCCCGCGAGATGATTTTCAAAAGTGTAAGAATTATATTATGTATTTACTTACTTTTTTTAATTACTTCAATGACTAACAGCGTGTTTTCTTTTTTTACGTCAACATTTCTCTCTGTTTTACCTTACCCAAAATATCTTAGTCAAAGAGGAAAATGTGCGGAGAACTTGTAGATCATTTCAAGAAAAGTGGCCATTTTCTTATCTATTCGTGGAGGTGAACAAGAAACGTGTGTGCTTGCTGTTTTCAGAGCATGTTTCATCACTCAAATATAACATTCGGGGCCACTATGAGATTCATCATGTCGACATATACAATAACTTGCAAGGACAAATGAATAGAGACAAGGTAAATAAATCATTAGCGAATCTGAAAAAACAACAGTTTGCTTTAACCCAAGCCTAGATATTAGTCAGGTAGCAGTAAATGCTATCTACCTTATTGCTAGAGAATTAACATTAGCATCAAAGCCGTACTGTGAAGGTAAGTTCGTGAAAATATGCATCCTGAAGGTTGCAGAAATTGTATAACTTCAGAAGTGACAGACATGCACAGATTAGCCTAACCCGAAACGATGTGACAGATAGGATTTCAGATATTTCTGAAGATTTGACAGGCAACTGAAGCACAAAGTCAAGTAAATTATTGCATTTTCGATTGCAATTGATGAGAGCACGGACGTTAAGTATATTGCGGAACTGGCCATATAAAATCTCAGTGTAGACGAGACTTTGACCGTCCCCGAAGAGTTCCTGGAGTTGGTCCCTATGATGGACACCACAACAACAAATGACAGATTCATCTCTCTCGTTGGAGCTCTGGACAGTGTCGGAGGGGACTGGGCCTGTGCTGTCAGCGTAGTTAGAGATGGTTCTCGATCAATGATTGGGGAAAAAAGTAGGTTTTGTGACGCAATTCAGAGAGAAATACAAACTGCAAATGGATGACGTGTTCTTTTTTAATATTTCACTGCATTCTGCACCAGGAGACATTGTGTTGCAAATCGTTAAAATGGATCACGTCATGGAAATGGCTGTCCGAAATGTTAATTTCATCCAAACTAGAGGGGTCTGAATCACCGTTAGTTTGACAATCTTTTCAACGATATAGGCGTTATCTATGGTTTGCCATATCCCACAAGGTTAGGTAGTTAAGCTAAGGTGTTGTGTTGAAGCGTTTCTTTCATCTACGAGAAGAAATAAACAGTTCATGGAGAAAAAGGGCAACCCAGTGATAGAATTTCAATCACCAAAAAATGGCTGGAGAATTTAGCATTTATTCTGGATATTACAGAGCACTTGAATAATCTGAACAAAATTCTGTAAGGCCGTAAAAAAGTTGACACACAGAATTTTAAAATCATACGCGCGTTCAAAGCTAATTCTGTGAGAGACACAACTGTCAAGTAAGTGCTTTGCTCATTTTCCTTCTCTAAAAGATGTGGTTGCGATCGCAGATAATGTTGACATGAATCGGTTCAAAAACAATATCACGAGATTGCTGCGAGAGTTTAAGCAACGGTTTCAGATATTTGATAAACTTAAAACAGATTTCATAGTTTTTCTCTTGCCATTTACAGTCAACGCCTCTGATCTGCCCGTCAAAATCCAACCTGAAATGATTGACTTGCATTGTGATTCAGATTTGAAGAACTTCACCTCGGTGAGCTTGGGCACATTTTATCAGGATCTCTTGCTAAATTACCCCAAATTGGCATCCCTTGCTGCGATGGTTTTGTGCATGTTCGGGACAATGTACCGCTGTGATCAAGTGTTCTCTTTTAATGAGCATCAATAAAACAAAGTTACACTCAAGTCTCACACACAAGCACCTAAATGATATCGTGAAATAGGCTGCTATTCAGGATTTGACGCCTGATATTGATACACTTGTAAAGGAAAATAGATGCCAAGTTTCAGGAACATATTGAAAATACATGATAAAAAAATAACAGTTCTTTTTTTTAAATGCTTTTCTTTTTAATTTATAAATTGTATTCATTTACAAGGCAGTTTGAAAACTTAGTCTTCTTTAACAGTTCCCACTTTCACTTGTTTAGTGTTTTGCAAAAAATGTTTTAAAACATTTTCAGAAAGTGCTTTTTACACTAAAACAAAAGGAACATTAAAATTACTATTTGTAGTTTCTGATGCCATGATTTTACTGGTCTGGCCCGCTTGAGGTCAAATTGGGTTGATATGTTACCCATGATCTAAAATACTTTGACACCCCCTGATCTTAAGGAAAGAAGACCCTGATTTTAAACACCCGTTGCCTTGTGGTCATATCCAAATACGGAAAAGGATAAGGAAGTAAATCCAGACACAAAACTCATATTTTCATTATATATATGCACTTATATCTATCTTTGTGTTTGTGTATGTGTGTGTGAGAGAGGCGGGAGGTATGTGTGTGAGATAGAGGTGAGGGAGAAAGAGAAAGAACTCTTCCGTCGATTCTAATATATGAGTGTTAAAAACTTCAGTTCCTAGTACTCAACTGCTAGTCTACCCTAAAATGATTGGTTATATTGGCGAGACCCTCTGTAGAACCAACCACGAACCTTCCAGAACAACTGATAACAAAGAATTAGTGCACTGTGTATCACTACATCACCAAAACGCCTTCCTCAGATTTTGAATTCCGAGTTGTCCTTCTCCTAGACTCATAATAACTCGTATATCACTAAACAACGACAAAACACAGGTAATTCGAGAAATCCGTAAAAATAACACAAAATACCATAAAACATAAAATTTTGAAAACGATTACAAATATGAGAAGCCTTAAACATAAATAAAATTTTAATTCAATTTGGGAATGAAAATCGTAAATATATTTTATATCTAATAATTATATAAAAAGAAAAACGTCAAGACAACAAATGAAATGCAACACTTGAAAACAACTACAGAAAACAATGCATATAATCACAACACGATCAGCATAAAAAATTAATCACTTTGATAATGGTTTATCAAAAAACCCGAAAGGGCTCAGAATGCATTGAACAATTTATCTTCTAATTTTCCATACGGACACAACGAAAATGTTTCGACCGTAAAAAAGTTAAGTAAAAATATCTTAAACAATAAATTTTCTGATCGTCATTTACATTTGCACCAAGACCCCCATACACTTTCACACACACACACACACACACACACACACACACAAACACACACGCGCGCGTTCCTTTTGTGTGTGTGTGTGTGCGTACGTATGTGAATATAAAGACAAGAGGAAAAACTATCCTCAGCCGACGCGTTTTCGGCCTCTTTCTTTTGCTGCACGTGTTTATACAGAAGAGCAAGCGTGTTATTGGTTTATCAAGGCTTTTAAATTTGAGAAATTTCATGAATATTTAACCACCTCATCTTTGCACTCTCTCCTTCGCATTCTCTCCTCACCCTTCTCCTCACCCTTGACCTTTCTCACACACTTTTTTCTTCACACTCCCTCTATCTACTCGCTTTTCCCAATCACGTTATCATTCTGCTTGTTTCTTAGTTCCTTAAGGACGTTACGCCCTGCCATTGCATCAGATAAACAATGGAACATTACTGTTTGATTGCGGAGATAGACGGAAGAAAACATATATCAGATGTCTTGTTGGATCTTAAGTAAAGAAAGAAAGAAAAGTAAATTACTTAGAGGAGGCGATAAGACTTTCATGTGATTAATGTTTGTTTCATTTAAATGGAAAACTTTATTACTTTTTATTTATATCCGCTTACTTTTTTAAATATTTATCTGCAATTATATTTACGATTGTAACTGTAATATAATGTTGAAGTTGAGTGCTGTAGCATACCTACGAACGATAATGGGTATGTCTCCATTCACATAAATACAGTAGTAAATACTGTAGAAAATACTGTATGTTGGTCTGCAGTCGGAGATTCGTCTCAAGCTGCGCTGGTCAAACTCTCTGCCTCCGGGTAGAGGATCTCCAGACGAGGCTATGTCGAAGTGCAGAGTCTCGTCTAAGGGAACAGCTACCCGACTCCGTTTTATACGAGGTCTACGGGGAAATTTTGGCCGAGCGAACGGGCTCGGCTACCCCACATAAAATTCGGCCTTGTACCACATCTGGCCGCCTGGGGCGGTTGGTAGGTATCCTGCAGTTGGAAATTCGTCTCCAGCTGTGCTGGTCAAACCCTCTTCTTCCGAGCAGAGAGGGTTCCCAGACGAGGTTATGTCGAAGGGCAGGGTCTCGTCTCGGGAAACTGCTACCTGACCCTGTTTTATACGTGAATATTTCGCAGTCCCCCCCCCCATATTAAATTCGGCCTTGTATCTCATCTGACCCCGTGGGAGGCGTGGTAGATATCCTGCAGTTGGAAATTCATTGTAGAATTCACTTGACTCACTTCTAGCAGTTCACTACTACTTCTACGCGCTGCTGGCGAATCTTATATGTGTTGTTCGTGTCCTAAGTATTATCGTTCATTACCAACCTTTTATAGTTGTGGAAGCCAGGTGCTTATTAAATTATTACATCAAGAATTATGATTGATCAGAAAATTCAAATAGGAAAACTGCGAAATGTTCACGGACATTTCTAGGGACATATATGGCGGGTATCTTAACCCTTTGAACCCTGACTCATTGATATGCATGGTATATGCACTTTCACGCAGCTACCTGTATACCGACCGCTCGGGTTCAAAGTATTAAAAACGAAACTGATCCCTGTTCAAAATAAATTATTTCATTTACCCATAAATCCCTAAAGAGTTATGCGCTTAGTTTAAATTGTATACACCGAGAGACAAAGGTTTTCCAGACTTTGTAATCTGGGAAGTGTTCTAACAGAGGACAGAAAGTGCAACATTGAGATCTGAAGACGTATTGGGATGGACAAAGATGTATTCCAAAACCTATGCAGTGTGCTAAGGGATAGAAAAATCCGCTAGAAACAAAGGAAGTAGTATTGAACTGTTACATGATATCTGTCCTCCTAAATGGCAGAGAAAGATGAACCTCAAAGATGAAGAAAAGACTTGAAGCAACAGAAATGTGATTCTAGAGAGATGCTAAAGACACGATGGGCCAAACATGTGAGCACCAACGAGGCTTTGGAGAGAATGGAAACAAAAAAGAAACTTATACTTAACATAAGAAATAGCCTGTTGTCATTTCTGTGTCACGTAAGGAGGGCTTGGAAAATATGATGCACACAGAACAGATGGAAAGAGGGATAGGAGAAATCAACCTGTATCATACTTGATGAGCTCCAGTAAATGGAAGGTAGAACAGGGTTTGGGAGAAATAACAAAAAGCTTATTAAGAGATACAAGGAAAAGGAAGATGTGTTGGGCCATGATTGCTTATGCCCTGAAAGATCACCATACATAAAAGAAGAACTATTGCCACGTTGGCATTGATATCCACCAACCTTTCGACTTGGAGGTGGTGTCGAAGGGACTGAATTCCCGTGACAATTCTTCTTCATTATAAAACCCTGATCAAACCGAAAACAAGAGATGGAGACAATATAAAACTTTTAATCTAAATGGGATACCGCAAAATATAGCCTGATATTAGGTGCAAAAGCATTGCAGTCTTAACTACAAGTAGAATTATATTAAAAACAAATCCACACTTGCTGTACATAGCCATATTATACCTTTCTGGAAACAAGATGATACGGGGATTGAGAATCTGCCCTTCATCTATTGCTTGAACATCAAGCATTGGAATCTGTGTCCTGCTGAGGAGGGAACAGTTAAAAATTCAAATTTTAAAATAAGTGAAAAGAATTA
>OZ038487.1:62669420-62679420 GCA_964036315.1 Acanthosepion esculentum
AACCCAACTGAATTAGTATCAGTCGGGGATTCTACCACTAAGCCGTTGACGCACGGCAGGGATGAAGGAGAATTTAAGCGTATTTATTTTTAGATAAACACACAGTGGCAGAGAGAACTCGATTCGATTTACCGAAGAGTCTTGCATTATGAGCCGTAATAGTCACTGTTTACAAACCCACACTTCCTCCCCAGAGAGCTCAACCGAAATAATTTTTTCAGGAGCCTATATATATATATATATATATATATATATATATATATATATATATATATATATATCAGTAAACCATAACATCTAAATTTACCTCATATAAGGTAATTTCAGATTTTATGGTTTACTGTTATTTGCTTTGTATAATAAATTCATTGAGGTCTTTTAGTGGATCAGTTTTAATATTTTATATTACTAGAATCCACTTGGATTATATATAGATAAGGATTTATTACATTTACCATATATATATATATATATATGTGTGTGTGTGTGTGTGTGTGTGTGTGTGTGTGTGTATTTGTGTGTGTGTCTGTATAGCAGTTTACAATCATCCACGTATGCACACACACGCAAGTCCTCAAAAGGGTTAACGCTTTCAGCATTGAAGTTTTCTTGCTTCATCACAGCTGGTCATTAATCAAGATGGTGAACCATTGACTTCAAAAGTTCCTACTGCTAGGTAATCTCCCTTCGGGTCAACACAAGTGAAGAACGCTACATAAAAGATACGAATTTTCTCTAAAAAGATCCATCAACTTTTGCGGTACAGGGTGCCTCAATAGTGTACCAGAGGCTGCTGACAGGTTTTCTTGGTGAATTTGCTTTCACTGAATCAATCCGAAGAGTAATGGCGAAATGATTCACCTGAGGGGAGGAAGCCATCTAATGAACGTAAACAACTCCTACGTGTCATCTATCATCTGCATATACGTTCCTTTATATAATCTTACCAGATTGCCCGTACCTTCAAAAATGATATCACACATGTTTAATTTCTTTCTGTTATTAGAATATTTTCACATATATAATGATTTCCAATATAACATCGAGTCAATGCGAACAACCCTTTCCTTAGCTGCATACTGTTTTGAATTCAGAGTTTTTCTTCTCCTAGGTCTGTTGCTATTGCTGCTATTTACCCATAGCTGGGAGAAGAAGAGAACATAGTCTATCCTGTAATTTACCCGTAGCTGAAAGGAGGAGATATGGATTCATATCTTACCCGAGGTTAAGTGAATATCATGAACTCAACTGGAAATCGATCTCGGCTCTCCGATTCCCCAATCTGAGTCGAAGTCCATAAATCTACCGTGCCTCTTTCTACGTCTTGGTGGCTGCAAGACATACATATACTCATCTCATCGAGTCAATGCGAACGATCCTTTCCTTAGCTGTATAGTATAGGCTTCGCCAGGGCTGCATACAGTTTTGAATTCAGAGTTTTCCTTCTCCTAGGTCGGTTCTATTTACCCCTAATTGGGGAAGAAGAGAACAGAGTCTATCCTGTAATTTACCCCTAATGGTAGAAGGAGATATGGATTCATACCTTTCTTGAGGGTAAGTGAATATAATGAAATCTCCGATTCCCCAATCCGAGTCGCAGTCCATTACTCTTCCGTGCCTCCTTCTACTTCTTGATGACCGCATGTGATAATCAACACAGTTTAAGTAAAGAATCTGTGTATGGTTCTCATTCAATCATTCACCCACTGTACATGTAAAATTTTTGAAGTGCGTATTGCCAGACATGAGCAAGTGGCAACACTGCGAGACAGTGACCTTGAGCAAGTAAACATTTCGCCATTTTAGTAACGAGAATGAAATTCACAGTATCCCAGCTGAGATGTTGCAGCAGTCAATGAGGAATCTCAACAGCAGATTTCAAGAATGCATTCGTACAGGAGGACGCCATGTACAGGACATAATTTAAAAAAAATGAAAATTCCATCATTGTTTCTTAAATGGCATGTTTTAAGGTTTCAATTACTATGAATTAAATATTTTTCTTCCATCACTCTTGGTTTTATTGAATTGTTAAAAAGTTCCCGTTTTTTTGGGCTCACCCTGTATTTCATGTACGAGTGGGGACTATTATGAAAAGATATCATCGCATGGACTGACAAAAAATACGCGAGTAAATCTTTCATACGTAAAATTATCGTTTCTTCATTTCGTTAATTAATGTCGACATGAAGGTATGCGGTCTGGAAATTTACTCCGGACGTTGATATTTTTCTCGCAAGAGACAAGTTTTATTCATCTGGGTCGTCTGCTTGTTTACGTGTCAGAGCAGTCAATGACAACCTTTGATAACGAGCTCTGTACCTGGTTTCTATGAGATAATCTTCCTGGTCACCCTTCTAATGATCCTGACTCTTTTGGCGGTCTAGTGTAACACCGAGTGCGTAGAAGAATATCAATTAGGATTACACCTGTTTCTTAATGTTCACTTCTTAATGAATTCCTTACCTAAACATCGACGCTTTCCCTGATAAATATCGTGTCCAGGATGGTTAATACTGATTCATACTTTTCCTAAAGCTATTAGTCCTAAGGGAATATAAGCAGAAGTAGATATAAGTAGAATTGATTAAAGACAAAAGGGAAATTTATCTTTACCAAGAGGATAAAATCAGTCTGAGGATGAAACGCGTTGATAAAGATATTTTTTCCATTTGTCTTAATACATATTTTTATTTACAGATATATTTTATCTATATATCAAGTAAGTAAAATTCTGCCTCGGTTTTCAAATAACATTAACGCTATCTCGTAGCGCTTTAAATGTACCCACTCTCAAGCAATGACAAATTTCTTCTTTTCCCATGAGCCACCAGATTTGTAGAGACTTGCTCAACAAATAACCTGTTGTTGCAGAGAAAAAAAACCTGTAAACTTATAGCAATTACTCTCTAGAATAATTTATAACACCCTATTTATCATCTCTCTGTGAGCAGAGTGCACTCAGAGGCGTCCCTGTCAAAGGACAGAGGCGCAACAAAGGAAAATTATAATGAGAGGTGCCCAGTCCTGGGGAACAGCTGCCCGAGGCCACACCCTCTCATTGCACCAGAGAGGGATCGGTGCTCGCACTGAGGCCAGCACAACCGACGGTTGCGGGGGCTCGCGCAATTTTTGTTCCTAGCCCGGGTGTACGCGCTCGGGCTCCCCACATTAAACCGACCCTGTGTCACAACCTGACCCCGTGTGGGATTGAGTAAATGCAAATAAACGCCTGCAATAGATTTCTTCTGTCTCTCATCCGCAACACTTGTAGCTAATTGACAGTTCTAACGAGAGTCCATCGTATCAGTCCAACAGGCAACGTAGTAACGACAAAATAGGGTTACAAATCCAACCTTCACTTCTCACCAGCAAAAACGCATGTTCGTCCACCAAGTTCAGAAAAAGTCATACTGCCAGTAAGCGAAAGACAATGGCTTTTATTCACCGATCGATTTTTCTGATTGGGCATTCAGGTGAGGAAAGAACATTAGCATAGATTCTGATACTTAAAGTAGCAGAATTTTGCTAACTACTTTTTCGTTAATCTTTCTTCGGTAGATCGCACCCAAAACACGAACTCTTTTTCAAGGTTGGTGATTATCTTTTTACTACATAAACTCCATTTGATTCTGTCATTGGCAAAACTTATTTTTCCTTTATACTAAAATGTATCTTATGCAGGGCTCGAGAGCCACTCATGGTAGAAGGATAATGCTAAAATATTTATTAGTGAAGGCGATGAGATATGAATAAGATAAAAGGTGTTAAGAAATAAAGATAAGGATGTTAAAGAGGATAGATAACGATGACCTAGTGATTTGATAACGTTCAGATTGTTCAGTTAGTCCGTTCTATAAAAAGTGCAATTCTTCGGAAAAGCTATCTTAACTGAACTTTTTTATACGTTTGGAATACGGAGGAAACGATGGTGAATCAACTCCGTGGAAGTAGCATAGCACTTCCTAGATGTAAAGGTGCTTACGACCACATCACGTCAAAACACCGATTCCCGTACGATAACCGAAGTTACGAAACGTCGAACCTGGTCAGTACCTAGATGGGTGACTTTTTGGGAATATCAGGTGGATGTACGGGTGGTGTAATGGTTTGGAATTGTTAATCTGAGATCCGAGTTCCAATTCCATTTGGGTTCGTTATATTCAGTTGGGAAAGGTATGAATCCACCTAATTCGTAGGACTTCTATCACTAAATAATTATTATCTCCTACAAAAATATCTTACAATCTAAAAATAAGTTTTGGTTTTAAAGTAACCTGTGGAGGGTTGATAAGTCGTAGAAAACGAATCAATCAATTGATACATAAGTCTCTTCTTCATCTGTAAGAAAATTTACAGCAATCAATTATAAAAGAAATCCTGTAAAGGGCTGAACTGGTGGAACTAAAGTAGCTCATCTAATCTTTTATCTTAGAAATAGCAATAAGGTAGCGATAGGCATGCAAACTTTTTGTCTGTGCGAAAGAGCTTGAAGTGTAGAAAGTAGAATTCCCATAAGAGAACCTAAAGGACTTTGAACTCTATCAAGGCTGGACATTGAGTATTGACCGGCGTCAGACCAAATATGACAGGAATACTACCTTTTCGGTTTAATTTGACTCTTGTAAAAATAAAAAGACTAGTCGGAATGAGACGACCATTTTCCCAGCATCTTTATCAATGAATCGTATATAAACTTATATAACTACTTCCGAAGCAGTAAATACTTTTAAAAAAAACACCCATTTTCAGCCTTGACAGGGCCACCATCACGATCTGTATATATGCGTGTGTGTGTGTGATAAAGATAGATTCTGCGTTCTATTCTTGATGTATTTAATAAGACAGTTAGATTTCTTATTGAGGGTAAAGTTGTATGAGTCTGTGTATGTAGGTTTGGGGGGAGATTGAAAGAGTTTGCGCATAGGCATAGATAGGTAGCATGATTTCTTTAGACATTTTTCATTGAATATTTTTGACCACGGCTTCTTTATGCGGCAGACTTTTCCAGCACGTACTTTGCAAACGGCCTTCCGGAGTTCATGAAGTATTTCACCGAAATAGCTCAGTTCATGAAGTATCGAGGCGAAATACTGGCGTCAAAAGTTTTCTAACATAATGAATCGTGGCTTAAAATATTTGATACGTGTGTGTGCGTGTGCGTGCGTGCGCTCGCGCATGCGTCCGCTCGCGTTTCAAATGTATGAGGAAGTAACGAAATTTTGTAAGCATAAAATGAATGTAAGCATCATCCTAATTTGTCATGGGTGGATGCATTCTTAATTTCCTGCAAAATTGTCACTTCCATCGCCGATTCTGTATTTTTCATTTGATCTGGAACAATTTTTATTATGGTAAACGTTATTTTTATTGGATAAGCGTATTTAAATAGACTCACTGTTTTTTTTAAACAGTATTTTATTTCATCTACCTGCATGATCAATCGAGAAATCTTATTAAACAAATATGCTCCCTTTAGCAGGATTCAAACCTGCGACCACCTTTACAGAAGAAACTGAGGTTTAATGCAACGCGTTTTGATCACGAGGGCACGAATGGCTGCGTGACCGTATTATGTTTTATTTGCATTTTACGTATATTTTACTTACCTAAATTTACTCAAAAATCATCACTGCTCACTTTCGTATCCGTCTACTCAAAATCGGGTATCAACTAAAGATAACATCTAAACATCTAACGTCTAACGTTTGGGATACGACTTATCATAAATATATGTAAAACACTACCCACATGTTACTGGTTTCCGCCCCAAAACTTGCATGTTGCCGGCAACAACATCATCAACATGTATTTGTTCACTTTATATCTCGTGGAAAGCAGTAACATATGATTAGTGTTATCAATCTATCTATATATATATTAAATTTTTCATATAGACAAAAACAGTTTCCTGGTTTTGTCTATATGAAAAATTTTAATTAATAATTATTGTTCTGCTATCAGTATCGAGCCCTATTTTGGATTAATTTTGGATTTGAACGTTAGCATTTATATATTATTTTCGTTCTCATTGCATCGGATATATATATATATATATATATATATATATATATATATATATATATATATATATATATATATATATATATATATATATATATATATATATATAGGTACGATGAGAACGAATAGAGAACTATTCCAATGTTCGTAACATTTAAAAGAGGGCTACAACTGCTAATACTGCAAAGCTCTTCTATGAATTGAGCACTGTCGGTCATTGGCGGGATTATTCGAAGAATAGGTACGTAAAAATTCGCATTCCTCTTTACCGGGCGTTGATAGCTCAGGGATAAAATCTCCGACCGATGCCAAATCAGTTAGGTTTCGATCTCTGCTTGAAGCAGTCGGATGTCTAGCCACACTGATGAGCTGTCATACAATGAAACAGTCTGTCTGTGTATGACAATATATATATATATACATATATATATATATATATATATATATATATGCGAGTGTGTGTGTGTGTGTGTGTGTGTGTGTGTGTGTGTGTGTGTGTGTGTGTGTGTGTGTGTGTGTAAGAAATTACGATATATATATTATATATCAAGAAAATAATTGATGAAAATGTATGACAAAGTGGGAAAAGTTTACTTATGAAGCGTTTCGTCCTTCAGGAAGTCATCGGACTAAATTTATTATGTTGGTAAGGACTACACATGCGCATTACAGAGCGATGCTGGGAATTTCAAAATTTCCTAATAAATCTCAATTCTCATCGTAACAACAAAATCAAATCCGGCATAATCATCGGATTCTAACTAAGAAGATCCCTAAGAATATGAAGCATGGATTATTTACGCACAGAGGAAAAATACATTGAAAATACTTTCAAACTTCTCCAGTACACTAATCAATTTATATTAAATGCGAAACAAAGACCCATAAAACAAAAAATTGCCACTCCTGAGAAACCCAATGAATCAAAAAATATATTACCCTGACTACTAATTCTATCACATCTACAATCGAAAGAATCTATCTAAAGTCATGTCAAATTTGTTGCTACTACATCCATAAAAGACTTAGTCAATACTAAACAAAACAATAAGCTAAAACCTGAAGGAAGGGTTCACTCCATCGACCGTAACATTTTCGCTAAAAATACACAGGAGAAACCTCAAGGAATCGGAATAAAAATCATATAAGTAAAAAAGGGACATTTTTCAGAATAAAACGTAAAATGCCGTTGCCCACCATAAAGAGACTGGCCATAATTTTGAGAGAAAAAAATGCTACTCTGATCAAAGGAAATGATAATTCACTACGACGTAAAGTTGTATAGAGTGTCTTAATCGCATGGTCATCTACAGTAAATTGTCGGTCTGGCTCTTACAGCATTACATTTCACCATTCCTGGCATGACTTCTAATATCACAGTGTGGAATATCTACTTACAAAAGTGAGGGGAAAAAAAAGAAAAACACTTTACATGAATTCGACTAGATAAAAATAATAATAAAATTCCGAAATTCCCAGCATCCTTCTGTCGTACGCATGTGTAGTCATATCGAGAGAATAAATTTAGTCTCATTTAGTCCTGAAAGACGTAGCAGGTCACGGTTAAACTTTTATCATATATATATATATATATACAGCCTTGGCCAAAATTATGGAGTAAAAACCAATGAAAAATCGAAATTATGATTCAAACTTATATATTTAAAGGTTAAGAATAGTGGAGTAAACATTAATAACAACAATCAATATTTGCTATGTCCTCCTTTTGCCTTAATAACAGCTTTTATTCGTTTTTGCATATTATTGACTAACTTGTTGCAGGTGGTAGGATCTATTTTCTGCCACTCTTCATGAAGTTTGGCCTCTAATTCTTTTTTTGATGAACATTTGTGCATTCTCACTCTTTTCCCTAAATGGGACCACAAAGTTTCAATGGGATTTAGGTCTGGGGATTGAGGGGGCCACTTCATCACTGTAATCCCTTTTTTCTCAAACCAACCTATTGAAACTTTTGACGTATGGCATGGAGCATTGTCTTGTTCGAAGATTACATCACTTGGATTGTCATTATTAAATATTTTAGTCAAAGAGGTTCGGTAAACCTGGTCCAGCATTTTAGTATAAATTGTGGAGTTCATTCTGCTCTCACATGTGTACAACATTCCAGTGCCTGAAGAAGCTATGCAGCCCCAAACCATTACGCTTCCTCCTCCAAATTGTACAGTTGGAACCACACAATCAGGATAAAATGCCCCTCCTTCCCTACGGCGAACATAAACTGCTCCAGGAGTGGCAAAAATCTGATGAAAAAAAAAGAATTTGTTACAATTTTTGAATAAATGTTATGGATGTGTATTCACATAAACATTTCAATTATTACATCCAAAGTTTAGGAAAGAGAAGCTGTTAACTTACTTCAAAGTTACTTTCGTCAGACCAAACAATTTTGCCCCAATCATCAGGTGTCCAATTTTCATGGTTTTTTGCAAATTCCAGTCGTTTTTTCTTGTTGGCCTGAGACAAGTATGGCTTCTTCCTGGCTTTGCATCCTTTTAATCCCACTTCTAATAACCTTCTTCTAACTGTTCGAGCTGATATGTTTTTGTTTGCACCCTCCCTAAGTTCAGCATCAAGCTCTGAAGAACTTTTCCTCCTATCTGCAAGGGATGCTCTTTTCAAAGATCTGTCTTCCCTGGCGGTTGTAGACTTTTTACGGCCTTGTCCTTTTCTGTTTTTGAAAGACTTTGTTTCCTTGTACCATTTAATCGTTGTTTGAACCCCCTTCCTTGAACATTCCATCTTCCTGGCAATTTCTACCTGAGAATATCCTTCATCAGCTAAAGCAACAATTTGTGCCCTTTTACTCTCTGAAAGCTGCTTCTTTGGAGGTATTTTCAATTAAATATACTATTATAGCACTGGTAGGAATCAAATATTACCCGAAAATTACGAAACAACCTTTAGTATGACAATAATCATTTTGAATATTGGAATGAATTTAGTACGAAACTCAGCGAAATCACTTGAGAGAGGCTTTAAAGCAAAAAAATACTACAATCTACTCTTAAATATTTTACATTTGCTCTCAATTGTTCACTGTACGATTCTTAACCTTTAAATACGTAGGTGAAAATTATTATCTCAATTTTTTATAGGTGCTCTATAATTTTGGCCATGGCTGTATATATATATATATATATATCAAATATATCTATTGATCATTATATATAATTCATATAATATATACATATTTACCACTAATTTTATCAATATATATATATATATATATATATATATATATTGCTTCAAACGTTATTCATTAGTGGATATCCGTATTTGAAATAAACGCCACGTTTCTCAAACAATGTGTATTACGTGTTTCGTCCTGCACACACGAGTAAGCTTAATAACGAAAATCTGGTCTCCCAGAGCTATTTTTTTCATTACAATTAACGATTCAATATATATATATATATATATATATATATATATATATATATATATATATATATATCAGAAGGTGTGATAAAGAAGAGATTCAAACCTAGGGATATGTGATTTTAGAAAGTATATCTGGCCGGTAACATTTGAACACCATGGGTGTAAATATATAATTATATATATATATATATATATATATATATATATATATATATATATATATA
The DNA here is from genome assembly GCA_964036315.1 of Acanthosepion esculentum. NCBI lineage: Eukaryota > Metazoa > Mollusca > Cephalopoda > Sepiida > Sepiidae > Acanthosepion > Acanthosepion esculentum. The sequence continues at coordinate 62,679,071 of OZ038487.1, forward strand.
TATATATATATATATATATATATATATGTATATATATATATATATATATATATATATATATATATATATATCCGTTGTCTAGTCACACTGAAGTGCGAAACAATACTGTCTGCGAATGACATAATTTAGCTCTTGAAAATATATTTTCAATTGAGCACTTTTGAATGACAAGCTAATTCTAAAAACAACAGCCACCTGCATTAATGCGAAGCTCTTCAGGAAAAGGAAAAACAATACGTAGATTTGGCTGACTTAATTTGTCGAGTGAAGATAGCTTAGTGGTAGAGACTCCGACTGACACCAAATCCGTTGGCTTTCAATCTGGGATTGAAGCATTCGGTTGTCTAGTC
>OZ038487.1:62684420-62689420 GCA_964036315.1 Acanthosepion esculentum
CCTTTTAACAGATATATTTACCAAAATGACACAAAAATATCTTGAAAAACTCAAGAGTAATAGACCAGTGGCTTAAAGAAGAAGAAAAACATTTATTTTAGACATCAGATATTTAGCTTTGAATATATTCAACTTCTTTGTCAATGCACTTAATACAAAGCTTCTAAATAGACCGAACATTATATTGCGATAAGTAAACTTTTAAAGCTACAGACTTATTTATCGATTCTCGGATATAACGCAATCTGTAAGAATTCTTCTCAGGTGTTTCATTCGGTTGGAAGAGGCGAGAAATACCAAAGTCGTTTAAGTAATCTTGCCTTATATATATGTTCTCCGACAAGACCACTTAAAACACACACACACACACACACACACAAACACACACACACGTAAGTATAGGATTTTTGTATACGGAATAAATTCCAATAACCAAAAAATACTATCCTTAAAAGAGTGCTCAATACAGAGTAGATTTATTCGAAAATTATAACATAAATATTATAAAATCAGTAAAAAAATAGTCATTTTGTTTCAACACTTCTGGTGTTTTATCAAGTGATGGTGTTGAATGTAGAATAAAGAGTTTTAAAAGGCTCAAATCGACCAAACACCCCTCGATAGCGGAAACGCTGTTAGCTGCAATGACCAATCAAAATACAAGTATATGAGAATTCAAAAAACTTGACAACGAACCTTGGTTATAATAATTAATGCCTTAATGTTAGGGTTAGACTAAAACAGAAATCATTTTAATTAATATTAAATTTTACTGCAAAACTGAAAATTAAAAATTACCAATTTTGAATTTAATCTGTATTAAGTTTAAAATATTATAAAATTATTTAAAGAAGAAACTGAGGAAAAAATACATACATTTTGTTATTTATTTTGCTTTAATTGAAAGGCCAAATACTTAGAATAAACGTTAAAATCTAATATTGATGTAAAGCTTCGTTACAACTTAGATACATTTGAAGTGGTGATATGGGCAGGGGGGATAGAATCTTGCAAAAGACAATACATACGCAATCAGATTATAATACACAAACACGTAGACATATTTAGACGCAACAACACGAAAAAAACAGGGAATAGATGTCCACGGCCCTAAAAAAATTCTTTGCGTTGTTCATTGACAAATATTTGTTCTTCTAGTATACCCCTCTTAAATTTTATCTATTGCACCCTTTTTATTTATATATCTTTGCCCATGTAAGGAATATTCTAATAGTAGTCTGTTTGAATTCGTTTCCTAACACTTTCAAATTTGAATATTTATAGGTGTGTATGCGTGTGTCTTTATTAATGTATGCGTGTATGATCGTTTATATATGCGTTTTATTGTATGTATATGTTTTCTGTTTTTTTTTGTTTTGTTTTGCTTTTTATTTCAATATATTTTGTGTAATTTTGGTAAATATATCTGTTTTTAAAACGAGATATCAGTATTATTTTAATTTTTGCGTAATTTAAACAATTTCTCCACGCAACATTTACATATATATATATATATATATATATATATATATATATATCGGTCTATTGTTTAAGATTTGATATTTTTATAGGAGATAATAGTCAGTATCGGATATAGATCGTTTATAGACATAGTGAGGGAGGTCATGAGAATTTACACTGCATACTGACTGTTAGTTTCATCTTTCAATGTGATCTTCAGACATGATGGTAATCGCCACGAAGTGTTGATTCCTAGGGTTTACATTCTATGTATCTATCTATCTATAAGCACATTTTGAACTGTACTTCTTATTAATATAGAAATTTTTTAGTGTTTAGGTAGATATCCCTTTTCACGTTGAAACGTTGCAATTAACGTTTACCATCTTAGGTCATTGGGTGTCTTCTTAAAAAATAGGTAAATTTTCTTCAGGTGTTTTCCTTCTTCCGTATGCTAACGACTTTCTTCGTTATCCATTTAGATGCTTCATTGTGTTTTCTTTTGGTTTATCATCTTTCATGCCAAAAGCTACTTGGGTCCTCAGTTTCTGCTTAGGCTTTATCTCTTTAATGTTCTTGTCTGGGGAAAATTTACTTTCGTTTTTTCGGTAATTATGGTTTCCTGTGTATTGGGCAATCTTTCATTTGTATCATTTTGGTCTTGCTTATTTAACCTGTCGATTTATAGTATATTACTTTCACTGCTCCGAGTATTCTTTTCTTGCCTGGCTTTGAATCTGCCCCGTAGTTTTTTTCTTTTCTTAGTACGTTATTGATAGATATGTGGTATTGCATGAGGATCTATCTTTTTAATCTTATTTCCCAAGCTGGTTTGTTTTTCCTGTTTGTGAAAATTCACTGTCATAGGCATTTCAGTCACCCTCTTCCCTGCTGCTGAGTCATTCAGCTTCGTTATATCAGAAGAAGTAGAGACTGAGGAGGGAGTGATAAAGAAAAAGAGGTGGAATCAGACAATAAAACTGAAGAAAAAGGAGGAACAAATGGATCTTCAGTAGTTAATGATGTTATACGTTAGCTGATCTCCGTAAAGGGTGATTTTTCGTGATGATCATAGTAACTTTAAATAATGTTGATGATGATGATGATGATGATGATGATGATGATGACGATGACAGGAATGCTGTATAGGAATGTTTTTTTTTATAATGGCAGGGATTTTGCCTTATTCGGCCTTTCTTACATGTATAATTCATTCGCTTTCTCCTGGGAGATAGTAAAAGAAATCAGTAGGAATAAGAATATGAGTTTAGACAACTCGTAGAAATTATAATGTCAGTCAGTCAATTATGTGATACGCAGATTTTTCTCGCAGTAGGTTACCATTACTTTCTGCGGTAGACTAGTTGCCATCCAAGGCTACACAACCCGGTCGTGTCCTGCTATTTACTTATAACTGGGGGGGGGGAGAGGATTCATGCCTTTCCCAAGGGTATTAGTACGTAAATGAATGTAATGGAGACGGCGAATTCGAACTCGGCTCTCCGATTCCTCATTACTCCACCCTACCTCCTCTATAATTATAATGATACATCTATATTATAAAGTTGGTTCATGACACATTATAATGACTAAATTATAATGACATATCTGAAAATCTCAGTCTTAGACAAACATCTTATCCAAAGTTGCAAAGTTTAGTTGATTATGTTTATCAGTATATCAAACTGTACAGATTAATTAATGCTCAAATCTAAATATTTTGAACGCATTTGTATAGCCTCAACTACAAATAAAAATTATTTCTTCGAAAATATATTGTTGGTCATTCTACTATACATAGGTACTGCTGATAATTTTACTATAAATATGTATTTTTATACTTTCAAAGTGTTTTGTTTTTATTTGGGGGGGTCACTATTTGCCCATAGGCAATTAAGAAGTGATCCCATGTTCCTCAAAACCTCCACTCTTCCAATGAAAGGCCTTGCTGCCAAATGTAGTTTATCATCATGACTATGACTAGAGTTGCGATGTTGAATGTACACATATTTACAATACCGAAATATCAACGACTTAATTCGAAATTAGTTAATGATATTGACTGTTATGAATAATGAATATAGTTCTTTGGAGCTGCTATCATCGAGAGACAGTGCATCTGAAGCAACATCACGCGACATTTAGTTTCACGACTCGCAAGTCTTGTAGTTTAGTCATTACGCTGTCTTCGTCTTTACTGTTTTTGGATTCAATTAATTCGAATTTAAACAGTTAAATCGAAATAATTTCAAATTAAGTTTTTGAAATGTTAAGCAGAGAGACAGGCGATCAAAATAAGCAATGACGGAATTCATTATTTCTTGTGACGTTATTGGCTCTAGCTTTTAAAACGACACAGAATTCTGTTTCACGAGCGATTGCCACTTCACGTTAACCATTTCAAATCATCAATCCAGCGCCTCCAGAAAATAGGCCACTGTATACTTTTATTGAAGCATAAAGATGAGGAAAAATAACTACAAAATAGCAAAATCAAAATAATTTAATAAATTCATATTTATATTTTAACAAACTGTTAATTTCATCACTTAATGACATTTTCATGACATAATGACAGTCCTTATTTTAATAATTTTAATAATTCATTGTCCTAATTTTAATGACTCTGTTCTTTAATTAAACAGTATTAATTATATTTACCAACTTCAATGTTAGATAAATTTCGTAGAAAATATACATTCTCCATACGACGCAGGTTCGATTCCTGTCAGGGAACGCATATTTTCTACGAAGTAGTAACTTTTCAATCAAACTACGAAACGATATATATAACACCGAATAAGAAACATCATATAGTAGGAACTGATATTAAACTACAAACAAAAAAATCCTAGCCATAAATAAACTCCAAATCCAGACCGCTTCCTCCAGGATAAGATAACTTACGTCTCTACCAATCGCTAACACAAAACCACTCTCATTAACAAGGCGCCTACTAGAGGAGGACTGAGTTTGAAAATAAATTTAGAACAATGATCCGAGACAAGCACATAGAAGGTGATGATAGCCGTGTGAAAAACGGTTTGAAATAGACCATACCTACGTTGATGAAATTTTAGTTTTTCACTGTAATATATATATATATATATATATATATATATATATATATATATATATATATATATATATATATATATATATATGAAGAAATATATTCTTAAAGTGTGCTATATTTATGGGATAAAGTGCTCAATATCAGAGATAGAGCGTGTGTAAATATAAAAGTGGACATGGAAGTCAGCACTTAGAGGCGACAGTCTGTTTCATGCTAGTGCAATCGTCTTTTATATATATATATATATATATATATATATATATATATATATATATATATATATATATATATATATATATAGTAGATAGGCTTTATCCCTTGTTGTTGTTTAGGACTGCGTTTCCTGTTCTTTCTAAAGTCTTCTTCAACACTATACTCCTAACCTCTCTGACTGAACTTTGAAATTTTATTCACTAATTAAAGCTTGATACCTTCAAGTCTAGAATTAGCAGTTATCTTTACT
>OZ038487.1:62694420-62711920 GCA_964036315.1 Acanthosepion esculentum
TACTGTCGACGTCAGACGTTTCGGTTGTTGTGGACCCGATAGCGGTGCAGATCTGGCTTACAAAAATAAGGCCTTGTGCCAGACACTACACACTACTACCGAATCCACAAACAAAGTAAAAAAAGAAAATATAAAAATACGTGCTCTTTCCACCGTACAAACGTACAAAGTGAAAAGAAGTAGACAGGCAAAACAACGAAAGGTTAAGAACAAACATAAATTTTATTAGAGTTTAACAAGTAGTTTGTCTTCAGAGAAGACCTTCAGTGAAAAACTGGAAATGTAGTTGAAAAAGAGGCCAAGTAGATTGTCTTCAGTAAGGTTACTGGAAATGTTGTAGAGAATGAAATTTAATTGTCTTGAGTGAAGACCATCAGTAAGATACTGGAAATATGGTAGTTGACAAAAAAGGTAGATAAAGTTTCGCGCCAAAATTTAAATCCAAGATGGCTATGGCGGGAAAATGTTTCTTCAGGAAGCAAGTCAGAAAGCCAGTTGTAATGTATAATAACATACGGCAAGGAAAAATACTCACTGCGAGAGTTTATAATTGTGAGTGTATGTAATTCTTTTTAAAGTAACAGGTTCAGAAAGTATGAGTTCGACGAATGTGAAAAATGCTTTGTTCATCAGGTTGGAAGTTTTTGAAAGTTCCTGGAAGTTGGCGGCTTGATACAGATGTTCGCTTCGGGATGAAAAATCTGTCATAAGGTGACGACAGTGTAAGATACAGCGACGAGCCATGAGGTCTAGGCAAGGTTTTGCCGAATAAAATGTCTCTGTCAGCATATATGTGGTTACCGGCGAGAGACAAGTGAGCCAGCCCGGCCAGGTCAAACGACCTAGGAGCGACTGATTTGAGAAAAAGCCAATTTGCCGTGACGTCAGCGCAAAAGCGCGCGAAAAAATGAATTCTTCCTCACTCGGCTAAGAACTACGGTTTACTACTATCAACGGCCGAAAGTGAGAGGAAGGGGTGAAAAATTCGCGCGTGCGTCAAAATGAAGGTGGGGATAGCGTGAATCCCACACGGTCTAGTACACGATCTTCAAGACATGGTTATTAGAAACATACTTAGGATTAGACGATATTTAAGTCAACATGAAGAGACGATAGACACAAGACTAGTCAGAAACAGAACAACTGAAAGTTCTAAAGTCAGCGTTCCCTTTTTGGGATTTGGTCACGTTGGCGTCACGTTGGCGTCACGTTGGCGTCACGTTGGCGTCACGTTGGCGTCACGTTGGCGTCGCGCGGGCGATGCTGCGAAAACGCGCTTCAAAGAAAGAGACTTTATCTTAAGTGAAAAAGAGGAATTCTATTTGAATCTAGAGCAGTACGTTTGTCAAGCATTAATCTTGCCAGGAAAGGGGAGATGTTAAAGAAGCCGGGTCGGATTTTGTTTTGTCTTTTCCATATTTTTCATCATACCGTCGGATCTACATCCACATATTTGCTTATATATATATATATATATATATATATATATATATCACAGTAAATGACATTCAATAGTCTTCGGTATAACGATAAACTACATCTGGCAGCAAGGCATCAGATATGAGAGATGGAAGGTTTTGAGGAAGCCTGGAATAACCTATTAATTGCTGTTGTTCCCAGGTCCACAACAATAAAAAAAAACACGATGACAGTATAAACATACATCATAATAGTAAAATACCAGCAGTCTATTTTTATATTAAGAAAATGACGAATAATACATATTTATAGTAAAACGACCAATAATACATTTTAATCTGTAGGTGAAGGCATACAATTGCGTTCAAAATATAATTAGTTGAAGCCATAAAATTGCGTCAAAATATTTAAATTTCGGCATTAAAGGTTGATATGCCGCTAGAGAAAATCAACCTTCTAACTGACATTCAAGGTAAATTTTAAAGGGTGTTAAGTGATGAGACGGAAGTGATTAAATGTTATTGCTGTATTTTAATAATGTAATTATTATTCATATTATTTCAGTTTTAGATTCATTTATGTATAAATAATATATTAATAATATATTATAATATATAAATAATTTATATATTTTAGATAGTAGATTTTGAATAAAACCGGCTTCTTTTAATTTTTAACATTAGCTTACTAAAGGAGTTTTTTTTATCAATCGTTATCACCGCAAGCAAGGCAGTACAGCCCCTCTCACACAAAGAGTTACAAGGCTTGAAAGAATCAGAAACAGAAACATTAGTGATGTGTAGAAAGAAAAGAGTTAAGAGGAGGGGAGTAGATAGCGAGTGAGATTGCATTTAAAGTTTGACAAGTAAGAGTTCGAAAGCATGGAGCCTGGAGAGAGTTCTACAAGCGAGATGTGCGGGATAAGAAGCTGCTAGCATAGAAGATGCGGTTATATTTCGCTCGCTTAACTATAAATTGATGAGATCTCACCGCCAGTCTAGTATTGATCTTAAAATTCACACAGACTAGGTACCATAGTGTAGAGCTTATCCGAACAATTAGCATGAAAATATTTATAAAAAGGCACCGAGAGGCAATCTTACGGCGGTGGGAAAGTGACTGAAGCCGAGCCGCCAGAGCAGGACCAATAATATTGCTGATTCTTCTTTGAATCTTATCAAGGAGCTCCAGGAAAATAGCTACAGCCCGGGCTTCGCCGTCTTTTGTTGTGACTTCCATGAGATGTTTCCATCATTGTGGCCTTGGAATGAGAAAGGAAGAGAACTTGTAAACCATATCCTGAACAGGGGCCAAGAAATGAACCTCTATTCCTTTTCAATAGACATGGATTTAGTGCGGACCGGATGATTGGTGAGCCTATCTGCTACGATTACCCTGTTAAAAAAAACTGAGAAAGAATTTATATTAAGTAATTACATAGTATAAGTTTTGCTGTTTACTAACAACTAAAAAATCGGGATTTCAAAACATAATTTTCAGCATTGATAAATAACAGTGGGTAAGCATATAAATGAAATAAATCCTAAAGAACCAGGAACAACCTACCTAGGTTTCACCTAAACGGATCTTCAGGTTAAGCTGGCTCTGAAGATCCATTTTGAAACCAAGGTAAGTTGTTCCTGGCTCTTTAGGGTTTATTCGGTTTATCCCTGCTCTAGTTAATGTATTGAGCACTCTATGTTTTAGCTTTATATCTTGCTTGTTTTTTTTTCTTTTGGACCCTGGAGACCTACTGAATTTCATTTCCTGCATTACTATAAAAAATAAATTAAATTTTAAGTGACCTAACGGTATTGACATTGGTGCCAGAGGGCAGGTTACGGTATTTAAAAAGATTGCTGATATATTACGATCTACATGTACAAATATCTTCAAGCTTTACTGAGAATGGACAAAATAGAAAACCTTTGTTAATGAAAGAGATCCGGGGAGAATAGGATGACTGTTTTGAAGGTGACCGAAAAGCATCAGTAGCTTAAATAATCACTTTTTACCACGGAGGTATACAGAAGAGCATCTCTGAACACACGGCACATCGAACCATAAGTGCATGGACCAATTTTTTGAAAGACTTTCTGAATATCGTTGAAGCCATACCAAGAACAGTGAAACGGCCATAAAGGTGAAAGGGGTCCAACTCCTTAAATATGTCAACAAGACACAATACTACCTGATCTTGTCAACAAACGAAATAAATTCGAACCCACAATAAACTTCATCTTTCAACTTGAGTCCAACGGCACCCTACCCTTCATAGATAGCATGTTACACAGAAACAACAACGAACTTCATTTTAAGCTTTACAAGTAAACTTCTAGCAAGAATGACGTGGGCATTTTTTACTACCACCTCCGTAACAGGATCACATCAGGAATAATTATTATTCTATGTTGTGCCTAAAACCTTTACCGTTGCTGTCGATTTAAATTTTTCGGGTCGAGCCATCACATTACCACCTCAACAACCCTTCACCAAACTGCTATCAACAAGCACCATTGTTTCACTCTCTTTTCTTTGTCCTTATACGTCCCCACTTAAAATTTCCTTTTTTTTTATCAAACAAATAAAAAAAAAGAAAAGCCTGCTCACAAACAGATTTGTTCATAACCAATTTGGTTTTCACCAGTCGAGGTGCAACTAAAAGCACCGAAACGAAGTTGTATTTTTGTAGTGAGTAAATTGTTTTTGTCTATATGAAAAAAAATTATAATATATATATATATATATATATATATATATATATATATGCAGAATATATTTGCAATTTAACCAAAGTAAGCATGTCAGTAGTGCTTAAGTAAACGAGTCAGTATACGCACACACATGCAATCTAAAACACAAACACACAGGCGTACACGAAGGCACACATAGACATATACACATACGCACACAAGCATCGACACGCACGCCTAAGTATACATACTGAATGATTTATAAACGCGTATATTTCTTCAGATCAACGCTAAAAATATTGTTTTCTACCACGTTGCGTTTCCACCCACTCAAATACACTCACACACAAACTACACATACTTAGAAAATCTCATACACTCAGATATATGCAAGCATGCCTCCACTCATCAATTTCATATTCCTCAGCATCTATTTTTGTTATAAACCGAATGATATACAGGCAGCCTTTCTTCCATACACCTGATAAGATTCCTCGATCGAGATCCTAAGACTAGAATTATTCTCCTTCTATTTACTGTGTCTCTTCAGGATGTGACCGAAAACAGTGAATTCACCTTTAATCTGAATTTATATATTTTTACCCACATAGCACCCTGACACGTAACCCCCAAACTCTTGTTGGTTAGCACGTCTTGAAAGCAGTATGGTGAGCGTGAACGCATTTAACCCTGCGGCTGAGCAAGTTTTACATCTAATCCACATAAGAATATATGTGTTCTAACGATTATAAAAATAGTCTTTTTTGATAACTTTAGTCTGCGTGGGTGAACGGATACATACTGTTTTAACTCGCATCTGATTTTATATCTCGGCGCAAATATACAATCTTGAGACGATTAAGGTATTCTTCAAGATTCCCTTATCCACTCATTAGTAAGATTGGCGCTTTTGCGGCAAGACAAGAAAACTTTAGATCACCATAGTCACGTCTGTCTATCGATTTATCTAAATTAATATGAATCTCTTTATCTATATAAATAGACATGGCAATTATAAGAGATTGATCTATTTATTAGACACTGGTAAATCTGGCTGTTCAGTGAACAGCTTTCAAATTTGCTGCATGCGTATTTAAGATAGGTATGGGTGAGTGATTTTTCCACTTTCTTGTTCATGTCCTATAACTGACAGGGCATTTCACCGAGGACAAGATAAGTTATCAAGACATTTGTCGATGATCCAACAAAAACTAAGTGGATCCATGCTTGTCCCGATGAGTGCGGAAAAGCAGCTTCAGCTAGAAATTCGAGTTGAGCCAAAAAGTTTGCTTGCCAAATATTTCTTGCGGATTTCGATGGCATGGCTATCTGTAAAAATGGATTCTGACATGAAAGTACAAGGCAGAAGACCTACTGATATTTATTGGCGCTTACTGAACGTTTAATGAAACCCATAAAATACACGTGAGCATAGATAGTTACAGGATATTGCGTTGTCGCAGTGACGACCTTGAGGAAGTGGCTGGAGTGTATTGATGTTGGAGAGGCTTATATTGAAGGAGAGTAGACATTCGTATTTTTTTACAATAAATATATGTCTCTCCTTAAAAATTCTCAAAACCACTTCAGTATAACTTGTATATATTTAAAAGCTAATGTTCAAACACCGGTTCTTGTACGATCACTGAAATTAAAAAAACATCGAGCCTGCTTAGCACCTCGTTGGGTTACGGCTTGGGAATACCAGGAGTTATGAACTGTGGGTGTTTAAATTACCCTAAAGTAGTTTGTAACACGTTTATTTCTCATCTCTCATTTGCATCTCTGCTTTTGGGCAGAGTGCGCCCAGGGGCGGCTCCGTCGAAGGACAGAGTCGCAAATGAGGAAAATTATACTGAGAGGTGCCCAGCCCTGGGGAACCGCTTCCCGAGGTCGCGCCCACGCATTGCACCAGAGAGAGGGTGCTTGCACCGTAGCCAGTGCAACCGACGGTTGCGGGGTCTCGGGGAATTTTTGTCCCTAGCCCGGGTGTACGGGTTCGGTCTCGCCACATTAAACTAACCTTGTGTCATAGCCTGACCTCGTGGGGTGGTGGGCTAATGGTGGGTGGTGATAGGAGTAAATACAAAAAAATGCCGGGTGTGCGGGTGGTGTAATCGAAATTGGAAATCTGTGAGCCGAGTTCAAATTCTAGTCAGGTTAGTTGTGTTCGGTTATGTGGACATACCCTTGAGAAAGGTATGGATCCACCTCTTTTCTTCTGGGTTAATGAGTAGGACTCGCACACGCACGCACACATACATAGAAAATCATATACAATGACTCCACTTCCGGCCAAATGCGAAACCCTCTGCCAATCGGGCTTATGTTTCGGGGGCATTAAATCGATAGTGTTTGTTAATTTGATCATTTTCGGGATATTTACTAAATCTTAGCTATGATATCATCTACCGCAATGAAAGTTAGTTCTCTGTGTCGCGCCAGAAATTTTCTCTCGCCTAAGTCCATCCTTCAAATCTGTAAATCTTTATTATCTCCCCCAAAATTCTAACAATCCAAAAATATTGCCAGTTTTAAGTAACCTGAAAAATTTAATAAGTCGTAAAAAGTTAATCAATCAAACTGTGTCCGAAAAGTCATCTCGGAATTTAAAAATTCGTTATTTTCGGCAGTCAGTCTATGAATCTTGACCGAAGCATTTTTGATGATCTGTTGCTTGAAATTTCTGTATCAACTGGATTTTGTATGGGTGAAGATGCAAATCGTATGTTAGTATTCGATGCCAGGACGTCTGAGCCTCTGTGAATCGTTGTTCCTGGGTTTTGTTCAACACCATCGCGCAATGGTCCATGACTCATCTGTGAACAGACTGTACATGGGGCTTACACATTGTGGCAAGTCACTTACTGATGCATATTGCCTAACACGTTGAATCAATCGACGAATCCTGAAATCCGATTGTGGCTTTCTGGCATTGAAGTGTCGGCGTGAATGATGCATTGCTTAAATCTGAAATACAATTCCACGATTTTGATTCTTTGTTCAGTTGTCTATTTTTATATGGGTGATTTCCTCATGTTAACCTAAATTCTGAAAAAAAATACAAATATGAAAAATTTGACACTTTAAAATCCCTATATTAATTTTTGGCTCACGCTGTATAAGGTAAGATATTTCAATGCGCCTGCTGACATTTCGAAGTCTTCTTAGTCAGCCTCAAACGGATTGTCACCAATTTATTTAAGATATACAATCGTGAAACTAGGAACTCCTTGCAAGATTGGACTTTCTTGAAACAATAACATAGTTCGTTGGGTTTAGAGCCTATTTTAAAGAGTTGCTTATTACAAATACCAGCCCTTACTCTGGGTATATTTATCCGGCATCCACGTAAGGATGTGAAAAAGGTCGTTTTTACGTGGTGAGCTCAATACGCATACGTAGGCATACGGTCCAAAGGCAAAAATTGTTGCCCAGTCTCCTCGATCACTGCTACACTGGCGTCGATATTACATCGACCCTACATCATAATATAATGATATAGGTGCTCCCGCAAATTGGAATCCCCGGTACCGGGCGCTTTCTCTCTTCTAAAATGAGGAAAAACAATTACTCCACTTCCGGCCAAATGCGAACCCCTCAGCCAACGGGGTTTATGCGCCGGGGGCATTAAATCGATAGTTTTTGTTAATTTGATCATTTTCGGGATATTTACTAAATCTTAATTGTGATATCATCTACCGCAAATAAAGTTGATTCGCTGTGTCGCACCAGAAGGTTTTTCTTGCGTGAGTCCATCCTTAAATCTACCAATCAACCATTCGTCCTTGCATGGAATACTGCTGCCATATATGATCTGGTGATCCCGCTGTTTATCTCGAGGTCCTCGAAAAAATCCAGAGAGAGATATGCAACGTGAGTGGTCCTGATCTGGCATCCCGTCTGCAGTCACTATCTCACAGACGTGCTGTGGCTTCTCTCTGTCTTTTCTACAAGTACTTTCAGGGCAATGGCTACGACGAGCTACTTTCACTGGTTCCCAAACTGCATGAATTTAAGCGTGCTACTAGGTTGGCATCTTGGTCCCACCCTTTCACTGTTGAAACGGCTAAATATAGCCATCCCTTCTACTCCAACAGCTTCTCATCTCGCACTTCCCGTCAGTGTAACTCCCTTCCTATCACTTCCTTCTCTGATAGGTATAATCTTCAAATATTCAAATGTAATGTCAATCGACATCTTCAGATGCCTTGATCTAATTCCCCGTCCTTCTCTTCACCCTTTCCTCTATCACGCCTCTTTACTCTTGCTCCCATTCTCTGTAACTCCCTGCGTGCTAGTGGCACGCCCGACTTGTTTAGGGTGATTTGCTTAAAAAAAAGATATCACATGTTACAGAAACAATAAAAAAATATATTTGTTTAAATGCATTGCGCTTAATATAAAGTGGAAAATACATGATGCCTGGAATATAGTATTTTCTTATAATCATTTCACTCCAAGCAAGACAAAAAAGCCACTAAAACGCAGGTGGCTGCTGAGTGTGAAGTAATGCAATAAAACACATTTTTAAGAAGAAAGAACAATAAAAGAACAGAAATTAAGAAAACAGAAAGTAACGATTGATGTTTGAAGATGAAACTTGATTGGAAAGCAGGAAGCCGGAAAAGAGTCCTACAAGCTAGAAGTACCAGAAAAGAAACTGTTTACATAGAACTTACGGTTATATCTAGCGATATCGACTGTAAAAATATGATATCTTGCTGCCATAAATTACAGAAATGTGGCACAAGGCCGAAGTTGGGGGGAAGGACAGTCTTCTTCTGTCTTAAATATAACTTAGCTAACCACCATAGTGGAAAGTTCATCAGAACAATAACCATGAAAGTATTTATAGAAAAGGCATAGGGAATTTACATGACAGCAGTGGGAAATTGGCTGAAGCCAAGATGCCTATTCAGAACCAATAGCATTGAAGATACTTCTTTGGATTTTATCAAGGATCTCTAAATATATAGCAAGAGCACCAGATACATGTGGCAGCAATATTCAAAGCGTGGATGAATAGTAGACTTGTAGATATGTAAGATAGATTCGGGCAAGAAAAATTGGTTCTCACGACACAGTGAATCAACTCTCTTAGCAGCAGACCTAGCAAGTGATTTTATATAATCTTTCCACTTCATGCTAACGGAAAAAAAGTTAGCCCGAGAAGGCGCAAAGTGTCACTCTACTGGAGGATAGCACTAGAACTGTCTTTATTTTAATAACTGAAAGATGGACATTTCAATGGTAAATTCTATCTCTAGTTTTCCACAAAAAAAAATGATGCTGATAAATTTTACACACAGATAATTCTCGAAATTTTGTGTTTGCTCATCTTTGCTCCACCTTGTTGAGTTGGGCATTCACACCTCCGTGAGATGATTGTGTAATGCACAGCACAAAAGGTTTGAGCATGAGCTCTTGGGCTGCCTATGCATCAAGATTCCCTTCTCGGTGTTGCTGGTTGTATCCAAAGAAAAAAATAAACACGTACAATTTGATAACTGTTATAAAGTTCGCGTAGATCTCATAGTTACTGGTTAGTAAGACCGTAAGGAAACACTGAAACAAAAGGTTGAGGAAAGAAGGGTTTAATCACTTGAGAACATGGATTGAAAATACAGTAATTCAGTGCAACTGAAAAGGTCACTATTTACATTGTTCGGGCTATCGTCCTCATCTTTGTTGCCATATTTATCACAACCTTTCGGCCGTGTACGCTCCGGCCTTCGTCACGTGGTTGGAATGTCGAACTGAACCCTTTATTTCGCTCGCTGGTGTAGACTGTTCTAGTTCCATGTACCATGTCTAATGGATGTCACATCAGTTATCTCCTGTTAATTCCCCTCTCCAAGTTCTCCACTGCCTAAACCAGGTATTGAACACACACTCTTTTGGGCCATGTCACTTGATCTAGCTAACGGCTTTATCCACTTTGGCATGTGTCCTTGAGTGACATTCTCTGTGTTTTGCTAGACAAATTTTGTCAGGTTTACAAGTTTGCTATTCTTTTGTGCATTGAATATTGCTACTACATCTGGTTTAGTACTTCTGTTATGTATCTAGAGATTCTTAACAAAATCCAAAGAAGAATCTGCATTCTTACAAGTCCTGAACTGGCATTTCAGTTTCCATCACTTTCCCACTGCAGTATCGTAGCTTCCTTGTGCCTTTTTCTATAACCATTTTCATGTCATTTGTTCTGATAAACTTTCTTCATTGGTACTTCGTCGTCTAGACTTTAAAGGTGGTACTAAACTGGCAGATAGGTCTCATTATTTTAATGCTGAAATTACAAGATGTAACAGTAAGTCTATTCTAATAGTTTCTTCTCTCTCACTAATCGAGGTGGTAGCACCTGTTAGGGTCCTAGCTATGGGTAAATAGTGAAACCCACAAACAAAAATGAAAAATTAATTTTTTTATAATAAAATGAGCAAATATACATTTTTAAAGCGAAATGACAATAAATGCAAAACTAAAGGATATAAAAAATATTTTTAGTAAAATTAACAATATATTTTACGATCTACATAAATATATATCTAAAAAATATCTTTACCCTGAACGTATAAAATTATGTACAAAATATCTGCAGTTGAAAGCATAAAATTACGTATAAAACTTTTAGATTTCGGCATTACATAACACATACAGATGTTGATTTGCTGCTAAGCAAAATCAACCGACCAACTAATCGTCTGCGGGACTCTCTTTTGACTTCTTGCTTTCCTGTCAATTAAGGTCTTCAAAAATTTAAATGTAATATCATTCGTCACATGTTGTTTCATTGAAACCTGTTTATTTATTTTCATTTCTCCACAGTAACGTTTTCTAAGATTCATTCACTCCTTAGTAGATTTATTCCCTTGCTTTGGTGTAAAAAAATTTTTTTCAATTGAAGGACCGGGATCACCCCTGTCCAAAAGATATATACTGATTTTATAGCAGAACAAAGGTTGTCTTCTCAGATTTGTACACGAGAATATACGGCATGTAATCGTTTATTTTTCTTTAGAAAAAGATTACATTTAATAATTTATACAACCTGTCACATTGTCCAAACCCTTTTGATAGAGTCGACATTATAATATTAACATTCTTTTGTTGGGCAACAATAAAGAAATCTCACACAATACAAAGAAACAATCTTAGGATTAAAAAAAGAAAAACACATAACCGTAACAAAGTTTAAATCAAATTCATAGAATTGATTTCAGCTAATTAGATCCCACCTTAATTAAATTTGATTAATGGACCAAGGAGAAAAGAATTTGTGCGTTTCATTTTATTAAACAGCTTTTTCAAACATTTCTACAGTCAAGCCACACTTTTTCGCAGCGCGTAGGACCCAGATGTCCTATGGCTAAAATAGGTTGTGAAAAAGAAAAATGATATGTTATTTATGAATTTTGTTTCCCGAGGCACTCTTAATTTGTGGTGAAAAAGAACGTTGGTGAAAAGCTAGAATCTAGTGAAAGAAAGAGAGTTGACTGTGTATCATTTTGGGGATTTTATGTCAGTATCCTGGGAACAAATTTTGACAAAAGCTCAGAGACAAAAATGTTGACCTCCGTCGACTGAAACAAAGGTCATTGCTATTAGATGCCGTCTCCTTAAAAATCAAGGTGAATGTGCCTTTTTATGTTCCGCTCCAAACATTTAATCTATCAGCAAAACAAATACATGTCGGTCATAAAACATTACCAACATTAACAACTTAAATTAAATTGTGTCTCAAATTAAATTAAATTTGAAGTTACATCGTCCTCGTACGTTATTTCAAAATAAACTCCTGTGAAAAACAAATTATTTATTTAAATACATGAAAACTTAAAACCTTTCCTCTATCAGTAGTACTTAATTTCTGACAGAAGACAATTACTTTTTCATTATTTTCTATACATACTAATTGAAGAAATAAACTTAAATCAAATTTTAAGACAAAAACTTCCAAAATGTGGTGTTTAATCATCGATCTTTTTCACGCTGCCGAAGATAATCGATTACTGCATAAAAATTGCTAAAACTAATCAAAGCAATGACGGAGTAGTTGTGAAGTCAGTGCAATGAAAAAAATAAAAACTTTTGCCACGTTCCTTCTTTTATATTCCGCGTCCTTCAAAAACGTGGGCAACCATAGCTTTCCACAGCTTCTCGTCATTTGTGGCAATAATGGTTGCTGTTGAACAATATATGTAGTATGGAGAGTTTTTCAACATAACTCTGCAGGTAGATATTGCATTCTCTCAACAAATAAATTTTCAGTTTCCATTGAGTATATATTTTATACAAATTTCACAAAAAAGCTAATATTAGGGTGCATGTAGACCTCATTACACCAATAATGATTTCCAATATTAACCTAAAGGCCACTAATCGTAGGGTTTAAGCCACACTAATGATTAAGCTTCCCAACTAAGTTATCCATGCTATTTGCCTTTACTATCTGTTTAGGTTGTACGTCACCCTTTACACACATACAAACAGCAAAAACATCGATAAAACAATATATATATATATATATATATATATATATATATATATATATATATATATATATATTGAGTGTAACAGCAAAATTGTCCAAATAGTGTAACAGCAAAATTATCAAATTATTAAATTAAGCTCTGAACCGTTGTATCATAGAAACGTTTAAAGATATCTTAATGGAATTCTCCGTTGGTTTTTTTAAACTACTGGACTCTACCTTGAGCAATAAGAATGTATAATTACTCTCCAAGCTTAACAAAAGAATCGTGATCAAATCGATCATAAACGAAAATGATATATGTTTATCATTAATTAATCATAGCTAAGGTTCGAAAGCTTATGAAGGATTGAAATAAAGTTCAAATATATATATATATAGATTATTCCAGGATTGTTTCCAACTTATTTAAGATGATCTTCGCCCTCTCTGACTTTCTAACTTTTTGTCCTGGAGTAACAAGTTACCTCACAGGTTTCACGTACGATTTCATTTTCAAGTCTTTTCTTCACTGTTCTTTGGGTTGTCGTAGCTGAAGCTCATCTCTCACGTGCCAAATGTTATATGGATTGAGTTGGATCATTTCTAATTGATCTCTACTTCTAAGTTAAAATGATTATCCCTCGTCCAGTTGTGACCTCCTGATCCAGTTTTCCACTCTACTCGCTCATCTTTTTTAACTGTTCTTTTCATGGTTCTTGAATGCACTTTGAAGATAGAGCCAGAGTATGAATGTTGGTACCATTACTGAAAGCCTGAATGATTTTTTTCTCTCACAATTGCTCATTTGAGGAGGCAGTTAGCAAACACAAAACGATTTTAATCTGTTCTCTTTTTAGCTGAATAACACAAAAGATTCTTCAGTGAACCTAACGACAAATGGTATTAAGATGGCTAAATGTCTTATCTGAAAACCTTGAAAAAAGAAACTCAATTTGTTTAGTGGATTTTTAGATATTAAGCATTTTGTGGGAAAGACAATTATGCCGTGACACGATTTGGACAATTTTGCTGTTACACCCCGTATATATTAGGTTGGTGCAAAAATAATGTCGTTTTTTGACGTTCAACTTCATGTGAGAAAACGACATTATTTTTGCACCAACCTAATATATGCTGTGGGATGGGAGAGATATACATGCTGGTTATAATTATGCAAGAACGGGTTACTAAATGAGTAATAACCAAAACGGAGGTTGGAAATGAAATAGTAATCTTTATAACATCAACAAAATACATTACTCTCCAGCGGCGTGAAGTATGTAAACCAGTGATCGTGGTGAATTACTTAGACGGCATATTACTCCCCACTTACAATAGAGTCCAACGTATTTATGAGGACTGGTACATACCCATTAGTGTTCATAGGTACGGTATATAACACCCGCGTTTTTAGATTTACTCTGTACAGAGTCAATATCTCATCCGCGTCGTGAAAATTTATATGAGAAATAACCAAAACGGAGGTTGGAAATGAAATGGTAATCTTTATAACATTAACAAAATACAATACTCGCCACTTGCGTGAAGTAGGTAAACCACTGCTAGTGGTGGACTACTTAGACATCATATAACCCCTACTTACAATAGTGTATAACGTATTTATGAGGATTGGGACATACCCATTAGCTTTCATAGGTACGGTATATAACAACTTTATTGTAAAAAAATAAAGCACAATTACATTTGAACGATTTTGTTAGCGTTACAGAATTTAATTTATCCTTTGTATCTCTGCTTAATTTGCCTTATTGTTGTAACCTAGAAATGGTAACTGGATGGGGAATAACCAAAACGGAAGTTGGAAATGAAATAGTAATCTTTATAACGTGTAGGTAAACCACATCTAGTAGTGGACTACTTAAACAGCATATTACCCCTATTTACAATAGTGTCCAACGTATTTATGAGGACTGGTAAATACCCATTAGTGTTCATAGGTGCGGTATATAATTACCCACGTTTTTAGATTTACTCTGTACCTTTTCTAGGTTATAAATTTTCAAGACGAGGGTGAGATATTCATCCTCGTCGTGAAAATTTATAACCTAGAAAGGGTTACTGAATGAGAAATAACCAAAACGTAGGTTGGAAATGAAATGGTAATCTTTATAACATCAACAAAATACAATACTCGCCAGCGGCGTGAAGTAGGTAAACCACTACTTGTGGTTTACCTACAATAGTGTCCAACGTATTTATTAAATTACATAGCAGTTCGTTACTCTTTTCTTTTGTGTTTCTCTTTTCTGTTACTTAAAAGAATAGATTTCTTTTTATTCTGTTACTTTTTCTGTTTCTTAATACATTATGTGACATCTAGAGAGCATGCTTCGTTATTCTAATGCACCTTGCGATTCGCTCTTTCTGTCCTCTATTGCGATGCTATCTACTTTTGTACCAGCTTCCTTCTAACGTTTTCAACTGGGGAATTCATACCTCTAGCTGACAAGCAGATATTCTGTCTTCCTGTCGTTCATCATAAGTCCATTGTCGCTTTCCTTTGCTACATTGTCTCGGAATCCTTACAGTTTTCTATCTGTGCTTGACAACAACACAATATCATCCGCGTATCTTGTGTTCTTAATATTGTGTCTGCTGATAACAAATCCTGGTAGAACTTCTAGTCCTCTTAGGATTTGCTCACTCTAAACATTACGGATTACTCTAAGTCAGAACGCCGAGTCAGAACGGAGTTGAATTTAAAACATAAAAAATTCCATTATCATTTCCATTTCTTCGCCATTGTTAGAAGTAGCCGTGTTATTATGCATGTACTAATTAGGGCGAAGTTAATATTGATGCATTTGTTTAAGTTACTTCCGTGGTAGTAAAGATCACATAAAATTTATATATATATATATATATATATATATATATATATATATATATATATATATAAGTGAACATTGAAGTCAACAATTAGAGGTGAGAGGCTGTTTCATGCTAGACGCAATCGTCAGGCTACGAGTGTTGTTGTTTCATTCTCGGCTATTTATATGTACGGGAAAGTGGTGCATTGTGGGTAGTCTATTTTGGTGGTTAGTTTGCCGGAAGTCGTTTATTTGTTTATTTATTTATTTGGGTTAAATTATTTTGTTTGTTTTTATTTTTATTTTTTATTTTTATTTCTTACCTTATATATTTATTTATTTATTTTTATTTTAATCGATGTTTTATTAACGTAGTAAAAATTTGTTTATATCGCTTATTTAATAGTTTTGTTTTGGTTTGGGAAGATAATTAAAGCTATTTATTCAATTTTGGGGTTGATTTCTGTAGTTTATTCTAACTATTATTTTGGCGGGAGCAGTTTTTAATTTGTTTATCACTTCATTTATTTATTTGGATTGATTATCTTTACTTGTTTTTTCTAACGGTTAATTTATCGAGATCGGTTTGTTATTTTATTCATTTGGATTTATTTTACTCTTTATATATATATATATATATATATATATATATATATATATATATATATATATATTAAAGAGAAGATATTATGAAAATATATTTATAGCAACATTACCAACTATTAATGCATTACATCACCATTTTCAGACAGATTCATTATTCTGTGAATTTAATTTATCTCTTCCGAATGCATAAAAATCAATATATACAAAATACGCACGAGATATACTTTAATGAAAAATTGTTCAAAATATCCTGCAGCGTATATATATACGAAAAAATATACATTTAAGGTATGCTATATTTATGTGTTAAAATGCTCAATATCAAGGATAGAGCGTATGTGAATATAAATATGAAAGAGTGCATTGAAGTCAACACCAAGAGGCGACATGTATGGCCTGAAAATTGCGTTTAGCTTGAAACAGACTATCGCCTCTGTGTCACACACACACACACACACACGAACACACACACACACATATATATATATATATTTATTACTTAAATATAATTATCAAATCCTCCTAATAATTTCTATCATGTGTATATCATTGCTTGAATCGGCTTCTAATGCTCTAGAGTGTGCGGCTTGGTGATAGTAGTCGTGGCTCCAGGGGACACAGTCCTATGGTTAGAGAGAATCTCAGCAGAGTTCCACCACGGAATATGTGAGCGAGCGGTGCTATATTGAGCCTGATTTGCTATCTCTTCGTCATCGAGGCCCGTTGGAACAGTTGGTATTATGTTTGCTTGACAACCTAACTGTCAGGGTTTCAATTCTCGGTAGTGGATGCGCTCTGCTGATGAGTCCCAAATATAGGACGAAACGGCCGTCCACTGCTTTCTGCATTCTGTTGAGGTTTCAGACTCGATGAATTGCTTATATATATATATATATATATATATATATATATATATATATATATATATAAGAACATGAATTGATGTTTTAGTTTTGTAGCAGTTTGCAGTGTTGGGTGAAACTATCTCTAGTGCAGTCTGCTATATATTCTTTTTCCTTTTTTTTCTTTACTAAATTTCTTATTAGTGATCCATACGCCAAGGCATTTTTTAATGGAATTCACTCCAAGCAAAGCAGTAAAAAGACTAAAACACAAGGGGTTACTCGGCGTGAAAGAATTAAAAAGCAGCAACATTACTAAGGAGCAGTAACAATAGATGAGCAATCTGAACGACAGTAGATAACGATTGATATTGCATTTAAATTTTTGAAGATCAAAGTTGGCTGGAAAGCGTGTAGATGGAAGAGTGCTGCACAAGTGAGAAGTGCGAGAAAAGAAACTGTTAGCATAGAATACATGGTTACATTTCGCCACTTCAGCTGTAAATTTATTAAACTTTGTTTCCAATCTAGAACAGCGCTTAAATTCATAAAGTCTAAGTACCATTGCGAATAGCGATATTTATTTGTAATTATTCACATGGCAGCACTCACCAACTTAAACAAAGGGAC
>OZ038487.1:62714420-62779420 GCA_964036315.1 Acanthosepion esculentum
CGTCTACTCAAATATGAGTATCTACTAAAATAACATTTAGAGTAATATGAAATAATTTCGGATAAAAAATAAAATCGATTAATTCAGACGCTGAGAAGCAAGGGTTTATTGAAAGAAAAAGAATGTAAGAAAAAGAATAGAAATTAAGAAGAAAGACGATAACGAATTAAATTGCATTTAAATTATTAAAGATCAAAATTGATTGAGATACCAGAAGCATGAAGAGAGTCCCATAAGCTAGAATTGCGGGAATAGAAACTGTTAGCATAGAACTTACGGTTACATCTAGCCATTCCAATTATGACACGAATCGATTTTTTTTTTAATTTCTTGTATTGTTTTACCTTTTGCAAGTTCGGAAGTTATTAAAGAAGTTTGTCCGTCAAACCAGCCTTACAACTCATTTTAGGCGGCCATTTTTTATTTCGAAATTCACGGCAATTCATACAAATTGTTGCTTTTATGCAACATGCGTAGCATGAACAGATTTTCTACCTCACTGCGCAGGTAGACATTAAAATCTTTCAATAAATAAATTTTCAGTTTCCATTGCGTATAAATTTTATATAAAAATCAGGCCAATGATAGAGTTAGAGTAGATTTCATTACACCAATAATGATCCCAACATATGTCATAAATCTATCTACATATTTATAAGTGTACCATTTGTTCTTGCTTAGAATATTGCTGCCACATATGGTCTGGTTGAGATGGATTCATTGTCTTCTAAACTACGCAAAGATTCAAATAACACTAACTTAACATTTTAACAGATATATTTACCAAAATTACACAAAAATATCTTGTAATACTGGAGAGTAAATTTATTCAATAAAATCGCCAGTGGCTTTAACCACGACCTCCAGAATCTCCTACAACTCTCTTCTAGACGGTCTCCTTGTTTAAGTAGGGTGAATGCTGCCATAAATCTTGCCTTCAGTTCATCTTCCATGTAACAAGAAATTTTGTTGGTCACACCCACAACTGCGCTCCAGATATAATAATCAAGGGAATTGCAGTCTGGGGAGTTAGGTGGCCAGATGTAAAAGGTGAAATGGTCTCAGAAATTGTCTGACAACAATGACTGTGTTCTCCCACTTGTGTTGCATGGTGCAGAGTCCTCTTGAAAGATATAGGGTCTTCCAGCAGCCACCCTCTTGACCCAGCACTGCACTACCTCTTCAAGCCTCATGATCTAGTTCTCCGTGTTGAATCTGAAGCCCTGTGTCAAGATGAATGGAGGAATAGCATTGCCATCATTAGTGATCGCTCCAAACAACTTCGTAATCACCATTAAACTCATCCAACTCTCTCCAATTATGTTCATTGTCCTGAGATTGACACCTAAACAAACTAAAATGTTCATGATGGAGCTTCCGACACGAATGGCAAGCAGTATAGCATGCCGTTTCTAAATTTCTGGCCGAGTCAATTGCGTCATGGCGCTCGTTTTATCACAGACAGTGCCCAACTGACACTACTACACTTTCAAATCGGCAAAATCAAAAACACACAACGCGCATGCGTGAAACTAAAAATATAAATTGGCGACAATTTACCATAAAACCCTGAATATATATATATATATATATATATATATATATATATATATATATATATATATATATATATATATATATATATCAATTATGTGGTGCGTGTTCAATTTATATAATGTAAATCATTCATACGAAAAGCAGATAATGAAGTTAATGAAATGGCAAGAATCACTCTCGCAAACAATATTTATTAATAATATACAATTAACCTCGAATCCGTTAATGAATGGTATGAACCTTGTTTATAAATTCCGGTTTAAATAAGACCTGATAAAACCGGAATTTATAAACAAGGATCATACCATTCACTAACGGATTCGAAATTAATTGTATTTTATTTTTAAATATTGTTTGAGAGAGTGATTCTTGCCATATCATTAACTTCATTATCTGCTTTTCGTATGAATGATTTACGTTATATATATATATATATATATATATATATATATATATATATATATATATATATATATATACATATATATATACATATATATATATACATATATATATACATATACATATATATATATACATATGATATATACACATATATATATATACATATATATATATACATATATATATATACATATATATATATACATATATATATATATACATATACATATATATATACATATATATATATACATATATATATATACATATATATACATATATATATATATACATACATATATATATATATATATACATATATATATACATATATATATACATATATATATATACATATATATATATACATATATATATATACATATATATATACATATATATATATACATATATATATATACATATATATATATATACATATATATATATATACATATATATATATATACATATATATATATACATATATATATATATACATATATATATATATACATATATATATATATATATATAACTCATATATATATATATATATATATATATATATTCTCTTTCAGTCTGGGGAGATAAAGAAGCCGGATGATACATTAATGTTGTTAAGGCATAAATAAAAGTTGGAAGAAAACCTGGTAGACAATTCACTAAATTCAAATTTAACTTCTCCAAGATTCTCCAGCAACAATTCTAATTAAAGTAATTTCAAAAAATACTATTGAAATGTAGCCTTCCGCCAAACTCAACTAATCGGGTGTAAGGAAATTCATTTACGCCTTTTGACCCAATTCGATAACCGCTACTTAATCGAGAAACCCAACAAAATCGCACGGTTAGTGTGAATAACGCTTAACTACACAAACTAACGTTTAGTTCGCTAATTCCTGAAAATGCTGGCTCTGACACTTGCTTTTGCTTAACATTTTACATCTTTCTCTCGCCTAAAAGTTTCCTCGTTTCGTGAGATTGATCCACGCTTCCTCTTCTATAACTTCTCTTATATTCTTTATATGTACTCTCATGGCGTGAGCGATTATGACTCTCCAAACGTCTTGTTTTTTGTCACGCAAAGTAACTTTACTTGCTTCTCACCCTCATTATCTTTGTTCTACAATCCACATGTTTCTTCTTTTATGTACCATGTTCTCTCAGGACGTGGGAAATCATGGATCTCCACAGCTTTTATAACTCCTATTTGATATTTGTTGTCCATCTATATTCTTCTTTGTCGTCGTCTTTTGGGTTTTGGGCCATATCATGTTGAAACACCGGTTCCTGTAAGATCACCGAAGTTAAGCAACGTCGAGCCGGTGAATACCAAGATAAGTGACCACTTGAGAAAACCAAGGGCTGTAAGCTTGGCTATGCGTGTGGTGAAATCGAGAACGCCACGGAATTGTTAATCAGAGATCCTAGTTCAAATTCCAATCGGAATCCCTGTACAAATTATGCACAAATAAACTTAAAAATGGTATCAATCCACTCCTTCTCCCCCAGTTATGGGTTAATTAGTAGAACTTGTATCAGTAAAAATCATTATTACCTCAAAAAAGTTTTTAAAATATTTCCTGGCTTTAAATAACCTGGAAAATGTTAATAATCGGTAAGAAACACATCTGTCACTCAATAATCCATCAAGAATACACTGAAGGTGCTGTACGCTTGGATGTGCGGATGGTGTAATATGACAATGGCCCGGAATTGGAAATCAGAGAGCCGTGTTTCAATTCCAGTCGGGTTCATTTACGCGCAAATACCCTTGGGAAGGATATGGATCAACCTCTACTCGTCCAACCTCTTCTCCCACCACTGCCAATCAAGATTACAGACACATCATGTTGAAACACCAGCCTCCGTATGACCACCAAAGTTAAGCAACGTCGAACCTGATCAGTACCAAGATGGATGACTACCTGGGAATACCAGGCACTGTAAACTTGGGTGTGCGGTTGGTGCAATGGGTAACTTGTGGTTAGGTCCGTTATATTCACTTACGCAAAATAAGGAAGGGTATGATCGACCTCAACTAGGGTTAATTAGTAGGACATGTGTCAGTGAACAATTATTATTTCCAAAGCAATATTCTTACAATCGAAAAATATTTTCTGGCTTTAAATAACGTGCAAATGGTTGATAAGCCGTAAAAAATCCATCAATCAGTCTAGTTGCCAATCTAGTATGGCGTTTAAATTCGAGAAAATCGAGGTACCAAAGAACCATCAAAACATGTGACCTGAAAGTGTTTATAGACAAGGCTCGGGAAAGCTATGTTGGGAAAGGGACTGAAGCCGAGATACTACCTATAATATTGCATATTTTTCTTTGGATTTAATCAAGAATCTCTAGATAGTGGAATGGTAGTCCTGTAACAGTAGCAAGATAAATTCTGGCGTGAAAAATTGTCTTGCATCACAGAGCAGACCTATTTTCCTTAAATCAGACCTGGCAATTGATACAATAAGATCGTCCTAATTCATATCAGTGGAAAACGTGAGACCGAATCAGAGCAACGAATTACTTTCCTGGAGGTTAGCATCGGTTATACTGATGAGATCCAAAAAAGGTTCTCTTACATGGTAAAAAGAAAGCGGTTTCGTTTTGGAGGCGTTAACATTAACAAACTATTTCTGGCCCCAATTGATAACGAATTACATATTGTAAGCAATCTTCTACAATCTAAAATATGTTTCGGCTTTAAATAATCCACATATAAGCCGTAAATACAAATCAATCAATAAATTTCTCGATCACCTACCAATCTAACCTCATCGAACCTATCAGATTTATCAATAAAACAGGATTAAATATTTGTGCCGAAATCTTTCTGTATTCGTATGCCCATATTATTTGTTTTTTTGTTTTTTTTATGAAACAAACGGTGAGAATTGAACTCACTTGTAAACGGTCGATGAAACTAGTTCGCTAACAATCGTTCTACATAAAGCAGATACCACATGACTAAGTGTATGTCTTCAACGCAGTTAAAGTCAATGTTCTCCTAACAGTGTTATCCCGTTTGACATTTCTCTAGACTGCGTTTCTGTTAGACTCGCCGTTACCCACACTGGCAAAGTCGAGACGCTTTCAAAAACAGAAAACTAAAACTTTTTTTTGTTTTTTCTCTTTCTCTAACTCTCTTCGAAAACCTTCTGCCCACATCACAAATGCGTTAAATGAACAAAGAGACTCTTAAAGCGCTTTTAATTCCGTTCTTTTTTTCTTTTACATGCGATTTTTTTCCTCATTTGGATGGAATTGTAAAAAAGACTGAATACAAATTCATACAACCTCCGTATTTTTTTATAAGTCTTCCATAATTCATCCATTTTGTGTCATTTTTTCCCCTTGGTTCTTTCATTTTAACTTGTTTGGTATTTATTAATTTTTCTTTTTCAGTTAGTGTTGCATTACGGTAACAATATGGCGTCTACACACGACTGTAAAAGCGATTTTAAGTGATCTGGGCGGGAACGATGCACTAACGCTGGAACAGAATTACAGAAGAAGGCGGGTGTTTTGGTTTTTGGTACGAACTGTGGAGGGTTAGGGTTGTGAAGGAATTAGAGATGACTAACCAGGATGTTAGAAATAAAAATATAATGTGCTTCCGTTAAAGGAGAAATGTAACTTGGTTTAAAAATTCAATTTCCTCTAAACAGTTTTCCAAGGACTGTCGCTGGTTTTCAGTTTTCGTCATTTTTTTTTTTTTTTTTGTTATTCTTTCTCATTACTTTTTTCCAATTCCTATGATTCTCTTCGCTTATTTCGTCCTCCATTATTTTTTTTGTGATTTCTTCTCAATATTAATTTTAGCATCGTCTGACACAAGGCCAACAATATATGTGATATAGATAGTTTTACAAATAAGAATGCTAGCTTTAAAAATAGAAATAATGGATCTTACCAAGCCTCGAACACAAGTTCCAGAGCTTATATTCAGTTATTTCAGCTAAAGATTATAACATTAAAATATTTATTAAATTTAGCTGACCAGAACAGTAGATGCCAAAATGAGGATTGAATGAATGAAATGACGACAATAGGGATCAAGAGATAAATGTAGTATATAAACAACCTAAATGTTGTTAAAATGGTATTTTCACACAGTTTTACGCCGAAGATTCAGAGCAGCTAGGTGCATCAGCGGGTTGAACCGATAGATAGCCTACTAGCTACCATATGGGAATTCCCGCCTTCACTAGATGTCAGTGGCTGTCCTCGGAATGTAAACATGTGGTCGATAGAGCTGAGCCCAGAATATGCACAATCTCAACACTGAAAATTGGAGGCAACTGAAATGAGGTTCTTCAAAAGGATACTGATAATTACATAGAGAGTATAATCAACGAGGACATCTTGAATGAAATGGTAGCAAAAAGATCGCATACTCAGGATTTAAAAGAGACGACTGAAATTTCTTGGACACATAATGGGGAAAGAGGTTTTGAAGAACGTGACACTCACAAGGCGTATCGAGAGCAAGGGAGATTGGTGAAAGACAGCAAACTAACTGACGAGTTTATGAGAATGGGTGGAGGAACGGTGTCGGAATGTTCGTCAAAGTAAGAAACACTGCCATGAGGGATGGGAAGTTGTGGATAAACATGATCAGCCACGAATATTGTAGAGAAGGTGCTCAGTATAAAAAAAATAGAGCAACAATAGACAAAATAAGGAAAACTTCAAAAGGAAGGATCAATGAAAATTTATAAGTCCGTCTAAGTAGAAACATATTCCCACCAAAATTCGGATATTTTCTGAGTTTCTGTTGAGTAATACGGATATGACCCCTTCCATGATTTATGCTATCATCTCTAACCTAGATCCCCAAAAAGTATGTAGACCCGATGGTATCCCTAAAATAGTCATTGATAAGTTTCCTCCCGAATTGGTCCATACTTCTCTAAACTATATAATAAATGTCTCGTTGCCTCTTGCTTTCCTGCTTGCTTGAAGTCATTGTCTGTTGTTCCAGTTTTTAAGAAATCTGGTGAACCGTCCGACCCATTCAACCATCGGCCTATTAGCCTGCTATCTCTTTTTGGGAAACTCCAAGAAGGCCTGATAAATTCTCAGTTGCTTCGTCATCTCTCATTGCAGGGCCTTTCATTTCTCTAGTTAAACTGCTGATGTACTGATGATAATTGCGGAAAGAGTCTATCATACTCTAGATAAAATCATTGATGCCGGGGCTACAGCATTAGGCACTCGAAACCCTTTGAAAGGTTCTGGTATTGTCTTCTACACAAAATTAAAAGTTACGGTATCTACAGACACCTTTTTGAACTGATCAAGTTTTTCCTATCAAATCGTAAAATGAAAGTTATCCTGAACCGGCCACTTGTCTAGATCCTTTCGTACTAACGCAGATGTCCTCCAGGGTTCCATCCTTGGCCTTACTCTGTTTTTAATTTTCATTAATATTATGGGATCTTACCTATAACGACAGTGAACTCTTCCTGACACTATAAATACTGCGCCTCCCAAGAGAGTCGTGGAACGAGTCGAGACGGATTCGAGTCAAGCCAATAGTAGTTCACTCCAAACCAGATTGACAGTCCTTACTAACACCTTCAACATCTTGTATTATTATTCTGTGTAATATATCTTTGTTATTTCTACTCTTATGTTCGTGTTGTTCTTCCTTGGTCCTAACCTTGGACGAGGATATTGGACCATAACAGTGGCGACGAGGATATTGAAGAAACGAATTCTACGCGGAGAATCCTAAAAAAGGATACTGAAGAAACGAATTCTACGCGGAGAATATAAGATTAAGATAATAAAAAAAGAAAAAAAATATTTTGCTATCGGTCGTCTATAACAGAGGCGACGTAGGTTGTGAGGGAAAAAAAAAAGACGCGAAGATAAAAAAAATAATTTTTTTGGACACCAATTTTACAGTGGTATCAAAGACACGAATTCTACGCAGGAAAATCTTTTTCGTACTAAGGTTCCAGAACAACAGGTAACAATGACCTGAAGTTTACAAAAAGGAAAAATACTTACACAAAATTACGCTGTAAACATGGAAGACTTTAATGCAACCATATTGGAAGCATCTAGAATTACAAGAATTACTACTACGGGCAGTAAGAAAATAAAGGGCAAAATTCCGAAAATGAAGCGACATTCTCGCTAAATGCTATATGGAGCTCTATCGTAGACTTCACTTATGCACCGGACGAAGACAAAGAAGGTAGGAAGATTTATATGAGTTTGATTGCGGAAATTGGTCAGACGCGAAAAAAGTACGTCTACTACTGAGGAAACTAGGGTCAAGCGAATACACTAAATTTGTAGACTGCGTCCTACCAAGGAAAACGAATGAGTTGACTTTCAAGGAAGCCGTGAAACTTTTAACGGAATTATTTAGTCCGAACACTTCACTATTCCACAAAAGGTGGAAATGTTTAAATCTGACAAAAAAGGATAGTGAAGACTATATAACATTCTCTTCCATAGTAAACAAACACTGCGATGACTTTAAGTTATCTGAACTCAGCCCGGACAATTTTAAATGTTTAATATTCGTCCAAGGCCTGGTTTCGACTAAAGATACGGAGATCAGACGAAGAATTCTAACAAAACTTGAGAGTGAACCAGAATTGACGCTACAAAAATTGGCTGAGAACTGTCAGGGATGTATAAGCGTAAAAAAGGACTCGAAAGATATCGAAGAGTCTGGCGTCGCTCACATACGAAAAGTACAACAACAAACACGTTTTTCCCTCCTCAAAAACAAGCCAAACATAACAGTGGGACGAGCATATTGGACCATAACAATTAATGACCTTCCTGATGACATCAACTCTCATCTTGGCATATACGCTGATGATACAATCGTTTAATCTTGCCTCGATAGTAAATCTGATCAGGCCGATAAGGTCAAAATGGCAACCGATGACTAAAACGACCACAATCCGTCGTTAACTGGGGCAAAACATGGCTTGTTAAAACGCCTTCAAAACGAAAACTTCTCTTGATTAATGATCTGAGAGACCGCTCTCTAACTTCTATCAGCATAGCTGATGCTAACCAGGAAAATGACTCGTTGCTTCCTTCTCGGGCTTACGTTCTCAGCTGACGTTAAGTGGAAGGCTATATTAAATCCATTGCTAGGTCATCTGCTAAGAAAGTCCGTTCAATGTGTCGTGCGAATAAATTTTTCTCTCCAGAATCTCTTACATATCTATAAGTCTACCATTCGTCCACGCTTAGAATATTACTGCCACATATGGTCCGCTGCTCCTGCTGTTTACCATGTGCTCCTTGATAAGATCCAAAGAAGAATCAGCAATATTATTAGTCCTGATCTGGCGGCTCTGCTTTAGCCGCTTTCTCACCGCTGTAGGGTTGAATCTCTGTGTCTTTTCAATAAATACTTTCATGGTAATTGTTCGGATGATCTCTTCACTATGGTACCTAGACTTAATGAATTTAAGCGCAGTACTAGACTGGCGTCGAGATCTCATCAATTTACACTTGAGCTGGCTAGATGTAGCCGTAACTTCTATGCTAACAGTTTCTTTTCTCGCTTATGGTACTCCCTTCCGACTACATGCTTTCCAGCCAACTTTAACTCTTTGAGCCCTGCGTTTCTCAACAATTTTAACCCTTCTGCTCGAGCTCCTGACTCAAAATTCGCAAATAATTGGTATGTAATCTTTCAAGATAGATATAAAAATAATTACAAGTATTTACCCACCGTTCAACCGGTGGCTGGGCTTTAAGTCATTTTTTCTCTACCACTGTTCAACCGGTGGCTGGGCATTACGTCATTTTTCTTTACCACCAGTAAAGCGGTGGCCAGGGATCAAAGGGTTAAAAAATTTAAATGCATTGTCAATCGTTATCTAATATCTTCCTGATTACTTTTTTTCTCTTTCCGCTCATTATTTATATTTCATTTCCTAATTCTTTTACACCCTGAAACTCCTTGTGTCTTAGTGGCTTTACTGCCTTGCATTGGGTGATACCGATTTTAAACACATATATATGGAAATAATGAGACAAAGTGAAAAACTTCTTCAGAGAAAGTTTTTCGCCTTCCTCTGGAAAAACAAACCATATGTTTAAGTAAAGTGATAGGTAACCGTAAAGCTTATTTTATTTTTTTCGTATTGAAGCAGTTAATGTCTGTTGGATTTGTGTGGGCTAATTTCAAATCCAGCCAACGTTAATAGCTTCAGTACGGAAAAGAAAAACTTTATGGCCATAGCATTTGATGACATTATTTATCCCTTCCTGAAAAATTCCAACAAATTTTCGTTATACACACGGCTTATCTCTCATTCTGACGCCTGCCGTAAAGAAATAAAACATATTGTCTCAACTAGCTTTTCCACTTTATCTTATTGTCTCTACTTATGTTCGGATATTATTCTACATCCTAATAACACTCAGATAGATAGATAGATAGATAGATAGATAGATAGATAGATAAAGAGAGAGTCCTGAATAGACTGAGAGAGAGATGGGAATGTATAGAAAGCAGTAGATACTAAATGAGATTGATAGAACGAATGATATGAAGAAAACGAGATAGATAGATAGATAGATAGATAGATAGACAGACAGACAGACAGACAGATTGATTGATATTACATTTAATATACGTATTTTGTTTTGTTTTTGTAACCCGGGGTATTGGGATTCATGATATTTATTCATTTATTAAAGAAATACTTGAAAAGCTTCATTAATTCTAATCGCCATATGCATTATGGCAGAGTAAAGGCTAAACGCATATCATGGAATTAAAAAAGCAACATTTCCATAGTAAATTTAGTACATGAAAAGATATCATAAATTAATGATTTAAATTTTGAGCATTTATTACTCATCGATATTCTGCTAGGAATTTAGGTTATTAGCTTGAGGCGAATCCAAAGACGTATATTTTCTCATCCTCACAGAAGAATTAGCAACATGTTTGATAACGGTTCTTCTCGAAGAAGACGGAGCTCGTTTCCAGAGCGAAGGAATAAACGAAAATACCCTGCGGTGATAATCAAGATTAAATGTGCATATTAACGATCCAGCGACAGAATGTTGCAATTTTAATCTCCAATTTGTTTTCAGCCAATATTGGCACTCTTATATATCGTGCTTTAAAAATCTGGAATAACAAAAATTTTCAGCGGTCAGAAATGAATGCAGACATTACTGAACAGAATAGGTCAGCGGATAGTTGTGATTAGTTAAGCCCGTGGTTTTAAAAAAATCAGGAATTTAAATGTAAAAAATAATAAAAAATAAAATATGTAAAATCATTAGAAGACAAAATAAAAACAGATAAATAAGGGAAAATTCGATCACCAAAAGCGGACATATTGACAGATTATTTTGTCTTACTGTACGACTTATCAACCATTTTACTGTCGAATTTTGTCATTTCAATAAGGAATAGCTACGTACACGTTGGTCCGGTTAGATCAAGAGTCAAAAAAGGTAAGCATAATTTCGGTTGATAAATGAATCAAAACGGTAGAAAAGTCAGGTTAGTACTGGAGTCAGAAAAGATATACATAATTTTGGTTTGATTGAAAGTCAAAAACTTACACATAGGATCGGTTTTCTCGAGAGTCAAATAGTAAACATAGGTCTGGTTTGCACGGGTGTCAAAAAGGTAGAGATAAATCCGGTTTGAACGAAACTTAAAAGAGTAGATAGCCCGGTTTGCATGTGAGTCAAAGATGTTAGACATAGTCATTGCAAACGGTTGTGTCATCAGCATAGATACCAAGTTGAGAGCTGATATCATGAGGAAGGTCGTTAATGATAATTAAAAACAAAGTAGGACCAAGGATAGAGCCTTGGGGGGACACCTACACGAGTACAGAAGGCTCGAGAAGAGTAGCCGTTCAGGACGGCTTTCATTTCACGATTTGATATGATAGATTGTATCAATTCAAACATTCATCCAGATACATCGTAACTTTTCAACTTGTGAAGAAGAATGCTTTCCAGATGTCCAAAGCAAAGACTGGAACAACAGATGAGGCTTTCCAGCAAGCAGCATAGCAAAAGGCAGCAAGATTCTGTCAGCGTATCCCTGAGCCCAAACCACAAGGCGTTGGACATGAAGAAGCGGATTAGGGATTTAGATTCTGCTTAACAGTGAACGCGAGAGAAAATGGAATCGGCTAAACCGCGTTCAGATTCCGGTTGAGTCAGCTTTTACATTTACGAAAAGCATGAATCCACTCCTCTGAGGAAAACAGATTCCTATTACTCCCTTGTCTTGGTACCATGTAATTTAATACAACCTGTTGCATGATGTATGGGGAGAAGTTGGGCAAGACTAAGTAACCTTATTTCTTATAGAAATGTCGCTAAA
Organism: Acanthosepion esculentum; assembly: GCA_964036315.1. Lineage (NCBI taxonomy): Eukaryota > Metazoa > Mollusca > Cephalopoda > Sepiida > Sepiidae > Acanthosepion > Acanthosepion esculentum. The sequence continues at coordinate 62,726,743 of OZ038487.1, forward strand.
GACCCAGTAGATTTATCCGCCGACCTGCTAATCTCATAAGATAAATTGAATATTTAAAATATAGGTAAGTAAAGATTTTATCACTCCTTTGTTTTAGACAATTTTTAAGGACATGTTCTTGTCTTCTAAAATCCATTGCTGCCTCACGGCGTAAACATCATCTCAAATCGGCCATTTTTTTCTTTAGCTTGTGTATTTTCTTCAGTCATGTCTACTGATTTTTTTGCTTTTTTATTGATCGATTTTATTTTTATTTCCTTCCTGTTTTTCTTTTTTTTATTGAGAAAGGCAATTAAATTTTATTCATGGCCAAATTTCCATTTTAAATGAGCCAATTAGAAAAAAGTTGGTAATTTTTTTCCTTCTTTATTCTTTGTTGTTGTTGTCGATGCAGTGGCATTAATTAACCTGCATCTTGGCGGATTTTACTGAACTTCAGGCAGATTTAGGAGTCTTAACGATTTTAACAGTTGTCGACAAAAGATGTCAATATATATACATATATATATATATATATATATATATATATATATATATATATGTGTGTGTGTGTGTGTGTGTATGTATGTATGTATGTATGTATGTGTATGAAATGGATTAAATCCGACAAATATTTTAATATATCTCCTGTTTATATGTTGTTGTTTCTTTTATAGATACACTTATCTAAGAAAATGGTGTTTTTTTTTTAATTAAACAGCATTAATTATATTTACCGGTCTGAACGTTCGAGACATTTCCTAGAAAATATGCGTCCACCGACAGGAATCGAACCTGTATCCTATACGGAACGGTCATTAAGACTGACCTGCTATAACCGTTCAGATAAACCGGAAGTTCTCCGCGACTGAACGGTCATGGCACGTCAGGCTTAATGACCGTTCCGTTTAGGATACAGGTTCGATTCCTGTCGGAGGACGCATATATTCTACGGAATTTCTTGAACATTCTGCCCGATAAATGTGATTAATACTTTTTAATTAAAAAAAATATCACACACACACACACATATATATATATATATATATATATATATATATATATATATATATATATATATATATATATATATATATATATATATATATATATATATATATATAATCTGCTTGTTTGTAAGTACAATAATTTCCTTTTCCTGCCGAGGATTAGTGTAGTATATTTCCAATCCTCCATAGATTTCTGGGCTGAAATTGATAATAATACATGACTAAGAATCCATCATCTTCTTCTCTTTCTACGTGCTATGGCCGATCGAAGCTCTCCACGACCTCCTTTTCTTTGTAGCTCTTAGTGTGGTTTCTCCGTTTACCATAGCTCTTAATCGCCGTTCTGCTATCCTTTTACGTTTTTGGTAGGTCACTCGCTAATTTCCTGTGTTTCTCTTGCTTTCAGTATCTCCTGTGAGTGTCAAATAATCCAATCATTCTTTCCTGCCCTAGAAACTTCAACTGTCTGTTTCTGGTTGTATTTCTAAGTGTGATTTTAGTTTCCATTTTCCTTAAAACTTCATTCTTAAAAATGAAATGTGAAAGAGCGAAGATAAAAGATAACAACGTCAGAGAAAAATAAAATGAGGACCACGTAATGGACAAAAGTGAATGTATGGAAAGCGAGTTATGAGAAAGACACAGCCGAGTTTGCTGGTTTGGATCTCAAGAAGAAAATGTTAGAAACTTTCAAAGGGATGGAAAAGCTTATTGGGATCCGTCTAACCAGGTTTTTGTTGCTATCTGAATGTCGAGATTCCAAGAAATTAGCAACAAAACATGAAACATATAAAACGTTATTTTATGAAGGAAATGTAGGAGCAGAACGTCAGATGAAATAACATTTATATGTTCTTTTCAGAAATAACAAAAACAAAATGTTTAATTTTCATAAAGTAATTAACAGTTAGGCGAGGTAAAATCTGTGGAGAGACGTACTAAATGGTGGTTAGCTTAATGTTTCTGTCTCTACGTGGACAAGGCCTTAGTCATTGGCTTCTAGTTATTTCCTTCTTTTGTGTGCGTGAACAAGGCTTTAGTCAATGGCTACTGGAGGTTGTCTCTTCCACTGTGTGTGTGTCTGCTTGTGTGGGTGTGTGGGTGCACACGCGCGTGTAGATAAAACAGGCCACCGAAATTTTGAGCCCTGAGAGGCTTTCAAATTTATATCTGTAAAAGAGATCCAAAATCTAATTTCACATAGAGGTGTAAACTTTCTGAATACAAGGTTTTAATTAGTCAGAAAATAATTTCACACTGATTCGTAAAAATCTGTTTCTCGAATTTGCGGGATTGGTGAAAGGATTTATTATTGATATTTTCTAAATGGTCCCAAAAGAACACGTGGTAGGTCTACAACTACACTCACGTATTTTGGCGATATTTGCCTCAATAATGATTGTTTATCCAACAAACCTTCTGATCAGATTGTATTGGCTGAAAAATATATACACAATTTAATTCCTGTAGGCTCAAAACTTGGGGTGAATTAAAATCTATGCAGAGATAAGACAATAAAAGAAAAGAGAGTATTAATCGCAATCGTTTTAGCATACCTCATTCCTTGTTTGTATATGCAACTAATCCTTGTTTGTATAACATAGGAATAAAAATACCATGGAGATTAAGGAAGAAAAGAATTGATGAGGGGAAGAATTAGAACACGCGGGAATATGGTATGCGGTTATCAGCACTTGTATTTTATACAAAATACAAATGCTGTCATGGTTGAGTAATGTATTTGTTCTGCTTTCCCTTTGCACAAACGTACTAGTGAAAAAAATTGGTCAATCCCATTCGTTACTTCCACTTTTAGCGAAATAAACGTTCTGCCTAGTGGGGGACACTCTTATAAAGTGGAATGACATTCGGACATATGGGGAAATGGTAGGGTGGGCAAAAAGATCTTGAACAAATGCTCTAGAGAGACCCGTCTAATTTATTCAACCTATCACTGAAGGAAAATGGATTTATACCATTCCCAAGTGTGAAAGTGAACGCAACAGGTTAGATTCCACCAATAACTGTTATGATACCCTCTATCACTATTAATTTTATTTACCGTCTGAGAAAGCAGAAAGTGAAAAAATATCCGCGATTTTCTAACAAGAGGTTCAATTTTATGTGTTAAGTCTTTTGATAGATAGCACTCCACAACTTCCTGTTATTTGTTGTTTTAAGCAATAGTTTGATCTTTTTTTTTTCCAGGTTTCCTTACCCCGTCTGTTTCCCCGAAAACTTTTGAAGCATCATGCACACTGCTTCCTCCTGCTTGTCTCGCATTTATCATCTCCTGGGAATATTAATTCTCCATGGTAAATTTTCCTCATCATAAATTTTAAGTGCCTCTTTCTGATCGTAAATATGTTTCCTTGCCGATATTTTCCTTGAAACTTCCTCATTCATCACATGCTCTGTCCAATAGTACTCTTAGTGTTTGTCGGTAGAATCACATCTCTGTTTTTGAGAAGATTAGAGGAGATTAGGTATTAAGTAGAAGTTCAGAAGTCCTTTATCTTTCTATCGCTAGATTCCTATGTCTTACTACTTAACTAAGTATCTGGCAGCCACATTCCATTATTCCCTTGCGCCTTCGGATTTCTATGTCACATTTTCTGTTGTCTGTTGGAACTCTGCTCATTGTTCATTTTGGCATCACCATTATGTAACTCACAATGTCACTATGTAGCTGTCTCTTTTGCTGACGACCTCGTTTTCTATTCTGAGTGGGAGATAATTCGTATTATCTTATTCTTACATGTCGTGTCTCGTCTGCTCATTTAGTTGCATCGGAGTATAAGATTAAACTCATGGCTAGCAGTTAAACGCATAGGCTTAATAAATCAGGTGGCAAAATGTTGGCGTTTTAACGTTTGTTTTTTTCCTAAACAAAGTTTCCTATACGGTATTCAAGACTAGCAAAGACAATGGAATAAGAATAAGCTACCCTCGCAAAGTAAACATGAATCTAAGATTGATACTATAATGTCTGCAGCAAATATTCAGTAGACAGGACTTAGGAGGAAACTACACACGTAATGGTCAATGGGCCATATGTTGCATATCATCATGACCCGGTTTCGTCGTAAAGTGATAATGCCTTCCGTTCACGTATCTGGATTGAAAGCCGAAGAACTATTCAGTCACGCATAGCGTGTCTTGGGAAAGTAGACTTAGCTGAGCCCCCTCGTCACAGCTCAAACTCAAAGGCTCACCTTGGTCATGGAGATATGTCTTTGATTTCACCCGTCAGTTTAGGAAGCCCTTCGTCTAGCGATACAATTTCGCATATACAAGGGAGTACCTAGGTTCTGCTATCGCCCATTTCACACTTCCCCGTCTTTTAATAGAAGTAGAATTTTATTCCTTGCATTCTGTTTAGAATTGTGTTTCCGGTTCCTTCTAAAATGTAATTCAACTTCATACTTCTAACTTCTAATAAAACTCTGAGATGTTATTTACTATTTTTTCCTCAATAGGAGTACATAGGTTCGTCCGATTCACACCCCTCCTCAATCATTTGAACAGGAGTAAATGTTTATCCCTTGTTTCCTGTTTAGGATTAGGCTTCCGGGTCCATGTAAAAATGATTTCAATTCTATACCTTTAACGTTTCCACCTGAAACTGAACTTTTATTTACAATTTATTTTCCTTTGTTCCTGAATAGGATATGTTCGCCTATCATCCGGTTCACACACCTCCTTGGTTTTTTGAACAAGGAAGAAGTTTATCCCGTGTTTCCTGTTTAGAATTGGGGTTAGAATTCCTTCTAAAGTATTTTCCTTCACTTTCACCTCCGGAAGCCCTTTGCGTATCGCCTTCCCTGGGGCGAAACGATTAAAAATAATACGTAAAATAAATACAGAGGGTACTTGCCCAGTGTATTAAAGTAAATCGATAGATACACTCTTATATCTGTAGAAAATTATTCTTTTATCGTCGTAGACTCTTAGTACAGCGTAACATCGGAACAGTTCCCTGCATATTCACAGCCGGGGAGACATTCGTTAATGTGTAGTGTTTATTGGGCAAGAATACGTGGCTTAGCCCTTTCTTTTCCAGTACATCGGCTTTAAGAAAACATTCCTTAGTTCCACCAATTCTGACCTTCACGGCTAAGACCCGCCTTACCACGCACATTGTAGCGAACCACCCTTATCCTCCATGTATTCATTTCGTGAGATGTAAGTTCCATTGGAGAAGCATCTTCTCTCGAGCCGCTACTTTGTAGAACTAACACCCAAGAGGATGCCAAGAGGATGATCATTACAATCATAAATTGTTCAGGTCTAGGGTTAAACGTTATCTTCCCCATATATCAGCATAAACTGTATCTCTTACTCCATAACCCTCTACCTATAGTCAACGTCAACGTAAAAAAAATCAATTTCTAAATGTTAATATTCAGAAAAAACTGAAATCTATCATGAATTTCGAGCATTCCAAATCAGCTTTTATATTGTAATGGGGGAAGTCAACGCGATAACGCATGTACATGAAAACCATCCCTGAACCGAATCCTTCAGCAACCAAAAATCTGATGCAGAATTGAGGCAAGTCGACTGCCAGCCAATAAAGTCGCTTTAGGCAAGGGAAAGAACTCGCATGACGCTCAACTAACTCAGACTGAGCAGTCTATAAAGAATGATACGTTTCTGCGGGACAGCAGAATAAAGAAAGCCAATAGTGTTGATTGAAGTAGTTTAGCTTCAAATTCCACATCCCTTTAAAACTACGTGCCATAGTAAGCAAGGTTGAGAAGACAGTGAGAAAACTAGAAAGAGAGAAAGACATGAAGAAATATAATATGGCAACAGGCAACGAAATTTATAAGCAAAATGGCTGGAAGTAATTTCGCTATTTTTACTTTTATTACATTTTTATTAGTGTTCAGATCTGGGCAAAAGTGAATTTGGCTTTGTCAGTATATGTTATGCTCATATCATGAAGTTAATGTCGAGGCTTTTATAACTGAGACAGTTTGCCTGTCAGTTAATATATCGCTAAAGCCATGTTGTCGGATCTGGTACATCAATTTAATATTTATTACGATTAACTTGGTACGCCTTAAAACCAAATGCCAGTATATAGGAATAGAAAGATTTTACATTGTCTACAGGGTGCGATGGGTAAATTGCCGTAATTTTATATTTTTAATTTTCAGCATGAGTGTTCTTTGTTTTCATTTTATCTAATGCACAGTATAGTAGGCTCAGTTGGGCACCGTCTGTGAGATAAAGCAACATGACACAATGCACTCCGCCAGAAATTTGTGAACGGCATGCTGTATTGCTTGGCATTCGCGCCGGAAGACCCACATGAGCATTTCAGTGTTTGGGTGTCAATCTGAGGACGGTGCAGAAGATTCGGAAACAATTGGATGAGTCTAATGGTGATTACGAAGGCATAGCAGCTAGGAAAACAAATTCACTCTGACAGTTCTGATAAGAATAAACTGCCGAATTTGTTGGTGAGTGCCTCAGATTCAACACGGAGGCCTATATCAAGTGCCTTGAGGAGGTAGTACTGCCTTGGATCAAGATTAAGAGGGCAACTGCTGGACGACCCTATGTCTTTCACAAGACTCTGCACCATGTCACATAAGCAGGAGAATTCAGTCAAGGCTGTCAGACAATTTATGTGACTATATCATCTGGCCACCTAACTCCATTGACTGCAACCCCTTGATTATTATGTGTAAGGCATAGATGAGCGAGAGATTAACAAAACTCCTTGTAAGACCAAAGATAAACTGAAGGCAAGGATTATCACATCATTCGCCAACTTTAACAAGGAGACTGTCCAGAAGTGTTGCAGAAGATTCCGAAGTTGTCTGGAGATCATGGTTGAAGCCAATGGCGATTTTATTGAATAAATTTACTCTTTCGTATTTCAATATATTTCTGTGTCATTTTGGTACATATATATGTCAAAACGAAATGTCAGCGTTGTTTTCCCTTTCTGCATTATTTAGGTGACAATTTATCCATCGCACCCTCTATGTTTCAAAGTCAGAGGGGCTTGAAAATCAGAATTCGAGATATTGACTTTATTAACTGGATTTCAACACTGAACAGTTGCACAAGTGAGTGATATGTAATGACAATAAAGGGAGGCTGGATTTTTTTCTTTCTATATCTCTGAGATGAGGTATTATGATTATTTACATTATTCGGACTGTTATCCTCATCTTCATTGTCATATTCATTCTACGCTCCGGCCTTCTTCAGGTGATTGGTATTTCGAACCGAACCCTTTATTTTGTCCACCGGGGTAAATTGTTCTAGTTCCACGAGCCACGCCTCTTCGGGATATCTCAGTTATTTTCCTTTAACTCAACTCTTCACGTTTTTGGTTTATAAATCCCATAAATTCTTACACAGGTTCCCTTAAGGACACATTTCACAGTGGATAAAGATGGGTTCAATACCAGGCTACAGAAGTAATGAAAGCAAAAAAAAAGAGTTTAGTTAGAGGGAATTATTAACTATGTATATAGAGTGTACGTCAATAATTCCGTAGCCTAATAAAAAAGAAAGCATTTGTTTTCCACAATAAATAATATCGTGTATATTAATACACAATATTATTTATATGTATATATATACTGAATGTGACTAGGACGCAATCATCAATAATCTCTGCGCATGCGCCCGTGTTTGTGTGCGTATATGTTTATTACTTTTACCAAAAGTCCTTGAATAAACAGTTGATTTGAAACTCACCCAATAAGCATCAATGCAAACAATTTCCTTGCAGATTTCTTTAGTTTCCAGTTAAGTAAAAAAAATCCACTCATTTAATATATATATATATATATATATATATATATATATATATATATATATATATATATATATATATATATATGAAAATCAAAAATTGTTTTTTTTATTCCCGCTTTCCAGACGACGGATATTAATTTTCGCATGATAAAAAGAAAAATTCATTCCAGCCTTTGAAATCGAAATATAATTTCGCGAAGGATTATGTCCGGTTTTTCCCCCTTCAATTTTTCTGGATTACTGCATATCGATTTACAAGACTTTAATCTCCGAGGTCGAATATTGAATGACTTGCAAGTCATTCGATTTCTTTTTTGTGTCGGGTGACATGTTCGTTGCTAAATAGGAAGAAATAAAAAAAAAATAGTAAAATACTTGCAAAATCCAAAATATTGATATAAATCACAATGCGAATAACTATTTTTTTTTTATTTTTCAAGATAGAATAGAAAAGTAGTAGGTAGAAATAAAACGAGAGAAAAAATTGCGTAAATATAAAAGTAGGGAAATGAAAAAAAAAATACTACCACCACTATGAGCAAATATTAAGAACCGTTGCACTGGTAAAAAATAAACCGAACACAATTTTATTTGAAAACATATAACATGAAATCGACTGGTGTGCTCAATATTGCAGGAAAATATTTGTTTTTTCCTTCTTTGTTCTTAATGCTATATATCATTCCAAGATGAAGGCGATTATAATTTGCCACAACTTTCTTTTTTATCTGCGAATTGTCATGATTCCATGGAAAAAATAACGGAATAGTTTCGCGTTGCTTTCTCAACAGTATTCAATCCAGATTAAACTTGTGCCTAGACTGCTGCTACCCAAAGCCCGTAAGTCTAGTTTACCTGCTATACCATATAGCTAGGCGAAGGTGAAATTATGTGCATTTAAACAATAGCTGGAAGAATACTGAAATCCAATATAATATACATACTCAGTCACCCACATTCAAGTCACTGGAGATTGTAGATTAACTCCCTGCCGATTGTAGAACCATAGCTCGAGGCAGCATAATTATTGCTTGTATGGTTGCCATAGCAAATACTAGGTTTATCGGGATAGAGTAGCTACCTCCATGTCCAACTTGTATCGAATTCACAGGTCCTTCTCTGACACTAGATACGAATCATGGCTAAAGAACCTAGTCTGTTCTACTATTTAACCAATAGCTGGGGGAGACTGAAATTTTGTATAACCTAATCTTTGTCTGACTTTTGGGGATGAGACAATACTTCAACTACAAATCCCACCATCCACAATGTGTGAATGAAGAGATAGCTCAATGCTTACAACATCGGGCAAAAAATCATAAGCATCGACACAGAAACATACTAACAATAAATAATCAGCATCAAACGTACCCTTCAGAATAACAGTTACCCGGTAAACGTGACATCAGCATTTACAGGCGGGAACAGAAAGGATAAGGAGGGTGACCAGAAAATTGACACGGTCTGTCTACCTTATCGGAAAAGGTTCAGAAGATCTGCGGTCCATACAAGATCAGGACAATATTCAGAAGCAGTTCCACTCTACGGAGAAATCTCTACCGAGTAAAGCCTTACATGGGGGGGGGAGAATATGACCAAGAATTGCGTGTACACAATTCCTTGTAGTCGTAGCAGAACATATAAAGGTGAAACTAGCCGCTTCTTAAATGTAAGGCTGGAGGAAAATCTAAAAGCCGTAGTGAGTGAATGAATTGTCATGGCTGATCATGTATGAAGGGACATTCCTTGTGGAATGAAATGAAAATACGGGACATGGTGAGAACACTGGAGTGTTAGGCGTCTGAAAGAATTAGTGGATATACTAGAGTATGAAGACCTCCATAGTAAGCCTAGCATAGAAATAAATACAATATTCAAGCCGCTAATAGAAAAATAAAAACAATTCACAGTAAGCTTTCAGCAGCAGTTGCAACCTAATCAGCTGCCAAAGTTAAGTTTAAGGCCCTAAGTTTGCTACTGCAAATCCTCCTACGAGACAATGGCCGAGTGGATAAAAGCGCTGGTTTATAAATTTAGTGATATAGTGGTTTTGCGTCTGGAAGTGGAAACAAGCGAGCAAAAGGTGAATAAGAACAAGACGAAATTCCTAGACATGAGCAGTGGAACGAGAACACTCTACCCCTGTACATTAACTAAAGGGTTTAGTTCAGAATTCCCTGTAGTTTACTCAGTTTTATATGTACCTGAGGAAGACCGGAGAGCACATCGAGACGAAATGCTATAAGGACGCTGAATCTTAAATTTCAATTTTAAATTCCTGTCGTCCGATGTGTCTAGAAACGTAAGAGCTTTATTCGTCTTATTAGTGTTGCTTTTGAGCACAACATTCTGAGTCGAAAAACTCATCGATCGCTAGAAGGGACAGCGCAAAAAATCGTTCAACAAAGCAAGTGCCTTCGACGAGACTCGAACCCGGATCCATCCAGAGTGTACTCATAAAAAAGAAGCAATGATGAAATGCAGCAAAAGTAGTATAAAAGCAATAATGAACAATTATTTCGAATGATATATATCTTCTAATTTTTTTAGAGAAATATCACTTTCTAAGTGTTATGGTAATTTACCTACGGACGCATGGACTCCTCCAGCTATAAATAAATAGGAGCAGGTACTGCCTTTTGGAGAGGGAGGTTTCCTGCATTATTATTATTATTTTGTTTAGTTTCATGTAAATAGATTGTATTCATATTGTAAATACTCATTTGGGCAAGTTTTTAAATTGTTGAATTTTACTTATGGGTAATAGTTAGGATTTTCATAGAGACAATGTGGTATTATGGTGGATGTAGCAAGAAAGGTAAGTAAGAATGTGTTGTTTTGGTGTTAGGAACATTATATGTTTGGGTCAGTGTTTGTGACTAGATAAGTTTAAAGTTAACAGATGAAGACCGTCCTTTTCCCCATTCCCCATTTTGGCCTTGTGCCACATTTTGTACCTTTGTACGAATAAATACCGAGAAGTTTCCTGCAGTTAGCTCTGACAGTCGGACCGAACATTCGTGCTGTAACACTCTCATTTTTATACGTTTGTATTACTGTATATTTGTATAACTCAATTCCTCTCTTTGTGTCTTTATTTCTATCCCTAACAAGGCCACAACACTAAGAAAACATGGAAATTGGGATAATGCGTCGTTAGTATTGTGGTGATCAAAGTAACAAAGATGCGGATATTCGTCCGTATAATTTCAATATAATTCACCACTATTCGTTGTCAATAATCATATAACTCAAAGAACGCTATATTTCTGAGATTACTAATTGAACCCTAGAGATTGTTTTTCGCAACATAATGGGACATGTTTATGATTAGAACGCCGTGAAATAAAGTAGATTCAGAATAGGTCCAAAGCGCAGCTGGGTTTTTTTATGGCAACATAGACAATAAAATCTACTGAGGAAATCTTCAAAATGGCAGCCTACTAAACGAAAATATATAGAGGAATTAAATCAGCAAATGAAAACTTTCAGGATTAAGTACCACTAGGTCGGAGTATAGCAAGTTCCGGTCACCTGTGTATATAAACGGATTCACATTGAATGTGTCTTCGTACCAACCTTTAATGAGTTGTGAGCAGTGTCTCGTGATATAAATACAGGCAGAGAGTCGGAGTTCGCACTGTCCGGAGGGAAGATCTGGTCCGATTAATCAGTTAGTAGTAGCGGCGAAGTTATCACAAGTGCCACCAAGTTTGTAGCAAATAACCACACAGTGCAGTACATAAGAGAATTATGAAGTAAATGCTACATCAATAATATTCTAAAAGGGTATTTGAAAACCACAGTGCTCATGTTGTGACAGTACTACGAAGTACTTAAGGACGGTTAAATGAAATGCTCGATTTTAAACTTAGCAAAATGTTATTTACAGAGATGTAATTTATTTTGCTTATGAATGACGAACATTTAATTAATGATTCATAATTAATGATTTCTCCTTAATGTCATCTGGATTAGGAATTTTGTACTAAACTTGGCGACTACAAAATATAATTAATATTTTTCATTATCTGAGACGTCCCTGTACGTTTTTAAAAACAAATTCGCTTATATATGTTTTTATAACAACTATGAAAAGAAATCTTTAAAAAAAGGATAAGAAAAATAAAGAGAAAGCAATCACGCCATTTAATCAAAGTTCGATTTTGCGTCGAAAAATATCCGGGGATTTGACGCTATGGTAATTTTCTATCTTTGCTGAAATTTTAAAAGAAATGCTCTCACGAGATTAGAGCAAAAAATTGCAAATGTCCACTTTTAGTATATATGAAAATAAGTAATGGGGAATAGGCTACCAACATTACTCGCCATGTTGAAAATTAAATTCCCTTGGTAAGCCTATAAGAAATGAACATTTTTTCCCGTTACTAATTCTGTTACCAAATGAGAAATATAGTGTTTAGGATATTTTCATTCGTGTAGTCTTCCTTTTATGCAGATAATGTAAATATTCTTTTTCTTTTAATGTCGCTTGAAACTTTTAAAAACATCTGCGTTTCGGGACAATGCTTGATACAATTATTTTTTTACTTCTCCGTTAGAGTTGCTATGGGTATTTTGTGATTCTCTAGAATCAAACTTTTTACATTTACTTCAATGGAAAATCGTGTCACTTTTGAATCGTTTCATTAGTAAACTCTTACTTATTAAATAATGGTCTACATTCATATTTATGAGTGTTATTGCAATATTTTGTGAAAGCTATTAAGCGGACATATTTAACGATCCAATGAGAGAAATTCCAAACGTGGTTTATAGTTGTGGAACACGCTAGATTATTTAATTATTAAATTAACAATTAAGTTTTTCCCAAAAATGTAAATGGATTGAAATTTACATTAGTGGTTGTGGCATTAATAATAATAATAATAATAATAATAATAATAATAATCAAAGCTAACTGCCGAGACATTTTTATTAGAGACCGCAAACAAAACAAACGTGCCTCCTTATTGATATGACAGTCCTGAAGATCTTTGAAGATCTTCAAAAGCTATCAAAATACAAGGACCTTGAAATCGAAATATCAAATATGTGGCACGTGGAAACATCAACAATCCCTGTTGTAGTTGGAGCCCTCGGATTGATTTTGAAAAGATTCCAGTCGACTCATTGTGGAGATTCCTGGGAACCCATGCCTTAAAGAAATACAGAAAAATGTTCTCACGAGTACAGCCCACACCTTAAATATGTATTTTTTTTTTTAATTGGTCAGTGGAAAATGTCATGATGCCATTTCTAACCTTAGGTCTCTGGGCGGGACCTGGAAAGAAATGTGTACACACCAGTAATCAAAAGAAATAAAATAGTAGTAATAAAATAATAATAATAATAATAATAATAATAATAATAATAATAATCTAATCATAAAAAGATTTTAAAAAGTCCTCATTACTAATATATTCTCCACTAATCCTAGCAAAATAATATAATTAATCATATATTATATTTAACACCACTAACTTAATCGCAGGCAATAACTCTTCTCCGTCAATTAGTGTTTTGGAAAAAAAACAGTATTGTATATCAGTTTAAATGAATGTCTTTTGGCAGATTATATCTCTGTCAAAAAAGTAAGTATATTTATATGCCGACAACATTAACAAGACGTCTTACACGTCATTTATCAGAAACAAGTTATATTGTACATCATCTAAAAACACATTCCTGTCCACTTTCATAATACAGGAAAATACTTGCTGACAACATCAATAGACTACACCATGAAAATAATAAACAAAAACTGCAAAATCTTGAGGTCCTCTATATCAAAATCAAGCAACCAACATTCAACAAAATGTATTACGAATATAGCAACAACATAGTAAAGTGCACATAACATTTAATACCATTTTACATTTCTACCGATTTCCGGTCAGCTCACTTATATTGAAACGCTTGTTTAAATAGCTACAAATGATAAATTTAACATTTTAAAATAGCGCATTAGCTCATGTTTTTATAAAAACATTTTTTACAGTGAACTAAAGAATATAAAACAAACAATTATTAATAATAGCTTTCCAAACTATATAGTTGATGAACAAATCAGATTTTTTCTTAGAAGTCTCAATACTAAGCAAATAGAACATAATACTGCTTCAAACATATTAATCTCCTATATCGTAATCAAATGCATACTAATTATAAACAAGATGAAAATATACTAAAAAAATACTAATATACCTACAATAGATCCTAGCAAAAAAATTATGTAAATCATATACTACACTAAATCTAGTATATCAAACTCAATTATTCGCGATGATTCTTCCCCCACCGTTAGCGATTTGCAAAAAACCAACATAGTTTACAAATTCAAGTGCCCTCTGGGAGATTGTATCTCCAACGGATTAAATAATATTTATGTTGGTCACACCACAAACTCGCTTTCACGACGCTTGACTCTACATTTGAATGATAACTCTAACATTTTTAGGCATTTAAAACAACATGCCTGGCTGCATACACAATTCGGGAAAATGACCTTTGAAAACACAACTCTACTTAAACATGAAAACAATAAACAAAAACTAAAAATTATTGAAGGTATATACATTAAACAGTTGAAACCTAACCTGAACAAAATAAAACTCCACAAATATACTCAAATACCTATAACTGATAACAGAAGCCATTGGTTTATACCAACGTCTTCCCATACTTAACACTTCTCGTTTTCACTCTCGCGTGATCATGTGTGACGTCATGAGCCGCGGTACGATTTTCGCTTCCACCGACTCATATGCACGATTTGTCGTTGCTTGGAAATCTTCCATGCAAACAAAAATAGACATCATTATTGCCATGTCCGTGTATTGTTTAATATATTGTAATGTTATTGTCATCTTTGTTGATGGCTTATGCAAGCCAAAAGCTTAGATAGGATTAAAAACATGTATCAATATGCTGATTTTCTTTCGTCTTTCAATGATAATGTTATTAAGCTTATCAGACGATATGAAAGGAATTTGCATAAAATAAATAGACAAAACTTGTATATATATATATATATATATATATATATATATATATATGATAAAGATATAGATTTAATGTACGTTATATTTATGGGTAAAATTGCTCAATATCAGGGATAGAGCGCGTGTATATATATATATATATATATATATATATATATATATATATATATATATATATATATATATATATATAATAAAAATACAAGCTGAAAAGCTAACAATACGCTAAAAAGCTTTAACTTATGAAAACACATTACCAAGATGATGTTTTCCCAATCACTCCAATTTTAACTTCAAAACGAGGGTTAACCGTTATCTTTACTCCATAACCTCATAAACTACATTTCTCATTTTCTCCCCTTCCACTTATACCACAACATCATTCAATCACTCTCTAATTTGAGTTGCTCTTTAGCCTTACATTGAGTGAACATTAGTAAAAAAAAAAAAAAAAAAAAAGTTCATTAGCTGATAAAGGATTTTAAGTCGGATTATATATAAGGATGTTTCATTAAGACGGATCAAAATCAGCAGTAAATAAATCAGTGTTATTGGTGAAAAATTATTTATTTCTCTATTGTTTCATATGGATGCCATACATGACGTCCAACTCTCCCCAAGATGTCTAAACCAGTGATTCTTATCCTTTTTTAATTCAGAATTATTATTGTAGAATAACTAAAACTCTGGAGCTCACTTTCAATTTTGATAAGGAAAAATTAGTCATGAAATTTGAAAATAGTAAAATAATAAAGAAGTTTCCTGAAATAAGTATTTATTTTTAAGACATTTAGTTCAGTTATGTGCCATGCGTGATACATGACTTTCGATACATGACTGACAAGGCTGATTTTTTCCCGCAGTAGGTTGCCATTTCTTTCCGCTTATAGAACGCAGTCTGTCCTGCTATTTACCCATAGCTTTGGGGAGAAGAAGAAGATTCATACCTTTTCGAAGGTTATTAGCACATAAGGGAATGTAATGGATTCGACTGAAATTCGAACTCGGCCATCCGAATCCTCAATTACTCCACCGTGCATTATTTGAGACATTACATTGTACATTTAAGTCTGCATGTGTAAAACCTGCCCTTGATATAATTTGGCAAAGAAGGAAAATACCCTTTATGTTTTCTATTTTTGGTTAAGCATTCCCAAAGAAGATTAGTTTTATTTAAAGTTTGTTATCAAGACTGTTATTTTTAGAGGCTGATAATGACTGATTTAAATTCCTTGAGGAAGACAAAATTGAAATGGTTATCCACTCCTTAAAGATTAAAAAATAGCATCCAGTTTAAAATAACAAATGACAAAGGGTTGACTTAGACATGGAGGATATGTGCTTGGTTTCTGTAGCTTTTTAAAAAAATAAATATGTTTTTAAATATAAAAATAATCATAAATTATTCTTTTTTTAACTTGGGATGCATCTGGGTACATTTCAGTGTGCATAGGGTAAGAAACGCTGGACTAAATTATATGTAACTGGTTTCTCATATTGAAAATGGCTTCAAGTGAATGAATACTTTAAGTCTTAAAGAGAATACTCCACCAAACAGCAAATCTAGCTGTAAAGAATCACAAAGTACTTTACCAAATTACAAAAACCATATCACATAATGATTTCCCAAAGCAGCAATCACTAAAATAGATTGCAGATGTAACTAGATAGGAAAATAATGATACAGGTTGAGTATCCTTTATCCGAAATTCCAAAACCCGAAAGTTTTTCAGGTTCTGACTGGACTTGCCACAAATGGAAAAGTTCGGAAAACACTAGGAAGGTCCCTAGGGGATTTCTAGCTGTTGTAAGTGATGTCATCCGCCCGGGGTTGGTGCCAGCTTTTGTTTGCGATAGTCACAGCAACAACTCCGTTAGTGGATTACTTACCAGCTGTTTCGTGCTCAGTAAAGATATTATTGAAAGTGTCAGAAAATCCTTCGGATACTCATATGGCTAGGGAAAAGAAAACAAAAGAAAACCTTTATTTTTATCAGTATTACTGAAAGTCTAACTGCTGGAAATAACTAGACAAATGTGTCTGACTGAGGAGTTTGGCGTTGGAACACCCATCATATATGACCTATCACCCACTATATACGTAACTAAGGAAACAGAACAAGAAATTGTTTTATGATGAATGTGATGAATGGAAATGAAGAAAAAAAACGATAAAAACACCGCAGAGAGCAAAGAATGATCGTGTATTTATGGAGCACATATGCCGCTTATATAAATCTACCTTCAGGGTACATGTATAAGCTGTGTTATGAAATGTAAAGGGATATCGTATTTGTGCTTAGGTTCCATTCCCAAGGTGCTCATTTTATAGATTAAATTAAATAGTCTGTATTCCACAATCCAAACAATCTGAAAACCGAAGCACTTCCGGTCCCAAGAATTTCGGAGAAAATTTTTTTTAACCTGTATACCCAATATAGAGTAGGCGGAAGGGAACTACATCAAATCAAAGGAGCTAATGACAAAATTAAACACACCGCGTCAGGACTACTCGCATCGTTCCGGATTTCAAATATACTTCAAATTTTCTATTTAATACAAATAAATAGCCAATAAAATCAGCTCCGGCCAGTAAATAAACACAGAATTCCGGAGTCTACACAAGACTATAAAAACCAAACATTCATTCAGCTCGGCAGCAGTGAAGAGACACGAGTCAACCTCGTCGTTCTGTCTTTCTCATCAAAGCAACAGTGGACTCCCTTTGATCTTGTCTCCCAACTCTACTTTCTCTCTTCCTCACTGAAAGACTATTTATATTCGTTTCCTTACAAAGAGAAGAACTTTTATATTTCATTTGTGTATCTTACTGTATCTCTCTTCTTTTTATTCAACAAACGGTAAGCCATGGAATCTCTTGTTCGCTGAATAACTATTCATGTTCATTTCTTTACAGTCAAAAAGAACTTTCTAACTTACATTTCATGATAAGTAATTACAGTTAAAATTTGTGTATCCTACGCTTAAATAAATATAATTATATTTAAACACGCAACAATCTTTTTACTCATATTTTTTATTCAAATGGTGACCCAAGAAATCTTTCCGCAACCGCAAAATGTTGATTTTCCCGTTTCTTAATACTTTGCTTAGCTTTTGGAATGCATCTTTTGCTACTGAAATGCGCATTTGGGTTTCAGTGCTACATCCGAAGTTAAAACACATCCCAGATATTTAAACTTCCACATTAGTTTGATACTGATATCGCCAATTTGTAGTTTGTATCTTGGGCTTTTTATGCTGAGGGCCATATTTTCTGTCTTTTAATAGTTCTTATTGCTTATTAATCTTCTTCTTGCTTTCTTTCGCTATTCTGATTAGGGGGTCATGTAGTTTGTTTTTTTTTTGTTTTTTTTTCTGTGTCTGCCATCAGCACAGTGCATCTACATAAGAAGTATTTAAAAAAATCAACCAGTTTGAGATTCTCGGTGGCAGATTTTCCTAGCTTCACGCAAAGATTTATGTGGACAGTCATTTTTTTCTTTCGGTGTTTGGGTCTTTGAATGTTCATGAAGAGCATTCCCTGACTTGCTCACCATTAAAATCACATTATCCCCTGCTAGTCACACTGCAGAGAAATCATTTTTTAATAGTGGGAGCAGCGTATCTATCCTCCGTCTATCACGTCCTATTCACAGCTATCGAAGTATTCCAAACAATTTCGTGTACACAATTTGATTCATAAAGTCAAACCGTGGTATGGTTTTCTGGAACTTTCTAACAATGCCCCCACTGGAATCGCTTCCCAGGTAGATATTATCAAAAAGTAAACTCTTCGAAAAATCAACCATTATAAGTCTTATTGTTTGTTTAACTCTCTACGTAGTCGTAGTACAGTTCTCAGTGTCCGGGTTTGGTAGGTATAGCCACTCCATGTTCGCCAGTTGTTCTCTATTTATACTTGTCTATCTAATTTGCATGCGATACTACAATAAGATTTAAATATAGGGCTCATAGAACGATAACATTCTAACCAACTGGCCACGTATAACAACGATGTTTAGTCACCAATGGTTTACCACTGTAAATTTTTTCCTTCATTAGTGTCAAAAATGAGTAAAACTGTTAAAAGAGCCTTGTAAATATTTCGTTCATTAGTGTCAAAAATGAATACAGCTGTGAAAAGAGCCTGGTAAATATTTCGTTCATTAGTGTCAAAAATGAGTACAGCTGTTAAAAGAGCCTGGTAAATTTTTTCCTTCATTAGTGTCAAAAATGAGTACAGCTGTTAAAAGAGCCTGGTAAATATTTCGTTCATTAGTGTCAAAAATGAGTAAAGCTGTTAAAAGAGCCTGGTAAATTTTTTCGTTCATTAGTGTAAAAAATGAGTACAGCTTTTAAAAGAGCCTGGTAAATATTTCGTTCATTAGTGTCAAACATGAGTACAGCTGTTAAAAGAGCCTGGTAAATTTTTTCGTTCATTAGTGTAAAAAATGAGTACAGCTGTTAAAAGAGCCTGGTAAATATTTCGTTCATTAGTGTCAAACATGAGTACAGCTGTTAAAAGAGCCTGGTAAATATTTCGTTCATTAGTGTCAAAAATGAGTACAGCTGTTAAAAGAGCCTGGTAAATTTTTTCCTTCATTAGTGTAAAAAATGAGTACATCTGTTAAAAGAGCCTGGTAAATATTTCGTTCATTAGTGTAAAAAATGAGTACAGCTGTTAAAAGAGCCTGGTAAATACTTCGTTCATTAGTGTCAAAAATGAGTACAGCTGTTAAAAGAGCCTGGTAAATATTTCGTTCATTAGTGTCAAAAATGAGTACAGCTGTTAAAAGAGCCTGGTAAATATTTCGTTCATTAGTGTCAAAAATGAGTACAGCTGTTAAAAGAGCCTGGTAAATTTTTTCCTTCATTAGTGTAAAAAATGAGTACAGCTGTTAAAAGAGCCTGGTAAATATTTCGTTCATTAGTGTCAAAAATGAGTAAAGCTGTTAAAAGAGCCTGGTAAATTATTTCGTTCATTAGTGTCAAAAATGAGTACAGCTGTTAAAAGAGCCTGGTAAATATTTCGTTCATTAGTGTCAAAAATGAGTACAGCTGTTAAAAGAGACTGGTAAATATTTCGTTCATTAGTGTCAAACATGAGTACAGCTGATAAAAGAGCCTGGTAAATTTTTTCCTTCATTAGTGTAAAAAATGAGTACAGCTGTTAAAAGAGCCTGGTAAATATTTCGTTCATTAGTGTCAAAAATGAGTTAAGCTGTTAAAAGAGCCTGGTAAATTTTTTCGTTCATTAGTGTCAAAAATGAGTACAGCTGTTAAAAGAGCCTGGTAAATATTTCGTTCATTAGTGTCAAAAATGAGTAAAGCTGTTAAAAGAGCCTGGTAAATTTTTTCGTTCATTAGTGTCAAAAATGAGTACAGCTGTTAAAAGAGCCTGGTAAATATTTCGTTCATTAGTGTCAAATGTGAGTACAGCTGTTAAAAGAGCCAGGTAAATATTTCGTTCATTAGTGTCAAAAATGAGTACAGCTGTTAAAAGAGCCTGGTAAATTTTTTCGTTCATTAGTGTCAAAAATGAGTACAGCTGTTAAAAGAGCCTGGTAAATATTTCGTTCATTAGTGTCAAACATGAGTACAGCTGTTAAAAGAGCCTGGTAAATTTTTTCGTTCATTAGTGTAAAAAATGAGTACAGCTGTTAAAAGAGCCTGGTAAATATTTCGTTCATTAGTGTCAAACATGAGTACAGCTGTTAAAAGAGCCTGGTAATTTTTTTCGTTCATTAGTGTAAAAAATGAGTACAGCTGTTAAAAGAGCCTGGTAAATATTTCGTTCATTAGTGTCAAACATCAGTACAGCTGTTAAAAGAGCCTGGTAAATATTTCGTTCATTAGTGTCAAAAATGAGTACAGCTGTTAAAAGAGCCTGGTAAATTTTTTCCTTCATTAGTGTCAAAAATGCGTACAGCTGTTAAAAGAGCCTGGTAAATATTTCGTTCATTAGTGTCAAAAATGAGTACAGCTGCTAAAAGAGCCTGGTAAATATTTCGTTCATTAGTGTCAAAAATGAGTAAAGCTGTTAAAAGAGCCTGGTAAATTCTTTTCGTTCATTAGTGTCAAAAATGAGTACAGCTGTTAAAAGAGCCTGGTAAATATTTCGTTCATTAGTGTAAAAAATGAGTAAAGCTGTTAAAAGGGCCTGGTAAAGTACTGATATATAGTCAGTGAGTAGGGATAAATATTCTCAGGCCAGTCACAGGAGTTAAATTTACATTCATCTCTCACTAATTCTACAAAATCAATTTAAAAGAATTCAATGCTTATATACATAGGAGGATCAAAAAGACCGTAGCCTGATATTTAGACCTCAATTAAAATTTGGCCGGAAATCTTAATATTTATGATATTAACATTCGCATGTGGACTAAATGGATTGATAAGAGAAGAGATTGTGGTGAAAAACAACACTATCAAGATGTCACTGCCTTGATTAATCGATTACAGCGAGATTTCAACCCGGGTCTTATGATGCTACTTTCGCTGTTTCCCAAACTGCATTAATTTAAGCGTGCTACTTGGTTGGCATCTCAGTCCCACTCTTTCACTGTTGAAACGGTTAAATATAGCCGTCTCTTCTAAACCAGCAGCTTCATGTCTCGCACTCCCTGTCTGTGGAACTCCCTTCCTCTTACTTGCTTCCCTGATAGCTATAATCTCCAACTATTCAAATACAATATCAATCGACATCTCCAGATGCCTATTCCCCGTCCTTCTCCTCATCCTTTCCTCTTTACTCTTGCCCCACTCTCTCTAAACCCTTGCGTGCTAGTGGCACACCCGCCTTGCTTGGGGTGAAAAGCTTAAAAGAAATGAATGAAACTGGGTATGTAGTACCAAACCTATTAGTAAACAAATTCAGTAAATTGGATACAAATTAGCTTTGAGGGATACAATCACTGCACTTATAATTCGAGCGTTTTCCTATATTTCTTTGTGAACCTGTTCATCTTTAATGTGGCTAAAATATATAGTTTAACATAGCGTCCAGTGTTGTAGATTTTACAAGTATTAACAATATGATTTTTGAGAGGCTAAAAATCAAGTTACAGGATTCAAGTTCAAATACTTTATTTTCGCTTGGATTTTTCGACTTTATTTGTTTTATTTGTATATCTCTAATTCCAATTTGATTTTACTTTGAGTATGCATCCTTTTATTGCTTACTTGCATTTTTTTTTCTTATATTTGAGACATTATAAGAACTCATTCGATATAATAAACTCTTACCGGCTGCTCGGAAACCTGATTTCAAGATGTACCTGGCAGTTATTGAAAATGTCTTCATCTCGTCTTTCACGAGAACTTTATTATATTCTATCTCTCACTCACTCTCTTTTACAATCATGCAATCCCTCACATGGGCATATTCCTACCGAGTGACGTGTACTTAATGTCACTGCATCACAAGCATTTGGAAATACGTTAATAGGCCAGAACAAATTGAGTTTAAGGACGGCGTAGTCTATTGCCTCCATTGTACCTTCTTAATAGCTTTAGTCCAAACACTAGGCGACCTTACTGTCACTACACACTTTGCCTAATCCAAAATCAAACCAGTTAGTCACTAGAGTCGCGTGTCTCACCAGCCATCTTGAATCCGAAGACAATCGCCTTTTCGTTGACACCAACGCTCGGTTGCTCATCAACGTCACTTTTGCCGTGTAAGATGTCACGACAAGATGCACAATTCGACCCTACCTTCGTCCCCGACAGGATCTTGGACGAAACTGTCAGCAGATTGCCTGGCTATTTATTCGTTAGCCGCTAGTAAGAAGCGCGCCATTATGACATTTCCTGGCCGCTGGACTTCCCAAATGTCTGACCCATTGTGCAGCAATTGTTGAGGTTTTCAATAGCGAACTAATTCTCTTTTGGGCCAAGCGTGTCGCCAACCCGTCCGCAATCAACCAACGATTCACAGTCGCTGACGTATCGACTTAAGTGAGATTTCGTCATCACGGTAAGGCCATAAACATACTGATGCACTATAACAAGTACATGCACACATACGCATAATCATATTTTGTACACGCGAGCGCGCACACACATACCCACACGTGCACGCACACACACAAAGGACATAAGATTTAATAAGCAGTTTTTAAAATGAAAATAGAAATGCGGCGTCTATTTAAAATACGACTATCCACAAATAATAACGTTTCAAGAAATAAAAACACATATATATATATGCAAAGACACATTCACACAGGTACACACACACAAACACACATGTATATATATATATATTGCTTCAGATGTTATTATAATGAACACTCTGTATTAGAAATAGACGCCCCATTTATTACACGTATTACACAGTGATTATTACGTCTATTATGTGTGCATTACAGTGAGTATTACGTTTCTAATATATATATATATATATATATATATATATATATATATATATATATATATATATAATTATTTATTTGAAAATTATAACATAAATATGTTATAAAATCACTACAAAAATAGCCATTTTTTCAACACTTCCGGTGTCTTATCAAGTGATGATGTTGAATGTAGAATAAAGGGTTTTAAAAGATTCAAATTAATTAACCTATATATATATATATATATATATATATATATATATATATATATATATATATATATATATATATGTATAAAGACAGGTCTCATTAAATAATTTAAACAAGTTTTCTCTACTTATTTTTAAAAGGATTTTCTCCTCATTATGAACACCTTTCTTAGTATCCTTATTAAAGGAAAAAAGAAATTAACATGTTAATGCATATTCCTTTTATTCCCAGTTCTTTAGACATTAGAAGAATATCGTCACCAGGGTCTATTTTTTTCTAAGACAAAAAATTGTGGTGTTCTAAGATAGAATTGTTGTGTTCATCTGAAAATTAAATTTTTACGTGTGAAGTGAAAGTAGCTAAAGTTACATACTGTGCAATTTTTAAATTTTATCATGTAGATACACGTGCAAACGTCACGGGAGGTAACTAATTTATTGAAAAGTCAAATTATTTTTAAAATAAGAAAAAACTATTTAAAACTATTAGTTAAAACCTAGATATTTCTAAACTATCTACAGTAAAAAATTTTAAACATTTGTTCAGTATTCATAATTAATTTTATTATGGGTCGGTTTCAATTGTTTAATATAGGTAGCTTTAAGAATTTTTAGTTTGTGTTTATTATTTTCATGAAAAAGTATAGATATACGTATATATTAATAAATTTATTATATTTCACACAATTGTAAGGAGAAAGCTTTCCCATTCTAGACATTTCTATATCAGTACCACCATTGACAGTTTGAAGAATCCTGCAAAATTTAAATTTAAAATTTGCGGGTGAAAATGATCATTAACTAATGGTGTCCCAGCTGTATGAAATATTTTACTCTGTTTAGAAAATAAACATTGTGCGCTTTTTGGTGAGTCACTTTGAACATTTAATATACAATGTTTAAAATTTCATATTATGTTAATAGGATTCATTTGAATTATACCAACGGATTACTATATATATATATATATATATATATATATATATATATATATATAGAGAGAGAGAGAGAGAGAGAGAGAGAGAGAGAGAGAGAGAGAGGGGGGCAGGGTGGAGTAATGGATAACGGCTTAGATTGAGGAATCGGAGAGCTGAGTTCGAATTCCAGTCGAATCCATTACATTCACTTACGTGCTAATACCCTTGGGAAATGTGTGAATTCTATTCTTCTCCTTCCAGCTATGGGTAAATAGCAGGACAGACTGTGTTCTATAGCCCTGGATGGCAACTGGTCTAGGAGAATGACAACTCTGAATTCAAAACCTGCGGAGGGTCGTTTGGGGAGCTTGTGGCACTTACTGCACCAGGTCTCTGTATTCGGCCCTTCAAAAAGTGTGGATGGTCCTGCACGAAGCCTTCACCACTATAATCAAATCTCATGTGCTGTTGTCTGGCTGTCGGTTTCCTGGGAGCTGATCTGCTTGACCCTCATACGTCGAATTCGACGGAAGAGTCGAGTATATATATATATATATATATATATATAATGACAAAAGGAAATTTTTTCTTTACGACGTTTCGTTCTCGGACGGACGTTATCAAGGTAAAATTATTTTAAAATTTGAAATGATGGACTTTATCAAGGTAGATTATTTACCTTTCAACTTTCCCATCGCCGTAACTTTCACATCGCCATAAGGTAGTTTGTTTTTGGGATTTAGTTTTTTAAACCGATATCACCCCATGCAAAGAAGTGATGCTACTAGAATCCAACGGGTTACAGGGTGTGTAAGAATTAGGGACAGAAACATTTAAAATTATCGGAAAAAGAACAGAGTAATCAGGAGGACAGTCCATAGCGATTGACATTGCATTTAAATTTTTGTAGAACAAATTTGGCTGGAAATCATGGAGCCAGAAGGGAGTTCCATAAGCGATAAGTCCGAAAGAAGAAACTATTGGCATAGAATTCACGGCTATATCTAGCCAGCTCAACTGTAAAGTGATGAGATCTCGACGCCAGTCTAGTGCTGCGCTTAAATTCAAAATCACTAGTTATAGCAAATATCACATTCGAACAATTACCATTTATAGAAAAGACACAGAGAGCCAACCTAAAATATTTCTGGCTTTAAGTAACCTGCAAATAACAGATAAGCCGGAGAAACCGAAACAAAAAAAAAACTTTCAACATGTTATTGTACCCGTTCAAAGTGATTTGTGTCTGCCTCGAAAATTTGCTTCTAAAAAACGTCGTATAATAAAAGTTATTCCTCAAAAGAACATCAACATTACACGTAGAATAATAATATTTTTTCAATAATTTCCTTTTCCGTATAAATATAGATTCTGAGTATTTTCATCATATTTCTTTTATCCAAAAGAAAACATACGAGATGGTTCATTTGCTATAAACATTGTCTCCAAAAAGTCGTGAGTTCAATACCTGGTTACAGCAGAGGTGAACAAAAATTAATTTAAAGGGAGATAACTGATACTGAGATATCCGGAATAGGCATGACACGTGAAACTAGAACAATCTACCCCGGTGTACGAAATAAAGGATTCGCTTCGAAATTCCAATCACCTAACGAAGAACAACAGTCCGAACAATGTAAAAAGTGTATATAATTACAATATCTCATCTCTGAAATATAGACAAATTTTAGCGTTTTAATTTCAATATTTTATGAATGCTTTAATTACAGTCCTTTTGTTGTTGTTGTTACTTATTGGATTTCAATTTGTTGATTTGAAGACGACATTAACAATCGTCTAAATCTGCTTATTGATCCCTCAACCCAATTTAGAATCGCATTTAGCTATGCTAAATTTTGAGATTCTAACGTGCCAATCTTTGAAGTGAAGTGGGCCGGCCTAGAAAATCAGTATATTAATCATGGCCCTTACCTGGGATTGAACTACGACTTCTAACACCCTACCTTACCCAAGTCTCATGGCGTGAAGTCATACTCTTTATTTCACTTAAAAGTACTGGAGTCAATGTATATCACGTCTTGTAAACCTTCTCTGTGTAAACAGCGTCATTGTTTGCTGGGGCTTGCTATAATTCGTCTCTAGTACTCCCCCCGCGTTCTTCTTTTTTTTTCTTTTTTTTTTTTTTCTTCTCATCAATCATTTGCAAATTTAAATTTATTGTATTTTACCCTTTGTACTTCCGATTAAAACCTTGAAGAACGGGAGCGAAACCGATTTTTTCCTCTTTCATTTCTTATTTCATATATATATATATATATATATATATATATATATATATATATATATATATATATATTCAACACTATTACTTGAAAAGCCACCAGAAGTGTTGAAACAAAATGGCTATTTTTGTAGTAATGTTATAACATGTTTATGTTATAATTTTTGAATAAATAATATTTGCTCTAGTCTCTATTGAGCACTCTTTTAAGAATAGCATTTTTGGTTATTGGTATTTTATTCCGTCTACACCAATCCTATACTTGCATATATATATATATATATATATATATATATATATATATATATACATATATATATATATATATATATATATATATATATATATATGCTTGTTGTTTTTAATTATGCCAAGTAATATTCAGCTAAATGTCTTTACAGCAATATATATATATGTGTGTGTGTGTGTGTGTGAATATATATATGTATATAAGATATCACATATAGAGTTACTAGTGTTAATAAAATATTGCTCGATGTAATATAATAGAGCCTTTAAATATATATTGATAAATATACATTTTATCCCTCACCGGTAGCACGACTCGGAGATTCATGTACAACGCAATTTTCCAGGTGCTGGCTAGGGAGTGAACCTTACATAATCTAAATTTTGATTAAAAACACATCTTCTTAACTGAATGCTGGCGCAGTCCATATATTATAGGGGGATTCCGGTTTTTTCTTATTAAAATATATGTTGCATTTAGAATATACGGGATTTCTGTTTTATATGCATATATATATAATAACGGCGATAAATATTCTATTTTATGCTTAAAATAAACCGGGATTAATGTTATTTATTTAAAAAATTATCCCCGCTTATTATATATATATATATATATATATATATATATATATATATATATATATAATATGGTAGATTGTTACTGGATGTAAGTGGAAGTAACTGAAGGAAGAAGAAAGTAGCATAAAAGGATAGATAGCGACTGACATTTGATGAAGTTAACTTTGTAGTGTTAAGGGAAGCATTCACACGGGAGCAGTTCTTGGAGAAAAAGCTCTCTAAATAGAAAATCATTCTTACGAATGGAATACGGGAGAAAAGCATGAGATTAGACTACGTGGTGGTAGCCCGAGTCCTAGTTATAAAGGTATAAACTGGTGGAAATCTGCTTCATTGCATGTTACAATTACAATATTTTAGCCATTCTCCGACCTTCTTCAGGTTATTGTCACATCGCGGAAATTTCTAGACAAAGTCAACGAATGGATACATTCTTTAACTTAAACTTAATAAGTGTCTTGCATCTTGTTTATAAACATAATTTTGAGGGTTGTCTGTATCATCAGATTTGGGAACTAAATAACTAATTCCTTGTATTAGCCATCGGAAAACCGAGTTAAAAATCCAGTCCGGTACATCAACACTTACTTGCAAATACCCTTGGGAATTTATGAATCCATGTCTTCTCCCCAGCTATGGATTAAATAGTAGCACTTGTATCTGGGAAAATAGTTTTTAATCTCCAAAATTGTTAATGCAATATTCACTTGCCAAAAATAAGATAAAATAAAAGAGAAATATTCTTACCATCCAAAGTATATTTCAGTTTTAAATAACCCACAAAGGATTGATAAGCTGTAAAAATCAAATATATATATTTGCTTTTTTTGGAGCTAGTTGCATGTCTGTAATGTTTGTCTCTCTATATATTACGGTTCCCTGCTCTTTATCCATTCTGCGCGATACTTACAATTCTTCGCATTTCCTGGTATCTTCAGAACTCTCTTTTTATTTAATGGTATTTTTTTTATCGGTTTCGTTGATCTCTCATTTTCACTATAGGGTTTTCCCCTGATAGTTTTGAAAATGTTTTGCTTATAAAATTGATTTCTTTTCTCATATCTCCTCTGTGCATTTCGGCGGATGCGTTGTTTCAGGATCCATTGTTACTTGGTACGCCATTTTCTTTTACGTTATATATATACGTTTCATTCTTCATAGCTTCCTTTTCACTTTCATTTCTTCCGATATTTCTTCAAATATTGAGACTTCAACCCACAGAATCTTTCTTCATACCGTAATAATGATTTATTCTTATTTACCTTTTGTTTTCCTTTTTGTTTTTCAACGGATGTCATGACTACTACAGCGAAAGATATCTTTTTAGTATTTATTAGTGCTAAAAAACGAACATATTAAAATTGTATATGAGAAAACGAAAACAAACACATATGTGGGTGGGGAAGAAGAGTTATGCCATCGTTGTGTGATTATATACGACATGCATTCTAGAAGTATTGAAAATTTTTTATGGGAGGCAGTTATGACTGTCGCAAAAAGGAGACAGAATGTATGATCATCAGTAAAAAGATGGGCCCTAAATGCGATTTGCGGGAATGCTAGAATCAAGCAGACGCATAAGTTTAAATATCTGGGAAGCGTTTTGACAGAGGACGGTAAATGCGACACCGAGATCTGTAGACGTATTGGGATGGCCAATCTGGGCAGAGTATTGTGAGACAGGAGGATTTCTTTGGTAACAAAGAAAAGAATGCTGATCTGTTACGTGACATCTGTTCTTCTTTACGGCAGCGAATGTTGAACGTTTTCCTCACAGATAAAAGAAGAGCTTCGAGGCGACTGATGTGTGGTTCTACAGAAGGATCCTGAGGATTTTGTGAACTGATCTTGGAGAGGATGCAGACAAGAAGGAGGATCATGCTTAGCGTCAGGAAGAGACAGGTGAAGTTTCTGGGACACATAATGAGGAAAGGGGGCCTGGAGAATCTGATACTCACAGGTCGAATAGAGGGAAGAGAGACAAGGGAAAACAACTCATGACATACCTAGCGGGCTTAAGCAAGTGTACGACAGAACGTGGTCTGGTGGATGTAACAGAGGGAAGGAACTTGTTGAGAGCTGCAAGGGATAGAGAGAGGTGGAGAGCCATGATCGCCTACATCCTGAACATAGCACATAGAAAGATAGAAATACATCATTACTATACATATAATAAGCTGACCTGCCAACTTTGGTTCATATGTTCATGGAGTCCGCGCCACATCTAAAACCTTCCATCAGCCGAAAACAAACAGAACCGTAACTCAATGAATCACATTAAACGTTGACACTTCTCCGGTGTCTAATTGGTAATGTCATGGGCCTAAGTGAGGCAATGTGTCTGCTATGGTGGGAATAACACGGCCCAAAACCTAGTGGGTCTTCTTCTCCACGTCTCATCGAAGTCAAAGGATGCTGAACTAGATATTACTGCTCGATATGAAAATGCTACCTCCCTGCACTGGATGTAGATATGACTTAAGCAAATGTGGCTTTTCTGTTATCACAGACAAGTCTAGCTAGATAACCTCGGTCACGGTCATTAAACACCTATAGTTGGCCACTGTGCTGTCCATGATTCCACTGTATGTGGTAATGTCTTCTATCAGATATTACCAATATGCACGTGACACCGTTGATTTATAGATATCAAATATCCGCCACGGCTACAGAAATGGAATCTCTTATCTATCAGACATTCACCATTATCCCCGGTTCAAATTCTTATGTCACATCGCATAGCAGGTGTTCATATTCACTCACCAAATGTCAGAGTACAACTGATCTGGGTATTTCCCTGATACCAAAGTATAATGCCGCCATCTATCATTATTTTTAGCATGTCACATTACTTATTGATTCGATGCGCATTCCAGAAATTTTGAGACTTTTTTAGTAGAGGCAGTTATAACTGTCTTAGGTTATTGTAATTTTAGTATACTATTAGTCGTCGGTTTTATCTCGTATCCAAGAATTTGGTTATCTGGTCTGACTTCGGAAAGGTTATCGGTTCAGAAATTTTCAACGCCTACTCGGATATATTCGTCACCGGCTTTATCACGTATCCAAGACTTAAATTACTTCTCTTCTGATCGTTTCCTTTATGACGATGTCGTTGATGACTAAATTCGCCGCCAGCGTGCAGGTTCAGGAATAGGAGCTTCCAGTTTAACCGAAATCTTCTCCCATCATCCATTCCCTATCACCGATCGGCTTTGCAAGTTTTGGTTGGAGATGAAACAAAATCAGAGTAGAAGAAAGTGCCGATGGCGTGAATTTGTTTAAGGTGGACCTCAACTGGAGAGGAAGTGACCCAAAACACTTGACTTCATGACCTTCATTTGCAGTACAAAGAGAATGAGGCTGCAACGGTTTGTTCTAATTTCGATGGCGCCTTCTCTAGCGTGCCCGACATGCGTAGCCCTCTTCATCCGCTGGTTCAACCGTTAAGATGTGTTGAAAGCTTTTTCCACCGTTGGGGTCTTTGAGGTTGGTCGCACTTAGTCTGTGTCCTCGTTTTCAAACTTGCTGGCAAAGGTGTCACTACCAAGAGTTTAGAACTCTCGATAGCATCGCTCTCAGAGTCATTGGACCCCTCATGCCTACCCACCATGACAAGGATTGACCATAGGAGGTGTATATCATTAATATACATCTAATAAGCTGGCCTGTGAATGTTTATTCCAGACTGAAGCTCTTTGAACAAATCCTACTAAACACTGCTTGTCACAGATGACTAATTTTCAGAATGCAGTCGAGCATGTTTGCAGTTTGGAAAGTCGCTTTAAAATAAAGTTTTGTGTTGACAGAGATTGGCAGCAGAACTGTCTCTCACCCTACCTACAATCATGTGACGTTTGGTTGTCCTGCAAGCTGAAGGGGAACCTTGGGGGAAGACGTTAAGAAGATGAAGGAGGCTGTGAGAAGGGTCCTGGACACCTCCATTTTAGATGACTTCTATGGGGGCATTCATGGAATGCCTGGAGCGCTACAAGTGCATTGAAATCAGATGAATCGAATTTGGACGATGGCAACTGCTCTGTCGAGTTTTTTTTATTCATCCCTGGTGCCCCGACGACATGAATTTAAGCGGGCTACTAGACCGGCAGCGAAGTGCCACTCGTTTACTCAGGAAATAGCTACATGTTTATTTTCTCGCCCTTCCACATGTGGCACTCCTTCCGTTTACTTGTTTCACTGATAACTACAAAAGTTTAAGAGCAGCATCAATCGCCATATTTTGTCTTCTTAAATCCCGTTCATATTTTGTTCTTTCCTCCTATTTTCTCAGTCTTCTCTTTCACTTTCGATCTCTGTAAGTCCCTGCCTACTAGTGGCATTTCCGCCATGCCTGGGGTGAAATGATTAAAAACAAACAAAAAGACAAGAGTTGTGTGCTTCTTTGCAATTAATAAACCTCCGTCCTGATAAAGTCTCAAAACTTCTGAAATGCTCATCGCACATTGTTGCGCTTCTGCTAATTCTCTGGCAGTTCTTATTGTGCTTTTTAAACATTGTGCACACACTTGTACGTTTGTCCTCGATTGGCGCCGGACAGCGAAGATTGAAAACCGGTTAGTCGCTTTTTTGTTTTTTGCTTGGTTTTATTTTTTTTTTTTTATTTCTTCAATTCACATCTTCATGTGATTGCTTTCATTATCTTTGCTTTCCTTCCAACAGATTTTTGTTTTATTTCTTATATACAACATTGACACTTATGTTTCGTTAGCAGTAATATGGTTTTGTACCCTATAAAGATTTTTTTTAAATATTTCTTTAATTACTTTATCTGCTATTCGGATAATCCTATTTTATCCATTTTTTTCCTTTCTTCCATTTTATTTTGCTGTTTTGCTAAAACAGCAAAATGATTATTTACACTATTCATATTCGGACTATTGTTGTTGTTGTTTGTTATCACAACTTTTCAGCCGGTGTGGTCTTCAACTTTCCTCATGTGTATATCAATCTGGTTAACCTACAGTGAATTCCTAATTGAACCCTACGCGGGAAATAGTGTTCTCGTTCCAGTGCTCATGTTTCGGGATACCTCGTCTCGTTCTTATGTTTATTTAGTACTTTTCACTTATTGCTCGCCCGTTTCCACTGAGTGTAACTACATACTGCCCTACCCAGGGATTGAACTCACAACCACTATTTCACCAAATTCACAAACCAACTATAAAAATCCACCAATTTTTCTACATAGGACAATTTGATGTATTGAAGTTAACCATAAACTTAACATGGCTGCCGATTACTCTGCAACTGCTGCTGCTTGTTGTCATGTTGTTGATCGTTGTTGCTGCTGCTGCTGTTGAGGATTTGCTGCCATTTGTCTTTCTTCATTAATGGATCCCATATCTATGTATTTCTATGCTACGCCTACAAAGGAATTCCTCATAGATTTGCATAAATGCTGATTCTTTCAGACATATAGCTCTACAGTGATCTATTTTGTTCAGTGTTTTCACTTCATTCCACATGAACTGCTGTCCCTCCATTTCGATGTTCCTCAAGCCTTACTTATAGGGGACGGATTTTTTCACTTTTATATTCTCTGCCACAACTGCACGGAACTGAGTACACGCAATTTGTGGTCATATAATGCCCTGTGTTAGGCGTTATGCTTTACACCACAGAGATTGCTCGGAACTGCTTCTAAATATTATCCTGATGTCGTAAAGACAGCAGACCTTCTGAAATTTTTCCGATAAGTCCTTGACGTAAGATATATAGACCGTGGCAAATTTCTGGTCATCCTCCTTGTCCCTTCTGTTTCCATCTTAGACCCTGATGTTACGTTTGCTCAGTAACTGTTATTCTGAGTCTGTCTATATTTCTGAGATGAGGTATTATGTACAGTATTTACATTAGTCGGACTATTGTCCTCTTCTTTGTCGCAATATTTGTCACAACGTTTCGGCCGTACAACGCCGTACAATGGCCGAAACGTTGTGACAAATATGGCGACAAAGATGAGGACAATAGTCCGACTAATGTAAATACTGTAACTGTTATTCTGAAAGGTATGTTTGGTGATGATCATTTTTGTTGGTATGTGTCTGGGTTGCCAATTATGATTTATATAGACATTAGACTATCCCTTTCTTCACCCTGTGGATGGTGGGGAGTAAAGTAGCGGTATTGTCCTGTGAAGGTTGTCTTGTAATACACGGATGTTTTGAACCCATTCACTGTGCAAGTTATTAATGCACCCAGGAAATCTATGTGATTATTATTTTCGTCTTCCATTCTAAATTGGATCGAAGTTCTTATTGAGTTCACATGGTCCAGCAGTATTTGTATAGTTTCCTGGTGCGGCTAGAGCGTGAAGGTGTCGTCCACGTATCTCGGAAAATCTTTTGACTTTAGTAGTGCCTCCCAAGAAATATCATGGCTTGAATCAAACAAAATATGAAAGATAACGGCGTGAATGGAGTTAAGTCTATTGGAACTAACCCCTCGCCCGGTAAAGAGCAACATGTGTGACAAGTGTCCTCTGACCGTCATCGAGTAACTTTTAGCATAAACGCCCGAAAAGAGAACTAAACTCCTCGGGTCTGATCCCTCGCCCGGTAAGGAGCGACTTGTGCGACAGGTGTCATCTATTCGTCATTCAGCGACCGTCCGCATCAAACAAAAATAATTCTCGCTAAATGTAACTCATTATTAATTTCAGTTTTAACATTTCCTTCGAGATCAGCGAGCTCTTCATTATTTTCCGTTCTTTTTTATAATTAATAATTTATTAGCCTTTACATGTTCTCTAATCTTCGCTAAGTTTTTCACAATGTTCTCTTTTATTGGTAATATTATACTTTGAATTTTTATGTACAGCATAGTAGTATATTCACATAATTTCCTTATAATTCTCTTTCATCCATTTTTAGTTCCCTAGGTATTTATTTGATGATTTAGAGTTGCTTCATGATTTTTTTTGCTTTCATTTCTTCAACTGTCTCATCATCTGAATCGTTTTTTTTATTTTTTATTTCTTACCTTATTTTCTTCTTTCTGGTATTCTTCATGTCTATGTTCCCGTATTTTAATTATTAGTCTTTCAGCTCCATTATTATTTAGTATAACAGCATGTATTCTTATATCTACATTTTCAATTCCGATATAATACAGTTCTAATTCATTATTTAGTTGAATTTTAACGTTTTCTTCGAGCTCAGCGAACAACTGTATTTCATGTATAATGTTCCATTTTTTATATTCGTATGTTTATTAGCGCCGAGATTTTTCCATATCCACCATGTTTTATTGGCAGTATTTTGAAGGACTCTACCCAGCAACTTAACTTTAATAATCATCCGTCACCCTCGTGAGCCTACTAGGGTTGCTACGTAGTCCCTGTTATAGACGCCTTTGTGTTTGCTCAATATGCCCAGAAACGATCTTAATTGCCGTTTCTAGGAGAGAAAACTTAATCTGGTGTAATCAGTAGTTGATCAAGGCCCGTGGATTCGAATGCTCGCTAGCGATGATTTGTGACTTCAAACGTAATCGTATGCTTGCATAATTTCCCAATTATCCTCCCTTTTCTATTTCATTTTTTTCTTCTTTCTTCGGCTATTATTATATGTTCAATCAGGGGAAGCAACATTTGAAATTGTATGGTGGCATGGATAGCAGCTTGGTATGGATAATCCTAAAGCCGAGTTCGAATTCCAGTCGAGTTACGCGTAAATACCCATTGGAAAAGGTATGAACCTACCACCCTCACAATGCTATGGATTAAATAACAGAACTAGCGCATCTGGAAAAATCGTTTCTATGTTTAAGAAAATTGTTAATTCAATATTCACCCACAAAAAATTATGCTTACAGTCCAAAATATGTTTCGGCTTTAAATGACTAACAAAGGTTTGATAAACCGTAAAAACGGCTCAATTGAGGAATCAGTCATTTGGAATCATCAGTTGATGATTTATATTTTAATTATTTCGAAGAAAAGCACCGGTGACATATTTTCCAAGTACAGGTTGTTTTTGAATTTGACGTTTCTGTAAATTTGCAAAACTGTCCGACGACCTATGTCATATAAGATTTCCTTTCGTTCTGTTATTAATATCATCAGTTTGTATTTACTGGCAACATGTTTTTCTTTGTGACTCCACACTTTAAAAAGATGATGCAATTTATTAAATATATATCCATAAAACAGAAGATGTCTGTCTGTGTGTCTGACTGTGTGCCTGTCTGTGTGTGTCTGTCTGTCTGTGTGTATGGTTGCTATTTATGCCCGTCCATATTTCTCGACTGATTTTGATGAAATTGTAGACACATGTTGAAAATTTATGAATGAAACATCAGGACTACCGTTTCAATCTCCAGACCCCTCGGGTTTGGCAGAAACATTGATAAAACTGTAAATAGGTACGACTTTTTGCAAAAACCAAGGCAATGTTACAAGCGAACAAAATTTTTACTGGGTGATATGTTCTTTGCCATTAATGCAAAACAGCTCATGTTATGAGGTTTATGCTTGATAGTTTTCCTACACCCTTGGCTTCACGCAGCGTTCTTCGTCGTACTTAAGTTAAAAACGTGAATAACTTCCTCATTTTTTATCCGATCTTCTTCATATATGTTGCAAAAATTTTCCATCATGCAAGAAATAAGATAGTGTGGTTTTAATCCTTGTTTACACGCGTACAACGAGAAACCACGATAAACTATTCAAAAAGCCCGTTTTTTGTCCACAACTCCCTGGTTTTTAATCCAATAATTTCTAAATTTGCCATGTAAATTACATATGACACACAAATTGCCTCATGTGAAAGTTTGGTTTAAATTACGTCAATTAAGTGGACGAAATCTACGACAAATTAGGCCCCAAATCGACTTTTTCCTATTAAGCCAAACATTTCTTCATATGATTCCATCCTAAATTGGCATCCGAACAACCTTTGAACCAAAGATTGTTTGAGAAGGATTATTCAAGCATTATAAGGGAAAAATTACCGAAAAACCTCTTATTAACCCCAGCTTTACAGTAAACGTGCGAAGTAGGAGGGGGCATTCATGCGTTTGCATTTACAGTTGAATCAAGCTCTGACGCTTCATCCCTGTTTTGGTTTAATTATTAGATTTGTGAACAATGTCATACTATTTGAAGGTTATTACGGCCATAGGAAATTTACTGAATATCTAAAACATTGAAACATTTTAATCCCCAGCAAACGACCACACAAGATTTTATCGATGGATTTTCTTTATCAGTCAAACACTTGCGAAGGACATACCCTAAATAAGATGAGTGAGGAGAGTAGCTTAGTATACCAACGGACGATGCATGCAAGCAGGGACGCAGTCAGACATTTCTAGACAAGGGGTGCGGGTATACGGGGGGGGGGGTAACGCCGGCTACCTCGACTAGTATCTTATAAACAAAAAATATAAAAATGTCTCGTAATAAAAATGTATAAAATTTAAAGAATTAATTTAACAAACTAAATTATTTATAACAAATTATAAACGATTTTTCTGTTTCACTTATCATAAAAATATTAATTTGAACAAAGAAAAAAGTTTTTTATTTGCATAAACTGAATTAATTTATCAATTTCAATTTAAAATTGCATATAATAAAATGATATTCAATAATTTACATTTAATCCTTTAGAATAAAATTAACACGATGATTTTTTCAAAGTCCCGAAAACAAAATTATTATTATTATTATTATTATTATTATTATTATTATTATTATTATTACAGAACTTAGAGCAGAGGATGATTTAAGAATATAAAAAGAAAATACAATGTATTAAACTATGTTTGACAATATTTCAACAAAATATCTGTCTTCTTCAAGTTATGTTTAACAATTGCATACAAGTATAAAAATATTTTTTAAATACTTCTTTGTATAATGACTTGTATTTTTCTTTACTTGTATACTAAAAACTCTTGAATGTTTTCATATATTTTATACTTATATGCACTTTTTAAACATAACTTGAAGAAGACCGACATACTGTCGAAATATTGTTAAACATTGTTAAACAGTCTTTTCTTTTTAGCAATCTTATCTGTGTAGCCAAATACTATATTAGATTTTTAGATTTATGTCAATCATTTTGTTTATTATTATTATTATTATGTACTTTGATTTCTGGTGTGTACTCATTTCTTTCCGAGTCCCAACCAGAGACCTAAAGTCAAAAATGTCATCATGACATTTTCCACTGTGCATTTAAAAAAAAAAAAAACTAATTTCACAGACATTTTTCAGAGATAAGGCTCTTCGTAAGGTATGAGCTGTACTTGTGTGTACATTTTGTTTTTTGTATTTCTTTAAGGCTACTATCAGAACCTTTTCCAATCAGTCCGAGGGCTCCAACTACAACTGGAATTGTTGATGTCCTCGTGTGTCCCATTTTTGAGATTTCGATTTCAAGGTCCTTGTAATTTGAAAGTGTTTTGAAGATCTTCAAAGATACATTAGTCTGCAGGGACTGCCATGTCATTAAGAAGGCATATTCTGTTTTTATGGCGTCTGGTCACGATGTCTACGCGATTAGCTTTAATTGTTCTGCCTGTGTGTATTGTAAAGTCCCATAAAATTGCTAAAAGTCCTATCTCTGTAACGGAGTCTGGATGCTATTCATATCAATTTGTTGCAATATTCCTTTATTATTATTAGTAGTAGTAGTAATAGTAGTAGTAGTAGTAGTAGTAGTAGTAGTAGTAGCAGTAGTATTCGAGAGAGAGCGAGCAGAACTCCAAAAATGTAACACTGCGGTACAAATACACGAAGCCCACTATACCCCTCATAACAGCCAGAGTAGTAATGTTACGCGCACGTGCGATAAGATAGACAATTTGTTTCGCACACGTGGTGGTAACAAAAAAAATATAAAAATATCAAATGTGATTATTGGTAATAAGACAATTTATTTACATTAACAACATAAAAATTAACAGTTAACAAACATGCATACAAAAGCTAACATAATGGATTTAAGGAAACTACTATCTTTTGCCTAAGGCAGGAACCGAGAAGGTCAAATACGGGGTCAGGTCAGGAGTTCACGAGGAAGAAGGAAGGTAGTTACTTTTAAGGAATGGACAACCGCTAAGTTTTA
The DNA here is from genome assembly GCA_964036315.1 of Acanthosepion esculentum. Taxonomy (NCBI): domain Eukaryota; kingdom Metazoa; phylum Mollusca; class Cephalopoda; order Sepiida; family Sepiidae; genus Acanthosepion; species Acanthosepion esculentum. Next base: position 62,765,183 of record OZ038487.1, read on the forward strand.
AACAGACCACTCTATTTTTACAGGAATTCGAAGACAATAATAAAATAACATTCTTTGGTCAATGAAAAGTTCAAAATATCTATTTACCACTGGTCCCAGGAGGTTTCATGCAGACGTTCCGTGGCTGGAGAAAATTTAGAAGGATTCTTACGGTTGGACTTTGTATCCGTGAATCGACCGGAGTTAGCGTGGCGGCAGCCGCTTACAAACTGTCTGGGTGCCTTTGAAAAACATATTTATAGAGGACCTTCTAAAGCGTTCTCGATTTTTCTAGAATGTTCCAAAAGCTATTTACTGGGATCGAAGCTATTTAGTGACTTAAAACTTTTTGGATTTTATTACTGGGACTATCTAAAGTGGCCTATTATACATTTAAACTATTTTAATGACTTTAAATAATACTTTTTATAGAAATGCTCCCTCGTAACAGTAACGATACGCCATATACCAGGCATACGGATCACAGAAAAAAAAGGAATAACCTTATAAATGGAGCCCAGTAAGAAATATCTTTAGGTCGAGTAATTCTGCCTGCTCAGGTGGTCTCCCAAGTATCTAAATGTGACTCGCAAGTCGACTTGCTCTTCTAACTTAGAATGAGAAAGCTCTCAAAACCGAGCGATGTTGTGTTCTCCACTACTGCAGCTCATTAATAGAGTGAGAGAGAATCAATTTTAAGTGACACTTGGATACAAATATACTTAGGAAAATTTCCCCATTGTGTCAAGTTTTTGGATTTAAAAAAAAAAAAAATTTATTATTTTTTTTTTTTTTCTCAATGGTTTTTTTTTTCTGGACAGAACAGTTTTCATTTTTAATGGATTTCATTTGGTTGGACTGAAACACCTCTCTACATATTTTCTTATTTTGTGTTGTGTCCTGTAAACACGTGAACAGTCATAGCTCCCCACAACTTCCCATCCTTTGTAGCTATAAATAATGTTTGTCCCTCGTGATTACTCTTCTGCTATTCACTTACACAAGCCCGTTAGGCAGATCATTCATTGTTTTCTTCTGACTCTCTTGCATTGACGATGTCTCGTGAGTGTGAAATTACTCTCGGTTCATATGGTCAAAATTCGCTCAATTGAACAGTTTCCAGCAATCACCTTTCACACCCAGTCATACCTGCTCTTATACTCATTCTGATCTGATTTTTTACCTTATTATTATTCTTTATTATTCCTTATTATTATTATTGTGCCGAAATCGAAGTGTCATGCGAGTGTGAAATTATCCAGTCGGTTCATATGGTCAAAATGCACTCAATTGAACAGTTCTCGGCGGATCTCCTTTCAACACCCGCCACCATTCATGCCTGCTCTTGTACTCAATCTGAGCAGATTTGTTACAATATTATTATTATTATAGTGCCGATATTGAAGTGTCATGTGAGTGTGAAATTATCCTGTTGTATCATATAGTCAAAATGTACTCATTTGAACAGTTCTCGGCGGATCAACTTTCCCACCCAGTCATGTCTACTTTTCTACTCATTCTGAACTGATTTGTTACCTTATTATTTTTATTGTTATTAATGATGATGATGGTGGTGGTGGCGCTGATGATGATGATGGCGACATATACTTGTTCTGATGTTGAGGATGCTAGTGTTGATACTGAAGATCGTGATTGTAAGAAAATCCTATCGCAAAGTTACTGGTGAAATGTTTATGATTGTGTTGATTTCCGACTTGCTACTGACGACGTTCTCGTTTCAAAAGAGGATCCTATCATTCTTTAAGGTTTCAATACAATGGTACAATGTCGGCAAAACATTTCAGAATAAAGTTGGTGAAGAAGGTGAAGAGTAAGCATTAATGAAACATCAGACGCGGTAAAGAAGAAAAGACACCGAAACAAGCAAAAATACTAAAAAGAAATCGTATAAAAGTTACGTAAAAAGAAAGAAAAAAGATGAAGAATTGGAGGAAATAAAGAAAAAGAAAAGAGGGAACGAGAGATATATTAGAAGCGAGGAAGTAGCAAAAGACGCAAACAAAGAATGTATTAAAAGAGATAAGTAAAGAAAGAAAGAAAGAAAGAAAGAAAGATCGAAAGAAAGAAAAAAAGAAAGAAAGAAAGGATGAAAGAAAAAAGCAAGAAAATAGAAGGAAAAATAAAACACTGAAAATACAAAAACGAATGAAAGAAAATTGAAGGAAAAAATAAAACATTAAAAAGTATAAAAAGAAAGAAAGCATTAAAAAAGGAAAGAAAAACAAAAACATTGAGAAGTATATACGAAAGAGAAAGGAAAGGAACAAAATAGAAGGAAATAAATAAAACATTAAAACGAAAGAAAGATGGCATTAAAAAAGTAAGAAAAAAAGAAAACGTTGAAAAAGTATAAACGAAAGAAATAAAAAATGAATGATTTAAAATGAAAAATGGTGAGAGAAAAGAAAAGAAATGATGGAATAACATATAACAAAACAAAAACCTAAAAGAAACGAATTAAAAAAAGAAAAAAAGAAAATTCGAAAAAGAAATGATTAAAATAGAACGAACATGTCTGAAAGAAAGACAAGTCAGTATATTCAGTCTTTCCTAGTCTTCAGTTAAGGTCTCCTACGTATCCACCCGTTCCGCTGGCTTTTCTTTCTTTGGTTTTGGCGTCGACCATTGGCCTTTAAAAAGAAAAAAAAACTCGTTTTTATCTCTTGAAGGTCACGGAGGAGCGCTGCGTCGTTCCTTCTTGCAACATTTCGACGCAGTCTTTTCAATAGTAGCTTTAAAGAAAAAAAGCATATGAAGGGGGAAAAAAAGCTTCCATTCGCTTTTGCTTGAGGACAAAGGCAAAAGACACTGAGGCAGAAATAGGACGTTTTACGTAAAAGACACGGCCACTACCGACCATTGTGACTTCTACAGCTGTCAACCAAAATACCGCGACACTTCGTAACTACCTCAGCCCAACAGAGAATATCACACAAAATTGACTTAATCTCTTTCTAAATTTAGATATTTATGTAGATATATGTATGTGTGCGCGCATGCCCTCATAGACTCACTCTCAATTATATAAATGCACTGACGAAAAATGAAATTGCAACACAATGCAGAACAATGCTGAACTGGGTGCAATATATTCAGGGTGTGTGGCAGTATTACTTTGATAAACTTTCAAAGTCTGCTGTTATCTTCTGATATATTAGTGTTCACGTTCACCGACTTATATCTGAGCTTTAGACAATGACGAATCCAGTTTAAGTAGATGTTCTAAGACAGAGACCTGCTGTTGTTCAATCAGAGCCGTTTAAGGGTGTCAGATTGCGGATCTTCGAGATGTGATCCGTTCGGAGTATTGCTGGGCATGAGGTACGAGATGGTGTTTCGATATTGTTAATAGTTGTCAATCAGAAAGAGACAGTTGAGATTTCCAGAGCATATACTGAGGAAAGAGGACTTGGAAAATTCGATACTCACAGGGCAGATTAAAAGTCAGAGTGATTGAGTGTTTTGATATTGTTAACAGTTGTCAATCTGAAAGAGACAGTTGAGATTTCCAGAGCATATACTGAGGAAAGAGGACTTGGAAAATTCGATACTCACAGGGCAGATTGAAAGTCAGAGTGATTGAGTGTTTTGATATTGTTAACAGTTGTCAATCTGAAAGAGACAGTTGAGATTTCCAGAGCATATACTGAGGAAAGAAGACTTGAAAAATTCGATACTCACAGGGCAGATTGAAAGTCAGAGTGATTGAGTGTTTCGATATTGTTAACTGTTGTCAATCAGAAAGAGACAGTTGAGATTTCCAGAGCATATACTGAGGAAAGAAGACTTGAAAAATTCGATACTCACAGGGCAGATTGAAAGTCAGAGTGATTGAGTGTTTCGATATTGTTAACAGTTGTCAATCTGAAAGAGACAGTTGAGATTTCCAGAGCATATACTGAGGAAAGAGGACTTGGAAAATTCGATACTCACAGGTCAGATTGAAAGTAAGAGTGATTCATGAACAAAAAAATGCATGCTCTAATTAGCTAGCACAAATAAATGGAAGATCAGGGTCCAGCAAAGATGATAAAAGCATAAAATTTATTAAGAGCTACAAAGAACAGGGAATTGCGGAGAGCCAGGATTACCAGCTCTCCTGAAGGGACAGGGAAGAAGTCCTAGAATGCCACCTACGACAAAGGCTCAATCGATCCAGTTCAGATTAAAATGACTATAAGTCCAGAAGTTTCGTAAGGAGACTTTGAAATAGCTTCGTCAAAATATAACGACGATCGCGTGTGCCACTCGGCAAAATATTATTTCTTTTAAGAAGCATAGTGTATAATTATTTTTAAACACACTTCATTTTCTTTACCTCACTTCCGGTCCGATGATCCGTGAGGTGAAAGCTTCGAAAAATACAACATGAATTTTACCCAGTTTCTCCACGCACAACAGCTTACGGATAAGAAGGATATTCGCAGATATGAAAAAAAAATTAAATACATTACGCACAAAATGTATTTTGTTTATAACAATATATGGTTAAAAACCCAACAGATACCAATATATATATTCACTAGAAGCAAGGCGATAATACCACTAAGGGGCTACTGGGTGTCAGACACAATGAAAAGGCTTTTAAAGGAAACACAGTCCTAAACATGGAACAAATGTTAAACACCTACTCGTGTTCAAAAGACCGGGGAAATGTGTGAACCAGACATCTACTCGTTATATATATATATATATATATATATATATATATATATATATATATATATATATATATATATATATTGTCATCCACATGCAGACCTGTTTCACAGCTCATCAGTGCAGCTAAACATCTGATAGCTTCAAGCCAGCATCAAAACTAGACCGATTCGGCATCAGTCAGAGTTTCTACCCCTGAGCTATCAACGCACGGGGTAGGCAGCGTATTAATTTTACGAATGTAAACAAATGACACGTTTCTATTTTTATTAGACGGTGTCAGATGGAATTTTATAGGGTGCGTTAGATTGGCTTATGTCATTGACGAACGCTAATCATAGTTAATAGGAGCACCGAGTTCTAGTTCAAGTTGATTTCGTTATATTTATTTACGCGTAAATACCCTTGGAAAGATATGAATCCATCTCTTCTTTCCTGCCTTGTTATGGGTTAATTAAGACTTGTATCACTAAAACCATTATTATGTCAAAAAAAAAATTCTTGCAATCTAAAAATATTTTCTGGCGTGAAATAACCTGCCAAAGGTTGATAAGCCGTAAAAACGAATCGATCACCCAGTCATCTGCCAGTGTGTTAGGAACATCTTTAAAAACAGTTTGTAAGCAGGACAACACAGGAGATATAGTGAGCAATTGTGATTGTGTCCCTAGGAGTTAGTGGAAAAGCGTTATTCTTTTCATCATTTCACCTCAAGAATAAGAAATAGAAAAACATTAAGGACCGAAAATCAAGAAGACAGGAGATAAAGGTTAATATTGCATTTACATTTTTGAAGATCAAAGTTGGCTGGAAAGTAAGAGTCCCATAAGCGAGGAATGCGAGAGAATGGCACCACATGTACTGAAGCCGCAGTAGATGTGGTGTTTCTTGGGCAAGATAGCCCAACGAAACCCAACCCTCTCCAGGCCAAATTTGAACTCAGAGTTCCTTTCTCCTAGACCGGTTGCCACCCAAGACTTCTTTTTACCCATATCTGGGAGGAGAAGAAGAGGATTCATACCTTTCCGAAGGGTATTAGCACGTAAGTGAATGTAATGTATCCGACTGGAATTCGAACTCGGCTCTCCGATTCCTCAATCCGATCTGCTATCCACCGTTACATTTTGCCAAATCGATTGTAATTTGATGAGTCCTTCTTGTCAATCTAGTACTGCGCATAAAGAACAATGTCCTTGAAAGTATTTATGAGAAAGATACAGGGAAACTACATTACGTCTGGGGAAATATGACCAAAGTCGAGATTTCAGGTCAGGACAATTAAATTAGAGATTTCTTTTCGGATTTTATCAAGAATCTATAGATATATAGCAGGAGAAGCAGACCAGATGTGACAGTAACGAATGGTAGACTTATAAATATGTAAGATAGATTCTGAAGAGGTAAAATGTCTAGAACGACACAGTGGACCAACTTTCTTAGGAATAGAACTAGCAATGTATTCAGTATAATCTTTCCACTTCATAGCAACGGAAACTGTTAGCCCGCGAAGGCGAAACGAGTCCTACTCCGGAAGGTTAGCATCAGCCATGCTGATGGAAGGTGGAAAGGAGTCTCTCAGATGATAGATAGAGAGCAGTTTTGTTTTGGAGGGGTAAAAATTCACAAGCCATTCCTTGCTACACCTAACAGAAGATTGTAGGTCATTTTTTTTAGATCTGCATAGATAGAGTTGAACTATGCTATCAGGAAGGTCAGTGATTAAAATTCGGGACAATATAGTTCCAAGGATAGAAACCTGGAAACACATGAATTAATACAGATAGGTCTAGAAGAGTGGCCGTTCGGGACAATTTTCATTTCGCGATTTGATGAGAAAGACTGAATCTGTTCGAAAATTCGTCCAGAAATACCATAACCTTTCAACTTGTGAAGAAGACAGGTATGCCAAGCCCTGTCAAGGGCTTTCGAGATATCCAAAGCAACAGCTCCAGCTTCATCATTCTCATCTAAAACTTGATAAACACTTCAGCAACAATCGTTAATACATCAACAGTTGACCTAGAGAAGCAAAAACCATAATGCTTCTATATGGCTTCCATCATAAATCCAGATTCTGTTCTCTTTTGTCTATGAAGACAAAATTTAGACGTCCTAAGTATGACGATAAAATAACTTCGGCAGCAAGGCCTCTAATCGAGAGGTTCTGAGGAACAGGGAACCACCTCTTAATTGCTTATGTGCCCAAGCTATGGGCAATTATTTAACCTAAAAACAGAGGTCAAAACACTATGATAGATAGTAAAATGATATAGTAAAAATTACCAGCAATACATTTTTGGAAAATAAAATAGCAGCAATACATTTGACTTTAATTCTTTCAAATACATATTCTATTCATACGATCCCATACTAAAAATATTGTCGGCATAAATAACCCATTGAATTGATATGCCGTAAAACAAAATAAAACAAAATTTAGAAATCTCCTTACTCCAGAGGCAAACCTGCAGATTGCAGTCAGCAAATAGATTCCATGTTTTGACAGGACCAGGAACGAGAAGCAGAAGCAAAGAGGTCATTAAATTTTATGATCAATTTTGTGATTCAACATCCGGCTTGCATTTTTTTAAATTAAAATCTAATTACACAAATTATAGTCACATTTGTGCTGAGTGAAAAGCTTATTTGTTAAGTTCAATTCGTTCACCCGCAGTAATGTGCGTGGCTCAAAAATTAAGAATTAGAAGCCTTTATCTTCAAATATGATATTGCTAAAGTCGTTAAGACGAAGTCGGATCAGATGTTTTACTAGATCTGTGAGACATAAAAAAAAAGGTTGAAAGACTAGGATTTATATAATAATTTACTAAGGGTAAATAAATATACCAAGATGCCACAAGTAAGGATCCAGTTAAGATAATAAGCTATACCTTTACGTCAAGATTTGTTTATATTCACAAAGTTTAGTAATAATGAATAAAAGGCCACTGTTTTCGTAATGGTCTACGACAGTAACTTTGCTAACCGTAAACTTAAAAAGTAAAGTTAATCCATTTCTTTTTTCGAAGAAAGTTTTTTACAGAAAACCTGTTCCGAAAGAATGAAGGCTGGTGTTACGCCACTGTTTCTTGTAGGGAGAGTCTCTCTCAAACATACTGAAGTAATTCGTCAAATCAATCAAGAAAATTCTTCTGTTGTGTCAGAGCCAACATATCCCGAATTAAAAACATAAAAAACCATGCTCAGAAGCATCAGACCTTACTGCAAGCAATCCAAGCAGCTACTCTGATTCCCTCAGTAACATGAACAATAACTACAGAAGTTTTCGATTTTTTATCTGCTTTTTCTTTGTTTCTTTGCTTTTTTCTTTTCGTTTGATTTTTTTTATTCTCCTACTCGTTTTTAAAATACCTAGCATAAGAATGGCTTATTCCGAGTACAAAATATAAAAGAATAGCGAGAGTTACTCTCTTCTCTTAACTAAATGAAAAAAAAAAAAGAATTGTATCTTGCAAACTCTACAGATAGGTAGAGCGCAATTATAGACTGACAAAGAGTAGGTTAAAGAGAAAGGTATATATTTAACCAGACACTGATACGTGCACAGCAAGATATTAAAAAACGTTCGGATAAAACACAGCGGCTGATATAAAACTTGAGCTCAATATCCGAACTCTGTAAACACGGACGCAGTTGGGATAAAATTGGATGGAGCTGAGCCAACGCTAAAGTTTGGGAAACACTACGCGACAGGCCGCGTGCTGTCATGTTGAACCGAAATAAACATTCTTGCGAACAGACTTTCTGCTTCAGGTTTCAGTAATTACCATTCTTTATTTCAATGCACTTCTAAGAATAGCTCACTGTGAAGTCATGTGCCTAGAGGGCAGGAAGTTTAATGTTCGATTACCAATACCTGGTTGACGCCAATAATCCTTTGCAGTCCGTATTGGAGGACATATATATAAAAACATTATATATATATATATATATATATATATATATATATACATATATATATAAACATTATATTAGAAAAACATAGCCAGGTATATAATATTAGACATATTAGTTGATAACACAATACTCACACTTACCCACGGTAAAAAGAACATTAATATATTTGAGGCCACACTCAAAATAAGAGCCCTCTGCGATGCAACATCGCGTCTGTGAGAGAGCGACTGCAGACGAGATGACAGATCAGGGCCAATCACATTGCATATCCGTCTCTGGATCTTATCAAGAACCCTGAGGCAACACGCAGGGGCCCCAGACCATAAATGGCAGCAATACTCCATGCAAGGTCGAATGGTAGACTTATAGACTTGGAGGATCGATTCCGGGGAGAAGAATTTCCTGGCTCGGCACAGGGAACCAACTTTTCTTGCGGTGGATGATGCAATTGACTCGATGTATTTGTTCCATCTCAGATACAATCTCCAACGGTTTAAGTGTAGCGTCAATCGTCATCTCCAATTGCCTTGATCTATCCACTTCCCTTTTCCACTTCCTGTCATCTTTCATTCCTATCTGCTCTCGCTCTATATCTTCCGTAACCCCCCTGCCTTGATCGACCCTCCGTCCTTCTCTTTCCCCACATCCCTTCCTTTACCACTCCTATCTGCTCTTCCTCCAACCCTTCTGTAACCCCATGCGTGATAGTGGCCACCAGCCTTGCTTGGGGTGATACGCTTAAAAAAAAAAAAAAATATTGCAACGCACACTCAACAAAATTACATTTCGAACCAGTCACAACATATTAGAATGCATTTAAACACCTGATTCTGTTGATAACATTTCTTTCTCACACGTGGTCATGTGCGACGACATTACGAATTTACGACCTGCGTTTCCTATGCCGCGACCGTTATCGTCGCATAGCAAACTTCTATGTAAACATAACAGAATGTGATCTTTGACGCTGAAGACCTTTGTTGTCATGTCCATATAACCACTCTGATGATGGCCCATGTGAGCCATAAGCTAAGATTAACGACTAATATAATAAAAACATATCGAAACGTTGGACAGTTTCTGTCTTTGTTTTTCCTCGGAACTAAAGCCACTATACTAAGCTTAGAACGGCTCATGATCAAACACAGTAGACATTCATCATCTCTTATATTTAACAATATATATTTGAATATATATATATATATATATATATATATATAGAGAGAGAGAGAGAGAGAGAGAGAGAGAGAGATAGATACATCGATAGATAGTGAGAGTGAGAGAAAGAGAGATTTGCGTACATATATGGTTACATGTTTTCGGTTTACATTGAACCTTGCGCCATGTATTTACTGAGAGCTATTGCTTAATACCACTCGGGTCACGCTATCTCGAACTGATTGTGATTAGCTATAATTGGGTCTTGCCTGCACTAATTGACATCAGGTTCCATTTATTTTCTTTTTTTTTTTTTTTTGCTTGTTTTTTTTTTTTTAATTATCTTGAGTTTTATTGAGGCAAACTAAACTCCGTTGTCAAGGGCAACTTAAACTTTGTTGATACGTTAATGATAATAGAAAAGCGGGGGCGACTTATCCTGATTTTTCGACGATGTGTTATCAAAAGGGAAGCGCAACCAAACTTTAATTAGAAATCACTGTTAATTTTATGTCTGCTTTAATTCTACTACTTCCAAACAGCTCATAAGTTGATTATCTGTAAAAATAAAAATAAAAATAAAAGCATGAAAACACTTCAGACAATTTCGCCAGAAAATCGAATCTTACTAAAAACAAGCTCATCTCTAACATCTGAGTTAATACGTATTTATTTGAAACGATATTTACAAGAACTATTACCATGAAAAGAAAAGAGTTCTATACTGTTATGTAACAAATCCTCCAATTCGCTCATGAATGTTGGACTATCTTCTCTCAGATGTCAAAGAAACTTGAGGCGACAGTAATGTGGTTCTACAGAAGGATGCTGAGAATCCAATGGACTGAACATGTAAGTATCGAGGAAGTTTTAATTTGGAGACAAAATGAATACTTATAGTTAGAATCAAAAAGAGAAACTTGAAATTTGTATGGCACATAATGAAGAAAGAGTGTTTGGAGAATCTGGCACTCACAGGACGTACTGACAGCCAAAGGAACAGCGAAAAACTAAGCATAACCTACGCAACGAAATTGTGTTAATGGATGGCAGAACAGGGATTCGGAGATAAAGAGAACTAAGATCTACAAAAGATAGGAAGTTATGGAGAGCCATGATCGCAAACGTCATAAAGGGACAAAGAAGAAGAAATAGATAATCTAATTCGATTGTTTGACGGCTGAAACACAAAATTTAAGTGGTATCTTCCAGTTGCTATAAACATTTACGTTTGCTTATTTTATTTGCCACTTAAATGTACACGTGGTGTAAGGGTTAACAAGCTTGTCTGGCTAGATCAATTACAAATGGGTAGTGAACGCGATCCTCACTGAGTTCCCCACACCATGGCCTTGTGCCACATCTAAGCCACGCTTAGAAAATCCCCCGCCACGCTTCTACATAGTGTAACGGTAAGAAAGCTTGTCTCGTTAGATCAATTAGGACGGAGTAGAGAGTTCGAGCCTCACCGGGTGTCCCATACTTTCGAAGGGTGAATATGCACTTGGTGAGGAGGAGGACCAGAACTGCTTTCATAACTCTGACGCAATTGACAGCAAACACTGACAGCAAACACTGACAGCAAACAGCTGGCCAATTCGAAAACCTGTATTGGATAACCAATAAGAACTAAGCAAATTGAATATGCCATTAATCTACGTCTCTTTGCTTTTTAACATGTTTTATCATTTCTATCTTGATCTCTGACGAAACTTTAATAAAGTGAAACATGTAAGATTAAGATCTGTTTCCTACTTGTTCTTTATTCTATCCTTTTGTCGGATTACTATCCATACTTAATCTATATTTGATCTTATACATACATATATATATATATATATATATATATATATATATATATATATATATATATATATATATATATATGCGTGTGTCTGTGTGTGTGTATGTGTGTGTGTGTGTGTGTGTGTGTGTGTGTGTGTATCAGCAACTCCGAGGAAACGCGATATCTAAGGTTTAAAATGAATTTTTAATGAAAAATGTTTCTTGAAGCTTTTATTTTCAAGTTAATAGATTAAATTTAATATTTCCAATGAGCAAAACATATATTGCTGCATTTCAAAACTAATTTACATTGACTGGAAGGATTTTTTAATCGCTAAAATTAAATTTTAGCTGTTTTGGACATTTTACAGCACAACGTAATTCTCTTTATTAAAAAAAACTTTCCAAAATGGAGTATATTTTTCTGAAACTTTTTTTGAGGAAATTTAAAGTTTAATTAATCTGATTTGAAGCACATATTACTTACTTTTAGTTTAAAATATCACATTTTTTTTAGCTTTTATTAGACATTGACAATTTTTTTGACAACTGGAAGTTTAACCATTTTTTCTAGTGGTTGATAAGGTTCAAAGAAGCCCCAAGGTCCCCAAAACTTGTCCTTCTCCTAGACCAGTTGCCACCTAAGGCTATAGGCTCCAGCCTGTCCTGCATTTTAACCATATCTTGGGGGAGATAAGAGGTAGGTTAACACGTTTCCCAAAGGTATTTGCATGAAAGTGAATGTAAGGAACGCGACTGAAATTCAAACTCAGCTCTCCCATTCCACATTTAGAGCAGGTATCCACTCTACTATCTATCTATCTATCTATCTATCTATCTATCTATATATATATATATATATATATATATATATATATATATAACATTGAATACAACAGAAAATGTGCTTTGAATTACTTTTTTATATATGTGTGTGTGTATGCTTGACGTGCTCATATGTATATATATATATATATATGTGTGTGTGTGTGTGTGTTTATATATATATATATATATATATATATATATATAACATTGAATACGACAGACAATGCTTTGATTTACTTTTTTATATAATATGTGTGTGTGCTTAACGTGCTCATATGTATATATATATGGGTGTGTTTATATATATATATATATATATATATATATATATATATACACACACAAATTTTTATACTAATTTTCGCCCAGTACATTATCCAAGAACCACTGAAGGTATAATCTTACTGCGTAATGCTGAATGGGCTTTAGAAAAGACAGGAAATTAAGTTCATGGGGTTATGCAGGAAAGATAACAATTAACCCTTGACATGATGAGCTCAATATATAGTGACTGGGAAAACATCAGGAGTCGGTTCCACAAAACAGCTGTATATATATATATATATATATATATATATATATATATATATATATATATATATATATATATATATGAGAGTACATTGATGTCAACACCCAGAGGCGACAGTCGGTTTCATGCTTTAAAGCAGTCATCATAACATGAAGATAGTATTTAAGACATGAAACAGACTGTTGCCTCTGTGTCTTAACATCAATGTCCACTTTCTTAACATCAATGTCCACCTATTCTCTGTATTCGGCTCTTCCAAAAAGTGGGGTCGGTTCTGCAAAAATCTTCACCACTATAAACAAATCATATGTGCGAATAGTCTAATTGTTTGGTCCTATGAACTGAATTGCTGGATCCTCATACGTCAACCGATCACCGGGAAATTCTCCAATAAATTTATATATATATATAATTTCTGAGGAAGGACTAAAGTGGTCTGAAATATTAAATATATATAAAAACATAGAAACAAATACTTTCGCAAAAAAACACCCAATTTTTTTTCAGTTATTTTATCCATATATATATATATATATATATATATATATATATATATATATATATATATATATATATATGTATACGCTCAATCTGATATTGAGCACTTTATCCCATAAATATAGCACACCTTAAAACTATATTTTTTCATATATATATATATGTGTGTGTGTGTGTGTGTGTGTGTGTGTGTGTGTGTGTGTGTGTAGTGGGAAACCTGTTTATTCCTATGATTTTGACAAGATTGTAACCATTTACATTGTTCGAACTGATGTCTTCATCTTTATTGTGTTATTCACGCCGTTTCGACCGTTGTACCCTCCTGCCTTCTTCAGGTGTTATCTGTTGGAAATTCGAACCGAACTCTTTATTTAAGTCTACGTATCATGCTTTTGGGTTTTTTAGTTTTAGTTAATTCGCCTAAACTGAAACATCGATTCACAATATCAGAAAAACATTTTATTTCATTCATTTTTAGGCTGTTCCAGTTGCACATAAGGGAACACAAATTGGGCTCTTCGAGGTGGTGCAATGGTTAACAAGCTTGTTTCGCTAGATCAATTATGATTGAATAGTGAGTTCGACCGTCAATGGGTGTCCCATACTTTCAGTCTTGTGCCACACCTAAGGTACGTCTAGAAAATATCATGGGCGCTTTTACGCGGTGTAATGGTTAGCAAACTTGTCTCTTCATATCATTTACGACTGATAGTGAATTTGAACCTCACTGGGTGCCTCATACTTTCCACCTAGTGACGCATCAAAGCTACGCTTAGAAAATCATGCTGGGCACTTCGACGTGGTGTGATGGTTAGCAAGCTTGTCTCGTTAGAACAATTACGACTGAATAGAGGATTCGA
>OZ038487.1:62784420-62841920 GCA_964036315.1 Acanthosepion esculentum
AAAGTACCATAGTCATGTTAGAACAATCTCTAGTTTCGTGTTCTTTATGCTATCAAACTTTATGAAGCAGAAAGATTCTAAAGTCATTTCTCACATAACGTGCACTAAAAGTGATAGAGATATGGATATTTCTACACACAACAAAAGTCATTTTGTTGCAATTTTCATATAAGGTCTTCTAAATTACTGCCCAACACAAAGCTGCATTCTTCATTCTTAAAGTTCTATCCACGTCGAGCATTTTCTTCCTTACGGGTTAGTCCTATTTTCGTAATGTTGTCTCTTCGTACTTTTGTACAAGGTCGATCAAAATTCCTCTCTCCAATATTTTTGTACAGGGTGGCGGCCCATATGTTTCCTCATCCGTATTTTCTTACAGGGTTGTAAAGAAAATCGATGCTTCTGTACATTTGCACAGGGTTTGGTGCATGAGATTTCTCGTCCATATTTTTTTTTTTATTTGCTCGAGATATCACGGAGATGAATGAGTCTATCATGCCAATCATCACAGTCCTTCATCAAGATCGGAATGATATTAGAGTGCCATTCTATGTCATAGCATACCTCGCCAATGAAGGTGGGTGCTGGCCGACCAGCCCGTCTTGTGTCATAGCCAGATATCCAGAGCAGCAGATCACTTGAAAGTTCTTGTTTTGCTCGCCAGCAATGCCGTGAAAAGCGCATTCTGCGTTCGCGTAAGATTGTAGAAATATCAGGGATGGGCCCATAAACTTGTGAGTTGGATTTTGTCTCTAAGAGATGTTAAGCATATCTCTCAGCATCCGAGTGTAGGTTCCATGAAGCTTAGACTGTAGGGTTTTAGTTAATGTCCAGACAATGGCACCATAAATTAAACAGCCTCTACAATGGCTCGAAAGAATCTCCGTTTGAGGTTATCTGAAACTATACTGTATTGGAACTCAGTTTCACTTCAAACCTCAGGCGGGACTCGTATATACAATTCATCGTTAAAAATAATGGAAAATGTCGACTCCTTGTACTGCTCTATAAATTACCTGATTTCTCCTGCTGTAACGTTTCAAGGGCCAGAACTAACCTAAAACGCAGTATTGCTACCATATTTTGGCTTCAATCTCCACTTTACAGCCATGATAAAGTTCAAAAAATTTTAAGCGGCCTTGTGCGTAATTAATTACTTTCCACTCTGCAAAATCTTTCCTCCAGACAAAACGTCACCGGCCTCTCAGTAATCTGTCAGTATTTATATCAGATCTTTAGACGATATACATTCTATAATTCCACTAGTTGAGACTTTCAAAGCTCGGTTTCGTCACCCCCTGTAGAGGGTAAGCACACCTCCATTTGCATTCCATTGGTAAAGAGGATGTTCCACTGAGACAGCTCACTCTCCAGAATCGTTACATTTTGGAACAAACTCTCGAAAAGATGCTTCCCCGTTTACTACAATTTTCAAATCTATGGTCAACAGTTATCTATCCTACATATCCTCATGCTATGTATCGCTTACATCCTCCTTATACACCCTTACAAAAACTTAATTCAATCATTTTCTACCTTGAGTGGCTCTTGGGCATTGTATTGAGGGACTATTGAGTATAACAATAATGAAACATTTGTCTGTCAGAGTAATAGACAGCGGCTCGGATTGAAGAATCGGAGAGCCGAGTTCGAATTGCAGTCGAATCCATTACATTCACTTACGCGCTAATATCCTTGGTAAAGGTATGAATCCTCTTCTTCTTCCCCCACTATCTATGGATAAATAGCAGGACAGAGCGGGTTCTCTAGCGTTGGATAGCAACTGATCTACCGTAGAAAGAAATAGCAACCTACTGCGGGAAAAAAAATCTGCCTCGTGAGTCATGTATTGAAAGATACATGATCGCCTAAGAGTGTATCACGCATAGCACATAACTGACTGAATGCCTGTCAGATGGTATAAAACAGTTAACTAGAAAAATATTTTCTGGACTGTATTTTATTACAGTATTTTATTAAAATAGGAAACGTGCAATGTACAGGAAGTTGGGAAGAACCACAATCGCATATGACATTAAATAAGAAAGCAGTATAGCAATTATTTCTAAGAAAAAACTTTTTAAATCATTTGTTGTATAAAACAAGAAATTTAGGATGAGCTTGAGTATGTTGATTTTTTGACGTATACTTTCTTGCTAAGTTATTTAATGTCGAAATCAATATTTTGTTTAATAATAGCGATTAAAATGGCCATATGAGTTATCAGTTAAGTAATTTATGATGGGACACTAACACTAACTACATAAGTAGAACAAATCAGAGTTTGGGAGCAAAGATTAATCAACATGTGCCAACCAATATTCGGAAAGGTATCTGGCTTTGCGATAGCTGAGCATTTATTAAACAGTCATCAATATGCCCTTTACTACAACCCAAAAATGTTCTCGGTCACTCAGATTTTCACCGTAAGTTTCAGAGTCAATTTATATTAAGTCCTGCCAGTCTCACTGAATGATTGATAGGTTTAAGTATAAAAGCCCTTTCTTGTTTATATAATTATTATATAACATCTGGTCTTTGGTGTTTTCATTTTAATTGCTATTCACCTTTTTCTTCCTCTATTATGATGAGAGTGGATTGAAAAACCAGTTAAACCGCTTTTTTCTTAATTGTTTTATTTTTTATTTTAGCTTTATTTTATTTGTTTTGCTTTTCGATTTTACCCCATACGATAAGGTAAACTTTTTCTGGCAATTCTTTTCCGTTTGTTGATATAATATGTTCGTTTTAATCGATATTAAATTTTGTACACGTTTTAGAATATTAAACTACTGTCGTTGGATTCTGTTGTTTTTTAGCATTTACTTGGATTTAGGTAAATATTGGTAGGTTATATTTGAGAAAGTAAGCATTTATTTGGTAGGTGATCTCGCTTTTGGAAGGTTCTTACGCCTCGGCAAGTCGACACGGCGTATTCTAAGCCTTGCTGACAGGCGGGACAAATATTTATAAAACAATATGTTAACCAAAAAAGTCCTTGCCGTTTTTTCACGTCGGGTGGAAAGAAATGATCACTGATGCCAATGCAGATACGTTGCGCACACACTTCAGTCATACCCCGAAAAGCGGTGAGCAAACATGGCGATGTCGAACCAGCTCGTTTGAGGTTGTCTGCTTGTCCGCAGCCGCATCAAGTTGCCGAATACGTCAAGCCTTTGGGGATAATACTGTGGGTGAACGAACCGTCAGGCATTGGTTCCAAAAGTTCAGGTCGGGATATTTACCCGTTGTGATGAACTCTGAAATGGCCGGCTACAGATCCTGGACGATAAGGCCCTGAAGATGACTATTGAAGATAGCCAAACCTCTGGTATGCTTGACGAATGCTTCCAGGTTTCTGATGAAACAATAAGCCTTCGTCTACACAACATAGGGAAGGCGTACAAATTGAGCAAGTGGATATCCAACACACTGTCGGAAGCGAACAAAAAACAATGAGTGATAGCCTCTTTCTTGTTTATTTCTCGGCACTGTAATGTATCCATATTTTATCGAATGCTCACCAGTGACGAAAGGTGGGTTCTGTATGATACTCCCAAACGTGCCAGGCATTGGGTATCGCCACGGGAACCTGTGACTCTCACAACAATACCACCTCTACAGCGACGCAAGATCATGTTCTCTGCCTGGTGGACTAGTCGACAAGTGGTGCATTATGAGCTACTGTCAACGGACCAAACCATCGTTTGGTCAGATTTTGAAAAGTGTGTCTGGCCGAGAATTTCTCAGCACTTCTTCGTATATATTGCATACATTAACAAAAGTCATTCTGTTTTGTTTTATAGATAATAATATTAAAGGATAAATAATATACAGATTATTATTGAATAATACTAGATATTCCACGTGATCGACGCGTTACATTTGGTCCTTGAGACGTCGTGCTAACTTCTGATCTTTTGCCTAATTCCTATATTAACTTAGAAATCACGTCAGTACAGCAAACAATATTATCTATTATCTATAAACACAAGGAACCGGGGAAAAAAGTACTCGTTTATTGACGGCAAATACGGTTAACAGGCATAAAAATATATCAATATACGTTCATTTTTATAACTATTTCATTTTTTCTGTTCAAACGTAGGAGTTTTCAATCAACACATCAATGAATTTTTTATCTTCTAAAAGAAGATGAATATATTTAATAAGTTTTTCATGTTGTTTATTGAATTCGTTCTGTCTAGATGTTTTTATTATTATTATTATTATTATTATTATTATTATGGAAATGATAAAACGAAATAAATTTCAGCTTACCCAACAAGGACAAGTGGCTCTAACCTTAACACCATAAAACTGTATTTCTTTTATTATGGCTTTTTTTTTTCATCTTAATGTCAGGCTTGAGAAAATATTTTTATTTTATTCTTTATTGTTTTATTTTTATTTATTTATTTAAATTGCCCATTTTGATTATTTATTCTTTTTTTTTTCTATTTATTTAAATCTTCCCTTCAGTAATTTAGTACATAGCTCTCCAAAAGTCGTCTATTAACTACGTTTGTACAGGATATTCCAATATGTCTCTTTCGTATTTTTGTACAGTTTGGTCCAAAAGTCACCTCTTCTGTGCATATATATTCGTTTTCAGCCATGATGACCCTACACGCAAGACACCAATCTGCAAATGGGTAGCATGTCACTAGAGTCTAACTCTGGTGGCCCGCTGTTGGACATCTGGCGGATTCCTCTCAGTAATGTTAACACTGGTGGACCGCTAGATGACCACCGGTGGCCTACCAGTTGCTGCCACTAGAGGACCACTGGCGTTGCCAATGGCGGCCCGCCAGCGGACCACTAGCAGCTTGCGCGTAGGGGAACGGCTGTACTATCAATGGGGCTCTCTACCTGGAAAGTCTATTTGGACGCATGTTTGCTCTAGACCTCATATGGAACTCGTATTGGCTGCAGTACAGCATTTGGGAGTTTTCTCGCATGGTGGATGGTATGAATTTTCTCTCATAATGGATCGTAGCGATGGATCGTATGATTCCTCGCTAAAAAATCCTGGGAAAATTGTAGTCTTCTTCTCCATCTCCTGATAATACCTGGCTTCTTTTGATATTTCGCTTTGTAGCTTCATGGAGACATTTACGCGGATTTTATAAAGGCGTAAAAATACAGTTTTAATAAAACGATTAATAGCACTTCTATATTCTCCCAGCCCACCTTACCAATGGAGTAATGGGTAGCAGCTCAGATTGAGAAATCGGAGAGCCGAGTTCGAATTCCAGTCGAATCTCATTACATCCATTTACGTCTTTGAATCTTATTCTTCTCCCCCTGCTATTTTCTGAACAATGATTGAAACCTTACAGCCAATCTGGTACTGCACTTAAATTCATAATCTAGGAACAATAGAGCATAGTCCATCAGTACAATCACCATGAAATTATTTATAGAAAAGACACAGGGAATCTGCATTACGGCGATGGCAAAGTGACTGAAACCGAGATATCAGTTCAGGACCAATAACATTGGATATCTAAATATTTAGTAGGAGCATCAGACCATATGTGGCATCAATATTCTAAGCATAGACGAATGGTAGACTTATGAATATGTAAGATAGATTCTGGCGAGAAAAATTGTCTAGCACAGCACAGCGAACTAACTTTCCTAGCAGCAGACGCAATCTTTCCATTTCATGTCGGTAGAGGACATTGGCTCGAGAAGCGCAACATGTCACTCTGCTGGGGGTTAACATGAGCCATATGCTGGTGGAAGACAAAAAAGAGTTTCTCAGATGATTAATATTATTACTATTGACTTTAACCTCTAGTCTGCTGGAAGTTCTGCTGGATTTTCTTTTTGTTATCAACTCATTTTCATCTGCAGGTTCATCCAAATGATGGTTGGATGCTGTTGAAGAACGATGCAAACACCCAGCACTTTCTCCCGCACTCTTACCAACTTCACTAAGGCCATAATCTACACCTTGCGTAACCCTTAAAATAAATTACGTCTCAAGGAACCCCTGCGCAAAAAAATTTAATAACCATATCTTTCTCCTTTTCATTTTCATCGTAGTTCACGTAGTAAATATCATAGTATATATTTTAGAATAACTGTTTTAAGCAAAAATTAATACTTCTTTGTCAAATTTTTCGGTAATGCTAAATAAAAGTGATACTGTTTGTTTATAATACTTCATCAGGGAGTTTTCATTCACACAAAAAATTCTAAACTCAAACATAAAAAATAAACATAAGTAACCAATATCATATACCTATAATATAAATGTAAACAGAACGAAAACAGATAATTGCTGCATCGGTTTTTATTTTCTATTTTTTTATCCTTTACTGGCAATGTTGAAAAGGCTAAGTTAAATCAAGGCAAAATATCCTGTGAACCAGTAAATAGGCTAAGAAAATGTTACTTTCAGAGCCATTTGATAAAGTGAAACATGCTTCTCTAATGTGAAGCCTGTAACTGTCTTTTGCTTAATTAAAAAGTCAAAAGTGCATTATCTTATCTCACCTGCACTCGCGGAACCCTTGAGGACCTTTTGTGGAACCTTAGAAACGCTGATCTACACTCAACAGCATCTTTCTCGCGGACGCAACGTTGTAAGCTTGTCGCTACTCTGTCGCTATTTCCAAGGCAGTTAGTAAATTTAATGAGTATCACTGATTAGATCTACTAATTCAAAACTTTAGTACTAGGACACGCCTTGCTATTTTCGCTCTCATTCGCTCGGAATTAGAAATCAGAGAAAATAGTTTTGGAAAAGGTATGAAGCCATCTCTCCTCCTCCAAGCTATAGGTTAATTAGTAGAACTTGTAGTACTAAATTATTATTATCTCCAAAAACGTCTTACAATCTAAAAATATTTTCTGGGCTTAAATTACCGGCAAAGGGTTGATAACCTGTAAAATACAAATCAATCCACCAATCAATCTACCCTCAATTCCACCGTATTTCACTCACGTTCCCCCCCCCCCAAGAACTGTTAATTTGTGGCACAGGCTCCCGCGTATTTGCTTCAATTTCAAACATTTCAAGACAGTCGTTATGTATCCTCCTTATGCTCATAATCTTCACTTTCTCTTGGTATAAACGTTTCTTCGCTGCAAAGGACACAAGAAGCGTTTACAAACACCAAAAGAAGGCCGCCATTATGAATAACATCGACCCCTACCCGCGGACCAATACCCATATCGATAGGAGTAACCGTCAGAGAATTTTGAACAGAACCCTTTATTTAATCTACAGGAGTAGTTTTTCTTTTCATTCAGCTGCAATCTATCGTCTTCTGATGCAGTACATCTCAATTTTTGCTTGCACTGTTACCGCTGAGTCTAAATTTGTACCGTATGTGATTGAACACAATTATTATGGCGCCAAATTAATGAAGCAAACCCTCTAGTCCACTAGGCTGTCGTCCCGTGAGTCAAACTAAGAAAGCCGGCAAACATACAGTGATAATAACAAAAAAGACGAGGACATTATTTTGAATGTAAATAGTAATTCCTTATCCCAGAAATCCAAACAGAAATAATTATGTTTATATTGACGGGTTTCTCATGGCCGCTTCTTTTTCCCGTATTTACATATAACGCAGCGTAACTTTGCTTACAAAATCTAGCTAAGACTGAAAATTTTCCACGATAAAATGTCACCAAAAATTGCTAGAATTCACGATAGTGCAACAATTGCTTTAATTTCGCGTCCGATTATGTATTTTACCCTGTCCAGATCAGTACAACGCAAGGGGAGAGATCTAAGTCAGCCACTGAAAATCGAACCCACTCACTCACAATGGAATTTGAGGATATCTTGATGGATGGTCATCACACTACGGTTAGAGACTTGTTCTTAAGAGGATTAAATTATGATTTTTTCCCTGAGATTTTAACTCCCATTCATTTTTTTCCAGCAGTTTTTTTTGCCGTGAATTTCTGCAGAAAAATCAAAGATGCTGTACGTCAGCCAATCTATATCTATAATTCTTAAAATGTGTGTGTGTGAGAGAGAGAGAGAGGGGGGGGGATCGGTGTTGTTTATGCGTTTCCACAGTTTTCATCCGATTTCGATGATTTTTTTTTTTTTTTGTTTGATAGATAATTCTTCAGTGCCGGTTTTGAGTCCATGTGGCTGGAAAAAATTACAACCTTGTAATTTTGCGCAAAGTGTAAAAAATCAGTTTCTTACACTTTGCGCTAAACTTAATATCTGTAAAAAAAAAAACAGCATACAATCAATTTAGAGAGTTGAAATCTAACGCAAAATATTAGAATTATAAAAAAAAAATTATAATTAAAAATTATCGTATATTATTATTATGATGGTCCATGGAAGAGGTTCCTTCCTTGCAAGATTGAGAACGCAAAAACAGCCCTTTTCACCCCCCCCCTTTTCAAATTGTAAACTCCCCTATTTGGGGATGTGCCTCAGTTGCACCCAATTGTTGTTACTAATATTAATTTTACGTGTGCGCTGACTTTAATCTTAAACTGCTCCTTCTGAACGACAAAATTTCACGGTAATGAAACATCCGGTCAAAGATGGAGTATACTGCTCGTAACAACTAAATTGCATTTCATACACAATTTTGGGAGTCTATTTTGTCATCTATCATTTTGTGTCTTACACCTAAAAATAAAAAAAATATATAGATCAACATAATCCTGTTCGGCAATAAACATAGGACGATGTACGAAGTATTCTGCACATTCTTCTACAAACAAAATCATCGCTGATAATGTATCTTAAGCGTGGCTCAAGACAGAAAGTATGTGAGCTCCCAGAGAGGATCGAACTCACTGTTCCCTTGTAAGCAAGATACCAAAACAAGCTTGTTAACATTACACCTCTCCGAAGAGCCTAAGAATCATTTCTTATGGTTGTATTATATGATAGATAGATAGAAAACTAAAGATGGAAAACAAGATTATACCTAGCTTAGATATCAAATCATTACACTCTAATTTAACCGTTACAAAATTATTAAGAAACCATCTCTTAGATAGATAGATAGATAGATAGATAGATAGATAGATAGAAATATTCTATAGATAGATAGATAGATAGATAGATAGATAGATAGAAATATTCTATAGATAGATAGATAGATAGATAGATAGAAATATTCTATAGATAGATAGATAGATAGATAGATAGATAGATATATTATGTAAACAGACTGGGACAACAATACACACATACGCACACACATAGATAGATAGATAGATAGATAGATAGATAGATAGATAGATAGATATGAATCTTCTATAGATAGATAGATAGATAGATAGATAGATAGATAGATAGATAGATAGATAGATAGATAGATAGATGCATTTTTTACACTAACAAAGAATAAGGACTGAAACAGTCTTGATGGATGGTGCCCGGATGTTACTCTCTATCTAGCCTGAATAATTACCTAATCATCTGAAATAATGATAATCATTAAAAGCCAGTCGCTCGGCACTTTAGGTGATTGATTGGTCAATTCAACGTTTGAGCTTTATCGATTTACAAAGGTTAATTGCTATTTGAAACTATTTGACAGGATCACATCAATAAAGAAATGATTCGGATTCCTATTGTTTGTTTAAGATAATGAGGTTTTTTTGGTTTTTAGGTTTTTTTTAGCCGGGTCCGGAAAAAAATGACGTTCGCTTTACCAGTTATTGTATATGTCTACCAAAAAATAAAAATAAATAAATAAATAAGAATAAACATTAATGTATATTTTTATTTTTTTAAAAATGTATTTATTTAAAAAGCCTAAAGAAAGTGTTCATATGGTCTGCTACTCCTGCTATATAATTAGAGATTCTTGATAAAATCCAAAGAAGCATCCGTGATGTTATTAGTCCTGGCCTGGCATCTCGGATTTAGTCACTTTCCCACCGACATAATGTAGATTCCCTGTACCTTTTCTATAAATAATTTCATGGTGATTGTTCTGATTAACTTGACGGTACTTAGACTATGCGAATTTAAGGGCATTACTAGATAGGTTTACAGTTGAAATGGCTATATGTAACCATAAGTTCTATGCTAAAGGTCTCTTTTCAGGCACTTCACGCTTGTGGAAATAACGTCCGACTTCTTACTTTCTAGACAAGTTAGATCTTCAAAAATTTAAATGCAATGTCAATCCTTATCTTCTGGTTGCTTGTTCTTTTATTTTTCTCTCTTTTAATAATATTTTTCTTATATTCTTTCACACTCAGTAACCGTCTGCGTGTTAGTGGCTTTGTTGCCTTGCTGGGGGTGAAATAATTTTTTTTTTAAATGGGCTTGGAATTATTATCTATTATTTTGACAATTTTTTTCGCCTTGTAACTAAAACAGATTTAAATTTAATGACAATAATATTTAATGGCAATATAATTTATTGGCGATGAAATTGCTCCATCGAATACGAGGGTTATAACTACTTCAATTTTTGAATTTTTAGGCATACATGGACACCCACAGATAGATAGATAGATAGATAGATAGATAGATAGATAGATAGATAGATAGATAGACGGAGAGGTTAGCAGATTAGGATAGGTATGATCAAACTTTCAGAGAAAGAAAGAAACGTATATAGAAAAGAAGGTGCTCTCCTCCAGAGTAAGAAGGGATTCTAATATCACTTATGATGTTTAGACATTTTTACGATAATGTTCCCCCTGTACAAGGCTTAAAATCCGCTCGAGGTAGATGTTTACGGAGCAGTTTATGGGGATATGTGAGGAAGATAACTGTTGACGCTAGACTTGAACAGGTTAAGATTGTAGTGATCGGGAAACTATCCTCCTGAGAGTCAGTTCCACAAAGAATGGGTTCGTGGGAATAAGCTGTTTGAGTGAAACTTACATTACACCACTGGAATACGAAGGAAATGAGGGGCATCGCTACAAAAGGTGTCCCAAGATGCGTCTTATCCGTGAAGAGTAGAACTGGTGAAACTGGTGAACTAAGGAATGTCGTTCGTTTAAAAACTTTCCATGAAAATAGCGGCAGAACGGCAAAGTTTCAAATCATTCAACCCTTTTGTCTGTGAAAAAGGATTTGCAAGCGGAGACGATTTTGAAATGTATCGAGACTGGAATGTGAAGACTGGGAAGCCCCTGCCCATATATGGCATATTTTATGAATCCATCATTCTTAATTTCTTTATATATTGTTCAGAAAAGCATCTATTTCTTCTGAAATCCGTTTATAGAAAGAAATCTTTCGCAATATATCTAACTATTCTCAATATTTAGAATAAAAGCAATCCATGATATTTTGTTTCATTTTTTTTTTATTGTTTGAATTAAGCCAATATCCATGTATGTCAGTGTTTCTCAACCTTTTTAAGCAACGACACACCTAGGTGAAAATGAAAATATCACGGCATGCTCAGCCAAATTTTTAAAGGGTATACATTTAAATGTTATGAAATGAAACAATAGATTTATAAAGAAATACACACAAAGATATGAACTTATTTTATTTCAATGTTTCTATCCAACTATTTGTGCAACATTTCGTGCGAAACCTCTGGTGCTTATTCGCGATTTCTACAATGTTTGGTCGAACACGCGATAAGCAGACTCTCATTTCTTCTTCAGTTGAGTGTAGTCTTTCACGCCTCTTATTTTTGGTGATATTTAGGGTTAAGAAGCCTAATTCACATAAATAAGTAGTTGAAAATTACAATAAATCTGATAAAACCTTTTTAGCTAATGTGGAATATTCCTTTTGTATTGAAAGCCAAAATGTATCAGTGTGTACCGTGGAATATTTTATTTTGAGCTCTTATAAATACTTTTTTAAAAAATGATAATTAAAACAAACTATTTAAAATAACATAACCGAAGCAAATACTAACGCTGTACCATTACTACCCCCATATACATATATATATATATATATATATATATATATATATATATATATATATATATATATATATATATATATATATATATATATATATATATATGACAATATTTCGCGGCACACTAGCGTGCCGCTGCACTAAATTTGAGAATCACTGATGTATGCAAACAGATGTTTACATATATATATATATATATATATATATATATATATATATATTTCGATCCCGGCTTGAGATGTCTAGCCGCACTGTGAAGCAGTGAAACAGTCTGTCTATGGATGACAATATATATACATGCTCCTGAAAAAATTATTTCGGTTGAGCTCTTCGTGGAGAAATGGGAGTTTGTAAACAGTGACTACTACTGCGGCTGATGAAAGACTCTTCGTTAAAACGAATCGAGTTCTCCGGTCACCGGCGTGTTTGTCCAAAAATCAATACGTCTAAATTCACCTTAATCCCTCCCGTGCGCCAATGGCTTAATGGTAAAATCTCCAGCTGGTACCAAATCATTTGGATTTCGATCCAGAATGTCTAGCCACACTGATGAGCTGCGAAACGGTCTCTCTGCGTATAACAAAACATATATATATATATATATATATATATATATATATATATATATATATATATGCTCTGTAAATTTACATTGAGCACTATTGTGTAAAAATAAAAATATCTATAAGAACACCGGATTTTATATCTTACTGTTCTTTCTTTATATATATATATATATATATATATATATATATATATATATATATATATATATATATATATATATGCACAGTGGAATAATGGATAGTGGCTTGGATAGCGGCTTGGATTGAGGAATCGTAGAGCCGAGGTCGAATCCATTACATTCACTAAACATGCTAATACCCTTGGCAAAGATGCGAATCCTCTTCTTCTCCCTCCAGCTATGGGTAAATAGCAGGACAGACTGGGTTCTATAGCCTTGGATGGCAACTGGTCTAGGAGAAGGACAACTCTGAATTCAAACCCTGCGGAGGGTCGTTTGGGGAGCTTGTGACACTTAGTGCACTCGGTCTCTGTATTCGGCCCTTCAAAAAGTGTGGATGGTCCTGCACGAAACCTTCACCACTATCATCAAATCTCATGTGCTGTTGCCGCGCTGTCGGTTTCTTAGGAACTGATCTGCTTGACCCACATACGTCGAAATCGACGGGAGAATCGAGTATATATATATATATATATATATATATATATATATATATATATATATATATATATATATATATATATATATATATATATATATATATATATATATATATATATATATATATGACCCAAGAAAATGATTTTTGTGCACATTTTGATTTCTAAAAGTGCTTTTGATTAATCAGCTTCGTTATTTAATTTTGCAAATAGATTGGCTAATTTGTTTTTTACAGCTTATCAAATTTGGTCATACTATTTAAATTTGTTATTAACCTGCCTAATGAGTTTGTTTAAATGATTGGCAGAACAGAGATTAGAAGAGATAGCTAAAATACAAAACGGGCTAAGAGGTAAAAACGACAGGGTGTTGTGGAGAGTCATGATCGCACACGAAAAAGTTTAACAATAATATGGTAATGCTTGTTAGTCAATCTCCTGAAGAAGAGGCTTTGAAGCGTCAGAAACGTGGTTCTACAAAAGAATGCCATGGATAACACGAACAGAAGATGCTGAAATTCTTCCAAAATTTGAATCCTTTCCGAACAGAGCAGCTATAAATAAAATGCATGCCACACTTCCTGCATTGAACATCACTTCGCGGTTGGGACGAATTCAAAATCATTTCTCAATAGTAAGATTCTTCTTTTCTGTGCGTGTCCCTTTGTCGATCACGCCTCTCCATAATGACCCCTTCTTTGTAGATTTTAATGTTGTATCTCCGAAATCCTTTTCTACCACATACCGTGCTGTTTTCTTCTGTTCCCCTTGATTTTAAACTGTCCTGTGAGTATCAAATTTTCCAGCTTTCTAAATTCTTTAACTGCATAAGATATGAGCACACATACATATATATATATATATATATATATATATATATATATATATATATATATATAGAGAGAGAGAGAGAGAGAGAGAGAGAGTGAGATAGATGGATATATAGATAGATAGATAGATGCAATCGTCAGGCCATTGCATCTAGCATGAAATAGACTGTCGCCTCTAAGTGTTGACTTCTATGTTCACTTTTATATTTACATACGCTCTATCTCTGATATTGAGCACTTTACCCCATAAATATAGCACACTTTAAGACTATATTTCTTCATATATATATATATATATATATATATATATATATATATATATATATATATATAGGTTAGTGGTCAGAGATGAATCAGACCAGGAAACAGTAGTATTTAAAGGTAATAATAAAAATAACATTTAGAGTTTTTAACTTTAAAAATCAGGAGATCAGTTGAAATACAAGACCATTGTCTCAACCTCGCCTGTTAATTTTATTTATTTATTTATTTTTGAAAGATAATTATGTAGCGTTCTTTGTGAGTTTTTTAAATGCCACTCCCCGCAACTATAGGTGTATATGAGAGAGAGAGAGAGCGAGAAAGAGAGATTGATTGATTCATTTGTTTTTTAAGGTTTATCATCATTTTGTTGGTTATTTAAAGCCAGAAAATATCTTTACATTGCAATAATGATAAGGATTTAATGATACAAGTCATGCTAATTTACCCAGAGTTGGGGGGGGGAAGGTGCATTCATACCTTTCTCAAGAGTATTTGCGCATAAATGAATATAACGAACCCAACTGGAACTGGAAATCCGTTCTCCGAGTTGCAAGTCCGAAACAGTTATCCATTATGCATGTACAAGTTTACAGCACCTAATATTCACAAGCGGTCATTCATGTAGGTACTGACTAGGTTCGACGTTGCTTAACTTCGGTGATCGTACATGAAAACGGTGATGTAGCTATGAGCCCAAAAAATAAAAGAACTTCCCTAAAAGTAAATAAAATTTTAATTGCAACTTTTAAGGGTCAATATATTCAGAGAAAAACAAGATTTTTATTCGAGTGTTTATCAATGAGATAATTTTAAAGCTCAAAGGATGAAAGTAATCCCAAAAACATATTTATAGATAAACAACCTTTCAGGGACAAACAAAAAACATAAAATGCTGTCAATATTTTGTTCTTTATTTGATCCATCTCCTGTACAGCAATCGATTGAAATATCGTCTCGAACGAAAAATAAACTTTCATGTATGTAAATCAAATGATTTACGATAAAATTTCTTCTTTAGAGTTTGTTATATACCAGGTTGTCGGGATGAACAAAAATGTATGAAAATAAAAGGCAAGTGTATTTTAACACAAAATAAAATAACTTTTATTCATTCATGCCTGAGAACAGGAAGGATTTGTTAAGATTTAAACCATGAGTTTCACGTGCGTGTCAGCTTATCACCATGTTGAATTTAGAATTGTCGCGGTTCAACTCGTGGACAAGGGCCGTAACTCAATTGTATTTTGAGTTATCGCCCTTTATAGGGGGAAGTAAGTTACTCCCCCCACCCAACAGAGTTAATTTCATTCTTTTAGAATTCTGTTGGCAAAAATGTTCGTTTTTTTAGTAAGAAAATGTTCTTAGAGAAAAAAATCGTTGCAAAAAAAAAGTACGGGACTGTTATGTAATATATGTCCTCCAGTTTGGCAACGAATGCTCGACAATCTCCTCAAAGACGAAGAAGAGACTTGAAGCAACAGAAATGCGGTTCTACAGAAAGATGCTGAGGATACCATGGACTGAACATGTGAGCAACGACAAGGTTTTCGATAAAATGGAAACAAAATGGAAACTTATACTTAACGTCAGGAAGAGGTAGTTGAAATTTTGGGGGCACGTAAAGAGGGCTTGGAAAACCTGATACTCACAGGAAATATTGAGAGAAAGAAGGTTAGAGAAAAGTAGCGCAAAACATACTTGATGAGTTTGAGTAAATGAATGGTAGAACAGGGTTTAGGAGAAATAACAAGATGACAAAGTTTATTAAGAGCTACAAGGGACAGGAATATGTGGAGGGCCATGATCGCCTACGTCCTGAAGAGACACAGCACATAAAAGAAGAAGAATGTTGCTAAATCTTGTTGCAGGAAAACGTTGATACCACGAGAGCCACTTTGTCCTTCCAGTTCTTGTTACAATTTTTGGATACCCTATTTACTAGTGAGCCAACCAAAATGAGCTGACTCATTTTATAGTCTACCAATAGAAGGTTACCAATCAGAAGACTTGAAATATTCAACCCGACGTGTATAAAGGCGGCCATTTTGTTTTCTCCCAATATTCACTGCCAACCTCTGATATGGAAGACCTTAAGAATTATTGAACAGCTGCTACTAGATATTGGTGTTGTTTCATTGAACAAATTACTTACGTTGGATTTCTACATTCAGACTACGGTGAACATGTATAACAGTTCTCATGATCTTGGCAGAGCGTCGGAACATCCTCCTAATCTGTTGGAGGTCCTAGAGACGGCATCCTTCCAGCAGCTGCATAGTCTACTGCGTGATCGTCGTATTTACAGATGGTGGGTCGAACTGGTAGTTCACACTGTTAGGGTGGTCATCAGGTCGTCGGAGGACATGACTGAGCCAATACACACGGAGCTGAGCGATGGTACTGAAGATGTTCAGCTGGTCGGTCTTTCGACAGAGCTCCTCATTCGACACAAGACTGAACCATTGAAATCCTCCCTTGGTCTTTATCTCTCTGCCTCACTCTGTCTGTCTGTCTGTCTGTCTGTCTGTCTGTCTCTCTCTCTCTCTCTGTGTGTGTGTGTGTGTGTGTGTGTGTGTGTGTGTGTGTGTGTGTGTGTGTGTGTGTGTTGTAGAGTAGCTAGCACCCGTTCAGCATTCTGCCAGATGGTCTGGCTCATAGCCTTAAATAGTCTATGATTAAGGACTTCAGCAGTTGATTAATAAGTTGATAATAAGCTGATTAATATTCGGACTGATCTTACTTCGCTTGGCTTTACAGCATTTCACCCTCCTCTATTCCTTGTAAGTTGTTTTGTTAATTGTTTTGTAACTTATTGTTCTGAGTTTTTTGTATGTATCCGTTAGCACCAGATACCGGTGCTGAATAAATATATTAAGCACTCATTTTTCTCTGTGTATCATTCACCTCGACGATGCAACGCTGTATGAGTTTTTCTATCTATCTATATCTCTGTTTTTGTTGCTCTGACACTTTCTCTATTTATCTCTCCCTTTCTCTTTTGGCTTCAGTCCCTCTCTATCAAACCTGATATCTTTTACTTCTGTTAAGCTTAGCACATTCGCTCTACAACGAGGTACTTCTCTCTCTCTCTTTCTCTCTCTCTCTCTTTCTCTCTCTCTCTCTCTCTCTCTCTCTCTCTCTCTCTCTCTCTCTTTGTTCCCCAATTATTTTTCTTGTTCGTTTTCTTACTCTTTCAGTATGTATCTCTCGTTTACTTTCAGTTTCATTTGCATGAGAAATCCTATACACAAGTCTATTTCTCTGTATTTCTCTCTTCCGCACTCTATCTATCTATCTATCTATCTATCTATCTATCTATCTATCTATCTATCTATCTATCCTGGTCTTTTGTTGCTCTATGACTTTCTCTAATCTCCTTCTCTTCTTTTTCTTTCATGCCCTTTCTATCAAACTTTATATATCGCTTACTTTAGCACATCTACTCTATCTACAAAAAGGTTCTTCCCGCATTCTTCCTACTTTCTTTCTCAATTTCTCTCTCTATCACTATCTCTGTCTCCCCCCTCTCACTCCCTTACTCACTTCCCCAATTATTTTCCTTTTTCTTTTTCGTACTCTTTCAATGCGTATCCATCATTCAGTTTCCTTCGCATGAGAAACTCTCTCTCTCTCTCCCTCCCCCTCTCTCTCCCTCCCCCACTCTCTCTCTTAGTCGTGTTTTTGAATGCTTGATATCATCGTAATTTATGATTCTCTCTTGCTCTCTAGATTTCGCCTCTCATCCCTTTGATCTCGACTTTCTATTTCAACTTTCTTCCCCTTCTTTCCCAGTAAAGTATTTACAAGAATTATGCGTAAGATATTATATTTTATCTGCCAAACAACGTTTAAGAGCCACTCAAGGCAGAGGGTTACTGAATGAGGTGTCTGATATGAATTTGAAAGGATATGGTAAGAAGTGAATATGACGGGGTTAAAGAAGATAGATAACGATTGTCCTTTATCTTGAAGAGGTTTGGCATTTCTTGGGGAAAAAAGTTTTCTGAGTGGAGCTTTCTCTGTAAAATAGGAATACGGGGGAAATGAAAGTGATTCAACTTCTTTGACATAGCATGGCGTGTCCTAAATGAAATGGTTTGATCTAATAGAACTAAAGAATGGTGTTCATCTTAACATTTGCCATAGAAATAGTGATAGGCTTGCGAAGTTTCGTCTGTGGAAATGAGGCGGCAATGTGGAAAATAAGATAACTATTTTGAACTCTATCAAGGCTGGGAAATGCGGCTTAAGAAGTTCTATATGGAATAATCCTTTTTTAGTCTAATCTGTCTCTTGTAAAAAAATAACTATCGACATACCAGAAATGCTGGATAAGTTAACCAAACTAAATTCAAATTACTCGACCATTCGGGAAGGACACCTTATGTATACACTGACGTGCTATAAATTATGTGATCGGTGGGATGTAATAGTGAACGGCTCGGAATTAAAGATTGGCGAGCCTTGGTTGGTAACCAGTCTAGCACAAATATAAACAGTCGACTATTGCGGGAAATCTTCTGCCTAGTTCAGAGCGAATCATTGGCCTGCGGGTCATGAACCAACTCACTATCAGCTTTTTAGTGACCCACGAGCATTAAGTGAAATGACATCATGAATTATCTCTCGCCATGAACTATATAAAATCAACCACCAGGAATCGCCTTCGTATGCATATGGTTGCTGCATAAATTATCTGAAGACAACAAAGCATGAATCTGAAATTAAAACATTAACAACTAAAGTGCAGCAACAAGTTTCCCATTAAAAAATTATTGTTAAGTATATGAGTGGCACATTTATGCGCCTGAAAAGTAAAAAATACCAAAAATGACCGGCAATTATAAATGTCCGTCATCACTCGCCTAGTCAGTTATGAATCGAAAGAGACATGATCGCCCAAAGGGTACGACGTATAGCACTTGACTTTGAATGTGTAAGTTGTATAACAAGACGAATTCAGCTACAGAACATGGTAACGATTCTACAGGTGGTCTGAAGACCTCTGGAAAATGTTGAGACGTACCATATAGAAAATCGTCCACGCATCCTTATATTTGTATCTGCAGGATCTTGCGTGCAAGTAGACCTCTCCATGACGTCGCATAAATGTTCAGATTTCATTTTGTAGAAATATGGTGATTATACCATTCGTTAGAATTCTAAAAAAATGAGACGGAGTATTCTTCTCCTTGAATAACGTATCGTTGTTCTGGGGACTTGGAGCCCATGAATGGGTATAGTGCAACGTAGTTGTCAAATCAGTGAGATGTTTCGGCGAACACAACTCATGCCAAATGAACTCACTCCATATATTATGAAACCACCAACCTTCATTGTGCCTTATTCCCAACTGGGGTCCTCATGGAATCTGAGCCACACCCGAGAGCTACTATCAGCCTGAAACAACTGGCACAAGATTCATCAGATCACGATCTACGTTGCGAGTTCTCCGCTGATCAATAAGCGACATTACAAGTTCTGGCGGCGCGCTGTGTTTTGTGAGCTGGTATTAACAGGGTTCTCCTAGTTGATCATCTGCAGCTATATCCCATGGATGAAAAATGAACGCTAACTGACCTGGTGTATTTGAATCTGGTAATTTCTCTAATTTTCTTTTTATATTTAATTTTTTATTAATGTTCACTCAAGACTCATGAGCCACTCGAGATAGAAGGTTCCAGAAGGATTTTTTTCTGAGCAATAAGAGTAAGAGGTAGAAATCAGATAATGTGTTCAGGTGTATGCTACGTAACGAGACAGTCATGCCCGCAGGAGATGCATGAATCCACAAATAGCAGTACACTAGCTTCTATATTATACACCTGCTGCAGGTTGGCGTCCTTCGAATTTACTCAAATATTCGGATCCCTGATTATCAGACGGACAGCGCTAAAATCAAGAAAACCAGTACCTATATTATAAATAATGTATATGTAAATGAACGCTGAACTGACAGGATAATTTTTATAATTTTCTTTTTATATATTTTTTTTACTAATGTTAACACCCATACATGGCCCAAGAGCCACTTGAGGTAGAATGTTCCTGAAGGATTTTTTTTTTCAGAACGGTAAGAGTAAGAGATAGAAATCGGATAGTGTGTTCGAGTAAAGACTAGGTAGTGAAACAGTCACGCTCACAGCATAAGAAAAACTGAATGTAATTGTCCGGTACCCTAGATCAAAACATCGAGAGGTTTCATCGGAATCTACTCACGGTCCAGTGCCCATTCACAAAATGGCAGTATAATAGCCCCGATATTATACACCTGCTGATAGGATAGCGTCCTTCGAAGACTCGGGTCCCTGACTATCAGGCGTATAACGCCAAAATCTCGAAAACGTTTATCTCCAGCACCCTTAATGAAGGAACAAATAATGCAGGAAAAAAGATACAGCCATCTTACCTCGAGAGCACATGTCTTGTCTACCCAGAATCTCTCCTTCAGTATATCTATAACTCTCTCTCTCTCTCTCTCTCTCTCTCTCTCTCTCTCTCTCTCTCTCTCTCTTGTACACATTCGCTCTCTTTTTTTTCTCTTACATTCTCTCTCTTTTTCTTCACCAATTGTCCCTGTGTCTGTTCACCTCTTTCTCTTTCCTTGTTTCCCATTCCATTGGTACTTTGGGTTGATAGGCAAGGATCTGTAGTGAGCCCCGATCAAAACAGTCTTTAAATTAAAATAAGGCATTTGCGTTTTCCTTAAAAATCCTTGTCTCTTTCTTTCTTTCTTTCTTTCTTTCTTTTTTTATTTATTTATTTTTCTCTCTCTCTCTCTCTCTCTCTCTCTCTCTCTCTCTCTCTCTCTCTCTCTCTCTCTCTTTCTCTCTCTCTCATAGATATAGATAAATAGCGGGTATCGGTATCTTCTCGTCTCTTTGTGCTTCATTAGTATTCCATGCCTGCAGTCCTCCGTGGGCGGAGCAGGAAGTGAAACTGAATAAAATTCCCTCTTCCCCGATTTTCCAACACACACAAATCCGGACACGCATTTGCGTCGAGTGTTGTTATTTTTACCTTCTATTTATCGGAACGACCACCAAAGCTTCAAAGATGCGTTCAATGCGACACTGCCTCCCGAAATTCAATTGAGCGATCAAGTTATCTTCCTTTTTTAGACATTGGTGCGCTTTGAAATTGGCCAATCTAATAAAATACTCTCCTTTTCAACTTGGGAAATTGATTTAAATAGGGAGAAAACAATGAAATTCTCTTTTCCTATAACCGTTCGATTACATAAATTATACGAAAACTACAGGTCACATATAAAATTAATTTTCTCAGTGCATTGATCTACCATTGGATATATTTGCCCAACTATTCTTCTTTTAGTTTCAGTGTAAAAATATTTTAAAATATATATTGGCCTCTATAAGAATGCTTCTTGTGAACACTATTTACATTATTCGGACTATTGTCCTCATCTTTGTTGCCATATTTATCACAACGTTTCGGCCGTTGTACGCTCCGGCCTTTTTTAGGTGGTTGGAATGTCGAACTTAACTCTTTATTTCGCTCGCTGGGGTAGACTGTTCTAGTTCCACGTGCCATGTCTAATGGATGTCAGTTATCAGTTATCTCCTGTTAATTCACCTCTCCAAGTTCTCTACTGCCTTAACCAGGTACTGAACTCACAACTCTTTGGGTCCTGTCACTGAATCTAACCAACACCTTTATCCACTGTGTCATGTGTCCTTAAGGGCACATGGCACAATAAAAGGTTCAGTCCGACATTCCAACCACCTGAAGAAGGTCGGAGCGTAAAACGGCCAAAACATTGTAATAAATATGGCAACAAAGATGAGGACAAAAGTCCGAATAATGTAAATAGTGTACATAATAACCTCATCTCAGAAATATAGACAAATGCTTCTTCTGAGCATTTAAAAACCGTTAAATTTCTTGTCAAGAACACATACAGTATTTTCTATAAAGTAAATTACTCGACGATTTTCACGAATACACGCAAATATTTCAATTGCTTTGTTTCATGCATTGAATTTACTTTCCACTTTATGATTAAGTACCTTGACTTGGGGTGATTTGCGTGCACTTATAAGGCTGTGAGCTATACTGGCGAGAGTTTGTCTCCCGGCATAACCAATCTAGCTGGGTAGAGACCAGAAAAAATGGTCACCTAGAAGACCAAATCTAAATGACAAAAAAAAAAATTACTTCAAGATCTCTCACTGAATAGATAGGCGAATATCAAGATACTGGTACTTTGGGCTGATAGGCAAGCATCTGTAGTGAACCCTGATTAAAACAGACTTTAAATTAAAATAAGGCATTTGCGCTTTCCTTAAAAATCCATCTCTCTCTCTCTCTCTCTCTCTCTCTCTCTCTCTCTCTCTCTCTCTCTCTCTCTCTCTCTCTCTCTCTCTAACTCCTCTTTCTATACTTCTCTCAGCTAACGAGAAGGCAACCCTCGAAGAAAAAGAAGAAGAAGAAAATAATTGATCCCGGAAGTTTGCAGGAACAGAGCCTACTATTTTTTGACTAACAAAATCTAACGAAAATCAGTGAGGCTCCACGTACAACTTCCGTTATAAAAAAAAAAGAACAATGAAAAAGGAAGGAACGCCGGAAAATAAAATAATTTGGGTCAATCAAAACAATTAACACAAAGAGACTTTTGAAATGAGCTGAAACTAAGTTCCCGATAGAATCTCGAAGCTTGGTCAAAAGGACATAAGCTGACACCTGTGAGCTAAAAGTAGTAGAGCAGCTTGAAGAAGACAGAACAAAAGACGCTTTCACGGAGAAACCAGCTTTGCGTTGCGCGTGAACTAGTAGTTAATGTGTCTTCTACTAATGGTATTTCTGTCTTGATTAGGGCCGAGAAAAACACAGTAGACTGACACTGAACTATAATATTACTACTTCAACTACCACTACTGAAATGAAACAGACATTTCACCAGACAACTACCAATATCTGCCTTAAAATGAACATTTTGATACACCGAATACCAAAGGACGCTCTTTAATCGAAATCAAATAAAAAAATATTTGATTATGTCTTATAACCTTGAGTCAGTTCAATTTATTGTCAAAGTTTCCAGTAAAGAAAATTCTGCCACATATCCAAAGTGGTGACCTCCCGACGTGAACAAAAAAAAATCCACGGATCAATAGTTTTTGATAACCGACTCAGTCAACTACAATAACCGACACGTCAAAGCAATATTAGTCAGCTGAATACTACAGTGTCTAGTAGAACTCTAAACTACTGGCTTTGAATCGTACTTACAAGGTAAAAGTAAAAACAACTGAAAAAGCTTGACTAGTAAATCAAATTCTTCATACCAATTTTACAATTCATTTGCCACGTGAGGGACAGAGAAGAATATAAAAGTCTCGTTAGTGGATGTTGAGCTTTACTCAAATTGAAGAAGAAACTGCTTTAGAATAGCCCGAAGCTAAAGGTGAAGAAAAAATGTAGGAAGATTCTGGTAGGACAATCATCGAAGGGAAGAAGTTGTGACTGCTTTAAAAATTAACATATGAAATCATTGTTTGTTTTGTTTTTTTAAATGGGTTTCAATCCTGAACACAGATACTAAGAGAAAAATTGTAACACCCTAAATATGTGTTCCAATATGATCAAGATGAAACCGACTAAATATAGCTGGGTCCCTATTAAATTTTCAAACATGTTTATCAATATGAGAATATGTTCAAAAGATGTATCACCAGTACCTAGACTACATATTAGTACAACGTAGCGGTGACCGAAAAAGGCCTTTGCGCTTCTTTAGTTGTGTGGGGAAAAAAGTGATCACTGATACGAAAATGAGTGCGTCCCGTGCCGAAAAAGCGCTGGGGGTCGCGGCATTGCTCTTGACCGATGCGATTGCGTTGCGCACGCATCTCA
The DNA here is from genome assembly GCA_964036315.1 of Acanthosepion esculentum. Classification (NCBI taxonomy): domain Eukaryota; kingdom Metazoa; phylum Mollusca; class Cephalopoda; order Sepiida; family Sepiidae; genus Acanthosepion; species Acanthosepion esculentum. The sequence continues at coordinate 62,808,437 of OZ038487.1, forward strand.
GTCATAACCCGAGCAGCTTCAGTTCCTTTGCGGCTATCTGCTTCATGACTTTAAGGTTGGCTTGTCCGCAGTCGCATCAAATCACCAAGTACATCAATGCTGTGAGTGAACGCACTGCCAGTTCAGGCCAGGATATCTCTTCTTTTATGATGCCCCCAACCCCGGTAACGGGCAACAGGTCCTGAATGAGGAGGCCCTGAAGGTGGTCATAGAGAAGGGCAAAAGCCAAGCTTGCCGAACGCTTATAAGTTTCTGATGAAGCAGTATGACTTCATCTACACCGCATAGGCGTACAAGTTGCGCAAGTGGGTAATCCATACACTATCAACAAGCAACAACGATTGACAGCCTGTTTCTCGTTGCTTTCTCAGCACCACAAAGTACCCATATTTGATCAAGGGCTCACGAAAGTGGGTCCTGTATAATACTCTCAAGCGTGCCAGAATTTGGACCTTCTGCCTCGCACTAGTTCTGTATCTACTGGACCAGTGGTGCGCTATGGAGCACTTCGATACAACAAGCTAAGCCATCACTGCGGGCCTGTACTTGCAGCAGTTGGAACGTGTGGAACGGATACTGAAGCAGAGGGAGGCAACAATAGTTAATCGCAAGCGTGTACTGCTCCTCCACTATATTGCCAGGGCCCATGTAGCACGAATGGCTAGGGATACCATACGGTCACTTGGGTAGACTTTGCACGATCCACCTTACTCACCCGACCTTGCCTCAAAAGATTCCCACCTCTTCCATTCCCTGGACAGCAACATTTGTGGGAAATCCTTTGCAAATGTGGTAGACTTGCGGCAGGCTCTCAAAGACTTCTTTGCATCCAAGACACATGATTTTTACCACCAGGGAATGGTGGAGATGGATTGACGTTGGCAAAAGATTCTGGATACCGATGCGGATTATTTTGAGAACTGAGTCAAATTTGCTGTATACCTTTTCTTTCTAATAAATCAAAAACGGCATTTGTTTTTTTTTTTGGGGGGGGGGTTACCTTGTATATACAGTTGTATATGTGTTATGGTATCATGGCTATTGGCTCGGAGTGAGAATTCGGAGAGCCGAGTTCGAAATCTAGTCGAGTTCGTTAGATTCACTTACGCAGAAATACCCTTGGTAAAGGTATAAATCCATCACTTCTCCCCCCCCCCAGCTATGGGCTGAATACCAGGACAGAGAGTGTTCTTTAACCTTGGTTGGCAAGCAGTCTACCACAGAAATGGCAAATATTTTCTGCCTCATCAGTTATGTATCGAAAGAAACATGATTGCACAAGCTTATATCACGTGTGGCACTTAACTGACTGACTGATCCCTTAAGGATAAGGACATGGGCGACCATAGATCTCCACAACTTCTATGTCCCTTCTAAGTAATTTCTAACCATCTATCCTACCGTTTTGTCCATGTTCTGCCATCCATTTACACAATGTAAGTAGATTTTTACAGAATGAAGGAGTTGCTATCCTCACGCCCTGTCAGTTTTTTTAATTCAAATCTGTCAAGAAAGGTATGAATCCATCTTTTCTCCCGCCAGCTATGGGTTGAATAGCAGGACAGACTGGGTATTTTAGCTAAAAAAAAACAGTCTCTCCAAAAGCGTCCTCGTCCAAGTGAGTGATGAATTATTTACCACCCTAGAACCACTTTTCCACAGACAAAACGTCTCTCGTCACTCTGTCATTATTTCCATGGAAAGTGTTCAGACGAACTAGATTTCATAGTTCTACCTGCTTTGTGGAACCGACTCCAAAGAGGATGCTTCCTCGATCACTATAATCTTAACCTGTTTAAGTCTCGGGTTAACCATTATCTTCCACACATATCCGTATAAATGGAGCCTCTTATTCTGTAACCCTCTACATTGAGTGGCTCTTGGGCCTTATACAGGAACATTATCATTCTAAAAAAGGGAGTACTCCTGAAATTTCTGGGCTGGATTTAACCAACCCTCACTTTGCAGCTTAACGGAATTCAAATTATTTTATGCGGCCTTGTGGGTGATTAATTATTTTCAACAATACAAAGAATTGCCCACAGACAAAATGTTGCTAAACTTAGGTTTTTCTATCGCAATTTTCATGGCTAGTGTTCAAACGAACCACATCTTTTAGTTCTACTATTTGAGACCTTCACAGCTATGACCCGCCGTCAGACGTACGCAGGCTTGAATCATCTTCATTCTTTTTGTATTCCATTAGTTAGGAGGAAGTTCAGTTTCTTGCCCATAACTTTTACTTTGTGGAACAGCTAAACGAAAGTGTAATTTCCCCGATATCTACGATCTTAGCCTCTTCAGAATCTAGATTCAACTGTTACTTTCCTACATATCCTCATAATATGCACTTCTTACTCCTTCCTCCAACGCCATTACAACAACCTTATTCAGTAACAGTCTAGCTTGAGTGGCTCTAGGGTTTGATATTGGGTCAACAATAGTATAGATCATAATCACTGGAAATTAGCACACGCCTGTAATCTTTCATGGATACGATTACACAGCGAATAACAACCACGCCTCTTGCACTTGTTGACGCAATAGTGCAATTGGTATAGTGCAAATGTAAATACAATGTCACTCGTTATCCTCTGTCTTCTTAATTCCTCTTCCTTTATGGTCCTCTCTCTCTCTCTACTTAATAAAGTTTTCTCCAGGATGGCTGATTAAGCGAATATATTCTGGAAGATGTCACTCTGCAGGTCAATGTAACACACACAAACAACCATCAGTTGCACAAATGTATAACTGCAGAACAATAAAATACGCCACTGAATCTCGCAGGTGACAGTCTCGCTTTCCGCAAATCATGCTACAAAGCTCCATATTGACACTCCTGAGGTTACATTTGCTCTGATGTGTGCTGTACACACCGTGAGGTCAAATCTTGATGGCCATCGAGAAGCCGGCCTACGATTGTAAAAAATATTCATTTTACTAATTGTTATATAAAGTGTTGCTGCCAACACTGGAGTTTGAACACAGATCACCAGAGAGCAAACACAGGCGATCCCATTTTGAATAAGTAGATCACGTGATGATAAACGAAATGTGCATATGGGAATTAATGTGGCGTCTAATCGATCACTAATTATACTCTATTCACTATTACTATATGGATCACTGTTTCTACACTATTCACTATTACTATACGGATCGCTATTCTATTCACTATACTATTTCTCTGTGCTGATCATTATACGGATTACTTCGGAAGTGTGCTGGTCAAACTCTCTGCCTGCGGGCATAGAGAATCCACAGACGAGGCTATGTCGAAGGGCAGAGTCTCGTCTTGGGAAGCAGCTACCCGACCCCGTTTTTTACGGGGACTACGGAGAATAAACTCAGCTTTGTACCGCATCCGGTCACGTCGGGCGGTTAGGGAATATCTCACTATTTCTACTCTATCCACTATTAATTTACGGATCACTCTTTCTACACTATTCTCTATTACTATACGGATAGCTATTCTAAATACTATTCACTATAGTATTTCTCTATACGGATTACTATTCGGTGGTTACTATTCGAGCGAGTATTATCGAGCAAGTACTATTAGTGCGAGTGTTATTCGAAAGCGTCTGACACCAGTATTGTTCAACAGCGTCACTATAGTTTTATCTGCGATTACAAAGTCTCTACTACAACGAGCATTACGAAAGTGACAACGAATGTTCGTTGATATCACAAACTAATATGGGTAACTTCGAAGCAACACCAACTCGTCGCATCTACGAAATGATGCTTACTCCACTCGTGGGTCCAGAATTCAACACCTCTATCGCTCTAACTAAAAGAAAGGATTCATGTGTGTATGTCCGAAGAACCATGCTCGTTTTGACTAGAATCTTTCTCTGCTTATCGGAGCTTGAATCACCGTGTGTACTGGTATGGCTGTTGTTATTGCATTCCAACCTGGCACAAGAAATTAAACATTTTATCTGGATATATACTACCTACTAGCATTGATAACATATTCATTTTCTTCTTCTATATGCCGGACATGGCTCTCCACATCCTTCGTAGCTCTAAGCAATATTTGCCTCTTTTTCCGTTAGTGTGCGTAGCCCACTAAGTTTCATATATTCATTCATTTAGTTGCTTAACTTTCAATTTTATTCTGTCGCACTTATCGCCTGTGACATTCTTGCCTCCCTGTCACTGGCGATCTTCAAAAATTTAAATAAAATGACAATCTTCCTCTTTTTTAACCCATTATAACGTCCTTTCTGCTTAATAATTTCTTTCAAACTCAGTAACCCCTTACGTCTTAGTGTCTTTATCGCCCTGCTTAGGGTAAAATAGTTTAAAAAATAAGTCTACAAAATATCTAGCAGTTGTCGTCTGCAAGTCGCACGAAGCTGTTAATAATTGGTAATGATAATAATTTCCCAATCATTGCGCACCATTAACAATATTATAATCAAAATGGCTGTAGCAGGAAACCGGAAAATATCTAATATTTTGTGTATAGTTTAACCCGGATATAAGATAAACCCGGATATAAGAGAGATTATCTCTGGTCCCAAATTAGAGCCTGCGTTAATGTATATAAAATAGACCAAACCCGTATATAAGAGAAACCCGGATATAAGATACTTTTTCTCCGGTCCCGACAACTCTCTTATATCCGGGTTACACTGTATTTGAATACACTTGCAAAAAATACATTTTATGACGCATAATTTTTAAAATCAAATTTGAACTTGAAAATATACGCGGAAGTGTTTTTATTGGAATATAATCAGACATTTGTCGCTTTAGAGGTCTGTCTTTGAAGAAATTTGTTTAAATGATACTTCTTTATAACGTGTCTCTTAAGTACGTAGGCGATCATGGCTCTCCACAACTTCCTTTCCTTTGTAAGTCTTAGTAAATTTTGTCTTTTTGCTATCTCTCCTAATCCCTGTTCTGCCAACCATTTACACAAGGTTGTTGGTAGGTCATATGCTGCTTTCTCCTCTCCCTCATGCCCTCAATATGTCAAATTTGCTTTCGTCATTCTTTCTTTTTATGTGTCATGTCCTTTCAGGTCGTAGGCGATCATGGCTCTCCATCTTTTCCTCTATCCGTGAGTTACGGTTCTGTTTGTTTTCGGCTGATGGTCGGTTTTAGATGTGGCGCGGATCCCATGAAGATATGAACCGAAGTTGGCAGGTCTGCTTATTGGATGTATAGTAATGATGTATTTCTAGCTTTTTATGTGCCATCTCTTTTCAGGGTGTAGGCGATCATGGCTCTCCACCTCTCTCTATCCCTTGCAGCTCTCAACAAGTTCCTATCTCCCCCAGACCACGTTCTGTCATCCACCTGCTCAAGCTCGCCAGGAATATCACGCGCTGCTTTCCCTTGTCTCAATTTCCCTCTATTCGACCAGTGAGTATCAGATTCTGAAGCCCCCCCCCCACTTCATCATGTCCCAGAAACTTCAACTGTCTCTTCCTGGTGCTAAGCATGATCCTCCTCTTTGTCTGCATCCTCTCCAAGACCGGTTCACAAAATCCTCATGATCCTTCTGTAGAACCACAGATCCTTCACCTCGAAGCTCTTCTTCATCTTTGAGGAAATCGTCCAACATTCGCTGCCGCAAAGAAGGACATGTCACATAACAGCTCATTATCCTTTTCTTCGTTACCAAAGAAATCCTCCTGTCATGCAATACTCTGCCCAGCTTTTGGAATGCGTCCTTGGCCATCCCAATACGTCTACGGATCTCGGTGTCGCACTTATCGTCCTCTGTCAAAACGCTTCCTAGATGTACCCTCAAAATTTTAACTGTCACTTTCTGATATATATATATATATATATATATATATATATATATATATATATATATATATATATATATATAAGTTTACTATTCATTTACAATTTCTCTGAAGCTTCGTCGTTGCTCACATGCTCGGTCTATTGTATTCTCAGAATCTTCCTGTAAATCCACATATCTGTTACTTCTTTATTTGTGAGATGATTTTTCGCTACCTATATATGTAGGATTTATATTACATAACAGTTTAGTTGTTTTGTTTTTTTTTATAAGGAAATTTTCATGATACTTAATACCATGCTTAGCTTTTGAAAGGCTTCTTTCGATTTATCAATTAGGCTTTGGATTTCACTGTTTCATTTTCCGACCTCTGCCAAAACACTTCCTAGATATTTAAATATGTTTGTACCTGCTTGATTTTGGTATCTCTTCGTTCACATAACTCGAAAAATAACTGAACACTCACTTCATAAATTATTGTGAAATATATTTTATTATCAAATTGAAGTATAACAAAATTATTCTATTATCTTACCATATATTGTCCAATACACATATTATATAATGGATGACTTACGGTTGCATCATTTTGAAACACTGGTTCGCGTCGTACGATCACTGAAGTTGAATAACATCAAACCTGAGCAGTATTTAGATGAATGATCGCTTGGGAATACCAACTGCTGTAATCCTGGACATGTGGGTGATACAAATTATAATGGCTTGGAATTGTTAACCGGAGAGACGGGTTACACTTCCAGTCGGGTTCGTTATATTCACTTACGTGTAAATACTCCTGGGAAAGGTATGAACCCACCTCTTCTACCCCCAGCTATGGGTTAATTAGTAAGACTTTTATCACTAAATCATTATTATCTCCAAGAATTCTTACAATCTAAAAAATAAATTCTGGTTTTAAATAAATTGCAAAGGGTTGATAAGCTGTAGAAAATGAATGAATCAATCAATCTATGAATCCAACTATTCTATCCCCAGCTATGGATTAATTAGTAAGACTTGTTTCACTAAAAAATTATTATCTCCCCCAACCCCCCAAAATCTTACAAACTGAAAATATTTTCTGAAAAGGGTTGATAAGCCGTAAAAAAAGAAACAATCCATAAATAATGTACACTATTTCATACCATACCATCTAGTCCAGTTCTACTGCGTATTTAGAGATTCTTGATAACATCCAAAGAAGAATCAAAAATGTTATCGATCTTGACTTGGTATCTCGGCTTCAGTCACTTTCCCATGGCCGTAATGTTACTTTCCTTGCCTTTTCTAAACTATTATATGGCAATTGTTCTGATGAGCTTTCCACTTTGGTACCTACACTTTGCGATGTTAAGCGCAGTGCTAGGTTGGCAGGTATGTATCATCATTTTACAGTTGAAAATTTAATATGTAACCGTAAGTTCTATGCCAACAGTTTCTTCTATCGCACTTCTCGCTTGTAGAAGTCTGGCTTCTTGTTTCTCTGACAGCGTTGATCTTTAAAAATGTAAATGCAACTCGTTATCTTCTGTCTTCTTAATTCCTCATCCTTTACGGATCTCTCTCCTCTTAATAAAGTTTTCCCCTTCTCTAACCCCCAATAATCCGTTGCATCTTAGTGTCTTCATAGCCTTTTGTTGGGTGAAATAATTAATTAAATATTAATATATTATGCTATCATATATTATTTAATATCATAAAGTATATATTTAAGTAGCATATATTATTATATATCATACTATTTTATATTTGTCCCATCGTATCATGTTGTAACCTACAGAAGGTTACTGGATAGAGTAATCACACGAAGGTTGATAATGAACAATAATACTTAAGACAAGAACAACACATATAAGATTCGCCAGCGGCGCGGAGAAGTAGTCAACTGTTAGAAGTGAGTCAAGTGAATTCCACAATGAATCTCCAACTGCAGGTTATCTACCAACCGTCCCACGCGGTCAGAATTTAATATGGGGTATCCGAGACCGTAGACTCCCTATAAAACCGGGTCGGGTATCTATTTCTCGAGACGAGACTTTGCCTTTCGATATAGCATCGTCTGGGGATCCTCTCTACTCGGAGACAGAGAATTTGATCAGGAATGCTGGAGACGAATCTCCAACTGCAGACCAACATACAGTATTTACTACTGTATTTCTTGTGAATGGGGATATACCCATTATCATCCATTGGTATGCTACAAGAATATATATTACTAAATATACTTATTATTCCTCACCGATAGCACTATATATATATATAAATATGTGTGTGTGTGTGTGTGTGTGTGTGTGTGTGTGTGTGTGTGTGTGTGTGTGTGTGTGTGTGTGTGTGTGCGCGCGCGTGTGTTTGTGCGCACGCGCGTGGGTGTGAGTGTGTATCAGAGTCCGACAAAAATGTATACAAACTTCAGGAAAGGAAAAACTTGTCTTTTATTTCGTATTTTATCAAATTTAGATAGCACTACTGTAGAACGATATTTTCTCGACAGATGACATTATACTCACGGCTGTAGCAGTAAAAATGTATGTACAGTAATTCCACTGTTTACTTTGGCCAAAGTTACCAAAAGCAATAGGTCAGCGTGATAATAATTGTCTGGAAGCTAAAGGCTCCCAATTTGAGGATATCTTGTGAATGCAGGCAACACGTATTAATTCTCTGATTTGTGAATTAATTTAATATTACAATATCTATGCAAGTATTTCCTTTTTTGAAGTGTGTATACATTTTGTGGGGACCCTGTACATATATATATATTTATATATATATATATATATATATATATATATATATATATATATATATATATATATATATATATATATATATATATATATATAATTTATTGCTTAAACGTTATTTTTTATGGATACCCATATATGAGTAGATGCCCTATCTTTATATATTTATTAAATATTATATCTATTTCTATCTACTGGCCTAAATATTCCAAAAATATTGATGGAAAAATATGCGCATTCATATATATGAAAACTTCATTCTTAAATTAATATACATATTATTCAATGATATACTAGGTGCGATGGGTAAATTTTCGTCATGTTATATTTTTAATTTCGCATCGTCCAGGGGAAATAGTATCATGACGTAATTCACTCCACCATAAATGTGAAAACGGCATGCTGTACTACTTGCCATTCGCGCCAGAAGTGTGTTTACGTGGCAATCTGAGGACAGTATAAAGGATTCCGAATACTTTAATACTAAAGGTGATTACGGAAGTGATTGGAGTGATCAACAGTGATGGCGACGTTATGCCTCCATTCATCTTCCCACAGGGCCTCAGACTCAACACGGGGCCTACATCAAGTGCTTTGAGGAGGTTTTGGTTCCCTGGGTCAAGTGGGTAGCTGCTGGAATGCTCTATACCTGGCAACAACACTCTGCAACAGGCCACACAAGCAAGAGAACCCAGTCATGGCTGTCAGACTATATCACCATTTACATTTGGCCACCTAACTCCTAAGACTGCAACCCCCTTGATTATTATGAGTGGGGCGCAGTTGGGCAAGGGACTAACAAAACTTTTTGTAACACCAAAGATGAACTGAAGGCAAGAATTATAGCAGCACTCGCCATCTTAAACAAGGAGAGTGTCCAGAAGAGATGTAGGGGATTCCGAAGTTGTCTGGTGGCTGTGGTTGAAGCCAATGTCGATCTTATGGAATAAATGTACTCTTTCATATTTCAAGATATTTTTGTGTAATTTTGGAAAACATATGTGTTAAATAAGATGTCACTATTATTTTTATTTTTGCGTAATTTCGACGATAATTTATCCATTGCACCCTGTATATGTATATATCATTCTATCATATGTTATTCAATATCATATTCTGATGTATTATCATATATTTTATATCTACCATTACCCAGAGAATGGGACTTTTTACAGTAATGAGTTAATTTTCTTCTTCTTTTTCTTCTTCTTCTTCCTCTTCTTCTTCTTCTTCTTCTTCTTCTTATTATTATTATTATTATTATTATTATTATTATTATTATTAGTGTATTTTATTTCTTTGAATTCTGTTATACACTCTCTTCTTTCTGGGTCCCAATCAGAGACCTAAGGTTAGAAATTGCACCATGGTATTTCACTTCATAATGTGTGAGTTGTACTTGTGAGTACAATTTTTTGTATTTCTTCAAGGCTTAGGCTACCAGGTATCCTTTCAATGAGTCTCTCGGAACCTTTTCCAATCAATCCGAGGGCTCCAACTACAACTGGAATTGTTGATGTCCTCGTGTGTCCCATTTTTAAGATTTCAATTTCAAGGTCCTTGTATTTTGATAGTTTTTTTTAAAGATCTTCAAAGATACATTACAGTCTGAAGGGACTGCCATGTCAATAAGAAGGCATATTCTGTTTTTATGGCGTCTGATTACGATGTCTAGGCGATTAGCTTTAATTGTTCTGCCGGTGTGTATTGTAAAATCCCATAAAATTGTTACAGGCTCTATCTCTGTAACGGAGTCTGGGTGAGGTTCATACCAATTACTTGCAGTTTCCTTTTCGTAAAGGTTGCAGGTTTTCGAATGTAGATATTGCTACACTCTGTTATGGTCAGTGGATACCAATACCGTGCAAATTTATACAAAGCAGACAATTGTTTCTAGATATTTATTACAGGATCTGTATTTTGGGTTAACAATTTTTCACTTTGTGTGCTTGGCAATTTCTAGTTAGCAAGCATTGATCCTGTGCTGCAAGAATAAAAGCTTGGTTTTCAGATTTTAACTCAGCACTCCGTAACCACTATTGGTTACGGGGTTTGTGTGCATCAGCTTGTTTGGTACGGGTAAAGCATTGACCATGAAGAGGCTTATCTTGCCATGTTTTCTGTATTTGGTACATTCCATTTACTTTTGCTTTCTTCATTAGGATCTTTGCCGCTGCAGTAGGTGTATTATCATTTACTTGCACTTCTTCACTCACTTGAAATTCCATTTTGAATTTGTTGGCTTCCTTTATTACTGAATAATGTTTCTTATTGCTTTCATATTCTTTGACAAAGATCATCATCCAATATTCTGTAGTTTCCAGGCATCTTTGAAGGCCGATTGTTGTAAGTTTATAAGGTAGTTCTAGTTGAACTAATCCTCTGCCTCCTATGAATCTGGACACTTACAAACGATGAACATCAGCCTTAAAAAAGTTCATGCTGTGACAAGTGAGAAGCTTTCTCGTGTGGATATCTATCCGCTTCCTATCAGCTTTGGTCCAATTATGGATGTTGAAAATGTATTGCACCACAGGGAGAGCCAAAGGCTGATGTTCTGTTTTGTGAACTGAACTCGGTATTTAGCACCAAACGCACACGCCTCTAGGATACTTCTCTTACTTTCTTCTTCATTTGGATATGCTGTATTCCACCCCCTTGCCTGACTCTTTGGTATTTATAGGCGTCTATTTGTTCTAGTTCCATAATCTTTGTGATAGAATCTAGATCTATTGAATGTGTTTCTGTAATTCCCCCTTTCTTCAGTGTTCCTTTTTGCACATTTATCTAATCTGATGCCATCACCGAAACATTTTACAGTATTGAGCATACGCTTCAAGTCATTGTCGTCTTGATATCATCTATGTAGAAAAGGTGATTAAACACATTCTTTTTTTACTTACTGTTTATTTTATGCGAAAGGGGGGTTAAGACCAGACGCGACCGAAGGGGCGACAGAGAGTCGCCTTGAGAGATTCCTAGTCGAATATTCAAACATGTTGCAGTACATTTGGTGTGATTTAGGCATAATGTGGTTTTTCGCAGTTTCATACTATATCATTTACTATCACCGAGGGGACTTCGTACATTTCCAAAGCCGTAAGGATCCAAGATTGTGGCACACTAAGGCTTCACGCTAATTTATCCAAGCTATGCTGAGATTTCTACCTATTTCCCTCAATTTTCTAGGGTTATTTTATTTATTAGTAGTAGATCGTTGCAACCATTTGAATCACTTCGACATCCCTTCTGTTACAGAGGAAGAATATTGTACAGATCTTCAGGACAAATGTGGTCAATTTATACGTGGTGGACAAACATAATATTTAGCCTACAATTTATTTAATCATCTGTTTCACCTATTTTTGGTGTGAGATATGTAATACATTCAGTGATCCATTTTGGAATTTCATTGGGGTTATTAATTAGCATTGATAAAAGTTGTGCAAGAGTTTTATAAATTGATAACAGATAATAGAGCCAAAAATTGGGTAACTTGTCATTTCCTGGGGATTTCCATTTTTGTCATTTTCTTAGAGCTTGCGTAACATTATTCTTGGTTATATTTTTCCATCCTTGCACAGGTTTATCCTACATTCCTTCTTGTTGTCGTTGTCTCAGAATTGGAATTATATTCATTTGGGTTGTTTCTAATATTCTCACAAAATGTTTACATTTCTTCAAAAATGGCGGCTTATTGGCTTCTATAACTGCTTTTATAATGTCCCTGTAAAACTTCTTGAAGTCCGTTTGGAATACCTTAGTCTGCCGATAGAACCTACAACGCTTTTAATATCGTTCTATTAATATTATTATTATTATTATTATTATTGAAGAAGGAACGTGACTTTCGGTTTTTAGGAGTATCTTCTAAACATTTGGTTTACAGCGTATATTCAGTTGTTATATTGTTATTCACAAGCGTGCATCTGGGTGAAGTAATTTTTCAACCTGTCAAAGTCAGTAACTGACATCCTGTAAGGCGCGAATCTACACTTTGTGATTGGGAGGTTATGGTTCATGCCAAATTGTAGATGCACCTGGCTTCTCTGAAAAATACAATGTCTATTCTGGCGTCAATCGGACAACATATAACATGAATAAAGAATAACTGTCGTGGACGGTTTTTTTTTTTTTTTTTTGTTTGTTTTTTGCTTTTTTGGGTTTTTTTTTTTTTCAAATGTTGTTTTAAGAAATGATATGCAGCTTACAGCGTTTAGGACGACCATGCATAACATATATATATATATATATATATATATATATATATATATATATAATATTTGCAAATTATAAAATAATGGATGCAACGTAAATTGGTTTGTACCAGTGCTCATTAGCAGGGATAGAGATAGCATAAAGTTAGATATATATTGATATACCGGGATCTTAAAACACTCTCTGAAAATGTTTTATAATCATATATATATATATATATATATATATATATATATATATATATATATATATATATATATATATATATACGCCAGAGTACACAAACAATAAAATATTTGTTAAAATCGTACGCATTAAAATGCTTAATATCAAGTTGGAAGACCAGACTTACAGTGCTGTTTAATGTTTGAAAACAATGAATGCTGACCGGAAGACTAGAGCGGTTTCGACCACTACGGTCTCCTCAGGTGGTTTTTTCAGTAAATCAACGACATGGAGCTCGACAACTTAAGCACTTTAGTTCGAAGCCGGAAGTAGTGGGGGAGGTGTAAAATAAATAAATAAATCTTTTACCTTTATCCCGGTCCAAATGACCCCAAGCTAAACCTCTTAACGTGTCTACACTTGGTCATGATCTCTGACCTCCCCTTCAGTAAAATCAGTGCTGTCCTTATATGTTGCTATATCTAGTTTCTCGTCTTGGCATAGCCTACACGTATTCCTGATTATTGTGTTAGTCTTTAGATTTCTTAATATACTCCATTTATTGTTTGGGCTTTTGTTATGCCTCTGCCTAAACATTCAATACACACACACAAGCGCGCACACAGACACACACACATGTATGTGTGTGTGTGTGTGTGTGTGTGTGTGTGTGTGTGTGTGTGTGTGTGTGTGTGTGTGTGTGTGTGTGTGTGTTTCTGTTTTGAATTGCCGTTACTCTAATGACTTTCATTTGAAAAACGGGAAAAGAATAGCAGATCTCGGAAGTGTGCAAAATAAAAAAGGGCCCACTTTGATAAATCGCTAAACATCTAACGCTTTTGACGTATTGTTTTGTAAAATATCCTTTTCGTGTGGGATATCTACTAACAAAAGTGTTGGAAACAAAAAGAAAAAGAATATAAATGAAATCGACTGAAAAAAATGGTTTTAAATTCCCAGCATTCTTCATTCGTGCGCATGCGTTGTCGCACCAACATACCAAATTTAGTCTGAAGTCCTAAAGGACGAAACACGTCACAAGAAAATTTTTACCATTTTTATCATACATTTTTCTTCATTGTTCTTGATGTATAAAAATATATATCGCTGTCTCATATATATATATATACATATATATATATATATATATATATATATATATATATATATATATATATATATGAAGAAATATAGTCTTAAAGTGTGCTATATTTATGGAATAAAGTGCTCAATATCAGAGGTAGACCGTGTGTAAATATAAAAGTGAACATAGAAGTCAACACTTTAAGGCGACAGTCTGTTTCATGCTAGATGCAATCGTCTGGGACATTGTACATTACGGAACATTTCCTCACTCCCACTAAACGGAAACAAACGTATGAACGCTGGAAAAATTAAATACAAAATTATTACATTTTCCTTGTCTGTCATATTTAACGAAAGATGTTTAAAAGAAATGTTGTTGCCCAAATATATATATATATATATATATATATATATATATATATATATATATATATATATATATATATATATATATATATATATATATATATTGTTGGATTGATGTGAGTTCTTGATCCTGAGTTCCATGCCCAAACCTTGTCTGACGATCGAAAGAGCGTGAAACCCAGGGCCATAAACTCACATCAATCCAACTAAATATGTTAGCTCTATCACTGATGTTGAGCGCTTTCCAATAAGTACCGCGCATATATAATATATAAATAATATATATATAAAAAACTACACATATATATATATACATACATATCATATATATATATATATATATATATATATATATATATATATATATATATATATATATATATATATATATATTCTGACAACTGAAAATCTATCAATTCCTAATTTTATTGTTAGACTGGAATTTCGCAATGTGTTACCTGGCGTTAAAAATAAAGATGAGAAATTCCAACACGTTGACTTTCTCTAAGACGTTTTTACATAATCTTTTTTCTCCTGCGTTTTAAAAAAAGACAACATTAGCTACAGAGTGCCACAAATAACTATTTTCGTTCGTTGTCTCTATTTTTCCCCCACACTGAACGGCACATTCAAATACGGTGCTGACACTGAATATAATTATTCGACAATTAACATGTAATGTCATTCGAATGAACAAAGGTTATTGCATCAAGACGTGCCTGTCCATAAAGGTAGACACCAGCAAAAGTGAAACTATGTGTGACGACTGACCGCCCCTTCTGGCTAGAATGTCAGATCTCTCAATTAGCATATCAGCAAATCATATAACTTCGCAAGAAAAGATACAGTCCTTTCAATACCATTGCTTAGTTTCATATTATATGGGAGTTAAGCTGATCGCCATTATTCGCGGGGACCAGCAGAAAATTATGAAACACTCCATTCTAAACGAGAAGCCAAATATTTTTTTTCTATATGAACAACAGAAATGCGATGTATCTCATTGAAAAACGACTACAATTCGTTTCATGCCAATTGCCATCACAACAACACCATTTAGCAGCATTCAGAATTGGCAAGCATTCCTCTTTGGTTGTTGTATCACTCTGGTAGAAAATCTACAATCTAGACTCCTCATTGTTATCTTCTCGTCTTGAATTGCCATTGCAAGCAAACCCACGATCTGGATGTCTGTTTCGCTCATCAAAAAGCAGCACCAACCTGAAAAAACTTCACTCCAAAGGCCTGAGAATTCTCTACCCACTCAACGTCGAAAAAGGTGTAAGTCACCTCTATAAACCGCATTTTCAATTTGGGGTTGTAGATCGCTCCAGGACAAGTAGTCGGTGCTTATAAAATTTGGATACGTATTCACCATCCGACATGGCCTTCATAAAAATAGATAGTCTTTTTTAGAGACAGCGTTGCTTGCTATACACAGTGAATCTTAGAAAGTGTACCCTAAAGGAAGCTTCTCTCCATTCATTCCTATTTGGTTTAAAACGACTATATTTCAAAAACCTTCAAACTGCTGGAGCTTCAACTTAGACCAAACGGAAACGAACTTTCAAATTAGCCTGCAATAACGAATGAACCATTCATTATGTAAGCCATAAAGCAAAAACAGACTTGAGAATCTTGAAAACGATATCGTTGGTCTCAGCAAGATTTGTTTTCTTCACCAGCGTATTTTCTAAGAACACAATATGCAATAAACCCAATATTGATCGGGCAAGATACACAGATGCGCCTCTCTGGAGAAGTCTTCCTACTCTCGCCAATATACCCAAAATCTGGCACATGTCTACCACAATAAATCCAACTTTATTGGGAACTCATATATCCGATCTATTGCCAAAGATGCTGGAAAAATGATTGGCTTAATTTACGGCTCCGTAATCTGACTCACCCTGATATACTCTATATATACTAGAGCCAGATCAGGCTAAAAGGATATGTTGCCATATCTCATCTGTTGCTGCCCAGTCATCACTTGCTTCAAAAACGATAAAACCCCTTTCCGACAAACGAAATTCCGCGAGCCTCTCGCTGTTCTATCGCTGTTCCCATGGATTTGTCTTATGACGATCTTCATTCCATGGTCCTACCATCCATAACATTTACATGTTGGACCCGGCATGTTAGGTACACAAGTTTGAATTATCCCAATTCTCCTTCTAGTAAGAAGTAAGTCACATTCGAACAGTTTCTTCCCCACAACTGCTGCTTTGAGAGCAGACGCTCGGCAGCATTCTTTCCCAATTACTACAATCTTAACCTCTTCAGTCCAGAGTTGGCCGCTATATTTCCTGAATGAAAATCCAAGTTTTGACTTTAACCAACAAATCTTTGTAACAAATGTCCCAGTATCAGCCATTCTTCATATTATTAATATGAATAACATTAGTCATTAGCGTCCTGAACTAAAGGAAGCATGACGCGTTTTGTCGAAGGTCGAAAAAGATTAACGGATTTTATGGGGTATTTGTTTGTTTTTTTAAATCGGTATCACCTCATGCGAGGCAGTAAAGCCACTAAGACACAAGGGGTTACTGGGTCTGGAAGAATTAGGAACAGAAACATTAATAATGAACGGGAAAGGGAAGAATAATCAGGATTTCAGTAGATAGCGATTGACATTGCATTTAACTTTTTGCAGATTTAAGTTGGCTGAAATGTATGGAGCCGGAAGAGAGTTCCACAAACGAGAGTTGCAAGAAAATGAACTGTTAGGTTGGAACTTAGCCATCTAGCCAGCGTAAATGTAAACTGGTGAGATCTCGACGCCAGTCTAGTACTACGCTTAAATTCAAAAAGTCTAATTAATATAGCAAAGATCCCTGAAAAATTTCAACTGAAAAACGTAAATATTTTCTAAATGCTAAAATTAAAATAATAATTTAATATAATTTGCAATTATTATTCATTTTATTTTATTTAATATATATACTATGATTATTGTATTTATTTGAAGATGGTGAATGGTCAAAGTCGGAAAACTAGCGCCTCATAACCAGCTGCTTCGGGTAGATGGAGCGTAACACCTCATGAAGGCAGTCCATCTAGAGGAAGAAAAACAATGATTTTAAACCTCTGCCGCTTTGCGGTCATATCTAAATACACAAAGAGCTATGGAAGTAAATCCGGACATAAAACCTGGATTGGAGCCCCGAAGACAGTTGATTGTCAATATTGACAACTTTCCGGCAACTCCTGCAGCCAAGCCGTCCCCAAATTTAATGCCCTGTATTCCTTTGGATCTTGTCGGTACGACAGAGAGGTGGCCATATAGTCTGGACTGCGCATAATCTCCATATACAATCGCACACGCCTGCGTCCTAGAGAAGTCACTCAAGTTTTACGACTAAGGGATTAAATTTTGACCAAATAGGGCGCTACCTCTATTCTGTGAGATAAACGGATTCCTACTAGTCATTTAGCAAGGTAAATAAACACTAGTGTTTATCAAGGTTGAGTCGTGGAAATGCATAATCGGAAAATACAAGGCAGATAATTCAAAAACATACCACAAAGTGATTCCAACCATTATTATTAGGATACGTCTTTCACTAAAGAATAGGTAATACACAACACTCTTCTACACTACAACTTTACAATCTAACCCCGCAATAAAATGTAATTTCTACTTTAACCTAAACAATTTCGCACAAATGACCCAGCATTAGTCATTTTTCAAGGTAACTAAATGCTGAGTTGTTCCAAGACTATGAGACGTGTAAAGTCATACTCGGAAAACACAAAGCAGGGAATTCAAACGACAACAGACAACATACCGCCATGTTCATCGAGGAAGAAGAACCGTACATTACTAACACCATATATTTCACCGACCATATAGTTTGAAGATAAGAGGAATGAACTGTTGCAATACAGATGCCTCTTCTCGGTCAACAGATGGGCGTAAAAGTCGTTCACTAAACTAGAGTTATGTACAATTCGAAATATCATACAGAACCACCGCTTTGTCAGCATCAATCTCAGTTTTGATTTTAAAACAAGGAGAAGTCAAGCCCATCAAAAGACTATCAGAAACAAAGGCCTCCAGAATAAAGGCACAAGAGCGATTTTCAAAGAGAAGATGAAATTCCGACTGGAATCCATTAACGGTTCCAAAAACGCTCTCCTGATACTCTCGGTCAAATGTCATCTTAGAAATCTCTTAATGTGTCTTTGGTTTCTCTTTAAGCAAACCCCGGAACTGGGTCGATGAAATCGACTCAAAGATTATGTATCTAAATCAAGGTCTCAAATCAAACGTATTCGCTTAAAAATCGTGTCTCTCAAAGAGTGTATTCCAAAGAAACAAGGTAAACTTTGATTCCTTTTAAAAAATATTATTCCGTACAAAAGTTAAAACATCTGTAATTATTAAGTTCGTATTGCATATTTCAATTTTATCATACACTACTTTCGAATTTTTACCGGAACACTTGAAACTTGTAAACAGACACTCGCTTTGAAAATCAGTACCACTAAGTGAGAAGCCAAATTCAATTTGCAATAATTTTATAGTGGCATGGGCTTAAGGATTAAAATGAACAGTTGATTTACCCACGACAATGAAAGATGGTAATGACGAGGAAGCACACGAATAATTTTGAGAAAACAAGATAAAGAATTTACACGCTTGAAGTTGTGTCAATAACTCGTTTCAGGAAAATAAATCATGAATTTTTAAAGTCCGCTTAACAAAGTGTCATGAAGAGGAAATGTTCATACAACATATTCAACGATATGACACAAAATAATATTAAAAAATAAATTTAATTTAAAGATAAATTTAAAAGAGTCCGTTGTTCACAGAAGGAGTATACGATTGCATATATTCAAAAGTAGTCGAAGAGAGACAGTTTGAAATACTTAACTTTCTTGGATTGTTGAAAGAAAATTCTTTGGGGTGACGTGTCCTTGGTTAAAAAGGTCGATAACATGATTGGCGCGTAATTTGACACTTGCGAAAACTTCAACACTGGATGCGGTGAACAGAACCAAAACCCTTCACATGACTTCACACACTGTTCTTAATTTAATTTTCTTTCTCCTCTTATATCAAAAAGAATTTCGTATAGGCTCACTACTTTCTTTTCTTTCTTCTTCCTGGCTCATCTGCTAATTTCTGTGAAGACAAAATTTCCATTGGTTAAAAAAAATCACATAGGCTCGCGAATTTACTTCCGTCTTTTTTCTCAGTCCTCCGAATTTGAAAGGAGTGGTTAAAGGGAGTTATTATTGTTTCGTACTAACTGCCCTCTCATTACACAATAAAAGGGCATTACATTCAAGAAAAAGTACATCTGTAAATTTGTGGAAAAACTAAATTTATGCAATACGCAAAGGGTCCGGCAGCCAGTAAAAAATTTTCTTTCTGCGAAATTACTGATGATTTTACATAAATAAAGAAAATTTAAAGTGAACTATAATTAAAACTATCTTAAAAACCTCCATACGGTGCGGAAATTAAGTTAACTGTTGCGGAAGGCTCTTTATTGGACCTTCGACTTATTCAGGAGTTTGTGAGTGCCTAAGTCTTTACATATTCTCAGCACTGGAAGTTCTCCTGGCTGCCGTTTGCTCTGGGTTTTCATTTGCACGGGACTTTCTTTTCCTTGCTACAGCCCTGGCCCTTTTGATTGCAATCTGGTCCTCTGTTGGCGGAGATTTCTTTTTGCGTGGCATACTACTGCCATATGCGATAGGCAACAATAAACTACCGAAAAACTCAAAATTGATTGCAGTATTCAAATATAGCATTAATATTTAAACTTACCTTTTAAAAGTTCAATAATAATTCTCATGTTGCCACTTAATGTAAAGACAAGTTGATGTACGTAGGTCCTTACTTTCCGTACAAGCAATTATTTTTTATTTCATGTGTGACTGTCGCTGGATTTTGCAATTAATTTCAATTATTCTTAAATTTATTTCCAAGTTATAAAAATTGTCATCGTACAAAGATTTTTTCGCAAAAAATCACGTAAAAAAATTATCACTGAATTATCACGGATTAGGCCCGGAATGTTTTTAATTTGCTCATGGAGACGGCCTGATACCAAAATGGTATGAAATGTTAGGCTAAGGCTGTTAGGAGTAAATTTGAATAAGTGACACAACTGACATTCGCATTTATTTACATAGTTGTTAAATTGTTACTATTTCTTTTTTACATGGAAAATTAATTAAAAAAGAATCGACAATAATCATAGCAGTGTTATTTTCTTATACCATCATATTTTTCTAAAGCCACTGATTTGAACCAAACTGTAATGATAACATGCAGCTCCATTTACAACGCACGATGCAGTGCTGAAGGCTCACTGGTCTGCACCGACACAGATTCCATTTTAAATCGTTGATTTTAACTGTTCTATATCCTCTTCAGCACAAAGAATGAATACGGAGAAGTCTGCAACAAACTGCATTCAGCAACAACCAAAGAAAACTGCACCTAAATCAGGCGTCTGCGTCACACGAAATCACGAAAGCAAAGGTGCGAAAATGTGCCAAAGCTGCAGATGTCGATGAGATATCTCCCGAAATCTAGAGGCACATAGGCCTTAATCAGAATGGGAAGCGTAAGAATCAGCTTTTCTGTTGTTGGGCTCAGGGCAAACTGCCTCAGAATTTCAAAAACGCAGTCATCGTTACCTTTTGAAAGAATAAAATCGTCGAAATCCTTAAATTACCGGAGTATCACTCGGTTCTCCATGGCAGAGAAAAATCCACTCAATAATAAGACTGTTAAATATTTAATTGATGAGGACCATATTTCTCAGAGGTAGGGTGACTTCGACCTACTGTAATGGTTAGCAAGCTTATCTTGCTTGAACAATTACAACTGAGTAACTGGGTGTCCAATACTTTCTGCTGTTTGCCACATATTCTTAAGAGGGGGGTAGATTTCTTTCAGTGCAAACCGAAGCAGGAGGGACATAGTATTAGTCCTAACACAAATCCGGGTACCAATAAATAAAAAGTTTGTTACATCATTTTTTTTCTTTTTTTTTTGTGTCTTTTTTTGACATGGAACTGAAACAGCTGACAGACGAAATGGATTGCAGGGACATCGTGTATATTTGCCCTCCCAAAATACCAGCAGATCGCTGCAGCTGGTCATAAGGTTCCTGTTCGGATATGACAAAACTCCAGTTTCTGAATCATAATTTATCCTCCAAGAGGTAATGCCTTGCTTTGCATGGAAATCAGTTTTAAAAGAAAAAGGAATGTCAAATCAACCACCAACAAAAAAGACGAATCATATTCTTCGTTACAAAGCTAGACGGAGAAATAAGCAAGAGATTGTCTAATGAGGTTTTCGGTAGACTGCACAGAAGTGATTGAAGCAAATGAAACCTCACTATGAAGACATCGTCCTGCCCACAATCCAATATTGTGCTGAATCTTGGGTTGTATACCGCGTCACATAAGCCCACTCGGGGGATTAAATCGGCGTTGCCTCTGAAATGGAGCTATCACATCACTAAAATCGAGATTCTGTAGTCAAGCAAGAGATAAATCTGAATGACAAACATTCTTCTGCGGAGAGCAGACCACAGACCAAGAATAGAATAGTGACAGAGAGACGCGCTTATCTCCTGTTGATTCAACCATAATCAGCAGATTATTTTTATTAGTGCTGCATTCACACACACACATATATATATATATATATATATATATATATATATATATATATATTACATTATATAATAAAGGTTTTGAAAAATTTGTTTAGATTTGGAAGAGTGACTAGAGCAGATAAATAAATATATATTATATATATATATATATGTGTGTGTGTGTGTGTGCGAGTGTGTGTGTGTTTGTGCGTGTGTGTTCCCTGACGCTGCGATCAAAACTGAGTGGTGACATTATATACATTTACATACACTCTAGCCTGTGTATTGAACACTTCGGGCGTAGTTAGGATCATCGAATCAATGCGAACGAACCTTTATTTAGGTGTGTAGTAAGTGCCACGCCAGGGGTATATATATATATATATATATATATATATATATATATATATATATATATATATATATATATATATATATATATATATATATATATATATATATATCATAGCAATAAAAGTGTTAAGCTTAATATTACTAGACATATTAAAAAACGCGCGAAGCAACCGGTTTCGCTCCCGCTCATCAGGCTTACAACGGGAGATTTAAATTTAAAAGACAGAAAATGCACAATAAAAGGAAATGTGGGGGAGGGGATAAAAAAAATGAGCAAAAGGAGCTAGAGGCAAATGACAGAAGGGGGCACTTTACATCGGGTCCCGCAAGCCTTCCTTGTGTAAACAACGTGAGTGATTGTTCGGTCTCGCTGTCATTTGCCTCTAGCTTCTTTTGCTCGTTTTTTTTTATCCCCCTCCACATTTCCTTTTATTGTACATTTTCTGTCTTTTAAATTTAAATCTCCCGTTGTAAGCCTGATGAGCGGGAGCGAAACCGGTTGCTTCGCGCGTTTTTTTTATATGTCTAGTAATATTAAGCTTAATACTTTTATTGCTATGATAAAATTTTGTACCTTTAAAAATATCTTCAAATATATATATATATATATATATATATATATATATATATATATAGCATACCTTAGATCTATATTTTATATATATATGCATACATACACACATGCACACACACACACACTCATATATATATATATATATATATAAATACACACTTATATATACATATATGTTTGTGTGTGTGTGTGTGTACGTACATGTCTGTGTTTACTTATTAAGTGCTTATGGTAACTCGAAGCAATACTTCCGTACTTCGAACTAAATATTCCTAATGTTAAGAGAAATTGGAACTATTATCTGAAGTCCCATTCAAATAGCAAAAGATGCCTTTCAAAAGTTAAACAAATTTTGAAAAAAGCAAGATTTCGTTAAGAGGTGAATGCTGAACACTTATCTAATAATATTCTCATAGTTTTTGAAGAAAATAGAATCGAAAAGAAAATTATACTTAGAAAACGAAATAATTTCACGGTCAAATAATAAAGAAAGAAATCTCGGAGAATTCGACCCTCACAGGGCATAGTGAAGGCAAGAGAAGCAGAAAGAAACGTTGAGCAAGCTATGGCACACGAGCTTGTTTAAAAGGATGGCAGAAACTGAACAGGCTGGGAGAATAAGGGTTCGCATATTAATTCGAATTATCACCGAAAGCATACAACTGCAAGTGAGTCATATTGACTTATTTGAAATTTACTAATAAATGGCAATAAAAATTTGGCAAACATCGACTATAGTGCCTGCAGAAAAAAAAACAATGTGTCAAATGGATGTTTTTTCATTTTCCCTTGACACCGCTATTATTTTAATTACCTTCACTCCTCGTCAAAGATTATTGTTTTAAAAACCAATGATTAGAATTGTAATAAAACCTAAACATATGAAAATGTACTTATACATTTTCTTTGTTCTTGAGAATTGACAACAAAAATAATAAACACTATTTATTTATTAGATTGTTTATTGGAATGCTTGGCAAAACATAGGCTAATTGGCAATCGATTCGAACTTTATAAAATGATAAATAATAAGGATTTACTTATAGTTGGTTCACATATTTTAATAATTTAGTAAATGTAAATTTTAAAAAATGTCTGGTTCAAGAGAAGAGATGCTCTCAACCTATTTTAGTGAATCTATGTGGCGAGAACAAAAGAAAACTGTGTCCGGAAAATGCATTTACTTCAAATTTTCTTGTTCACAGACATTTTTATAAATTTACTAGACTACCCGTAACCCGCTGAGTCACTGACGGTTTAGGTTATAAAACAGTGAAGTTGATTTCAACATTCCACTGAGATGAAAGTTAATTTTATTATGATTCAAGTAAATATTTTACTTCGTTTGTATCATCATTGGTCTGGTTTACAAGTTCATATTTAACGTTATACTGAGCATTTACAACATTTAATAAGAACAGAAATTCCGGGATAAATTTGAACCCCAGTAACAACATTTCTTTATGGCATTTGTGAACACTTGTGCAAAATGCAAAAGGTATTGTTATATTACTGTATAAACGACTCATATTTTAAAATATTATTCACTTCAAATATTTTTTAAATTAGATTAACGTAAAAATATTTTTTCATATGCCAAAAAATATTTTTAAATCATATTCACTTGAAAATATTTTTTAAATATTTTAAATATTGTTTGTTTAAAAAAAAGTTGAAATATAAATAATTATTCTACAAACAACTTGACGAAGCAGCAAAGCGGCATCTTTTTATGTCTGTCTTTAACTTTAAAATATTTTAATTAAAAAAAATTGTCTGTTTGAAGAAAGATAAAATAAAAATGCTTACTGTATAAACAACTCGTATTTTTAAATCGTATTCCCTTAAAATATTTTAAAATTTGATTAACTTAAAAATATTTTTTAAATATTTAAAATATTGTTTGTTTAAAGAAAGCTGAAATATAAATAATTACTTACAAACAACTGGATGCAAGAGCAAAGCGGGATCTCTGTGTGTCTGTCTCTAAATTAGAAATGATTTAATTTTAAAAAATGCCTATTTGAAGAAAGTTAAAATAAAAATACTTACTGCATAAACAACTCGTAAATCATTATGCGCCGGGCGGACGCGCCACACAAGCAGACACGCAATCACAGACTTTTAGTATTATATAGATGACTAAAAACTTGTTTCCATATTCGTTTCTTTATAAATTGGTAAATGATAAATATTGCATCGGTTGTAATTGGATTAGTTGTAAATCTAAAATTATTCTTATAAATGTCTAAAATCTACGATACCCACTTATAAAAAAATAATTGAATGAGAAATTTGCATATGGTGCCTTAACAAGCGAATAATGTTCGAGATGATAGATGTGACTTCAGCCTCGGGGATATGAACTAATCGGCTCTTGATTAGTCCGAGTGTCTCATTGAACAGTTGAAGAAACGGGGGTAATTTGCAAGGCAGGCTGATTTAGCTAACTCCACCCGACTTGAATGCTTTCCGTGTCAGCGCAAGTGAAACTCGACTTTAAATTACAAATTAAGATAGAGTATGTATAGTGTCCTTTGCTTATTGCTTTATTTTTAACATAGCATTTCTCTTCTACACGCACGTACAAAAATGTATGCACACACACACACACACACACACACACACACACACACACACACATCTCAGGGGGAAGAACGGAGTAAGAAAAATAAGAGCGATAAAAGCAGAATGCGACTTTAATGAAGTTTTGTCTGGCACAAGGTCAGGATATTGTGGTATTCGGATACAATAGTACTCGCTAAGTTTGCGAGATAAAAACAAATCTGCTATATAAGGATTAAATAGTTTCAGCCAAGTCTGACACGCCGTCAAGAATGTGGCGCACACTATAAGCTTTCTGTTAGTAGAGTCAGCATTTGTATACCAGGTACTATGCATACGTTTGAACTTAGAATTTGCACTCAGCATCCGTATTTAATCATGTATACCATCACTCACACGAAACGTACTGTTCAGAAGGAGTAGCGGCAAATCTCCGTATTACATTCATATTCTCCGCAGTTCAGACTATTCACCATTCTAAATAGAACAACATATATTCAAATGTTCGGAAATAAATGTCCGTTTACATCAAAAGATATATAGATAAATGTTAATAAGATGCATCTAAATATTACCTGATATATAAGCATTATCATCTATCATCCTGTTCACAGTCCTCTCCAGTCTTTGGAAAAGGCGTAGAGATTTATCATTTGTTTCCTGTTTAGGGTTGAGTTTACAATTTCCTTCTGAATTCTACTTCAACTCTATACTTGTAACGTCTCCATCGAAACTCTGAAATTTTTACTATTTATTTATATATTTTTCGCCGCAATAGGAGTAGATAGGTTTATCTATCGTCCGGTTCACTCTTCTCCCCGTTCTTTTATTGTTGGGTTTCCGATTTCTTCCAAAGTTTTTCCTTCTCTTTCACTTCTAGTAGACCTTTGCGTCTTAGTGACGTTATCGCCTTGTTTGTTGTGAATTAATTTTTTTTTATCTTTATTTTCACTGACTGCATCCAAATGAGATTCCATGTTTAATGAAATCTGAGGTTTTACTTGCAAAAGCTTGAAACACTGTTTTCAACTTCTTTGTTTCTGAATATTCTGCTACTTATAATAGTTATTCTGATACTTATAATAGTTTCTAGTAATCGAAACTAATGAAAAGATGCTAAATCAGTTGTGTATAGAGGTTGTGGATGAACGTCCCATCCTAACTTTGTGCGTTCGTATTCTCATGCTGGAAAATAACACCATTTGTATTTACCAAAGTAGGATCCTTTCGACTTAATGCTTCATTGGCCCAATCAATTTGCTGATAATAACCAGCAGAAATGGCCTTTCTGTGTCCCATAGCTCGTAAAAGACAACCTATTTCATATTGCACCCGACACAAAGTAAGGGCTTCTGCAGATAGAGTCCTTTATTTTGATGTTGGCACTGGTTTTCGCATTTTGTAATAACCACTACCTTTTGCGTTTTCTGTTGACGTGCAAAACCCATTTTTCATTACCTGTATCGATACCATGCAAAAATGGAAGGTTGACATTCTTGCTTGAAAGACTGCTCCAGATGGTGGAAAGTTGAGTTCGGTTTTCATGACAAAGCTCTTGAGGAACGCAAATTCTTTCTTTACATGTTTTCCGAATTAACTCTGAAATGCACTACAAACAATACCTTGTCGGATAGAAAGAATGGTGAACTAATTCTATCGACAGCTTCCTATCATTCAACCTTGGTTCTGATTTGGCTGGGTGATTCATGATTCATAGCGAGGAAATACGTAATTAATTTTCGAATACGCTACCTTGTGTGGGGGATGTATGTAGGTGTTCTTATCAAGACAGCACAAGACTAACTGAATATCTATACATATACCTATATCTGTATCTATACCTGTCCCTAAACAGTTATTTTCGGTTTCATTCTATCCTATTTTGTCTATTTCAGTCGATTTGCATCTATCGATTAATTTCCCCTTCGCCATCCATGTCTTTGGTGTATTCTCCATTAAGCATTTTTAACAGCTAACCCTGATCTCTACCGGAAATAGTTATACGATTGATTCACTGACTTTAAGAAGGAATTGAGAGCCGTCTAAATGGTTTTCAACTTCATTCTTACTTCTCCTAAATGAATTTTTAGGAATAGGCCTTAACAACTTAAACTCAAATTCTTTTATTGCCATTCCAATTCCAACGAAATAGCAGGATTTCACTCAGAGAAACACTAATATTAATCATTAAGAGCCGCACTTTTAAAAGCAGCAATTATTCTAAGAGTAATAATAGCAATAGCGACGTAAGCGCCAGTTTCATTATCGTAGCATTCGGTGTAAAAAGTTCTCGTAGCCAGAACGTGAGGAACGCGCTAAAATTTTAACAAACTATAAACGTGCGAATTAAGCCAGAGGAGTTGATATTGTTCTGATGCAAACCTTTCCTTCATATTCTTCATTTATATAAATTCATAGCATTATTATTCAGTCATAACCTTACAATACTGTAGCACGGGTTACACGACAGACAACACCAGATAGTCTAAATCAGCGTTTCCCAAATTTTTCTCAACCAGCGCCCCCTTTGGGCACAAACATTTTGTCAACGCCTCCTTGTCAAATTAAATTTCGAATATTATACTGAATTCATCTTTCATAGCAAGATAACACTTAGGTATTAATGCAAAAATTATGTTAATACTGTTTTCATTTCTATTAGAAATGTCAATGAATAAAATTCTAAATAATCCTTTTGCTTGATAGCTTATCTCAATGTTTTCAATGCGATGGCTGACTTTGGTGCTTACTGGCCAAGGTTCTTACTCTAGATTTCATGCTTCTTGAAAGTAATCGTAAATCACCTTGTTTTGTAATTTGCAGGCGGATTCTTTGTTTAGTAAGAAGCTCTGTAACTGCGTTGAAACCACATTCAGCCATATTGGAAGTTGAAAAAGCCATGAAGAAAAGTGTGATAGCTTTCCACAGCACTTTCAGAAATTTCCTTTTGTAGCCATTATTGAATAATTTTTGAAAATCTGAAAAAAATGGATACATGTTAACTGCCCCTCAAATGAAATTAAAAAAAAACTCCCAGTGCCCCCTTTCAATATAACAGAGCCTACAAGGGGGCGCTATCACCTACTTTGGGAAACACTGGTCTAAATAGAATCCAATGTTAATAAAGAAGCTTTATTTTAAGAGAATCCAACTTCATCTGTGGGCTGACCTGGAAGTAACCTCCATTTCGTGGCTTCACTGAATGTCAGTGGTTGTCCTTAACCTGAAAAAAAATGATCACGTTAAAGGAAGATATATAAGAACCCACCAGAGAGGGAAAAGGAGGAAAGTTTCTTACATCTACTCAAGAAGAAGAATGCAAATTCGGAAAAAAACCCAAAGTTATATACCCACTCACTGATATTAACAAAAATTATTGTCAATAGTTGAATGGACAATAATTTTAGTTATGATTTAATCTCATATTTTTATTATCCTCTACAGCAATACTATTACAACCATCTTATGAATAAATTATATAGGCCTATAAAAAAGAATAATTCCCATCCCAGTCACTCTACCTGTCTGTTCTAATGCCATTCCCAAATAAAATCGAACAAACTACGCAGACTATTGTTCGTAAAAACGCTAAAGTTGTAATAGCAGCGGCAACCACTAGTCTAATAGCAGTAGCATCAGACCAGCGCTTATATAAATTCATGCAAGTGAAAGGAACTCGCTGTTTCTTTCTTTTCATATACATATACGGACTTTCTTTATCAGCGAAAGGTGTATATTTTTAAACTCAAAATTTTTTTTCTTATTTTATTCCTATGGAATAAATATTTTATAAAAATTAAGCCTATCTTTCAATATAATTAAGTTCTTTTCCTGTCTGAATTTCTGGAATGAGGATTTATCATTATTTACACTACTTACATGCGGGCTGTTCTCCTCATCTTTCTTGTTATTATCACCTTTTGCCTTCTCTAAGAGTTTCTGGGATGAGGAGCTATCATTATTTACATGCGTACTATTGTCCTCATCTTTGTTGTTTCGGCTGTTGTATACACCGGCATTCATTGGATGTATGCGGATGCGGGTAACGTATAAGGAACTGTACTTTATTTAATCTACGGGAATAGATTGTTCTCATTCCATTTCTCATGTATAGAGATATTTTTTCTTATTTTTAGTACTTCTCAGTGTAAATAGAATGGTGTATTTAGTAACACTTTTATTGACTTTGACGTTTTTTTACATTACACTTTTACAAGGCTCGAGTGCTACTCAAGTCAGTGGGTTATATTAAAATCTTTATGATTACTGAGGTAATGATTAATACATTTAAGTTATACTCGTCCAGTTTCTACTTATTTCAAGTACACACTGGCAATTCTATATTGTTTTTGTAAAAAAACATATCCTTACCGGCTTACGCGATTAAAAATATACCATTTCAAGCGAAAAAATAGTTTGTTTGTTTTTTTGGTGGGGGGAATTTAAATTACTAAGCCAGTATTTCGGCTAGCAGCTTAGATTAATTATTTCGTTACTGACATGCCACGTTTTTGCAGCTACTACAAAACTGAAATATCCTTTATTAACCTTGCCAGGTTGAACACATTTAAATTTGTTTTGTATATAGAAGCAATGCAACTATTAAGTTGTGAAATTCTTTCAAAGACCAAAATGTTTTGCTGAACGTTCATGAAATTCTGTCTTCTCCATCAGTACAAAGTTCTTTCATCTGTCACTTATTGGGATTAAACGAAAGGATTAAAAGTGATCTCAAAGAAATTTGAAAAGTCTTAGAGTCCATTCGCTTTGATAAAATCTTGGAGATTTTGTGTTGTCTTCAGTCGCTTATCCGACTCAAAAAATGTATCTTTCCTACCAAATACAAGTGGGCGACTTGAATAATAATGCCGGTAAGAATTTTTCCACTTATGAATTAAGCAGAGAATTGTCTGTTTATTCCTGGAACAAAATAATCGTGCCACAGAGAAAATTATTCGAAGAATAATAAGCAGGCCATACCAAATAGATACCGTGTTGGTTGTGGTGGGGGTTATTTAAAGAAATAATTTAATCGTGTCGCTGTAACCCCTACCACATAATATACAGGGCAATTTTTTGATCTCGTCCAGAATAACCACCGAGATATGAATGGAGCTAGTTTATTTTCTACATCGTAAGTATCCTAGTCTAAACTACACTCGAAAAGATCAAGGTAAGAAATTAGTTTGAATTTAAAAATAAATAATTAATAATAATAATTATTATTATTTTTATTTCCTTTGATATCTGGCGTTTACACATTTCTTTCCGGGTTCCGCCCAGGGACCTAAGGTTAGAAATGGCATCATGACACTTTCCACTGCAAAAAATAAAAATAAAAAAAAATAAAAATAAAATAAAATAAAAAAATAATTACATAGATAAAGCCCTTCGTAAAGTGTGGGCTGTACTTGTCAGAACAATTTTTTGTATCTCTTTGAGACATGGACTTCCAGGGATCCCTTCAATCAGCCTACTGGAATCTTTTCCAACCAGTCCAAGGGCTCCTCCAACTACAACAGGAATTGTTGATGTTCCCATCTGCCACATTTTTGAGATTTCTATTTCAAGGTCCTTGTATTTTGTATTATTATTATTATTATTATTATTATTATTATTATTATTATTATTATTTCACGTGACTGGAGAAGATGTAGACCATAATACCCCACTACAGCGGCAAAGAACCTAAAAAGAATTCAAAAGTAAATGCAATTGACCAAATGCAGGAATGATGACAAGATTTTTCGTGACCAATACTCTGTCCATGCCAAATGATCTGATGTAGACAAACCCCATACACGTCAGTAGTTAAGTAGTGCAGGAAGCTGAAACTGAAGTTTTAATTTTTCTACGCAGGATCAATGCTTACTAACTAGAAATTACAAAGCAAACATCCTGAAAAAATGTGTTATCCCGATTTGCATATCCTGTAATGTACATTTTATAAACAAATGACCATCTTGCATTAGGTTGCACCGTTCTAGCACCAACTGAATCTAAAATTCATCATGACAGAGTGGGTCATTATCTGCACTGGAAAATCTGCAACTTTTACGAGAAAGAAACTCCAATAAATTAGTATAATTCCAGTTGTGGTTGGAGACCTCGGTTCCATTAGAAAAGGTTCCAATAGACTCACTGAAGGGATTCCTGTAGACTATGCCTTAAAGAAATACAAAAATGTACTCACAAGTACAACTCACACATTACAAAGGGATTTATCCATGTAAAATGCGTGAGCTCTGACGTTCAAAAACTTTCAGTAAAAATGTCATGACGCCACTTAGGTCTCTGGTTGGAACCCGGTAAGAAATGAGTAGACAACAGAAATCAAAGGCCGTAATCATAATAAGGTTTACAATTGTATTTTGTTCGAAAGTGACTTGAAGTAACAGAGATATGATTCTACAGAAGGATGCTGAGAAAACAATGAACCAAACATGTGAGGAAAAACATGTTTCAAGAAAATGGAAACAAAAAGAACATTCATACTTAACATCAAGAAGAGACAGCTGACACTTCTGAGGAAAGAGGGCTTGGAAAATTCGATACTCACAAGATAGATTGAAGGCAAGTGGGACAGAATAAAGCAAAGGATAACGTACCTGGCGAGTAAATGGATCTCAGAACAAGGTTTAAGAGAGATAGCAAAAAGACAAAATTTATTAAGAGCTACAAAGAACAAGAAATTGTGGAGAACCATGATCGCAACATTCCTGAAGAAACACGGCACATATAAGAAGAATCATTATGATTATGCTGACATTAGTTTAGCATAAGTTTAAAATAATGCGGCGTCTAAACAAGAACTAAGTCATATTTTACGATAGACTGGTTAACAACCAAGGCTATAGGAGCTATCCTACTATTCAACCCATAGATAGAAGAAGAAGAGATATATTCGTACCTTCCCCAAGGAAGTGAGTGTAATGAACCTGACTGAAATTCGAACTCGGCCCTCCAAGTTCTTATTCCGAGTCAATATTCATTAAACCGCAAAGCACATCACGATCTTACCAGTACGAAAATTAAATAAACAGATCATTAATCTTTTTTTAATTGTTTTTTTCATACTGTACCTAACCGTTCTGTCAACATTCTAAAAAAATAAAAACGAGATTAGAAAAAATAAAATAGATCTTGGAAACATGGTCAGTTTATTATTGTGTTGCTCCAGGAATTACATGACAACTTCTGCCATGTTTTACCTTTGGAAGAAGCACATTAGACAAAAAATGGATTATTGCTGCCATATCTGGGTTGGAGCTATTTAATGCTTACCAGCCTTGACAGAGTTCAAAATCACTTCCACGTTCTTTGCTGGGGAAAACCTAGTCTTCACTCTTCAGTCTCTTTCCTACAAGTCTTGCCACCCAAGTCTATGGAACCCAGTCTGTCCTTTATTTACCCATAGCTAGGGCGAGAAGAAGAGGATTCATACCTTTTCCAAGTGTATTAGCACGTAAGTGAATGTAATTGGGTTCGACTGGAATTCGAACTCGGCTCAATACGTGCCTCTATTTATTATTTACTATTTTAGAGGAAATAAATAGGAAAAGAGTTTTTTTATTCATAAGTTTATAGAAATGTCTGTGAACAAGAAAATTTAAACAAACACATAACGATGAGTAAGTGTAATTATAAGTTTTTAAAAAAAAATACATTTTCTGGAGATTCATTCATTTGCACAAACCACATAAATTCACTAAATTAAGTTACGTTTAAATTTATATATATATATATATATGTGTGTGTGTGTGTGTGCCATTTGCAGACAGTACTGTTTCGCAGCTCCTCAGTGCGACTAGACATCCGAATGCCTCAAGCCAATACCGAAACCCGACTGATTTGTTGTCAGTCAGATTTTCTGCCACTGAGCTATCATCACTCGGCAGAGAGAAACAGCTAATTCTAGTGTATTGTTTTGACGAATGTAAAGGAACGCCAATCAGTCAGAGTGCTCCAAATTCATTTTACTGAAGAGCTTTTGCATCATCGCAGG
>OZ038487.1:62844420-62884420 GCA_964036315.1 Acanthosepion esculentum
ATTCTGTGGAGAGCTAGAGGTTAGTGGGCTTTTTCGATATAAATTTAAAAAAGTAAAAATAAGAAAACGCAAATAGAACTTCATACAGGTGTAAGTCTAGAATTTAGAACAAGCAGAGGCAAACACCCGCGCACGCACACACAGTGGTTAGAACATTTGATTTCTGAAAATAAGATACGGTTTTAAATCTGACCATGGTCGATTTGTCAGGAATGTGACTTCTTGATATTATCGGTCTGGGAGAGACCTTTGGAAAGTGCCTGAAAATCATACCACGGGTTGACCCAAACCTTATGAGTGAAATTGGGTAGACGGAACACTTGAGGGCCGTCGATAGCTGTGCTAGCACAAAGCCACAGTTCATCGTAGCCGAAGGCTTGAGCGTGCTGGCCTTGTTCAAATTGTTGATCACGCTAGAAAACACGCTCTCTCCCAGAAACTGTAACTAAGGTCTGCTCAGCATAGTTGCAGTATAAACCACAGGTGGGCTCTGTGGGTGTTGAACAAACACAAATGTGCCTGGGCGGGCGTTTGCATTATGGATTTGCTAGCTGCCCTAGTAGACGGGTATCTTCGAATATGAGTGTTCAGCTATTATATGAATAAAGGCTAAAAGAAACATTTCTTAGACGACGCGTTTCGTCCTCTAATGGATTTTATCACGACAAGTTTGCCTTTATAACGTCCACCATATGAACATGGATCCTGTAACATATTCAGGCCCTAGGGGTAGCATACGCTTGGGGCTGTATAAGCAATTAATGTATATAGGTTAAGTTTAAAATTGAAAGGCTAGCTTTGAATTCGAACACACACAAAGGTTTCCACACAAAAAGGTTTCAAATATTAAAAATATCGGATTAAAAATAAATCCTTTAATTCTTTATACATATATATATATATATGTGTGTGTGTGTGTGTGTGTGTGTGTAGTGGGTGAGAAAGAAATAATCGTACACCATGAATTTCTTTATTTAACATAGATTTTATAAAATAACTTTATAATCCACACAATATTTGTATACCATGGCATAATGCTGCAATATGCAAAACAAAAAATCAGAAAATTTGTTATATTCATGAAATTATATGAAATTAAAAAATTTAGAAGGTGAAAAAAGTATTCGTACAACATTATAATACATATTTAATACTTTGTAGCGCATCCCTTACTCAATTCAACAGCAATCAGTCTCTTTCTGTAGCTTTTAATCAATGATTTTCAAATTTCCGTTGGTATTTTACTCCATTCTTCTTTGTATTTTCTCTTTAGGTCCAGGATGTTTTTCAGAGCTCTTTTATTAACTTGAATCTTTAATAAACGCCACAAATTCTCTATTGGATTCAAGTCTAGAGACTGATGGCCATTTGTGTGTATAGATATTATTTTCATTAAGCTATTTTTTGTAGATTTAGCCATGTTTAGGGTCATTATCTTGTTGCAAAACCCATTCATTTGGGAGTCCAAGTTTTGCTACTGACCGAAATAAATTAGTGTCCAAAACATGTTGGTATATTTTTGAATTCATTCTACCATCTATTATCTCTAAATTACCAGTACAATTAGCAGAAAACTTGCCACCACCAAATTTCACCGTTGTGATTGTGTTCTTCGGTGCAAAGGCTATGCCGCTTTTTCTCCAAATGTGAGTCCTTTAAAATACGCCCAAATAGTTCAATTTTTGCTTCATCTGTCATTAAAACACTTTCCTAAAATGATTCATGTTTATTCTTAAACTCACAAACTTCTTCAATAATAGCGGGGTTTGTCTTGGAGAACGTGATCTGAATTGACCTCTATGAAGTTCATTGCTTATTGTTCGCTACGTAACAATAATACATGATGCTTTTAATTCTTCCTGTATTTCTCTCCGAGCAGACATTATATTTTCTTGAATTTTGCGCTGAATTCTTCTCATTGATCTGTGAGAAATCTTTCGTGGTGCACCAGATCTCAATTTGTTCTCAACAGTTTTCACCATTTTATACTTAGCAATAACGGAACTAATAATAGTAAATGGTATATACAGAATATCTGCTATTTTCCTATAGCTTTTGCCTTCCTACTAATGTTTGATGATCAATTCTTTCTGTAAATTTGATAGTTCTTTGCCTTTCTCCATGATGATAATTATTGAGTATGATTTGTGTGCGGAGATAGCCTTATATAAGAAATGAATTACAGAATGATCTAGATTGTTCTGGTAATAAGATAATTGGAAGAATCTAGTAAAATCTTACAAAGAATTATGTAAATAAAGGTAATTTAAGCCTTCTGCTATTAAAGACATATTTTGTACGAATACTTTTTTCGCCTCGAAATTTTATAAATAACATAATTTCATTTATAACAAAATGTTCTAATTGTTTTTTTGCATATTGCAGCAGTATACACTGGTGTAGAAATATATGTTAATTAAAAATTTTCAGTGCACAAATATTTATTACTGTATATATATATACAGACAGAGAAAGAGTTTGTCCTACCAAAGTTAAAGAACACAAGTTGTTCTATTATTTACAGGAGTTCAAATTCAGATAATTATTCTTTTAAACTGGCTGCCAGCCAAGGCGAAAGTGAGAT
Source organism: Acanthosepion esculentum (assembly GCA_964036315.1). Taxonomy (NCBI): domain Eukaryota; kingdom Metazoa; phylum Mollusca; class Cephalopoda; order Sepiida; family Sepiidae; genus Acanthosepion; species Acanthosepion esculentum. The sequence goes on from OZ038487.1 coordinate 62,847,005, forward strand.
GTCCGCCCTTCTGTTCTGGAAAACAAATTGAAAAATAATAGTACTGCCAGTCTTCATTTGAGTCATTTCGAAAATTTAAGATGATTTATGTCCATTACTATTTCTACGTGCCGATAGAGAATATGGCATAAAGGAAAAAAACAGTCAAGGGGAAAGAAGAGTTACCGGAAAATTTAAATACAGGTTATCTTTCTTAGTCTAGACGATAAGGCGCCGATCCGATGAGTGATGATGCAGAGAGTAAGGTATAGCGGTTCAAATCTCGCCAGAAGCTTGGATTGCCCATCTATATGTTTCTTCATTAACACAGTTGGGGCTCAAAATCGACTTGAAATTGTCATTAAATTGCATTTTATATTACCGTCCGTGTTATCTTAATGATCGTAAAATGTACAAAGTTTGTGTATTTTTCATTTCTGGTCCTGTCTTCTTATCTTATGATTGTAGAAAGATCAGAGTTTAACGATAAAATGTATTCTTTATTTCTGATACAGGCTTCTTAATTAATGACCGTAGAATGTCCGCAAAAATTACCCGAGTTTCACGATCAAATGTATTCTTCATTTCTGATACAAGTTTCTTAATTAATGACCGTAGAATGTCCGCAAAAAACGACCTGAGTTTAACGATAAAATGTATTCTTTATTTCTGATACAGGCTTCTTAATTAATGACCGTAGAATGTCCGCAAAAATTACCCGAGTTTCACGATCAAATGTATTCTTTATTTCTGATACAGGCTTCTTAATTAATGACTATAGAAGGTACGAACAATGACCTGGTCGGTACTTTCTTTATTTACGATCCAGGCTGTTTAGTTTCTGTCGTTTGTTGTCCACTGTACAACCCTAGCTTTCAGGAAAATATATTTTTATATTTTTATATATATATATATATATATTTATTTTTGCTCCTGTCTGCTTGCTTAATGGTCGTATTGTTACAAACAACGACCTGTCATTTGCAATAAAACATATTCTATATTTCCGCTCTAGTCTATTTACTTAAAGCCGATGTTTGTACCAGCTATATGCTGAGATTTGCGATAAAATGTCTCCTTTATTTCTTACCCAGGCTCTTTACTTCACGATAGTGCGATTTAAAAGCATCGACCTGTGTTTTCCGATGAAATCTATTGTTTAATTTAATTTTATAGTCACTTTAAAAGTTGTAGAATTTAAGAGCAACTACTTGTTATTTCCGGATAAAAACAAAACCTTTAAGACTTCCGATCTAGGCTATTTTTTTTGCTGTTGTTAACTTTTGTAATCTGTACAAAAAAATGACTTCGGATTTACGTTAGCAACAAAATACAAAATCAAAAATCTTGCTAATTGTAAAAATATAAAATTATACTATTTTAGTCAACAGGAGAAAATGAATGAATGTTTTGTTTAAAGCTAACTTCTTATTTACAATTATTTAAGAAAAAGCAAATGTGTGCGTAAAAAATCCATATATATATATATATATATATATATATATATATATATGTGTGTGTGTGTGTAAAACGGACAATATGAATAAAAAAAAAGGAAACTTAACCGTCGTGTTTCGTTCTCTGATGGATTGTGTTTTAGGTAGAACTAAAATTATTGTTGTTTTTTCAGTTTTTAAATGAGAATTCTCATATATAAACTTCAGGTTAACTGAAAGTCAAGCTCATATACCGAAAATCATATATATATATATATATATATATATATATATATATATATATATATATATTACCAAAAGTACTTGCAAGCAATATGGACCGAGCATCTAATCCATTGTACAATTAATAAAAACACAGATCGTGTCATTCAGCGAGTAGTCAGTGAATTAATGCCTTCTTAATCTGTTTTATATATATATATATATATATATATATATATATATATATATATATATATATATATATATATATATATATATATATATATATATATTATGAAAATTTATAGAAATTTGGAATATTCTTTTCATGAAACGCGTTTCGTCCTCTCGGACATTATCGGGCTAAAGTCATGTTTACATTGATTCAATTACGTATGCGTACGAAGGAGAGGGAGCGATGAAAGTTAAAAATTTTACATTCAATCTTATTTAAATACTTTTGGGGGTATATAAACTAGTCAATTTTAGTCTTTTTGTTTATATTTTTATCACTTTTGCCATTAAGTATTTCACATTACGATAATAGAAGATCTGCCAAGAAAATTGAAATATTATAAGAATCTGGACGCAAATTCACTGTGGATGACTAACGACTAAACCACTTTCTTTACACTTTTATTTCAATAAATTGTTTTCTCTTCTAATTAAATAGCATTTTTAAATCGAAAATAAGGTCAGATTCATTAGGATGAACAACTAATGCAGTGAGTGTGTTGCTTTGTAAAAGATCTCTTTTATGTTCGTATAATATTTTACTTAAATTACTTGAGATTTCTTCTATGTATTCATTGTGGCAACTATACCAGTGGATAGAGTTGATTTCTCATTCAAGTTTTCTAACTTTATTCTGGTATATAAACATTTATATAATCAAATGGATTAAGTCAATTAAATGTTCTGTTTTTGATTAAACAGTATTGATTACATTTACTGGACTGAATTTTCAAGAAATTTCATAGAAAATATGCGTTCTCCGACAGGAATTGAGCCTGTAGCTAGAGAGTATATATAGCACGTCAGATCAAATGACGCTTTCCGTATAGAAATACAGGTTCGATTTCTGTCGGAGAACGATATTTTCTTCGAAATGTCTCGAATATTCAGGCCGGTAATTAATACTGTTCAATTAAAAAAAAATAGGGCATTTACTTAAATAAATTGTATCTATAAAAATAACGTATAAACAGAAAATATATTATATAATTTTCGGACCTCATTCATTTCATTAAATGTTGTCATTGTTTAAGTTAACATACGTTTCATTAGCAGATAAGATCGATCGAAAAAAATCCCCGAAAATTGTGTGTTTATAAACAGTAATTTGGACATTTCTAACCAGACGCTTCCCTGTAGCTGAATGCTATAGCACGTCAGATCAAACGACGGCTGCCGTTTAGGAATGCGGGTTTGATTCAAGTCGGAGAAAACGTTTCTTCAACGAAATTTCTCGAAACATTCAGACCGGTACATGTAATTAATACGGTTTAATTAAAAAAAAAAAAAAACAGAGCATTTTTTAAATAAATTATATCTATAAAGATAACGTATAAACAGAAAATACATTAAATAAATATATACACACACACACATATATATATATATATATATATATATATATATATATGTGTGTGTGTGTGTGTGTGTATGTATGTATGTATATATATATATATTTCTCCACGAAGTCATACCTTCCATTCTAAGTTAACCGAAGACGCATCTATGCAGCAATCTAGCAAATAACAAAACATTCTTCTTTCCTGATATGTTTCTTTTTCTCTTGTGTCCTTGCCAGATCATAGCTTCGTCTTTTTCTATCTATCATATGCTAGTCCCATATATAGATCTACTAATATTTGTTAAGCAGACTGTATGTCCCTAGAGGCTTCTGTCTCATTCTTTTATTATTTTTTTAAAAGTCCCCTTTCCTGCCCGCTAGCCTCATAGATTACGTAGCGGTCTTCCCAACCATGGTTTATCAATATCTCCCCACTTCCTCTGTTTTCTTCTTCTATTTTTTATCCCCTTCAGCTGTTTTCGTTTACCTATGGCCACAGTCCAAGAGAAGGCCCTATAATTACGCACAGAGTTGAGCGTATAGGTCACAATCTAGTCTTCTCTACAAACTAAGGACCCTCTAATCCATGCGAATGAGATCCGTGCTTCTTACGCATTTCTGCTGGACACCGGCCAGCTGAAGCTGGGGAGATCGAACAAGTCCGCTTATGAACTCAGGGCGTATTGGAAAAGATAGTTTGCTATGTCCGGCTATTGGCCTGAGTTGAAAAACACCAGGAAGTGTCCAGGAAAGCAACACTGCGCTTCGAGCTTTTCAAAGGGAAACGAAGGAGACGTGTTTATGACAGCTGTATCTTTTGGATCACTTTTATCTTTTGTTATTTGAAAAAATATATATATATTACTGCCCCTCCACCTACTTAACTCTACACCTTACTCTTCATTTCGTTTTTATCGGATTTTTCCTCAGTAACCATTCATTTTTGTTAACGTTTCTAGAGCTAGACAAATAGATCGTTGAATCGCTAAAGATGAATATAGCCGACACTGGCGCAAGGTCACATTGACAGAGTTCTTAGTGATGAATGTCCTCTCCTGCATGATAAATGCTACTCTATAACAATTTAATTCTTCGAAATCTAAGTCATTTATTCTTTTTGAAGATAGATAGATAGATAGATAGATATGAACAGACAGGGATAGATAGATAGATAGATAGATAGATAGATAGATAGATAGATAGATAGATAGATAGATAGATAGATGATGCAGTGATATATTACCTTCAGACGCAAATCAAATATGAAAACCAAACACGTTCTATATATTATTATTTTTAATTTTAGCTTTTCTTATTATTATGTCGGTCTCATTTTACATAGTGAATTTCTAAGCATAGCTTAGATGTGGCAGAAGGCCGAAAGTATCGAACACACAATTCCGTTGTAATTCATCAAATGGCAAAAGCTTGTTAACCATTACGCCACGTTGAATTTGTGAAGCACCCAACGAGGATCGAAATCACTACTCAATTGTAATTGATCTAGCCTGACAAGCTTGCTAATTATTACACCACGCCTAAATGCACCATCTCATGTTATGTCTTCACATTACCGACATTTTTAATATATGTTGTTGATTCCGGGATGAATCCGATATCAATGAATAACAAACGCCAGGAATGGATAAGGAAAATAAATGTATTAACGTAATAATACAAACTGGTAATACGGGTTAGTAGATTCAGGAATGCGGGTTAGTAGCACTAATATATATACATTCTTGGTTTTGAAGTGTCGAGGTATGACTCCTTACTGAGTCTACGTGCTCGCTAACTGTAACTCTTGTACTACCCTCCTCTATTTCAGACTGTCAGGGTATTCACTGGTAGTAGTATATGTATACCTCGGGTGAGTCCATTTGTGTGAAAAGGGGAGACCCCTCAATAATATATATCCACGCTCGATATTTACATGTATTTCTTTTTATGGTCCATGTTCTTTCAGAACATAGGCGATCATGGCTCTCCGCCTCCCTCTATCCCTTGCAGCTCTCAACAAGTTCCTTCCCTCTGCTACCTTCGCAAGACCACGACCAAAATGTTTAATATCCTAAAAAACCATTAGACAAAATGAGTTTCTTTTTCCAGCTTTTCAGATAATACGTTTAGCCATCTTGATATCATTTATCGTAAGAATCAGTGGAAAAACCTTTGAGTTATTCAGCTAAAAAGAGTGAAGTCAAACACACTCTCTTCCCAAATGAGCAATGCTGAGAGGAAAAAGATCATTCAGGCCTTCAGTAATGGTACCAACATTCACACTCTTGCTTCCATCTTCAAACTCCATTCAAGAACCACCAAGAGAACGGTGAATAAGTCTTAAAAAGTGGGAACAGTAGAGAGGAAAACTGGATCAAGTCACAACAGTAAGAGGGATCATCATTTCAACTTCGAGCTAAAGAGATCAATTAGAAAAGATCCAACTCATTTCATAAGACGTTTGGCTTGTGAAGGTGGAGTTTTAGTTATGACAGTCCAAAAGCAGTGAAAAAAGACTTGAAAATGAAAATGTGTGTGAAAACTGTTAGGGGTTTGTTACTCCAGGATAGAAAGTTAGAAGGGTGTAGAGGGAAAAGATAATCTTGAATAAGTTGGAAAATGAGCCTGGAATAATATATATATATATATATATATATATATATATATATATATATATATATATATATATATATATATTTGAAATTAATCTCAATCGTTCATGAGCTTCCGATCCATAGTTATGATGAAATAATGATGAATTATATCATGTTCGTTTATGAGCGATTTCATCATGATGCTTCTGGTAAGCTAAGAGAGTAATTATACATTTTTACTGCTCAAAGTAAAGCCCAATCATGTTATAAAAAACATCAGAATTCCAGTAAGTTATCTTAATCATTTCTAAGTTACAACGGTTCAGAGCTTAATCTAACAACTAGACATTTTTTCTGTTACAGCCGGTAAATATATATATATATATATACACACGCACACACACACACACACACACACACACACACACACACACACACATATATATTTAAATACATTTATATATATTATGTTTAACGTTCTTTTTATAGATACAAGTATTTAAGCAAATGCTCTGTTTTATAATAAACAGTATTAAACAGAGCATTTGCTTAAATACTTGTATCTATAAAAAGAACGTTAAACATAATATATATAAATGTCTTTAAATAAATTGTCGGACTATGTCCAATTCTACAATATACACACATATATATATATATATATATATATATATATATATATATATATATATATATATATATGCAGAAATATAGTCTTAAAGTGTGCTATATTTATGGGGTAAAGTGCTCAATATCAGAGATAGAGCGTGTGTAAATATAAAAGTGGACATGGAAGTCAGCACTTAGAGGCGACAGTCTGTTTCATGCTAGTGCAATCGTCAGGCGACTAGTGCTGTTATTTTTCTCGGCTATTTATATAAGGGTCAGTGGTGCATTATGGGTAGTCTATTTTGGCGGTTACTTTTACCGGAAGTGGCTTATTTGTTTATTTATTTATGTCAAATTGTTTTGCTTGTTTTTTGTTTGTTTTTTTATTTTTATTTTTATTTTTTATCTTATATATTTATTTATTTATTCTTTTATTTTGATCGGTGTTTTTGGTTAACGTAGTAAAAATTTGTTTATATAGCTTATTGTTGGTAGTCTATAATGGCCGTCATTACCGGAAATCGCTTGTTCGCTTATTTATTTGGGTCAAATTGTTTTGCTTGTTTTTATTTGTTTTCATTTTTATTTTTTATCTTATATATTTGTTTATTTGTCATTGATTAAATCTGTTTGTTGAATTTGTGGTTTTTTCTGACTATTATTTAGGTGGGAACAGTTTTTAATTTATCTATTTAGGTTGGTTATCTTTATTTGTTTTTGTTTTGTTTTGTTTTTTAAACGGCTAGTATATCGTAATCGGTTGTTAGTTTATTTATATATTTGGATGTATTTAGATCGATTTATTATACTTGTTGTTATTTATTTGTTACACTATATCTTTTTGGCTTTCGGTTTTTAAGTAACGTAGTATATTATCTTTTATTAATGTTTTTTTTTTTTTTTTTTTTTTTATTATTATTTTTATTTGTATAACAGTTATAACTTTCGTCCGTTCTTTTGTTTTGATTTTATTTCGTATATTCTAACAGGTGTGGTTTTATGATTTGTTTGGAGTAATTTATTTTGCTTATTTTATTGTTGTTTGTTTATATATTTATTTATTTTTCTATTTTAAGTTACGTAGTAAAAATTTGTTTTCATGTCTACATTTTGAGATTAGCTCGGATCTTTTATTTAATAATTTATTTTGATCTGGGAAGGTAATGATAGCTATTTTTTCCTCCAAGCAAAGTTTGCAGGTTTTTGATAGGTTGTTGTAGGCTGATGATTTTTTCCTTATTTTCCAAGATATTTTTGGTGTGGTGTGTGTTTTGTTTTTTATTTCCCAGATATACTTAGAAAGCATTGTGCTGTTCGCATATTTACTATTTGTGAAAGACATTTTGTGTACATAATTTCTTTGTTTCCATGGTCCTTCGGTTAATCCTATATATACTTTTTCTTCATTATCTGCTGATTTTGTCGTGGCTTGGTAGATTACGTTGTTTTGTAAACAATTACCGTTTAAGGGACATTCGTTTTTTATTCTGCAGTTGCACGTGGGTTTAATTTGTTCGTGTGGTTTGTTAATAATTTTTCTGTTGTGCTTTTTTATTATTTGTGCCATGTTCTCGGTGCAACTGTAGCTGATTTTTACTGTGTTTTTGTTGAATATTTTGTGTAGGGTGCTTGATTCCGGGAAGTGTTTGTGTAAAAGCTTGAAGAATATTTTTCCTATGTTTGTTTTTACGTTTTTGCTGTACGGTGGGTTGAACCATATGATATTTCTTTTTCTGTTGGTCTTTTTTGTGTTCTGTGGTGAGTATGTGAGTGTTGCTGGGAATCCGCTATCTTTTAGGGCTGTTTCGTAGTCTTTCTTGGCCTTGTTAAATATAGATTCATCGGAAGAATTGTCGGAAAGCCTGCAGTTAATCGATTTAGGTATCTGTTTGATTATAGAAGGCGGGTGGTTGGAGTATATATGTATGTACTGTGGTTTATCATTCGGTTTTCTATATATATATAAAGAGGTATTGAAAAGTCTGCGTGCAGAAATTCCTTTATTTATTCACTTGGTTAGTTTTTTGGGAAGTGTGCGGTGTAGTACATTCATATATCCTACACATGTGCACATGCGCACAGGTACATGCGTACACACACTCACGCATACAGACGGGCGCGCACAGATATACACACACATATACACACGCACATAAATTAGAAAAATCAACCCAACACTAAAAAAAAAAAAATTCTATATATTAACTTTATAATATAATAATTTGAAAACGCGAGCATTGCCAGATATTTCCTGATAAGGCCTGATAAGTAGACGAAACAATTGCATAAAACGCTGGGGTAGAGTTACTGAATATAACATCAATCATCTACGTGATAAATTATGTATTTGTATTAATCACACACACACACATATATGTATTCTCATTAATATATATATATATATATATATATATATATTAGGAATAAAAATACATATATATATATATATATATATATATATATATATATATATATATATGATTAATACAAATACAAAATTTATCAAGTAGATGATTGATTCAGCAACTCTACCCCAGCGTTTCATAAAACTTTATATATATATATATATATATATATATATATATATATATATATATATATATGTATGTGTGTGTGTGTGTGTGTGTGTGTGTGTGTGTGTGTGTGTGTATGTATGTATGTACATATATACCGGTGTTCATATAATATATATATATATATATATATATACTATCGGGCGGCATATCACCTAGCTTCTGCAGAGGACTCTTGATTGGGCCTTCATCATAATAGGTAGGGAGGAGTAGATGTGGTAAGAAACAATAAACTACAGAAGAACTCAAAATTGATCACTACATTTAAGTATTGAATTAATATTTCAGCTTACCTTTTAAAAGGTCAACGATAATTCTTCTGATGCCACTTCATTTAAAGACAGTTTGATGTACGTAGGTCCTTACTCTCCGTACAAATAATTATTTTTATTTCATGGGTGACTTTCGCTGGATTTCACAATTAACTTTTTTTCCAAATTTATTTCCAAGTTATAAAAATTGTTATCGTACAAAAATAATTCGTCGCAAAAAATCACGTAAAAAATCGCCGAAAACAATCACAGTAATGAAAACAGGGAAATCCCAAATTTCAGGATTCCAGGTTCGTATCCGGCTCGGAAAGTTTTTAATTTTTCTCACGGAGTCGGTTTGATTCCGAAATGGTATGATATGTTGGGCTACAGTGTGACAAACTGACACACTCAATTTCGCATTTATCATATAGAAGAAAGATAAACTTAAAATTGTGCCGTATCCTTTCTCTACATCTCTATCACTTATGTCGATTGGCAGCGTTTCTCTTTTTTCCGAGCCTCCCGCTCCCCGTTCCAATATTCATTCACACAAGGCCCTGTTAGCGTTAAAATTTCCAAACCCTCCTGCCTCATTAGATATCCAAGGAATTTCATCTCTCTTTTCCTGATTCTGAGTATAATTGTTCTTTCCGTTGCCATTTTCGTTCAGACTTCTTTGTTGCATACTCGCTCTGTCCATAGAATTCTCAGTATCCTTCTGTAGAACCACTGTTTTTTTTTCCTCATCCGTCGGGGGATTGCCCAGTTTTTAACACATACCTATCAATCACGCTTTTTTTTCGTTTAAACGAAAATTTTCAGCAGCACCTTGCTTAAATTTTAGAGTGCTTCTTTCGCTAGTCCAATGTGTATTTGGATCTTATTGCATTTTCCATTTTCTATTAAAACTCTTCCCGGATATTTGAACTTCTGCACCTGCTTGATGTTACTATATCCAATTTGGAACTTGCTGATGATTATTTTCTGTTGATGGCCCAATCAAGAGCCCTCCGCAAGAGCTAGCTTAAATGCCTTCCAATAGGGTGTCTTTTAAGCTAGTAGATTATATATATATATATATATATATATATATATATATATATATATATATATATATATATATATATCAATAAATACTGTCAGTTTCTTTCTGTCACTGTCAGTGTATACATAACAGAAATAGGCGTCTATCGCAGCGTAAAGTTTTGGCTCACCTCAACCCACGACCAACTAAAAATCGTTTACTAACGTTAAATCCCATTAAGGAACGGCTCGAGTCGTGACTCGAGTTTCAGGCAACGCGATTTTCAGACGACTTGAAAGTCCAAGTCGTCTTAGTGAAAAAGAGAGAGAACACGATGAATGAGCATGGGAAATTATTTATATTTACATATATATATATATATATATATATATATATATATATATATATATATATATATATATGCATATATATATATATATATATATATATATATATATGAACAAATATAGTCTTAAAGTGTGCTATATTTATGGGATAAAGTGCTCACTATCAGAGATAGAGCGTGTGTAAATATAAAAGTGAACATAGAAGTCAACACTTAGAGGCGACAGTCTGTTTCATACTAGATGAAATCGTCAGTCCTCGTGGCCTGACGATTGCATCTAGCATGAAACCGACTGTTGCCTCTAAGTGTTGACTTCTATGTTCACTTTTATATATATATATATATATATATATATATATATATATATATATATATATATATATATATATATATATATATAAAATCATCATTGTCGACTTATCATTTACGATTCACGATCAGAGATGTTTACAATGACAATGAATTTCTCCCTTTGTCTATAATTTCGTTATCTCTAATATTTTTGCCTTATAAATTGCTGATTTATGAATCCTGATCCTTATCCTGTCGATATATCAATGTTCTATTAATCAAATCAGTCAGTTGCACCGGTGATTTGTCAATATATTCCACTACTTCTCCGCCATATACTTTATCGCTCTCCACTCATTATCTCTCCTTTGCTTTTTATCTCTGTCCTCTTATATATATATATATCTCTCTCTCTCTCTCCCTCTTTACACATACACACAGAGACAAATATATATGTTATGATCTTGCATATATATATATACATATAATCTTATATGTTATTGTTGAGTCTTGACTCAATGTTGAATCTCGCCTATTGCATGGAATAATAATGCAACACAAAAAGTACTTAGAACAAGAATGTATTATAACAAGAAAGTGTACACAATAAGTACATATAGTATTTCTGTATATTTCTGGGAAGACGTTCCTGGAGAATGTGTTGACTAGTCGCAGTCGATCAGAGTCTCTAGTTGGATCTCGTGATTCCTTTCTTCTCGTCTTCCGGTATCAACCATTATTTATATAGTTGGTAGTCACCTATGCAGATTAGGTGGATCCCACCACAACAGTTATATTCTTTACAGCGTAATCAAGGCAATAAAGCCACTAATACGCAGGGTGGAGGCTGGGCTACTGAGTATGAAAGAATATCAGACAAATATTAATGAGGATGTAGAATAATGAAAGGACAGAAATTAAGAAGACAGAATATAACGGCATTTAAATTTTTGATGATCAATCTTAACTGAAAAGCAAGAAGCTAGTTCCACAAGCAAGAAAAGAAACTGTTAATATAGGACTTACTGTTGCATTTAGCCATTTCGAATTTGAAATGAGGAGTGCTGCACTTAAATTCGTAGTGTCCGTAAAGGAGAGTTCATCGGAAAAATTACCATAAAAGTATTTAGAGTAAAGGATATATATATATATATATATATATATATATATATATATATAATTAAGTAATGAAACTCTTGGTAATCCGTATGAATAATCACAATGAGGATGAAATCCAGAGAGCTCAATGTTAAATCAGAGCGATTAATTCAATGAAAACAGAGAACTTTAAGGATCCATTGGTTATAATTTATTTCCCCCAAGGAATTTCTTTTTCTCTGGCTCATCAGACCACACTTCCAAGTGTGAAAAAATGAATTTAAATTTACATATATTTTCATACACTTTTGAGAGGTAGTATTAAGTTGATGTAAGGTGATATAGAGAGTCGGGAGAGATGGTGACAGACATGATCGAAATTAGAGAGGAAAGGGAGAGATAGGAATGATTTTAAATTTATTTTTATTACAATACTTAATAGTGAAGAAGCGGGGTTAAGGACCAAACATTTACCTATTTAATATGTCATCTCACAGGAAAAGATATAGAGAGAAAAAAGAGAGGTAAAGATGTAAGAAATAAGGTTGAATTAGGGGTTTAAGGAAAGAAAGGGGTATAGAGATTTGAAAAGCGAAATTAAGAGAATTAATGTATTATAATTGTTTTGTTGTTATTGTTGTTGCGGCTGCTGTTGTTAGACCTATAGTTTCTGACGCTGTATGAAGTAGATTTACATCGTGGAGTTGCAATCTCCACACCCAAACGTTTTTTGAATTCAGAATTTCCTTATTCGTGTAAAGACAAAGCTAAAGAACCCAATCTACCCTCTTACATATCTATAGCTGATTGACAGACAAAAATATAGATTTTATACATTTTCGAAAGAACATCTATGCGAAAACGAATGCAACGGACGATGTTGGATTTCGAAATCAATACGCCAATTCCGCTTTTGGCGCTGTTAACCGCAACGCTACCTGCACAATCTCACCCAACATTAAATCCTGAAGTTTATTTCATCTTTCTTTTATTTTTATCTTCTTTCGCTTTTTCTTTTTTGTTTTGTTGTTGTTGTTTTCAACTCGGGCGATGTTTATTATTATTTTTTTTCGATTCCAAACCATTTACTAAGACTTGGTTGGAAATCTTTTTTTTATAGAACAACGTGTATGAAAGCTCGATGAGTGTGCTGCGTTAATCTTCCAATCGAGGCGGTTCTATCTGCGTTGAAAATCAACATTTGAAATCTTTCCCTTTTCGATGGCTTCAAACATTGACCACAGGCGCCAGTGAAAACATCCGAAACTTCTTCAATCATCGTATAGCATTTCTTTCTTTCTTTCTTTCTTTCTTTCTTTCATTCTTTCTTTCTTTCTTTCTTTCATTCTTTCTTTCTTCGTTCCTCAAAGTTCCTAAATCTACCAATATATATATATACGAGGATTCTGTCTCCTAAATGTCCTTCCTTTTTTATTTCTTCTGATTCAGTCTTGCATCAAACCAATATTGACACGATAAAGAACATTACTTCAAAGCCAAACAGCAAACCAAGATCTTTTGGTAAGAAGATAAAAAAAAAGCGCCGTCGAGTAATTGAACGCGTGCCAGGCACTTCGCTTTATTCAAAACAAACGTGAATAAGAGCGGGGCATGCTGTTTAAAGTCACTCATCACTGAGCTGCGCGCAGTGAACAGATCAATTCTGACGAATCACCGCTTTTGTGAATAACCACGCGGTCGATTCAAAAGCCTTATATCCAACGTCTCCAGTTGGCGGATATAACGTGCACGTTCCAGGTATGTTCTAGAGGCACCAGCTCACATTCCATGCGACACAAATATCAAAGTGCTTAATGTCATTTCAGAAGTGAATGTTCACGAATACAGATAGTCAACAGAAGTTAAGAATACATATTTACTTACGTAAGGAGTTCATCTTCACTTTACGGATCTAAGGAGATTTTCTTTGCTTTCCTTTTTTCGGGAAAAACAGAAGGGAGTTCTCAGTTCGATCTTCAGTAGTTACTTTAAATTTGTTGCCTTGAGATATATTTAAAGTTGGGTTCCTACATGTGATAGTTTCGCAATGCCCGCTTGCAGTACAAATGACTAAACTCGTGCGTTAAGCACCCTACTATTTTGACCTTGGGTCAAAGTAATCTGACATGCGTAAATAACCAGCTACAATGGATAAATTAAAATGTTAAAATTATTAAAACAGTGTGCGTTCACGCGTGTTTTTAAAAAAATCACCATCGTATCGATCACATTTATAATAAGTTTGTCTTTGTAATTCACCCCTCCACGGAGGAGATCGAATGTACTTGGGACTCTCTATGATGAATTCCAATTCTATATCAAGAAGCTAATTATAGAGCTAGAAAGGATTATTACAAAAATAAAAATAAATAATATGTCTATATTATTCAATAAAAATGACCGAATGATATATATATATATATATATATATATATATATATATATATATATATATATATATATATATCAACACCCAGAGACGCCATTCTGTTTCATGCTAACGCAATCGTCAGGCCATATATATTGGCAACACCAATATACTACACCATGAAAAAAAAACATCGTAGCTACAGCGGATAACTTTAAAATTTTAAACTAATTAAAACATAGCATGTTCACTCGTGTTTACAAAAATCACCATCATAATGATCACAGTTACAATAAGTTTGTCTTTGTAATTCACCCCTGAGAATGAGATTGAAAGTACTTGGGTACGAAAAAACTACAGCATCTTCCTTGATGAATTTCAACTGATCAGGAAATTGATTAGACTAGAAAGAATTATTATATTAAATTGACATGTCTATATTATTCAATGAAACATATTGGCATGAAGATATATATATATATATATATATATATATATATATATATATATATCAGTGAACAATGATCTCAGCACTCAGAGGGGACAGGCTGTTTCATGCTAGACGCAATCGTCAGGCGGTCTGTCGAATGCGTCTAGCATGAAACAGCCTGTCGTCTCTGAGTGTTGACTTCAATATTCACTTTTATATTTACATACACTCTATCTTTGATATTGGGCACTTTATCCTCTAAATATAACACACTTTAAAACTATATATATATATATATATATATATAGTTTTAAAGTGTGTTATATTTAGAGAATATATATATATATATAAAAAAACACACTTGGGCACTTTATATATATATATTCTTAACAATTACAAAAACACACTTGGGCACTTTATATATATATATTCTTAACAATTACATTATGTCGAAGTGCCCAAGTGTGTTTTTTATATATATATATATATATATATATATATATATATATATATATATATATATATATATATATATATATATATATATATATATATATATATATATATATATATATATATATATATATATATATATATATATATATATATATATATATATATATATATATATATATATATATATATATATATATATATAAAAAACACACTTGGGCACTTCGACATAATGTAATTGTTAAGAATGTTGTCCCGCTAGATTAATTACAACTGGGTAGTGAGTTCGATTCTCATTGGTTGCTCCTTACCTTCAACCTTTTGCTACATCTAATCTACACTTGGGAAGTCGAAAATAATATTAGCTAAAGCCCGAGGAGGACATCCACCCAGGCAGTACCTCTCTTTCGCTTTGGGGCTTGAGTGATTACCTGTGGTGTCTCTATGAGTGGAAGTGCCTAAGGGCCTTGAGCAATTTTTCTACTGTTTTGCCGAAAGCCCATATTGAGCTCCAAACTTGTGTCACATTCTGTTATGAGCCAGGATAAATACATACTTGGGCGTGGTATAATAGTTTATTCAACTTTCCCGCTAGATCAATTATGACTGAGTTGTGAGTTCGGTCCTCACCGGGTGCTCCAAGCTTTCGACCTTTCGTCTCATCTAAACTACGCTTAGTGATGCATGCACACATATACATTTAATAAATTTTGAAATGACTCATCCTTCGATAATGTTTGAAATGACAGCATATTTCTATTTGGTCAAACCCTGTTTTGATGTAAAATGATACGTAAATGGCATGCATGTATCGAATAGGTATGGGTGGTGATATATGTTTATCTGTGTTTAATATACGTATGTGAGAACGCGTGCGAGTCCTTTCTCATTCAGGTGCACGTTCCTTTGCTTTGCAGTAGCGCTTGCTCCACCGACGTTGTTTTTTCCTGAAAGGTAAATATATTACCTTTATAGTTGTTTTTTCTTCTTTTTTCTGTACGAAACCTTTGAAATAACATCCGTTTTCACTTTTCCTGTCACTCTGTTTTCTAAAATAAAAACCAGTACAGGAACGTGGGCGCCACACTTCTTTCTATCTGATCGTCTTTTCATAGGAAATAGCAGGCAAAGCCTAAAATACAAACCATAAGAAATTAATTTCGTCTCGATCCCTAAATATACAGTCATACATTGCATTAGAGAAAGCATTACCTGAAATCACTTGCTTCTGTCCTTCTATACAACTGCGTACAAATATGCATCTATTCAAAAACATTACGACGAACAAAAATACTAGAAACGAAATATATTAACAGTGCAAAAATGGGAATTTTTGTGTTAATTCACCCCAAATAATGTAAAGTTACTTATCCCAGATATTAATTAACACCAAGAAATTATAAATTTTAAATCAAAGTTTGTTTGTTTGTTTTTATTAAATTTTTGGCAGTATTTTGAAATTATAATTTTTAAATCAAAGCTTGTTTATCTTGTCTTGTAACAAATCCAACCCTCAGAATGAAAAATTACCAAAAATTATTCACATTTCGTTAGTGCGGATGAGATTCGAGGTACTTACAATTAAAAAAAATATTAAAAAGATCTATTTTTGTCTTGCTTATCGGGGTGAGCGAGAATGTAAGACCCCCACACTTAGAAAAAGTACAACCCGAGTCGCCCACATTTGGGGCGATCGCAAAGGTCAACCCAACCGTAATTTTTGTCTTGCTTATCGGGGTGAGCGAGAATGTAAGACCCTCACACTTAGAAAAAGTACAACCCGAGTCGCCCACATTTGGGGCGATCGCAAAGGTCAACCCAACCGTAATTTTTGTCTTGCTTATCGGGGGGAGCGAGAATGTAAGACCCCCACACTTAGAAAAAGTACAACCCGAGTCGCCCACATTTGGGGCGATCGCAAAGGTCAACCCAACCGTAGTTCAATAGAAGAGCCTCGCTCTGGGAGAAATTGCTGCAAATTTTAATGTGTAAATTCTTTTTATTTTGGCTTGAATTTATATTTTACGGGAAATTAACAGAAAAAATTTAAAAAATGATTCCAGCGTTTCGTCTTAAATAAAATGCAAATTACAGTTTTCTACCGTAAACTCCATTTCTATACGTTAAAAACGATATCACTCGGAATTTTTTTTTATTTTTTTAAGCATATCACCCCAAGCAAGGCTGGAGGCCACTAGCACGCAAGGGGTTACAGAAGGTTTGGAGGAAGAGCAGATTGGAGTGGTAAAGGAGAGGATGTGGAGAAAGATAGATCAATCGAGGCAAGGAGGTTACAGAAGATTTGGAGCGAGAGCCGATAGGAATGCAAGGTGAAAGGATGTGGAGAAGGGAAGTGGATAGATCAAGGCAACTGGAGATGTCGATTGACATTACACTTAAATAGTTG
Organism: Acanthosepion esculentum; assembly: GCA_964036315.1. Lineage (NCBI taxonomy): Eukaryota > Metazoa > Mollusca > Cephalopoda > Sepiida > Sepiidae > Acanthosepion > Acanthosepion esculentum. The sequence goes on from OZ038487.1 coordinate 62,864,665, forward strand.
GATATTGTATTTGTCAGGGAAACAGGAACCAATCTCTAGAATATTCAGTTCCCTAGTAGATATCTCCACGCACACTGATATATATTTTGTCTTTCAGTTTTTCCTACCTCGATTTTGAGTGTATTTTCTATTTAGTTTATTGAGTTCAAGTACAGCTATGGATTAAATAGTACGAGAGACTGGGTTCTGTAACACTTTATTTCAATCAAACAGTAGCATACACAATTATTAACCGTGGAGAACCATACCACTATATTTCCTAAGAATGCATGCAAATTCACAGATAATATAAATCGGAATTTGTGGAGAGCCATGCTTAAGCGACATGCTATTTTTGGCATTTTTCTGCATATGTCCAGTATATTCTTCTCCGTAGGTAGTCATCTACAAGCACACTAATATGCATTTGGGATTTTAGTTTTTGTCCTATCACCTTTTTGAGTTTATTTTCTACCTGTTTAGCTTTTAAAGTTCATGTAAAGCTATTGGTTAAATAAATAGACTGGATTCTGTAGCATTGTATGGCAATCAGACAATTACAAATTCTGAACTCCAAGCCGTAGAGAAGGCAACGGGAAACTATACCACCATCTTTCTGAAGAATACATGGCAATTCGCAGATAATAAAAGGTGGAATCTGTGGAAAGCCATCTTTAAAAAAATTACGAGGAATGAAAGATTTTGAATATACCTTATATATTTTGTCCCTAAGTAGACATCTCCATGCCCACTAATATATATATTTTGACTTTCTGCTTTGTTTTTCCTACTAACTATTTGAGATAACACCGTTTCCCGTACGATCACCAAAGTTAAGCAACGTCGACTTTGGACAGTACCTAGATGAGTGACCGGTTGAAAAGACTGCAAGCTTGGGCGTGCGGGTGGTGTAATAGATAACAGTTCAGAATTGTAACTCGGAAAGATAATTTCCAATTCCAGTTGGGTTCGTCATATCCGCTTACGCGCAAATAACCTTGAGAAAAGTATGAATCTGCCTCCTCTCTCTCCTCCAGCTATGGGTTAATCGGTAGCACTTATATCAGTAAATATTTATCTCCAAAAACAACTTCTAAAAATATTTTCTTATTCTAAAACTTCTCAAACGAAACATATTTTCTGGCTTTAAATAACCTGGAGAGGTTGATAATCCGTAAAAAAGCAATCAATCAAATGGTTGAGGTAGTATTCTTGCCTGTTAATTTTTTAAATAGCATTATAGAGTGGGCACCTTAGTCTTGCATGACAATTAGAAAAAGAGAAGGAAAATCTGAATTCCAAACAATAGAGCAGCAACGGGAAACTGCTTCAATATCTTCCGCCAGAATGCATGTCAATTTGCATATAAAAAAATAATAAAAAAGAATGGTGTGGAGAGCCATGATTTTCAATGTACTGAAGGGATATGACATTATAAAACAAAAATAAGAATAAATTGATAATATTAAGGATTTAAATCCGCATTATAAAGATAGGTAAAAATTTTTTTTTTTTTTTGGGAATGCAAAATTCGTCATTTAATTTGATTTATTCTCTCTCCCCCAGTTTCGCCTTGTCCTAAAATAAACTAAGTATTTATGGAGATTTGAAAGAAATGAGTGCCGCCTTGCCTATCGACATGGAAAGTAGAATCGGCAGCGTATGTCGAGGCTGCTTCTTTTCACTTCACACTAATGTCCTTGGCAAAAGCAAAAATCTTCCTAGTGCCGCTCATTTTTATGAAAATGTACGCTTCGATACAGCTACAGACATCATTGGAACGATGATCACCAAATAAGCACACACACTCACACACACACACACACACACAGATATATATATATATATATATATATATATATATATATTAATGAATATCAAACACTTACCATAGGTAATAATATTCATTTCATGAAAGCTATAGAAATAGCCTTCAATCTTTCAGACCTGCAAACCAAATAAAAACGGGGGAAAATTACTACTAGAGAAAATAGAAGGAAATATTTAATACTATGAATATGTTGATGGCGTTGGTCGCGAAGACCCGAGGATTTATTCTCAGTAGACTTTAAAGTTTGAGATGACATACGCTTACACAATGTTGCATTTTGATTTAGAGGTTGAGTGAAAATCTTAAATCAAGTCAATTGGAGTTAAGAAACAGCATCTGTGTCGCTTACCGGCTAAGAGACTGACGTGTATATATATATATATATATATATATATATATATATATATATATATATATATATATATATATATATGATAGTTGTCACCTCATAATTGATTGATTGATTTGTTATTTTACGACCTATCTACCCTTTGCAGATTATTCAAAACCAGTAAATATTTTTAGATTTTAAGAATTTTGGGACCGATGATAATGATTCATTAATCTACTAATTAACCCATAGCTGGCGGGGCAGAAGAGGTAGATTCATACTTTTCCCAGAGTTGTTTGAGCGTAGGTGACGATAACGAATAGGCCTGGAATCCGAACTCTCGCACATCCAAGCTTACAGCCCCTGGTAGTCGCAAGCGGTCACCTATCTAGGTACTGACCTGACTCGACGTTGTCTAACGAACAAGAACGGATATTTCGATCTGAAATGGTCATAATCGATTACAACCATCACAAAATATCAAATACCTATATCAATCAATGTCACTGTATGAACTGTTTAAAGTAGACGAAAGCTTTGCATTGGGTCAATCCCAGCCACTGAGAAAGAACAGTATATACCAGTGGTGAAAAATTACACAGAAGTAAGAGAGTCAGAATGGCTTGCAGCTGGTGCAAGGGAAAATAAGTTCCTTCCCTCAATACACGACACGTAGCAGTGTTCATTTGGAAATGGCACGGATCCTCCACGACTTTATATTATTCCGGGCGTATGATTATGTAACGTTGGCTTTTATAGCAATTTGCGTGCTAATTAGTCTGACAGGAGGATACCATTTGACTGTGTGACTGAAGACGAAGCGAAGAACGCTAATTGGTCAGCTGACCATAGTCTTGGCATAATAAAAGACTGCTGAAGTAGTAAAAAGGTAGTAATGATTTTTACGTTGGAGGTAATTCACGTCAGTTTCTTGCAAGATCGTTCGAAGTAAGTGTTTGATTTTGTTCACGTTCTCTTTTGTGGTTGTATTTTGTTTTGGTGTCTTTACGTAAATTTCTGTTTGTCGTTTGTTTTATTTGTTGTTTGTTCAACGGCGTCGTGGGAACGCCAACGCCATGGCGCAATCCCGATTGCAAGAATCGACACCCACGCCAGCAAGCCCGTCTGTGTCGGCAGGAGATAAACGAGCCAAAAATGGGCCGGAATATTATAAATATCTCTAGGAACAATTCGAGAATTTTGTGAAGAAGAATAAGTTGCTACCGGTGCCAACTCTGCTGGAGTCGGTAAACACCAAAATTATATCCCAGTTAACTGCGGACGTCAAGACTCGCAAATTGATCGGCGTCAACAGGGAGATCATGAAGGAAGCTATTTAGAGTTTGAACATTAGGGCCAAAGTCTTGGCCAGAAGGAGTAGAACTATGTGTGACATCCTGCTGCCATCAGAGGATGCGGCAAAGTCACTGGCAGGTAGCATCTTGACAACCAAGTCTGTGAGGCTCCAAATCGAATACCTCGGGACCAGGAAGACGAAAGTAACATTGCATGGAGTGCCCCTTGGGTTTTTTCTTTGACAAATTTGGCGAGGTTGCCAGTGTCTCGGCCGTGAGAAGCAAGTCCGGGATAGCCACTGAAAATTCGTAGCTATTCCAAATGTGTTAATGTGCGAAGGACGCCTTGTCTATGGGGTGGAGGAAGGTCACCGTCCTCTCTATTGGGACTGTGGGGCTACCGGTCATTTATCAAAAGCGTGCCCGGGAAAGAGGCCGAAACGCAACTGGAACCGACAACTAACAAATAAAGCTGCAGAGACAAGTGCAAAATTCCTAAATGTCTTGGGGAATGGAAGGGAGTGGTGAAGAGTGTGGAGAAAGGTGTTCCCCGTCCCACCAGCAGGATGTCTCAAAGAAGGAGTCCAAGAAAGCCAAAGAACCGCTGCAAGAGCAGAAATGCGACCACTATCAACATCAACAAAAGGACCGGCAGAAGAACCCCCAACTGGAGCTGGAGTTTCAGCTGGATATGCCCCCACTTCGGTCCGCCTCTTTAAAAAGAGGGAGAGAAGAGGAAGAGGTGAAAATGAGCAAAAAATAAAAACGGGCTGGTCGTATTAGGGCGGAGAAGGCCTTGGACAAAACTAAGCTCCTTTCTGTCCCTGCCTTCCCAGTCAAAAATTATTCGCACTTAGTCTTAGTGAGGGACTGGAATGCTATCCTTGACCCCAAGATAGATAGGTGCGGGGAATCTGATTAATTAATCTGATTGGCGAGTTTGGTCTCGTAGATAGATACCGGGTCGATTACCCTGAGCGAGAGATGTGGACGTAGGCACGTAAGTGGCTGTCTACCTGGGTAGCCAGCTACCTAGATAGAATATTAGTGAAAAGGGCCGATAATAGACATAATAGATTGTTCCACGTTCCATTGGTTAGGCTATTCGGGCCATAGACTCGTCTGTGTTCGGATAGCGTTAGATGCTAGGCCTAGAATGACTGGACACTGGAAGTTCAATCTGTCCTTAATGGACATGCGGGAATTCCAGCAACAGATAATTAGGCTATTGCAGCGGGAAGTAGTAGGGGTGTTATTGGGAATAGGTGGTGGGAGAGGCTTAAGGATAGCATTAGGTCGTTCACCACCGAATATAGCCAGCGACTCCTGTTAGATGAGTCTAAGTATGAATACATTTATAGATAGTCTGTCCAAGGCGGAGGCTCCCTAGAGATAAGTTTAGTTAGGGAGGCTCTGGATAGCTCAGCTAGCGAGCGCTACAAGGGTTAGGCAGTTAGACATAAGTTAAACAAGGTGTCTAACGAAGCCGTGAACATGGGTGCAGTATTACGCAAGGAAGAGATCCGTCGAAGTTCCGATCGGTATATTCGTGAGGCCAAAACCCTGGAGGGGCATACTCTGAGGTCGACTGATGATATGTGCGAGGCGTTTCGGCGGCATTTCAAGAGCCGGTTTACCAAGGAGCCTGGTCTCTGTGATGAAGAGCTTCGCATCTATCTAGCTGAATTTCCCCGACTTTCGCCAACTGAAGCAGCTAGCTATGTGGGTGAGATCACGGAGGGCGAATTCTACTTGGCATTGAAGAGGGTCGTCAGTGGCAAGTCTCCGGGACGTGATGAATTGTATTTGAGGCTGTCGCACATCCTTGTGCCAAATTTGACTGGTGTGTTCAACAAATGGTTCCGGCAAGGGTCCATCCCCAATCGGTTCACCAGGTGTGTGATCACGCTGTTGAGAAAGAGCAAAGATGTTGGGAGAGAATTAAATGATTACAGGCCCGTAACTCTGCTAAACAATAAATTAAAGATTTTGGCCAAGATCATGACAGAGCATTTGCCAAGATTCCGCTTGGACCCGATCAGACTTGTGTTGTGAAGGGCCGAACAATTCTGATCAACTTGAATCAGATCCGCACGATTCTAGAGGGTGTAGAAGTCAATGAGCAAGCCTCGCTGATTAATTTTGATCAGTCCAAGGCATTTGATAGGATCGATCATCGATATCTGGCTGCTGTCCTCCAGGCTGCCGGATACAAACTCAATTCTGCAAGTGGATTAACCTCCTGTATCGCTCCCCGCCAGTGCTGTGGTGCAGGTGCGCGGAAAGCAGTCATGCTTTTGCGCTGTTTCGGTGGGTTCGACAGGGTTGACCACTGTCGTACCTACTTTATGCTTTGCTGTTGGAGCCTCTCCTTGGCCGGCTAACGGATGGGCGAGCAGTCCGGCCCTACGTGGAATCGCTGTCTCTGGTGGGGCTCGATCAAGAGTTTCCGCGTACGCCAATGACGTATCCATTTTCGTGTCGTGCCGCAGCGACATTGATGTGGACAGAAGGCACTTGAACGGTACGAAAAAGTCACGGAGACCAAGATAAACCGTAACAATTCTTCCGGTTTGCGGTTAGGTGTCTAGAATCTTTTCGATCTTCCGGGTCCCTTTGGTTGGGAGGACAGTCCTATACCCATCCTTGGAGTGTGGTTTTTTATCCGATATCTAGCTGGATAAAAAATTTCAAAAGTAGAGATAAAGGTCGGAGCGTCGATCCTGACTTGGCTACGAAGGAAATTGTCCTTCAATGTTGTCTGAGGCGTGTACCACTTACGTTTTTTCTCTCATCCTTTACCGCTTGGCTGTACTTCCCCTTTGCAAGGACCATAGGAAGGCGATCGAGTGCTTGTTGTCCACCCTCTTGTGGGGTGGTCGCAAGCAGAAGGTCCGTAAAAAAGCCTGTTTCCAGCGTCTGTGTCATGGATGGCTCGGATTATCACACGTTTTGGCAGAGGATTCGATTTTGGTGGGGAATGTTAGGGACGCCTTCCCTTGCCTTACTATCGCAACTCCCATTTCCTGGGATAAGTGACGTCGTAGGTCCGGGAAACTGTCGACGTTCCTCGACGAGTGTTGAGTAGCCTTGAGGGACTTTCTTCGGTCCACTGACCTTTCGCGACCTCGAAATGTTCTGCATCATGAATTAATAGATGGGGTCACGAAGGACCCTCTCTGTGGTCGGCTTGGCTTGCACTCTCTCTGGTCTTGGGCGCCAGCGGCGAATTACCTCAAGTTTTCTTTTACCTAGCGATTGACTCGGAACCTGCGGTCTCTCAATGACTGGCGCTTCAGATGGAGCAGGGCGGATTTGCCCGAGTGTCACTGGTGTGACCTTGATTTAGAGCAAACGGCTTCGCGTGCCTTCGATTGAAAATCCTCGAGAACGCCCTTTCTGGAGCTATGTCGGCGAGTTGACAGCTCGTATCGCTCCGGATAAACTTATGCTCATCGAGATTGCATAGGTGTGCGATAATGTGTCACCCCCGTATTGTGAGGTGAAAGGAATGGTGTTTCTAACGCTGCTAGCCGTGACAAGAATGGTGATATGGACAAGGCGAACGGAGTCTTATCTTGCGATATGAGTGTTATTCTCAATAGACTCTGATCCTTCCCCCTGGTTAAGCTAGACACTACTTGTTTTCCTAGTTAATGTGAATAAGTATTGCTTGTGCCTGTTCCTGGCTTTCTCATTTGTTATGATCCATGTCGAGTTTCCCAACCTCCCCAGTTTGTTTTTGCCTCCTTTTTCATTTTGGCTGAGTCAGGCTTTAATTTCCCCATTCCATCATTTATTTCCCCCCTTCCCACTTCATTAGTGAGTGTCCTACTTGATTCTGCCTATTGACAGAATACATTATACTTATTATTTTGAGGAGTGGACGGGTCCTGCTAACATCTGCTTTGTTTTAGTTTGTTTTCTTACAATTTATTTTAGTTTTGGGGGTTCATTCTCTCCACCTCATTTCATGATTCATGAAATTTTTATCTATTTCATTATGAACTTTCACGAGATTTTTATACCATCAGACATTTTGTAGATTCACTTGTCAATGTGTGGTATTGTGGGTTATCCGGGATTGAGTGGGGAGGAACGCGTTCTTGTGCTAAATGGAAAAATTTTATTGGATGAATGGGTCGTGATCGTGACTAACTAGGACTAGGATAGGTAGCAGAGAACTGCCTTTCCCCATTCCCCCCTTTGGACTTGTGCTACAATTACTATATTTTCAGTAATAAATAAAACTATTTTCACGTTGGTGACGTGTACGTGAATTGGAGAACGGTGCCTTGAGAAAGAGCATTCGATGTGGTACAACCGGCGTCAAAGGAATAGAACCCCATGTAACTACAGTACCCAAAAAGAACCAGTTATACACTATTGCAGGTGTTATATCAGAACATTCCTTCTACCTGGATATCTTAACGGCTAAGATGATCAACACTACCAGTGGGCTTACGGCGCGCCTAGACACTAACCCAGGTTTTCCTACATTCATGTGCCTGTGATAGATAGATAGATAGATAGATAGATAGATAGATAGATAGATAGATAGATAGATAGAAACTTTTTTTACAGTAAGGTTCATCATTTACAAGGCCCGGGGTGGCTCTCGAAGTATAGGGTTACGTTAGACTATTTGTTTGTGTGGAGAAGATAATCTATCTTGAAAAAAATATTCCTCACACATATTTATATTTTATCCATTGCATTAATACACGTGACATGATTATGACCAATAGGAGCTAAACAATGTTATAGCATACCAAGGTTATGTGTTAGATTGCGATTCGTTTCCTATTTGTTCTTTATTTTATTTTATCATTTTGGTGGATTCATATCCATATCTGATCTATATTTGATCTTCAACTCATATATATATATATATATATATATATATATATATATATATATGTAGGCTAAGAAGAATATTAAATACTATTTAAATAATATTAAATCCCTAAATTATTTCTTAAAAGAGTTAGAATTTTAAATTGCTAGCGGTGATTTTAAAAATTAAATTACTATCAAACATTAAAATTATTTTTACATAAATTGCTAAAGTTATCTCTCCTACTGTCGCTTAGCAAAACTTAACGACAGCTTTTTTCTCTCTACTTCCCCCTCCCTTCTTTGTTTCTCTCTCTTCTCCCCCTTCCCTCTCAATATATCACTTCCGTTAAGTTAACCGATTAAATATGTCAATGTCCGCCCCCCTACATTAATACTAAGTATGATAGATAAAATCTTAATATCCTATATGAAGGATCTTTATTTAACAGTTGCATATTAATTTACGAAATAATTCTATATGTTTAAATCATTTACTAGTTTCTTAAAGTAGGTATTTATCAACTACAAAAAATACGTACGAAATTCGCAAGGAATTTTGTTAAATTACCTATCCACCCCATTTTTATTTCTTAAAAAACTGCATTGTCTGATTTGTATAATTTATGTAACCATTTGTAACCGCTTTAGTTTATGTCTGGCTGCCGTTAGCTGCCAATCTACGTTTTTTTTCTACCCACTTATAATAAAAATATTTTTTTTAATTTTCTTTCTTCCCTTAGTTTAAATTTAAAGTAGGTCGTATCAACCAATCAAATACGACCTACTTTAAATTTACCAATCAATGTAAAATGTCAAAAATACCCACTAAATAACAATATTTCTGTACAAGACGTTACCAATATTAGCAGGAAATTAATACAAAATTATAATAAATTCAGATTAATCCTACAAAAAGAAAGATAAACCATATATAGTGCCACGCAGTACAACTAAAATATAAGAAAAAAAAGCATTATCAAATTTCAAAGTTTAACTAAACTGTAAGATAAAAGGTAAACTATACTTGCAATTTACTGTTAATTCATTTCTTTGATTTAACAATGAATTTCTATCAAAATATCTGATTTCGAGTTTATATATATTTATATGTATGTATGTATGTACGTATATATATATATATATATATATATATATATATATATATATATATATATATAGCTTTAATCCACCAGATCAGATGTTCTCAACCTTTTTTGTCCAACCCACCCTTTTTACCATATGTTCGAATATCATTCTTCGTTTCCAAGATTGTCCAACTCAAAAGGTGCATCACAAATAATATGCATTATTATTGAAAATTGTCATTCTTTTCCATATTATTACATATATATATTTACATGGATTTTACAAAGGAGTTTTACAAATTGAACAGCAACAGAAAAATTGATAGATTTTGAACGTGAATACATGTACAGTAATTTGTTTAAGTTCATGACTAATTATTAAATAAATAAACTGAGCATACTTCAATAAACAAAAGTTCAGTAGAATGGCAGGGCATTTTCATTCAATAAACAAAATTCTGTATACAAAAAAAAAACAAGAAAAAGTAACAGAATTTTTATACCACCGCACTGAATTCCTTTAATTCCACTTTGGGAGGGAATTTCTCTCCTGCTTCAAAACCCCGACCTTAGGCAATTGTCCCGTCCATTTGATGGCATAATAATTACGAGTTCAATCCCTGGCCCAGGACGTACAATCTCAAATTTAAAGGAAACAAAGCTAGAAATCAGCTAGTCATAGCAGAAATAAGACTAAGACGGGTCATGGAGAGCGGATGAGAAGTATAGACTAAACAAAGTGTCCCCTGAAAGTTACCTCGATCGCCAAACATTTGTGGGTAGATTAATAGGCACAATAGTCTCTGAAAGTAACTATGATGACATTGGTCCGACTGTAAATAATGTAAATAGAAATACATGTATATACCCATACACGCATATATGCGTACATATACCAACGTACCCCCCCATATATATATATATATATATATATATATATATATATATATATATAGGTCGATTTGAACGTTCAAGTTGTCTGAAGATTGAAACTCGGGTTAGGACTAGGGCCATCCTTTTAATAGAAACTAACGCTGTCATGTGTTTTTGCTTTGTCTAGGTAATCAAGGCGTTGGGCAATGAGTAGGTAGGGGTTTGCCTTGAGATTTTAGGGTATTTAGGTCGAGAAAACTTAAAGAAAATGTGCCCTTTGGCAGCATTTAGTCCTGCGTCCCCGTTGGTAGAAGGAATTACTGTTTGATGCGGCGTACCTTAGACCACTCGGCTGCAAGTTTCTATTTACCTTAAACCAACATCGACCCGTTCACATACCTTCTCGAGAGCCATGTGCTCAGTTTCTTATCTGAAAGATTATCAAAGCTATTTCTAAATTGTTAATGTTTTTTTAACCCGACATATTTTTTATTGCAAAAAACCTTTTTAGTAGATACCCATATTTTTGTGTCGAACTGTTTTTTAAGCAGTGTTGATTTTGTCTACCAGCTTACACATGAGGGTTTGGTTGCAATTAACAAAATCAATCTGATTCAAGATCTTTCAATTTTTAGGTCTACATGTAACCACTAATTCACTTCTTTTATTCAATATCTTTCTCCCTTCCCATTATATGATTTACTTCTCTCCATTATTTCCCACAATATATCCAGATGGGCAGATCTACTTTCTTTATTCGATCAGTCATATTTTGAGAGGTGCACTTCGATGTGGTGTAATGGTTAACATTCTTGTCTCTCTAGAAATTTACAACTGACTAGTAAGTTCGATACTTAATGGATGCTCCATATCTTCGGCCTTGGGCCAGATATAATCTACGCTTAGAAAATCATTTTGGACTCACGACATAGTGTAATGGTTAACAAGCTTGTCTCTCTAGAAGAATTTCGACTGAGTAGTGAGTTCGATGCTGAATGGGTGCCCAATACTTTCGGCCTTGTGCCACATCTAAGCTATGCTTAGAAAACTACCATTAATATTTTGAGAGAGCTGTATTTTTTCTGTATTTTTCATTATTCAGACTCAGTTGATGGTCCTAGAATCTTTGTTACCATTCTTTTTCGCTCAAGCTATAATAATATTCCAGCATTTTAGATTAGTTCTATAAATAATATTTCAGCATTTTATACTAGCTCTATGAATAATATTTCAGCATTTGATAGTATTTCTATAATTATTATTTCAGTATTTCAGACTAGCTCTTTAAATAATATTTCATTATTTTAGGCAAACTCTATAAATAATATTTCATATATTACAGTTACATTTTATATGTTTTTGTTCACTTGTTTAGTTGGGTTGTTACATTTGCAATTGTTGTAATTATTCAATAATTTATTTTTATGATCCGATATTATTTTTTATTAGATTAGTTTTCTTTTATTATTACATTTTATTATTACATTATACTCTGTGCTATATATATATATATATATATATATATATATATATATATATATATATATATATATTGGAGGAAAGATGTATGATAAAGTGGAAAAAGTCATGCATTTATTCCCCAAAATTGTTCTTGATACATAAAAATGTATATATATTTTCACATCCACACACACACACACACACACACACACACACACACACACACAAATGTGTGTGTGTGTGTAAAACTGTGTAGCAGAAAGATGAGCTCAAAGTTACCAAAACTTCAGCATCTCACTTTTCTTCAAGTGCGGTTGAAGAAAAGTGAGATGCTGAAATCTGAAGGCGTATTGGAATAGCCAATGATGCCTTCCAAAAGCTAAGCAGAGTACTAAGACATAGAAAATCTTCTTTAGAAACAGGGAAAAGACTACCAGACTGCTACGTCATATCTGCCCTCCTTTATGGTAGTGAGCGTCCTCAAAGACGAAGAGGAGACTTGAAGCAACAGAAAGATGCTGAGGATATCATGGACCGAACATGTAACGACGAAGAACATAGAATCAACTTTCCTTGCATTGTAAAAGGATGAGCCTAAAGTGTGAATTTCAAATCGGAGATAGCAAAATCAAACAAGTGCTGAAATTTAAATATCTGGGAAATATTTTAACAGATGAAGGAAATTGTGACACTGAAATCAGAAGTATATTGGAATAGCCAAGGAAGCCTTCCAAAAGCTGAATCGAGTATTAAGAAGTAGAAAAACTTATTTAGAAATCAGAGAAAAGTCTACTAGACTGTTACGTCTATCTATCTTCCTGTATGTTAGTGAGTGTCGGCCGATCTCCTGAAAGACGAAAAGCAGGCTAGAAGCAACGGAAATGTGGTTCGACAGAAATATGCTGAGGATACCATGGACCGAACATGTGAGAAACGACAAAGAAAATGAAAACAAATAGGAAACATACATGACATCAGAAAGAGACAGTTGAAATTTCTAGAGCACATAATGAGGAAAGAGAGCTTGGAAAATCTGATACTCACAGGACAGTATAAAGGCAAGAGAGACAGAGGAAAATAACTTAGTGAACTTGAGTAAATAGATGGCGGGACAGGGTTTAGGAGAAATAACATAAAGAAAATGCATAATGAGCTACAAGGAACTGGAAGTTGTGGAGAACCATGATCGTCTACGTCTTGAGAGGACACGGCACATAACGAAGAAGCACAGATATTAAACAACTTATGAGCACAGTCAAGTGGAATCTGGGTCGACATAGAATGTCTGCGTACCGAGTTAAGCACCGGGTGACAAGGCAGGCATCATGTTACCCGAGAGAGACTCGTATGAAAGTGCCAATCGATGTGATCCCTGGCCTACATGTAGTCACCGTGATATTCCATTCACCCGTCACAACGCGAGGCAGACGCCGGCTTCCGTCGGCAAACGGCATGCGCTTGTATTTCATTGAATTTCGATCTGCACTTGGGAATTCATCGTTTGTACTGAAATCAGTTTTAACACATTGAAACGCTGGCAGACTACTAACAACAAATGGAGTGGAACTCTAACAAACATGGTAGAGACGAGCTGGAGGAAAACTTGCGTAAGTGGATTATTATTTTCTTTCCTAGCTACTATTCTGACATTTCGATCACATTGTCACTTTAAATACAAAGACAAGTAAGAATCAGTTCTGATGAAAGATACTTTGAATAATTTTAAGAAGGTATTCCTCAGCTACTATTATAAATGATTATTAATAATAATATTTGACAATACCCAAAAATGTGTTGCGGGTGCAGCCTAACTGTTAATACGTGACCTTGTATAAATGATACATTACAGCCTTTATGGTACCAATATTAAAAGCGTCAAGGAACCGGCCAACAGTGAGCAAAATGAGACACAGTTAGAAAGAGAGGAAATATCTATGTGAAATAAACATTACACTAATTAATTAACATTGAGTTTAATGAATATGGGGTAAAACATTGTCATTCATAAGCATACGCAAAGAATATAATTATGATTTTAAGTAATTTCAAAACAAGGATGCTACGCTGTTTTAATCAATAAAGATGCGGAAATTTTTTATAAAGCAGATTTGGCAGTTTGCTGTATCATTATGAATTGTTAAAGATATATACATATATATATATATATATATATATATATATATATATATATATATATATATATAGATAGATAGATAGATAGATAGATATAGATATATTGTGTATTTAGGCAGCATTTTTCATTGATGCATGTTTCATTAAATAATATAGACAAATTTTCTCTATTTATTTTATGTAAATTCTTTTCATATCGTCTGATAAGCTTAATAACATTATCATTAAAAGTTGAAAGAAAATCACCATATTGATACATATTTTTTTAATCCTATCTAAGCTTTCGGCTTACGTAAGACATTATCAAAGATGACACTTACATTAAAATATATTAACCAATACACGGACAAAATAATAATGTTTGGTTTTGTTTGCATGGAAGATTTTCAAGCAACGACAAACTCGTGCATACGAGACACTGGAAGCGAAAATCGCACCTTAGCTCATGACATCACACATGACCACGCGAGAGTGAAAACAAGAAGTATTAAGTATGGGAAGCCGTTGGTATAAACCAATGGCTTCTGTTATCAATTATAGGCATTTAAGAATATTTGTGGAGATTTCGTAGTTTATTTTATTCAGGTTAGGTTTCAACTGTTTTATGTATATAGCTTCAAGAATTTTTAATTTTTGTTTATTGTTTTCATGTTTAAGTAGAGTTATGTTTTCAACGAGGATTTTCCGGAATTGTGTATGCGGCCAGGCATGTTGTTTTAAATGCCTAACGATGTTAGAGTTATTATTCAAATGTACAGTCAAGCGTCGTGAAAGCGAGTTTGTGGTGTATTCAACATAAATATTATTTAATCCGTTGGAGATACAATCTCCCAAAGGGCACTTGAATTTGTAAACTATTTTGGTTTTTTGCAAATCTCTAATGGGGCGCGGGGAGAGGAATCATTGAGAATAATTGAATTGGATATACTAGATTTAGTGTAGTATATGATTAACTTAATTTTTTGCTAGGATGTGTCGTGGATATATTAGTATTTACTAATTTTTTAGTATATTTTCATCTTGTTTATAATTAGTATGCATTTGATTACGATATATGAGATTAATATGTTTGGGATTAGTTGAAGCAGTATTATGTTCTGTATTATATATTGGCTTGACGACAACAATATTATCAAGACGTCTTACATTTTATTTGTCGGGTACAATATCTTTTTGCACAACATTAAAAACCACATTCAAGTCCATATTCACAATACAGAAAAATACTTGTTGACAATGCCAATATACTCTCCACGATAATAATAAACAAAAACTGCAAATTCTCGAGACCCTCTATATCAAAGTCAAGCAACCAACACTCAACAAAATTTATTACGAATATAGCAACAATATATTAAAGTGCATATAACAATTGATTCTATTTTACATTTCTACCAATTTCCGATCAGCTCCCTTATATTGAAATGCTTGTTTTACAAAAAATTCCATAGCTGCACCGAATAAATTTAAAATTATTACAGAGCGCGTTCGCATATAATTTTTAAACGTCACCATCACGGGCGAATGCAGATTTTATCCCAGTTACAATAAGTTTGTCTTTGTAATTTACCCCTGATTATGATCTTGGAAAAGATCGAAAGTACGTGGGTTAACAAAACTACGGCGCCTTCTTGATGAATTTTATCTTAACATCAAGAAACTGATTAAACAACTGGGAAGGATCAGTATAAAAATAAGTAGACACAATATGTCTATATTTAATGAAACATGTTTGAATGAAGATATGCTGCCTAAATACACACACACACACACACACACACACACACACACACACACACACACATACATACATATATATATATATATATATATATATATATATATATATATATATATATATATATATATATTTATATATAAGTACCTGGAGGACAAAGAAACTACGTGCGCAAAACATCCTTTACAAATATTAAATACGAGAATAGCACAATGCAAACGCAAAAACAAATTTTTACTACGTTACTTAAAAATCGAAAACTAAAAATGAACAAAAAATGAAGACTAAAGAAATCAAAAATAAAATAACATAAAATAAAATAAGCAATAAATAAATAAGAATAAATAAAGCAAATTCATCGTTATTAATATATAACTAATTAAAAAATTTAACAAACTACGAATGCACACATGAACACAAGTAAACGTAATTAGAACAATCAATAACAAAGCAATGAATAATAAAGTTAACAAACAAAATTATAAAAAAACCACAAAACTGCATTCGGATCCACAATTATTTCCATTCAATAGCTCCGAGAATAATATGAAACATAACCGATACCGCCCACCAATTAACCGTTAAAACAATAGATTTTCCCATAATGCATCACTGGCCAGCATATATAAGTAGCCGAGACAAAACACAATGCACATTGCCTAAAGATTGCGTTTAAGTATGAAACACTGTCACCACGAGGTGCTGACATCAATGTCCACTTATATTAATCTTTTCACACTAAGCAAAGCAACAAAGACTTTAACACGTATGAGATTACTGAGTGGGACAGAATGTATTTTTTTTAATTATTAAGGAGCGAGAACAATAGAAGAACAGAAATTAAGAAGGCGTAAGATACTGATTGACATTGACTTTTTTTTTTACTTGAATTAGAAGAGACTGGAAACTTTTAATATAGAACTTAGAAATCACATCTAGCCATTTCAACTGTAAAATAATGAGATCTTACCGCCCAAATTAGTATGCATATAGTCTCGATACTAACGAGAACAATTACCATGAAAGTATTTATCGAAAAAATATCTAACTGCTGTAACAGCAAAATTGTCCAAATCGTCTAACAACATAATTATCCATCCACAAAATGTTTAATATCTAAAAAAAAAAAACCACTGAACTAATTGAGTTCCTTTTTTCCAGGTTTTCAGACGAGCCTCTTAGCCATCTTGACGCCATTTTTCGTAAGCCTTTGAGTAATTCAGCTACAAAGAGAACAGGTTAAAATCTTTTTGTGTCAGACCGACTGTCTTCCAAAGTGAGCAATGGTGAGCGAAAAAAGATCATTCATACCTTCAGTAAAGACACCAAAACTTCTATCTACAAAGTTCATTCAAGAACGATCAAGAGGTCAGTGAATAAGTTTAAAAAAGATAGACGAGTAGAGAGGTATCAGAAAGTCACAGCAGCAACAAGGATCATCATTCTAACTTAGAGCTAAAGGGATCAATTAGAAAAGATCCAACTTAATCCATAAGACGTTTGGCACGTGAGAGAGGAGTTTCAACTATGACAGTCCAAAGAGCCGTGAAAAAAAGACTTGAAAATGAAATCGTACGTGAAAACTCTGAGGCACGTTGTTACTCCAGGAAAAAAAATTTAGAAGGTTAGAGAGGGCGGAGATCATCTTGAATAACTTGGAGAATGATCCTAGAATAATATATATATATATATATATATATATATATATATATATATATATATATATATATACGAGGGTCATTCAATAAATAAGGTGAATTTTCCGGTATAAGGACTTCTAATACAGATAGAAGCTTACTTTTTTATTTATTTTTCAACATAGTCCCCCAGCACTGTCACACACTTTTCCCATCTGTGCACAAGTTTCCGTATTCCCTCAACGTAAAAATCTTTGGACTGATGTCTCAGCCAGTCGCTCACAACACTTTTGACTTCATCGTCACTTTTTAAATTCGTGCCTCTCGTGAACGCTTTCAAGGGACCATAACAGGTGAAAGTCTGAAGGGGCAAGGTCTTGGCTGTAAGGGGGATGAGGGAGCAGTTCCCAGCCCAGCTCGTTGATGGTCTGCACCGTTTGGGCTGCTGTGTGAAGCCTTGCGTTGTCATGATGCAAGATGACTCCTTCTGACCGATTTAGCCCACTTGTAGACATTTTTTTGGCTGAAACATGTGGCACCATACACAGTTGACATTCTCCTATGAGTTTCAACTGGTTTGCACCCTTCAGCAACCAAAAACTTGATAACTGACCGCTGTTCAATCCTGGAGCATGCTTCTTGGTCGGCCATCTTTGTTAATCGCCAAAACTCTCAAAGTTTGTTTTTTTTAATCTGCAAAAGAAATTAAATCCATGTGAAAAAGAAGTAAAACAAAAAAAATTAAAAAAAAGTAAGCTTCTATCTGTATTAGAAGTCCTTATACCGAAAAATTTAACCTATTTATTGAATAATCCGCGTACATTTGAACTTAATTTCAATTGTTCATGAGCTTCCGATCGTTAGATATGATTAATTAATGTCATTTTCGTTTATGATCGATTTCAATGCGATTCTTCTGTTAAGCTTGGAAAGTAATTTTACATTCTTATGGCTCAAAGTAGAGTCCTTTTGTGTTATATAAACCTCAGAGCATTCCAGTAGGATATTTTTAATCATTTCTAACATACAACGGTTCAAAGCTTAATCTAACAATTGGATAATTTTGTTGTTACACGATTTGGACAATTTTACTGTTACACCCGGTTTATATGTGTGTGTACGTCTATATATATATATATATATATATGTGTGTGTGTGTGTGTGTGTGTGTGTGTGTGTGTGTGTGTGTGTGTGTGTGTGTGTGATGTAAATAAACAGAGCCACTTCTTTCCATGGTACTTTCCTACATATCTCATATCGAATCTACATTACGGCAGTGGGGGAAAAGGCCGAAGCCGAAATGCCAGGTCAGGATTAATGACATTACTGATTCTCCTTTCCTTGTACTCTTGCGACACCTGGTTCCCTTTAAGATAACAAGACATTATTATACCTGTGTCATCTTGGAGTTCAAGTGTGAAACAAAGGAACTTTTTGCCTTTATAGCCTGCTTTTTAGCAACACCTTCTGCGGGCGTTAAAAGTCCCTTACTAAACAAGTCGGATAATCCGCTAACTTCATCAAGAAATTTATGTAATATTGTCACTAATACTACTACTGTATGTCATCATCAGCGCTCATCAGATAAAAAAAAAGAAAAGATGTATGCTTAGATTAAAACATCTATAATCGGCTGTTGCCAACTTCATAAGGACAGCTTCTCCGGATATATACAGTTTCTATGAATAAAGGATCCCGGTTCGAATCTCACTCGAAGAATCTTCCCTATTTTCATTATACCACGCTTAATAATTCTTAAGGGGTCTCCCCTTTTCACACAAATGGACTCAACCGAGGTATACATATACTACCACCAGTGAATACCCGGCAGTACGTTAAGACAGTCGAGAAGTCTGTATCAAGTCTGTATCAGAGTAGTATTAGAGGAGGGTAACACAAGAGTCACCGTCACAGCACCTAGACTCAGTAAGGAGTTATACCGCGATACTTCAATACCAAGACTGTATATATATTATTGCTACTAACCCGCACTCCTGGATCTACTAACCCGTATTACCCGTTTGTATTATTACGTTAATACATTTATTTTCCTTATCTATTCCTGGCGTTTGTTATTTATTTATATCGGATTTCATCTCGGAATCCACAACAATAATGAAGAACGCAGATTGAAGATATGGAGTATCAGCTTCCATAAGTTCAAGCTCTACAAATCACTGGTCTATCCGTCCCATCTCCGGTTGAGAAAACCTCGGCACTCCTTGAGATAAAAAAAAGGATCCGGGCGTTCGAGAACAAATGATTGAGAAAGCTCATCCACATCTCCTACTGAGAGCGCAAAACTAATGATTTATGTACGGAGTAAAGTCAAGAGTCTCGTTGACTGACACGAATCTCTCTTCGCCACTATTAAGCGTCGGAAGATGTCATGGTTTGGCCACTTCACACAGTATAACAGCCTTTGCAAGACCATTGAAAGTGTACGCGAGCGCGGACACCAACACAAGACCTGGTCAGACAACATCAAAGAATGGTCAGACATGACAATGCCAGAACTCCTGAGAGCTACCGCCAACAGATCATCCTCGAGGAG
>OZ038487.1:62889420-63026920 GCA_964036315.1 Acanthosepion esculentum
AAGTTTTCTGAGGTTTGCTTACAGAATGAAGTCATTATAAGAGTTAGAAGTATTAGAAGCGAGTCATGAATCTTTTAAAAAAAAACGACACTCAAGATCTCGTGTGTTACGCATCAGTCATAAGGGATAACAATCTCACATATTACGTCTTGAAATATAACTTTTTTCGCCATCTTCTAAACATCCTAGTATCTAAAACTGAGCTATCGACTCAGATGCGAATATATTTTGAAAGTATATTGAACGAGACGACATGAAGATGTGCATTGGTTGAAAGTAGCCTGTGGGAGATCAACCCTCATGAGCTCATTCGTTTTCTTTCATTTATAATCAAGGATAACAGGCCCCGGAGGGCGAAAACTGTTCAATCTCAGAATTTTTGATTCGAGTGATCCCCAGACGTGTAAACAGATCGTAGTCTGCCTCTAGCCATTCAGCCGACTGATACGAAAATTCACTTAGCAGCTTCAGCACAGATTTGTCCAGACGCTGTCGTCATTTTTAATCAGTGGTTTACAGCGGCTATAAACCAAATCTTGATGTTAAATCTCGCGTGGTTTTAGCACCGAGTCGATAATAAACCAACCACAAATTTGCTGTGCAGCTTCAGGCCAAATAAAAGATGAAAGAGAAATCTCATTCGGCCAAAATGCTCACGTGATGCGCTATTCGAAATTTTATTTGTCCCATGATTTTTCCCTAGAACTAATCAGACGACTGATTATTCTTTTGTGGTTTTTGTAAGCAGCCGATTTCGTGTTTCTTCTGTGTGGTTTTGACTACTGAAAAGCGATCTAGATTTGGTCGAGAAAAGAAGAAAGTGCAAAGTATATTCTGAGCGACTAAAGTTAACTCTTACTGTCCATTAACTAAGTTTACTTTTACTGTTGTGCTATCCTAACCTCACTTATTTTTTTCTGTGGCTTTGTAGCCACAGCAAAAGCAATTTCCCTTTTATCTTGGAAGATGTATTTATTTGCGTCTTAGTCATCTGCAACTTTTATTAGCTCTTCTTGTCTCTACACCGGTTAGTCATTCAACGCTAATGTTTTCCACATTTTTAATATCTTATTTACCCCAATACCTAATATCGGGCATTTTTACGCGACATACGTTTCCTGGGGTCATTATTCTTTTTATTATTTCTTTTTCGTTTCATCTTATTTTTGTTTCTCTTTATCCTTTTTTTTTTTAAATATTTTCTTCTATTTCTTTTCTTTCTTATTCTTTCCTTTCTTTTTATTTGTTTCTCTTTCCCTCCCTTTTCTTCTTTATTCTCTTTCTCTTCTTTTTATTTTCCTCTTTCTCTTCTTTTTGTTTTTCTTCTCTTTCCCTTCTCTTTAGTTTTCTTCTCTTTCCTCAATTTTTATTTTTCTTCTTTTTCTCTTCTTTTTATTTTTCTTCTCTTACCCTTTTATTTGTACTTTCATTTTTCCCTTTTTTTATTTATCTTCTCTTTCCCTCCTTTTTGTTCTTTCTTCACTTTCCTTTCTTTTTATTTTTTTCTTCCCTTTCCCTTATTTTTGTTCTTTCTTCTCTCACCCTTCTGTATATTTTTCTTCTCTTTCCCTTCTTTTTATTTTTTTATCTCTTTTCTTTCTCCTCTTTTCCTTCTTTTTATTTTTCTTCTCTCTGGCCCAAAAAGTCCATAGTTGGGGATTGGGAGAGGCGATGTGACTTCTGCAAGTTTGCAACCAATAAAATAATCTTCCCCAAAGGTATTTGCATGTAAGATGATTTAACGAACCTGACGTAAGTGAATATAACGACTGACTGGAATTCGAACTCGGCTCTCCGATCCCTCAATTCATTCTCTAACCACTACTCCACTCGTATTCATTACGCCACTGTCACCACTGCAAGTTGCGGACCAATAAAATATACATCATTAGACTGAACGATTTTATCGCGTTCTCCTAACTCGAGCGGTTTAACGCCTTCAGATTTCCACTTGATTTTCTGTCTCAACCACTTCCTTCGCGATTAAATTATTAAAAGTTAAAAGACCAAATCACTTTTTTTTTCATCCTGAATCCTAGATTCTTTCAAAGAAATAAAATTATTTATTTCATACAATGTATTTCACATTTAATATAATGATCATTAATGCTTGAATTATGCGAAACGATATTTTTACTCATTGTATATGAATTATTTCCGAGTAATTACCTCGTTTAATTATCTCTAACAAATAAAATTAATTTTATTATATTTAAATATTTTTTTAATTTTAATTTTTTTTAATGCGACATTATTTTACGAACGAAATATTTACTAATCTAATTAGGAAAAGATTAACTAACAATTATAAGAAAGAAGAAGTCACAAGCAAAAGGATCAGCCCAATATGCGAGCTCATAATTAGAGTCGTGAGAACCAAGCATTAGGAATAGCGAAAAATGCCTTCAAGAAGCTAAAGAATGTATTAAGAAATATGAAAAGTTCTTTGGAAACAAAATAAAGAGTGTTCAAATGCGATGTCATATCAATCCTCCATTATGAAAGGGAATGCTAGATAATTTCCACACAGATAAATAGTAGACTAGAGAAAACACATTTTTTTATTGATTGTTTTTTACGGCTTTGGGGGTTATTTAAAGCCAGAAAAAATATTTTTAGGTTGTAAGAATTTTTTAGATAATAATGATTTATTGATACGTCATACTAATTAACCATAGCTGTCGGTTGAAGAACTGGATTCATACATTTCCAAAGCGTATTTGCGCGTTAGTGAATATAACGAACCGAACTAGAATGAGATCTCGGCTCTCCGATGAACAATTCCGAGCCATTATCCATTGTACCACCCAAACATCCAGATATACAGCACCTGGTATTCCCAAGCGGTCACCACTCTAGGTACTGAACAGGCTCGACGTTACTTAACTTCGGTGATCGTGCGGGAATCGGTGTTTCAATGTAATGTGGTTGTAAGCCATCACAGGTATGTGGTGCTGCAAAATAATGCTGAGATTACTATGGCCGTAACAAGGAAGAGGTTTTATGGAAAATAAGAACCAAAATGATAATTCTACTTAGAATCCGAAACAGACAGCTGACGTTTCTGGGAAACATATTTAAGAAAGAGGGTTTGGAGAATTTGAAACTCACAGGACATATTGAAAGCAAGGGAATCAAAGGGAAACATCGTGTAACCTATGTAATGAACTTATGTAAATGGATGACAAAAGAAGGACAGGGTGTGATGTATGGGGACAAACAATGCTTTGTGCTTCGACTCACGTTCTGGATGAAAGAAAAGGTTTTGTTCGTCCACAGACTACAGATATGGAACATCAAGGAAAATTCGATTTCATTATTGTGGTAATAGTCACCTAGTGACTATACAGTGGGAGGTAACACTATTTACTAGTTTACTTCGTTTCATATAATACAAGACAATAGCAGTCGGTCACCCAATTAGAAACGGTCTTATTACACATTTTTCAGTTAATTAACCATTACTCTGCGATAGGCAACCCGGCTATAATTTAATAAATATCATTTGTTTTTACTGCGGCAAGAAATAGCTAGTAAATTTAACCACCTCTAAAACGAAACTTCTGCTTTTTAGTCCTCTTAGAGAACTATGATCGCTTTCTATCAGCATTGCTGATGCTAACCTCGAGGAGAACAACTTACTGTCCTTCCTAGGTCTCACGTTTTCCACTGATATGAAGTAAAGTAATTGTATTCAACCATTTGCTAGGTCTGTTGCTAGAAAAGTGTTGTAAACTTGGAAGGATTACTGAAAGAGGAATAACCAAAACGGACGTTGAAAATGAAATGGTAATCTTTAGAACTTCAATAAAATACAATACTCGCCAGCAGCATGAAGTAGGTAAACCACTACTAGTGGTGAACTACTTCGACAGCATATTACGATATTTACCTACCTCCTCCTTAATGATGTAGCACAAGGCCAAATTTAATGTGGGGAAATCCGAGCCGAGGGCTCGGGCAAAGATTGCCCGTAGACCCCGCATACGCGTGATCGGTTATCTGTCTACCTCTCCGGACGAGACTCTGCACTTCAACATAGTCTCGTCCGGATTCCTCTCTGCTCAAAGGCAGAGAGTTCGACACAGCAAGAGCTCCCCACGCTGACAGCTTAGGCAGCATATTGCCACCACTTACAATAGTATCCAACGTATTTATGACGATTGGGACATATCTATTACTGTTCATAGTTACGATATATAACAAAAACTTAGTTCTCTGCGTTGTGCCAGACCATTCTTCTTGCTAGAATAATTCTTGCACGGTTATAAATCTACCATTCCTCTGTACATTGAATATTTCTGTCATATCTAGTCTGGTGCTCTGGTTACATATCTCGAGCCGTTTGACGAAATCCAAAGAAGAATCTGTGAATTTATTGGTTCTAACCTGACATCTCGGCTCCTATCACTTTCCCATCGCCGTAACGTGGTTTTACTTTCTCTTTTCTATAAATATTTTCATGGAAATTGTTCCGAGCGTTTCTTCTTGGTACCTAAATCTCATGGATTTAAACGTTGTACTAGAATGAAAATTAGATGAAACTAAGTTCTAGTCTAATAGTTTCTCTTCTAACACTTATCGCCTGTGGAGCGTTAGTTATTTCAACAGTAAAATGGTGAAACCTAGCTGTGAATCTAGTACTGCGCTTAAATCCATGAGGTCGAGGTACCAAGGTGGAAAGCTCATTAGAACAATTACCATGAAAATATTTATAGATAAGACAAAAAGAAAACCGCGTTGCAGCGGTGAGAATGTGACTGAAACCGAGATAGCAGGTTAGGAATAATCTTCAAAAATTTAAAAGCAATCGCCATCTTAAGTCTTTCTGAATCATGTTCATTTATTGTTCTTTCTTATTACTAAGGTTTTCTCATTTTCTTTAACTCTTGGTAACAACATGTATCTTTTCTTTTTTTACTTAACCATTCTTCATGGTCATTATCATTAGTTCTTTATTATCCTCCCTTCATTTTCTTTTCTTTTATCATTCCTCCTTTTTTATATTTTTATCTCGTTCTCCTTCTTTCCTTTCTTCCTCAGACACACGAAGATGCAATTGCTGAAACGTTATCATAAAAAAAGACCAAGGAAGATGAAGAATGTCCGAAAAGAAAGATTATGTAACTATAACAACGGTTTGTTTCAAAGCATTCAAAGATGAATTCTGTTTACCTCCCCTTTCTTTTCGTTCTTTTTTATTTCTGTATCGTATTTCTTGAAAACCTGGGTGACCATGACTCTTCCTGTCCTCCCGCTCCTTGTAGCTCTATGCAACTTTTGACTCTTCACTATTTTTATTTGTCACCACTCTGCCGTCCATTTAAAAAAATGCATTTACTCGCTAAATTCTCCAAGCTTTCGTTATGTGTCGCAGGATTTTCAGCAGTTTCTTTCTGATCTTATATATTCATGTCCTTTCATTTTTTAAAAACTTCCTATTCACCTAAAACATTAATCTGAAAACTCATATTCTCAAATAACCACGTCTGCTCAAGATTTTCATATGGATGCTATGCATGGCACCACACTCATTCAGAAATATCTAAACTGTCAGCTGTATAGAACCAGTTTCTAACATCGATGGTTAAAAATGGCGTTGAGCAAGCGAAGCCCAAGGCTCTTGTCAAAGACTATCCTTTTTAACACTGCGAATTGGCGCTACTGAATCACAGGCAAAGAACTGTACCAAATAATAGAAACCAGATTATTTAAGACCACCAACAGGAGCAAAAACTAAAACGAATAGCACGTGTAACTTGAAGAGAAAATAATGACATCAGGAAGATGCTGATATTGGACACCAATTCAACTAAAAAGTTAGGAAGAAAAAACCCATCAATACAGCTACTGTATTTGATAAACCAATTTTCCTGAAAAATTGTTTTAAGGGAAATATTTTATAAATTTCAAATGAAAATAGCACTGGCTACTCGCTACATAAATTGATTTTTTTAAGCGTTTCATTCCAAGCATGGCGAGAAGCCACTAGCACGCCAGGGGTTACAGAGAGTTGGAACGAGAGCAAATAGGAGCGATAGAGGAAAGGATG
Organism: Acanthosepion esculentum; assembly: GCA_964036315.1. Classification (NCBI taxonomy): domain Eukaryota; kingdom Metazoa; phylum Mollusca; class Cephalopoda; order Sepiida; family Sepiidae; genus Acanthosepion; species Acanthosepion esculentum. The sequence continues at coordinate 62,895,473 of OZ038487.1, forward strand.
AAGAGAAGGATAGAGGATAGATCAAGGTATCTGGAGACGTCGATTGATAATACATTTGAATAGTTGAAGATTATAGCTATCAGGGAAACAGGAAAAAGGGAGGGAGGGAGTTCCACAGGCAAGAGGTGCGAGACATGAAGCTATTGGAGTAGAAGAGACGGCTACATTTAACAGTTTCGACAGTGAAAGGGTGCCAGACTAGTAGACCGCTTAAATTCATGAAGTCTGGGAACCAGCGAAAGCAGCTCATCTGAGCAGTTACCGTGAATGTAATGTGTAACAAAAATCAGAAAGAGGCGACGGCATGTCTGTGAGAGAGCGACTGCAGACGAGATGCCAGATCAGGGCCAATTACATTGCATATCCGTCTCTGTATTTTATCAACAACATTTAGACAAACAGAAGGGGCTCCAGACCATCGAATGTTTCCTTATAAGGAAACAGTTAATAATACTACTAATATTTAGCTACTTTTTTTCTTTTTTTTGTGATGATTAATCTTTCTAGTTGTTTTTCTTTAACTTCGTTTTCGTACACCAACTTTTTTTTTCTGATATTTTCTTCCTTTAGAAATTTTCCCTTCATTTTTCCCTTTCTCGCTTAAACAGCTAAGAATTCACATTCCTGATTCTTAACATCCAACACCTTAACAGTTATACGTTGTCACCTACTCGCGTCTCAATTACATTGCACTGGCAGATATCAATACGTTTCTCGGTTTGTTTTTAACATGTTCTTGTGCCAATAGGCGCAGAGGCAAGTAAACTACGACTATACTCGGCCAAATGGACACACGCTCATGTGTGCAAATACATATACGGAAACGGGCTTAAAAGTCTACGACGTTAACCTACTCGGAGATCATTGCAAATAATCTATCTCGAAGCGGTCAGTCATGTATCACAATATATATAATTATCGCACAATGCAAATATTTATGTGTCTTGAAAAACATTACTTGTTATGTACATGGCCATGAAGATATATCCGTTTGCATAATATATATTCTATATATAAAATTATGTTACCTCCATCTGTCAAACCCATTAAAATCCCCATATATTGACCGATCGAAAACAAAATTTTGGGGAGAAGTGCAAACAGGTTAACTGAGTACAAAGTATTCACTTAACCTGTTTGCACTTCTCCCCAAAATTTTGTACTAGGATGCGTAGCTTAGTACAACAAATTTTTCATTATTTTGGGGGGAAAAAGTAAGTTTTTTTTTTATTTGACATACAAAATATTCCCACTATTTTAAAAACAATTTAATGATTTAAATAACCAATACTTACTTAATAAAATATTTGTTTTTGCATACCTTTTATTTAATTTTTTATATATACAAGACTCCAATTTCCAATTCACCTACCATTTTCGAGAACTATAACCAAATCACAAGGCCAAACGCTTCAAAAAGTTGGAATTTGGAAAGAAATATTTATGTTTGGCCAGTTGAATGTTGCATGCTCAAGAATAAGAAATCTTAAGAATTTATTTTTCGCTGTTAAAAAGGAAAAAATAAACTTTCTTAAAAATATTGCTTACCATGAATTCCTATATAATTAAATTAAAAGAATTATTAAACCGCGATGTAGGGTTTTTCTCGAAATATTTTTCCAAACAAATCAGCTTATTCAAATTTCGTCTTTTAGTTTGCGAAATTTAGCGAAACCTAGAGTTTGTAAATTTCGACAAAAATGTTAACAATAACTATAGCAATACTAAATATTGTGGGGATTTCAACCCGTGTCAGCGAGTTGCAAAAACATTCTCGCATATAAAAAATGCCTAAGCATACACCCACCATGCTGAATCAAATATGAATTATAACAGAGCATCTAATGAATATCTATTAGATGCCCTGTTAATATAATTGATACTACTACTGATAATAATAATAATAATAATAATAATAATAATAATAATAATAATAATAATGATAATAATGATAATAATCATAATAATAATAATAATAATAATAATAAAATTCTGCATAATCTTTCTTTCCTTAGCGTGTAGCTTACGCCATATCATTACCTCAGATAAACAATGTGCCATTCCTCTTTTATTGCTCGGATAGACCAGTGTAATAATTTACATCTCCCTTGTCCACAAATCGGAGGAAAATATATATGAAAGGCGCTATTTGGTTTTAGAAGAAAGAAAGAAAGAAAGGATAGAGGTGGGAATAACACTCTTATGTCTGTTTCAACATATGAGTCGAGTCGGAAGTAAATACAAGGGTGAAAGATTTAATCTGCTGTCATACATGTGCACGTTTTGTCTTGGAGAATCAATATGTGCTACAGTAAATATCTTGTTCCTTACCAGAGATGTTCGTGTTAGTTGCCTGACCATAATCAGTTGGGCATGTCAACCCGGAGATGATGCACAGTGCATCTTTGTTCATGAGCCAATGTACTGTAGGAGCATAATGGCTGGGTACCGAGAGGTGTTTTTATTTACTTTTTTTAAAGTTTGAAGGATGACTCAAGCCAGGCCGACTAGTGAGTTGCATCTAGATACTTGGGAAGAGCATCAATCGGAAGCCGTCTGTATTAACCGACCTGAAAGTATTTCTAACTGGAACCCACCTGAAAGGTTGGGTCCTGTTTTATTAAAAACCTCTCACCGTGTCGGGTAAATTTGGCTGTGATGAATGTGCCTTGTGTATAAAAATCATTTTGGATATCGTGAGGCTTTCGTTTATTTGTACTCCTGTATCCCTTTTTCGGGTGATTATATCTGTTGAGTCTTGACTCAATGTTGAATCTCGCCTAATGCATGGAATAATAATGCAACACAAAATGTTCTTAGAACAAGAATGTATTAGAACAAGAAAGTGTACACAATAAGTACATATAGTATTTCTGTATATTTCTGGGAAGACGTTCCTGGAGAATGTGCTGACAAGTCGCAGTCGATCAGAGTCTCTAGTTGGATCTCGTGATTCCTCCTCGTCTTCCGGTACCAACCATTATTTATATAGTTGGTAGTCACCTATGCAGATTAGGTGGATCCCACCACAACAATATCTCAAATAATAATAATAATAATAATAATAATAATAATAATGATAAAGGCTTTGGAAATGTACAAAGACTCCTCGGTGATAGTAAATTTCCTTAAATATGGCATGGAACTGTGGAAAAGTACATTTGAGCTAAATCATGCCAAACGTACTGCCACATGGAATTGTTTGAATATCCGGCGAGGAATCTTTCAAGGAAACTCCGTGCCGCCCTCTCTGTTCTGTATGTCCTTAAACTGCCTTTCGCATGAACTAAACAGATACAAAGTAAAATAAAAAAGGTGTTTAATAACCTATTCTACATGGATGATATCAAACTCATTGCCAAAGACAATGCGTTGAAGAGTATCCTCAAGATTGTAAAATGTTTCAGTGATGATAAACGGCATGGATTTCGGATTAGATAAATGTGCAAAAGTAACATTGACGAAAGGGAGAATTACAGAAACACACTCAATAGATCTAGATTTTATCACAAACATTAGGGAAATGAAACAAGAAGAAGTCTATAAATACCTAACAGTCAGCAAAGGAAATGTCATACAGCATACCCAACTGAAGGGGAAAGTAAGAACAGAACACTACAAGCGTGTGCCTTTTTTAAGCATTTCACCCCAAGCAAGGCAGCAGTGCTGCTAGTATGCAAGGAGCAAAAGAGAGTAAGGGAAAAGTTTGGGTATAGGGGGGGATTGAGGAAAGTATCACAAGAAGAACGGGGGAGGATGAAAGGAAGAACGGGGATGAAGACATCAGAAGATGGAAAGGAGTTCGTAGAAGAGGCGGGGTTACCATTTAACTGTTTCGACAGTAAAAGGGTGGACCGAGATGCCAACCTAGTAGCACGCTTAAATTCATGTATTCGGGGCACCAGTGAAAATAGCTCGTCAGAGCAGTTGCCATGAAAATATTTATAAAAAAGACAGAGGGAAGCCACATGACGTCGGCGAGAAAATGACTGGAGTCGAGACCCCAAGTCAGGCCCGATCACTTTGCATATGCGTCTTTGGATTTTGTCGAGAACCTCGAGATGAACAGTGGAGACACCAGAGCATATATGGCAACAGTATTTCTTGCATGGACAAATGGTAGATTTGATTCAAATATAGTTGTTCCACCTCAGTTCAGTGGAAAACGTGAGACCGACAAGGCGCAGTGTGGTGCTCTCTTGGAGTTGAGCATCAGCCATGTTGATAGGCAGCAGGGACGTTTCTTTATGTTGAGTAAATAACAGCAGTTTCATTTTGGATGCATTAAAATTCACAAGCCATTTCCTGCCCCAGTCAATTGAAGGTCGTTTATACCGAACTGAATTCACAAAATAGAATATTAGCCAAAAAAACAATTTGGCTGTCCCTGTGGTGCAATACAGTTTCAACGTCCTTAGTTGGACCATAGCTGACCTTAGGCGATTTGATGTCAAAACGAAAAAGGCTGATGTTGATCGTCTGTATGTGTCCAAATCCGAAGGAGTCAGAGGATTAGTTCTAAGAACTGCCTTACAAAACCGCAACAATTGGTCTTTAAAGATACCTGGAAACTACAGAAGACTAGATAATGACCTGTGTCAAAGAACATGAAAGAAATAAGAAACTTTATTCTGTAAAAAAGGAATCCAACAAATCCAAATAGGAATTTCAAGGGGGTGAAGCAATGCAAATAAACTATAATACACTTACTGCAGTGACAAAGATTTAAAAAGAAGAAAGCAAATGCAATGTGCTAAATGCAGAAACGATAGCAAGATAAACCTTTTCATGGTCAATACTCTGCCTTTACCAAACAAGCTGATAGATACAAACTACGCATGCATCAGTGGTTATATAGTACCGAGTTAAAAGCTGAAAACGAAGGTTTCATTCTTGCTGCACAAGATCAATGCTTGCTAACTCGAAATTACCAAGCACTCATACTGAAAAGTTTAGTTGATCCCACCCAAAAGCATATTCTGTGATAAAAATCCCAAAACAATTGACCGTCTTGGATCATGTTGCACAGTGTTAGCACCAATTGAATATAAAAGTCGGCATTATAGAGGGGACCGCTATCTGTAGTGGAACATATGCTACTTTTACGGGAAGGAAACTGCAACAAACTGGTATGAACAGACCCGGTTACAGAGGTAAGACATGTAACAACTTTATAGCACTTTACAATACATATATATAAAACAATTAAAACTAATCGCCCAGACATTGCGATCAAAGACCACAAGAACAAAATGTGCGTTCTCATTAACATGGCAGTCGATCAGTAAAATGAATCTCTAACCACCTTATCGAACACAAAATGAGACTATTTCTTTTTAAAGTAAATAACAACGATAGTGAAACAAGGTAAAAAATAACGTAAATATTTTCTACAAAAGCCAAATGCACGTCAACTACAAACAAAATGAATCTTCACTTAGAAATATCATAGGGAAATACACTACCCCATTTGACCCGAACATAAAAATTAATTAATTATCTACTACAAACGTTTTATAACAGCTAACTCACAAATAATTACATCGGTCAAACTACTACATTATCCAGGCGCATTACGTTACATCTATCCGACCATGGCTCTATCAGAACCCTTTTAAACACACACAAACTTACTAGACTCCATTCAAAATATACTAGTACAAAATACACGCATAATAACTTCATCCACATGTAAAGAAAGTTTAAAAATAATGGATGCCTTAATAGTAGAAAAAGAAAAAGCCAATACAATAACATTAACTACAAAAGCGCTCGGAATTACAGAACATTTGACAATTTCTACACACTGTATCCAGGAAAAATCACTTGTTCGAACACAAGAAAATTAAATAGAAAACTTAATCGCTGGCTTTAATGAAATATGTATAAATGAGGGATTGCTGCCTAAATACGCAATATATATATATATATATATATATATATATATATATATATATATATATATATATATATATATATAAGAGAGAGAGAGAATAATGTAGACATGTAAATCAACACTGCATGTTTCACTCCTTAACTGAATCTTGAGACCAAGAAGAAAGCATTGAGGCGTTGAAATGACAGATACCAACTAGTGTTGAATCCTATATTCACACAGTCTCTCTCTCTCTCTCTCTCTCTCTATATATATATATATATATATATATATATATATATATATATATATGCGTGTGTGTATATGCGTATGTGTGCGTGTGTGTGTTCATATATATATATATATATATATAAGGCAGGATATGTGTGTGTTTGTGTTTGTGTGTGTGTGTGTGTGTGTGTGTGTGTGTGTGTGTGTGTGTGTGTATGTGTATAACGAATGCACTAAAATTTACATGCACTTCCTCCAAGTTAGCGAGAAGGCCAAGACCGACTTTGCATTTCCCAACTCCCATCGATATTGGAAATAATCGATTTTTTCATGCTTCTACGGCAGTTTTCATGTAGTTTGAGGCCATTTTCTACTGGCCAGAGTGAGAGCCTATAGCTGGCTGCCACGAATAGGCCGGAAGATTCTATTGGCCAGCGTGAGAGCCAACACCTGACTGACACGAATGTTAACTAGCATGCTAGCATGCAAAAAAAAATGATAGCTGCATTCGTCACAAGTGGGAAAAATTTAAATCTGCATGGCACTTTACTCCAATTGGCTCATTCGCTTGCTTAAACTCAACGTTGATTCTGATTCCGCAGAACTGGGTTGGGTGTGAAAAAATATTTGTTGTTAACATTCTTTTTTCATTCGTTTTTCTTTTCAGTTACGAGTCCTTTTTTAAAGCTGATCGTTTTGTGTTCATTTTGTTTAGTTCTTTTTTCGTAACAGATTTAATGTTTAGTATAGAGCTTAGAAAAAAATCGCAGTGTGATATAGACAAGAAGTAAGGCATGTAGCAACATCAGCACGGCAAAGGGCACTCCTTTAAAGGCAAGGAAGGGCAAAAATATTTTAAGTCAAGTGATAGTGATTGCTGTATGAGTCGTACGATTTGTTAATCAAGCACGGGCAACGCCGGGCCATGCTGCTAGTATATATATATATATATATATATATATATATATATATATATATATATATATATATATATGTATATCGGTTATCGACGTGGAAAATACAACCCGTATGTGGCTCAAATTCCTGCCAATATCCCAGATGATTTTAATAGGCGAGAAGAGTGATCTCTTCAACCTTGGCTGGCAATTGCTCTACGAAAAAGATAACTCTGGATTCAAAATTGTGAAGAAATCAAAGAGAAGTTACTAACTTTTCGAAGAACAGTGATGGCAATTTGCAGATATTCATGAAATGGAAGATGTGGTGAACCACGAACACCTCCGATGTGAATAGATTTTTTTTTCTAAAAAATAAAAATATTTCGATGTTTCCCGAATACATATATGACAGGTTTTAAATTCTTGTGACATATTAATTAATACGTGCTTACATAATGGAATTTATATACACTTCATTGAGTAGATAGAAGAAATTTAGAACGTCTTATTAATTAAACACCTTGAGCCATAATTAATTTTAATTCCAGAATTAATTAATTTTCAGAAAGTTTCAAAATTTTATTTTTATTTTATTTTGTGATCTTAAATGGTAAAGGAACAAACAAGTTTTTTTCTCAACGTGAAATAAAATCAAATCTATTGAGCCACCCGTTCTCGTATAGTCACCGAAGTTAAGTAACCTAAAGCCTGGTCAATACCTAAATGGGTGTTCGCTTGGGAATACTTGGTGCTGTTATCTTGGATGTGCGGGGGATGTAGTAGATAACAGCTTGGATTTGGAAATCAGTGGGTTCCAATCCCAGTCGGGAATGGATTTATTCACTGTTTAAGAAATAAACAAATCATCCACTCAAATACGGATATCTTATAAAAATAGCATTTCACGTTTAAAATAAAGATATGTCGGATTAATAAGTGAAAAAAAAAATTTCCTAAACTTTGTTTTGTTTACGTTAGCATACGAAGCTGGGCAGAGATGCGTATTTGGAGAATCGGGGAATTCTGTGTTCAAAAGCATTATTCAGGCTTTGCTTGGCCAGTAGGTACTTTGTAGCTGAGATGTTAAAGCACGTCAGATCTAATGTCGGTTCCCACTAGGGAAACACAGCATCTAATCTGACCATAGAACGCATATTTTTCTAATGCAATTTCTCAAATATTCAGGCCGATAGATGGAAATACATGCATATACTCTTTAATAAGTAAACAGGGCATCTACTCATATATATATATATATATATATATATATATATATATATATATATATATATATATATATATATATATATTTTGTCATCCACAGACTGACTGTTTCGCTGTTTCACAGCTCATCAGTGTGGTTAGACGTGCGGTTGCCTCTAGCTAGGATCGAAACCCGACTGAATTTGCGTCAGTCGGAACTTCTCCCGCTAAGCCATCAGCGTACGGTACGGGATGAAGGTGAATTTTAGCGTGTTTATTTTTAGATTCAGATAAACACACAGTGACTGACAGTGACTCAATTCTGTCGAAGAGTCGTGCAGTATTAGGTTAAATAGTCACTGTTTACAAATTCACACCTCAAACCAGAGGGCTCAACCGAAATTAATTTTCATATATATATGAAGCACTCTGGAGTAGTGGATAGCAGGTCGGGTTGAGGAATCAGAGAAACGATTTCGAATTCCAGTCAAATCCATTACATTCACTTAGGTGTTAATACCCTTCAGAAAGGTATGAATGCTCTTCTTCTCCCCCCGCCTAGCTATGGGTAAATAGCGGGATAGACTGGGTTCTATAGCCTTGGATATGCCAACCCAATTCAAAACCTCCGGAAGGTCGTTTGGAGACCTTGTGGCAGGTCTCTGTATTCGGCCCTTCAAAAAGTGTGGTTGGTTCTGCACTTGTCTGGGCTGTAGGTTCCTAGGAACTGAGCTGCTTGACCCTCATACTTCGTATACGACGGGAGAGTCCACCAACATCGTTAAATCCTATGGAAGGATGTCCCTAGTCGTAACCAGAGTTTCACGCTCACGTAGACTTGAACGCTTATATGTATATATATATATATATATATATATATATATATATATATATATATATATATATATATATAGTAATAAGACATTAGTTGCTTTAGTATCATTGTCTTCAACTTTTTCATCAACACAACGCATCCGACCTGCTTCAGGTAATCTTCAGGGAATTTAGAATTGAACCCTTTATTTAATCTTCTTTTATGTGCTGTGTCCCTTCACCGCGTAGGCGATGATGGCTCTCCATATCTTCCTTGTCCCTTGTAGCACTTAATATGTTTTGTCTTCTTGTTATTTCTCACAAACCCTGTTCTACCATCCATTTGCACAAGCCTATCAATTATGTTAAGTACTGCTTTCCTCTGTCACTCTTTCTCTCAATCTATCCTGTGAGTATTAGATTTTCTAAGTCCTCCTTCCTTATTACGTGCTCCAGAAATTTCAACCGCCTCTTCCTGATGTTATCCGCAGCACCTTTCTGTAGAGCCACATTTTCTGTTGCTTCAAGCCTCTTCATCTTTGAGGTGATCGTTCAGCATTCGCTGCCATACACGAGCACAGATATCACGTAACATTTCAGTACACTTTTCTTTGTTTCCAACGGAATTTTTCTGAGTTTTAATACTCTGCTTCGCTTTTGGAATACATCGTTGGCCATCCCAATACGTTTTCGGTTCTCAGTGTCGCACTTTCCGTCCTCTGTTAGAACACTTCCTAGATATTTAAATGTCTATACTTGCTTGATTATTTTATCTAGCGGGTTAAATTGTCCTTTTCCCACTGTCCCTATCTATGGATATCTCGTCTCGTCTCTTTCTTCTTTAGTACTGCTTAATTTCTGCTTACTTTAATCCTCTCGGCTATTGTCCACGCGAGCAATTGTGAGTGCTTTCTCTGGGCCGGGTGGTACAAAATTTGTTGGGAAAGGATTCCTTGGGTCACCGTTTGAATAAAAAAAATTAGAGAGATTGTTGCGTGAACAAATAAAATGATATTTATTTAAATGTACAAATTTTAACTATAATTAGTTATCTTGAAAAGTAAGGAAATGAACATGAATAATCTTACAGTAAAGAAGAAATTCCACGCGTTTCCTTTTGTTGAATAAAAAAATGAGAGACACAAATTTAAAACAAATGAAATAAAAGTTTCTTTTCTCTTTGACTCTAAGGGCATGAATATAAATAGTCTTTTGGTGAGGAAGAGAGAAAGTGGAGTTGGGAGAAAAAGAAAATCCGCTGTTGCTTTGATGAGAAAGACAGAACGACGAGGTTGGCTCGTGTCACTTCACTGATGTCAGTCCTTCTGCCGAGATGAATGAGTATTTGGTTTTTATGGCCTTATGTAGGCTACAGGGGCCTGTTTTATTTACTCGCGGGTGCTAATTTTATTGGCTATTTATTTTTATTAAATTGAAAATTTTAAGTATATTTGAAACCCGGAAAGCTGCGCGGAGCTCTTGCGCGGTGTGTTTAATCTTGTCATTTGCTTCTTTGCTTTGACGTTGTTCCCTTCCGTCTACTCTACAACATTCAGTATTAATTGAGCTGGCAATAACTGAGCAATAACTTCTAGCTGGGTACAAAAGAGATGGATTCCCCAAGTGAAAAAAGTGAGCGTAACAGATTAGGGAGAATTTGAACTCGTCTTGCCGATTCTATTTTACGCGTCGATAAACGTTCTATATTTAAAATCGGCATTATGGAGACAATTGTCCGTATAAATCAATGTATAATAGTGAGAACATATCGTTTCAAAGATTCAAACCTAATTTAATCATCTCTTTACTTATATCTATAAATAACTGGAGAGACAGCGAGATGAATTGTAAATCAAGATGATCCTATATGGCCGATGAGAATTCCCTTTCTTCATTACTAACCAAGTAACGTTTAACTCGTCAAGAAATTCTATGAATCACTCACACATAACTTGGAGCGACGCGCGGAAAATGTTGAGATCTCGAAACTGCGTTATCAACACTTTCTTCTTATTTAGTAATTTGTACTTAAAAAAAATTACTGAAGTAAAATCAAACAAGCGTAGAAAACAGAAGAAAAGACAGAACGAGTTCAAAAGATCGGAAGTCGTTAACTTCACATACTCCTTTGCTATGACGTCATACAGGGATCGATGTGACCCCTGTAGCAAGGTCTGAACATGCGCAGAGTGAGCGTGATGTCATAAGCTTACGCGCATAGCTGAAGAGCTGTGTCTTGGTTTCGACGCCAGGATTATGTTTTAGAGCTGTTTCTTTTTTCTTTTTTTTTTAAATGCTTCTTCGGCTGTTTTTTCTTTCTTTTTTTTTTTTTTTTTTTTTTTTTTTTTAATAACTCCAGAATTCTTTTTTTCTTTATTTTACAAACGGTTTCTGTTAATTTAATCCGGTGTTTCAGTTATCAGCCTCTAATTTAAACATTCCTATTTTCTTTTAGGGTAATGAGCAACGCTATTTTTTTTTTTTTTTTTTTTTTTTCAGCAGAAAAAAGTAAGGGAAAGAGGAGAAAAAAAGGCGGGAAAGGACCGTCAAAAACGAAATAGGAATTATTAATTGGCTGGGGAGGAGCGCAAAGATGAGCCACACGGAGTTACAGGGAGGACGTGTCTTGACTTCTTGATTTTTAATCACGAATACTAATAACATCATTATAGATAGACACACCCGAGAAAGAATGCTGTAACACACAAATATACATCTGGTGAGGGTGGGAAGTATATGTGCGTAAATGCTAATGAAGAGTCGATGATCACACGTCGTACATATATATATATATATATATATATATATATATATATATATATATATATATATATATATATATATATATATATATATATTGTCACGAGAAAACGAGAGCTTTCACAGAATCACTTTTAAACATGCAGGCATGTGGGGAAAAGGTATGATGAAGTGGGAAAATTTTACTTGTGACGCGTTTCGTCTTTTAGGATTTCATCGGACTTAATTTGTTGTTAGTGCGACTACACATGCACAGGAACGAGGAATGCTGGGAATTTTAATATCTGTCTATATCTCTGAGATGAGGTATTATGTACACTATTTACATTATTCGAACTATTGTACTCATCTTTGTCGCCATATTTATTACAACTTTTTCGGTCGTTGTACACTCCAGTCTTCTTCAGGTGGTTGGAATGTCGAACTGAACCCTTTATTTCACTCACTGGGGGTAGACTGTTCTAGTTCCACGTGCCATGTTTAATGGAAGTCAGTTATCAGTTATCACCTGTTAATTCCCCTCTCCATGTTCTCCACTGCCTTAACCGGGTATTGAACTCACACTCTTTGTGTCCTGTCACTGGGTCTAACCAACACCTTTATCCACTGTGCCATGTGCCCTTGTTACCTCTCTAGACATTTTCGTCGTGGTGAATAGAGAATGCCTTGATCGCAAGGTCATCTACAGTAAATTTCCACCTTGACTCTTACAACATTTCACCCATCCTGGCAGAATTTTTGTTATCATAGTGTGAGATATCTACTAACAAAAGTGATGGATAGAAAAAGAATCTAAATGAAATCGGCTGCGTAAAAAAAAAAAATGAAATTTAAAATTCCCATCATCCTTCATTCGTGCCAATGCGTAGTCGCACTAACATAACAAATTTAGCCGGATGAAGTCCTAAAGGACGAAACGCATCACAAGTAAACTTTTTTCCACTTGTCATACTTTTTTCCCCAATATTGTTCTTATTATATAAAAAATATATATCGTTATCTCATGCAGATATGTAAAGACATGCAAACACGTACTTTTTGAATAGTTACAAACACACTTCCGTGAGGACAAGTCGATTATTCCATTTAAATAACATTGAGAATGCTTACAAAAAATAAAGAAAACTTGAAATAATCCCAAAACATGTTCACATGCTCTTAAAATGCACTAATATGGAATCAACAGATTTTTCATGAGGCGTGATTCCAACGCAGTGAAAATATTTCACGCAAGTTATAATTTGGCTAGTTGGTTTATAAATATTTTAACTCAGCTATTTAAAGACATAAATGCACCAATGTGTCCTAACGTATTTTTCTCCAGGGAAAAACCCACGACACTATTTTCAATGTATCTTTTCTGTGTTATGAACTAATGCATATTATTAAATTAAACAACTGGGAAATGTTGCTATTTCAAACTGCTGGTTCTTGAGTGTAGTTACTTTGCTTGCACCAAAAACCCCAAACTTCTAATTCTAAGGCCTTATATCATTGTTACAGATATTCACAAATACAAATAGATACTAGTTTAAAAACTATCCAAACGGGGTTGGGTGAACTTACATCTATATCAAATTAAAACATCGGTTCACGTACGATAAATGAAGTTAAGGAATGTCGAAGCTGGTTAGTACCTAGGTGGGTGACTATTTGGGAATACTAGGTGCTGTGAGTTCGAATGTGCCGGTGGAGCAATAGATAACGGCTCGGAATTTTAATCGGAGTGCCGAGTTCCAATTCCAGTTAAATTTGTTATATTCACTTACCTTACGCAAATACCTTTGGGAAAGTTGTTAAATCCATCTCTTCTCCCCTCTGCTGTGGATTAATTACTAAAGATTGTATCAGTAAATTATTATTTTCTCCACATAAACATTCTTACAATCTAAAAATATATTCCGGCTTTAAATAATTTGCAAAAGGTTGATAAGTCGTAAAAAACAAATCAATCAATCTAAACAAACAGGCTTTCTTTTTCATTTTGTCATGTCCCTTCAGGACGTCAGCGATCATGGCTCTCCACAAGTTCCTATCCTTTGGATCGCTAATCAGTGTTTTGTCCCCTTACTATCCCTCCCTGTGTCGAATCTGACATTTATTCAAATCCGTTACTAACATCACTCGATTTTCCATTCGACCTTTCCTTTCTTTCCTTGCTTTCAATATGTTCTGTGAGTGTCAAATTCTCCAAGTTTACTTTTCTCATCGCGTCCTGTGTATGACGATAAACTGCATCCGCGTTCTGCGTAAGACGATAAACTACGTCCAACTGCACCCTGGATGGTAGCACATGTTAGGGTCCCAGTTATGTGCAAATAGCTGACCCCATAACCTGACTCAAAACACTATGAAAGTCTAAAAATAGATTTTAATACCAGAAATACTTTTTTTTAAAATTAGTATCAGCAATAAATATTTGAAAAAAGAAAATATTACCGGAAATAAAAATCTTGCCAGCATTAAATAACCCATTGAGGTTAATATGCCACAAAACAAAACAAAATACTTTTCTCATCATGTTTTGTTTCCTTAAAATCTCCACGCTGGAAACATGCCCCATTCCTGTTATTCTCAGCATCCTTCTGTAGAACCACATCTATGGTGCCTCAAGTTTCCTCTTCTACTGTGTGGAAATTGTCCAGCATGTTCCGCCATGTAGAAAAAAATATATTATATAGCATTTCAGCACGCTTTTCTTTGTTTCAAACCTAATTTTCCTGTTTCTTGATACGTTATTTAGTTTTTGAAAAGCATCTTTCGGTATTCCAATGCTTCTTAGGATGTCGGCGTCACATGTTATAATACTTCCCATATATTTATTTTTTAATTGTATTCTGACTGCTCCAATTCGTATCTTAACCTGTCTCTATTGCTAAAGACAATATATTCTGCTATCTTAAAATTGGGTGCGTGGCATGGCGGGTTTTATCCGTGAAGAACTGGCAGAACTAAGGAATTTAGTTCGTCTGAAAACTTTCCATGGAATAACGATGGAGCAGCGAGATATTTGCAACATTTCGTCTGTAAGATGGAAAATAATTCGCCACCCACAAGCACGCAGAGAGTCTTTTGACCTCTATTTTGAACTCTATCGAAGTGGGAAGTAAAGACTGGATAGCGCCTGCCCATATATGGCAGCAGTACTCCATGTCTGATATCGCTCTTGTAAAAGTGTAGTATAGCAGAAGGGCACCAGTTCAATTAGGTCTTTGTGTCTTATTTTACCTGTTTTAATTTCTTCTAGCAATATCTTACCACAAATTTTACAGGTAAAGTGACTTCAAAAAGCATCTTGAAGTTGATTAATATTTCATTTGAAAAAAAAGAACGTTCTTCAATTTTGTTCATATAATAATGTTTATTCTTATAATCTCTTACTGACCACATGGATTTAATATATTTCACATCAACTTTCTACATGCCCTTTCAACATTAGCACTGTGCGATTTATGCAACGAGAAAATTCTTATTCGATTTATTCAAAGAGAAACATCGTTTTACTATGTCTTTAACTATAAATAGATTAATGTTTTAGTCGATATGAAAAATTCTGTTTGACAATATTTTATCAGTATGAAAGTACTCGAAATAGAAGAAAGAAAAGAGAAAAGGAAAGAGACGAAAAGAATAACTTAAATCCACCTCATCCGACAATAAACCAATTTTGATAATGCAAATAAGATAGACTTCTTCTTTATGCGCCGTGTCACCCCAGTACGTAAGCGATTACGACTCTCTACAACTTCCTGTGCCTTGTAGTTCTTAATAAACTTTGTCTTTCTGTTATTTCTTCCCTGTTCCACAATTCATTTACTCAAGCTCAAGATGGGTCTTGTTTTTAAATCTAATTATTTCAAATTTTTCGTTAAGACATAGATAACAAGGGGCATATAGGGAATTACATGTTCAAGCTCTCTGGATTAATTTCCATTTAACAATATTATTAAATCAGCATTAAACCTTACTGTTTATTCCAACTTAATTTCAATAAAAACAAAATAAATAGAAAGACATATGTATTTTTCCTCAGTTTCTTCTTTAAATAATTTTATAATTTTAAACTTAATATAGATTAAATTTAAAATTGTTAATTTTTAGTTTTGAATTTTATAGTATAATTTAATATTCATTAGGTAGAATGAATTCTATTTTAGTCTAAGCCTATAACTAAAGCATTAAATAATTATTATAACCAAAGTTCGTTGTCAAGTTTTTAAATTCTCATATACTTGTATTTTGATTGGTCATTCCAGCTTATGTAACAGCGTTTCTCCTAGCAAGGGGTGTTTGATTGATTTGAACCGTTTAAAACTCTTTATTTTACATTCAACACCATCACTTGATAAGACACCAGAAGTGTTGAAACAAAATGGCTATTTTTGTAGTGATTTTATAACTTATTTATGTTATAATTTTCGAATAAATAATTATATTTGCTCTACTCTGTATTGAGCACTCACTTAAGAATAGTATTTTTTGGTTATTGGAATTTATTCCTTATACACCAATCCTATACTATATATATATATATATATATATATATATATATATATATATATATATATATGAATATATATGAATCTTCGAGACATTTTTTTAGAAAATATGTGTCCCCCGTCTTAGTAGATCAATATTTTTAAAACTAAAACGGCGTTTTGCTCACAGATATTTCGCTTTGTACACGGTATATTTTCTTTATTAGAGTCGCACAGAAAAGTCAAACACGTAGATTCCAATTAATGTTAATGGAAAAAAAAACACAGAGGTTTACTCAAACACGTGTATCCACACACGCACGCACACACACACACACACACACACACACACACATATATATATATATATATATATATATATATATATATATATATATATATATATATATATATTGTAAAGTGGAAAAATCTTTTGTGTGTGGTGTTTTATTTTACAAAACAGCTTATGTAACGCTTTAGATGCTCACCGTAAGAAGATTGAGCTTAATTTTGATATAGAAAATGCTACTGTAATTAAAAGAGAAGAAAATTGACGAAATCATAAATGTATAGAAAGTGCTTTAATCGGTAGATACTCCACAGTAAATTTGCGTCCAGGTTGTTAAACGTTTAACCATTCTTGGTAGATCTTCTATTATCATAGTGTTGGATATTTAATAACAAAAGCGATGAAAATAAAAACAAAAAGAAAAAATTTAAATGAGAACGGCTTGATCAAATGCCCAAAACACATTAAAAAAAATTTAAGAAAAAAATTACTTTTAAATTTAAATAAATATTTTTATATATCAAGAACAGTATTGGGGATATTGTATGACAATGTAGAAAAATTTACTCGTGACGCGTTGGTAGGACTACACATGTGTACGGCAGAGGAGAGATGTCAAGGAATCAAAATGAAAGATTATATGAACAAAAAAGGGACATTTTACAAAATAATATATCAAATGCGTTAGTTTCCCACCGTAGAGAGACTGACCAGAACTTTAACATAAAAAATGCTACAGATCAAAGGAGAAAATAATTCATTACGACGTAAATTTGTAGAGAGTGCCTTAATCTCAAGATCATCCACAATAAATTTTCGCCCGAATTCTTACAACAATTCACCATTCCAGGCATATCTTCTAATATCACAGTGTGGAATACCTACTTACAGAATTGATGGGAAGAAGAAGAAAATGTCTGTAAATGAATTCGGCTAGATAAAAAAAATTTCTAAAATTCACACCACCCCTCTCTCATGTGCATGTGTAGTCCTATCAACATAACAAATTTAGTCCGATGAAATCCTGAAGGTCGAAACGCGTCACAAGTAAACTTTTTCCACTTTGTCATATATATATATATATATATATATATATATATATATATATATATATATATATATATATATGTATATATATGACACACACAAAAACACACACATATATTTTTTTTCTCAAGAATCATGAGACTTTTTTTTTACTCCGAGGAAAAAAATAAAACCATTGATTCTTCAGAAATTTCTTTTACATTACGGAAGCAAAACTGAGGAGATATTGGCTCAAATATAGGGGGAAATAAAGGTGAGGAAGATGCTGTGCTTTCCTTACATAAGGTAAAAAGGCCTTGCTTACTGTCAAGACCTTCGTAGTTTCCCGTAAAAAGGTGGACGCATGTTCAACACCTACCAGAACACGCTTAGATTTCACGAAAGCGCAGAATAATAGACTTAATACACACTTGTTAATAATTTAAAATGAGGCGTCTATTTCATATAAGAAGCGTCCACTATAATAAAGTTTTGCGTAATAATGTGTGTGAATGTGTGCGCTCGCACGTGCGTGCGTGCGTGCGTGCGTGCGTGCGTATGCAGGTTGGCAAGTAGTTAGCTGAAATTTAATCTAAGTTGTTCAGTGTATAATGATGGGTCTAAACATTGTTGATATATTTTTATCAAATAAATATCTTTTCATCATTTGTGATGCAGAGAGACTGATATAGGTTTGTTTATTTTGTTTTACGGCATAGCAACTACAACAAGCAAGATTTTTATGACAGGTTCGTATGAATAGAATATGTATTCTTTGTAAGAGATAAGTTTGTAGACCAGGTTTCATTGATGTGTCTTAGTAAAAAGGATTTTTGTCAAGAGTCAAATTTGCTGCTCGTATATATATTTTTTCAAAAATATTTTGCTGGTATTTTTTATTATAAAAATGTATTTTTATACTTTCATAGTGTTTTGACCCCAGTTTGGGGATTAAGTATTTGTCCATATCTGAGACCTGAACAGGTGCTGCCACCCCGGTGGATCTTTTTTTTTTCTTTTTTTTTTTTAAGCTTATCACCCCAAGCAAGGCTGGAAGCCACTAGCACGCAGGGGGTTACAGAAGGTTTGGAGGAAGAGCAGATAGGAGTGGTAGAGGAAAGGATGTGGAGAAAGATAGTGGATCGATCAAGGCAAGGGGGTTACAGAAGATTTGGAGCGAGAGCAGATAGGAATGAAAGGTGGAGAAGGGAAGTGGATAGATCAAGGCAACTGGAGATGTCGATTGACGTTACACTTAAATAGTTGGAGATTGTATTTGTCAGGGAAACAGGAATAAGGAAGGGAGTTCCACAGGCGAGATGTGCGAGACATGATGCTATTGGAGTAGAAGAGACGTCTACCTCTAACAGTTTCAACGGTGAAGGGGGCGGCGGGATGCCAGCCTCGTAGGACGTTTAAATTCATGAGGCCTAGGAACCAGCGAAAGCAGCTCATCGGAGCAATTACCGTGAGGAACAATAACAATTGAGGAGGTTCCAGGCTCCTCAAAACCTCCTGATCAGAGGCCTTGCTGCCAAATGTAGTTTATCGTCATACGCAGGACGACATACTGACATGTCTACAAAGTAAATTAATAAGATGTACATGTATGTCTTATTTAACCAACACGCTCAATAATGAACACGTATACAAAGCGAATCATCCGTGAACAAAACGCCGTTTTAATCTTTTAAAAATAGATCTATCAGACGGAGAACGTATATATTCTACAAAATTTCTCGAACATTCAGACCGGTAAATGTAATAATACTGTTTATTTAAGAAAACATTTATAAACTCTATCTATTAGAAATAACGCATAATATATATATATATATATATATATATATATATATATATATATATATATATATATATATATATATATATATATATATATATATATATATATATATATATAATGTATTGGGGTATCAGTGAAAATAATGACCTCGACATTCGAACCCGGGTCCCCGATTCCATTACTCCACCATGCCTCAGTTTTATATGATAAAATATAGTTTTCAGGTATGCTATATATATGGGTTAAGGAGCTCAATATTAGGGATAGGGCGTATATAAATATAGAAGTGTACATTTATGTTAACACCCAGAGGCGAGAGTCTCTTTTATGTTTAAAAACAATCCTCATGATATATATATATATATATATATATATATATATATATATATATATATATATATATATATATATATATATATATATATATATATATATATATAATGTATTGGGGTATCAGATCATTATTCAAACATATATTGCTAAATATAACGTACAGCGAATGTCTATTATGTTTGATCATGAGCTGTTCTGAGCTTCGTATAGTTGCTTTAATTTCGGGGTGGGGGGAAATAAAGACTAAACTGTCCAACATTCGGATATTTTTTATTATGCTGTTCCTTGATCTAAGGTTTCGGCTAACATAGGCCATCATCAGAGTGGTTATGTGGACAATTCAACAAAGATATTCACCATCAAAGATGACATCCTGTTATGTTTACATAGAAGTTTTCTATGCGACTATAGCGGTCGCGGAATAGCAGACGCAGGTCTCAAATTTCTGATGCGGTTCTATGACGTCGTACCACGTGAGAGAATGAAATATTTACAACTGAACCATGTGTTTAGATGCAATGTAATGTGTTGTGAATACTATACGAAGCTTAGTACAATTCATGATCGAACATAATAGACATTAGTTGTCTGTTATATTTACCAATATATGTTTATATATATATATGTATATATATATATATATATATATATATATATATATATCAAAGCAACTTGTCTGTTGTATTCAATAAAATGTGCATGAAAGAAGTACTGCTACCTAAATACACAAATATATATATCACGAAATATATATATTTAAATTTGTGTATTTAGGCAGCAAATTCTCTTTTAGGCATGTCTGATTAAATAAATTACAGACATTATGTTTGCTTATTTACTATAAAATCCGTTCATACTCACGGACAACCTTCCGTGTATTGCAATTAAATGATGTATTAAGTTATCATTAGTTACTTCAATCTGCCTTTTCACAAGGCCACGTTTAAATTGCCAGGTGATTTTTTAAATTAAAATAAGCAGACATATTATCTGTAAGTAATTTAATCATATATATATATATATATAAACACACACACACACATACATATATATATATATATATATATATATATATATATATATATATATATATATATATATATACAGTGCTGTTCGATAACAGTGACACGCCTGATCTTTTTAATAAAGATATTTTTTGTCTATTGTTTTAGGGGTTAAAATAATTTTTAATCTTATTAATATAAAGACCCCTTCCCGAATACCTAGGAAAAAAATTATTCACCCTAACCTATTCTATTGATAATTATAAATTTGGATATGAATGAGATTCAGCAAAAAAGTGACTCAGATATCGCATTCTAATGATTAAACTGGTAAATTTAAAGAGCTTTTGACAAAATATTGAAAACTATTTTACAATACACTCAGAACAATATTCTAGAGAATTCTAGAACAGCTTAAATTAAATCTAGAGTATTCTAGAATATTCCAGAAAGCCTCATACAGTATAAAAACAGCTTGAAATAGCCACTCAAGTCACTAACCAGATGAAAGGGTACAAACATGCATCAGAATCACTTCAGGCATCTATTATTGCCCTCTCAAAATCAGGCAAGTCTACGAGAGAAATTACAGAAATTGCTATAACCTCACAATCAACTATCTCTCGAGTGCTTAAGGCACATAATGATGCCACTCCTGCTCCAAGAAAGGGAACAAGGGGCCGAAAGAAAAAGATTGATGATAGAATTGGCAGGGTAATCAAGAGAGAAGTTGCGAAGAATAGGACTATAACTAGCCACGAAATTGCAGCCAGTCTAAGCAAAGAGCAAGGTGTTAGTCTTGCCTCTTCAACAGTCCGTCGGTGGCTGTTAGAACAAGGCTACAAATCTTGTACACGAAGGTTTAAGCCGCTAATAAGCAAAGCCAACAAAGCCAAGGGACTTGAATGTTCTCACTATTACAAAAAGTTCACCGTAGAGGATTGGAAGAATGTTGTCTTCTCCGATGAAACGAAAGTTGAGCTAAATTCAAAGAATAATGTGAGTCACTTTTATCCAACAATACTGTATATATACACACCACAAAACCACAAAGTACTGGTTAACAGAGAGCCTGACAGGTGAAAAGAAAAACGTAATAAAAAGAAAAATTGCCAACGAATAAAACAAAAATCAAGAAAAAATGAAAGAAGGAAACATGATGTATGAAGTAAGAAAAATGCAACAAAATAAATCCACTTGCCCATTATTAGCCTGATATATATTATATCATATCTTCGATATAAATATATATCTACATATGATAATAAATTATATATATACATATATATATATATATATATATATATATATATATATATATATAATTAAATTAAATATTAATATTCTTTTCTTCTTTATGTGACGTCTCCCTTCATGATGTCGGTGATAATGGCTCTCAACAATTTTCTGTCCTTCATAGCCCTTACTAAATTTTATCTTTTTGTAATTTCTCCTAAGCCTTGTCCCACCATCCATTTATTCAAGCTCACTGTGTTATGCGTTCTCTTACTCTGTCCCTCTTCCCTTCAATCCGCCCTGTGAGTATCAGATTTCCCAAATTCTCTTTGCCCATTCTGTGGCCTAGGAATTTTACTTTCCATTCCTGATGTTTCCTTTTTGTCAGTTGCCTTATCTCTATTCTGCGATTTCCAGTAACTATAATCAATTACGTTGAATAAATACTCAATTTTACAAAATCCATTTTCACAATCTAGTTCCGTGACTACCGTGTGTAATTTCCGCGAATCTCAAAATAGCAACAAGTAGGAATATTTAATTTTATTTATTACCATTAATGATTGATATTGTAACTATAGTTAATTAAAAAGTGATACCCTGTGCACTAATTTATGCTTAAATAAACAAGTGCGTCTGAATCTGAATATATATGTTCAGTGTTTGTTCGAGTGAGCGTTTTGGCGTATATAAATGTGTTAACTCTTTTATTCTCTACTTTGTATAAAGAAACGCTATTTTTTCTATTCTGCTTTTGTGCATAATGCCGTTTTTTCTTTTGCATTTGATACGTACTTCTGACTTTCATTGTCATTCAGGGTTGTCTGCGATTAGATTTCTATATTTAGGAAACTTGAAACATGTAAAGGTTTGGAATGCAAAAAAAATGTTTATCAATTGCTAAATAAATCCTTTCATACCACCTGCATTCACATACATCTTTGGTTACAGATTCTGTTTTGCGTGAGTTTTTTTTTTTTAATTTTTATTTCCCGACTTTAAAACCAGATCAGATGTTGCGTTCTTTCTATATATATATATATATATATATTTTAAAATAAAGAGAAAGATCAGTAATATTTATATTTCGGTGTTCTTATTAACTATTTTTAATGATTGAATTTCCACGTATCCTAAGCAACTAATATTAAGAATGTATGTGCTTATAAAACTCAGTAAATTTCAAAATAAGTTTTTTCTAAAATTCGCTTGAAAATGAAACTACTAGGGATTTTAATTTAATTCTTTAATTAAATTTGAAGTTTTTAGTTACTGTTTTTGAAACATGGTAATTTCTGTGTAGCGATGGAACCATATTTTTAAACCAGTATATATATATATATATATATATATATATATATATATATATATATATATATATATATATACAAACTGTTAATCATTCAACTGATATATAATCAGCCAAACGTATTATTTATTATAATTCTATATGTCTTTCAGACAGAGTTACATACAGTGAATTTTTTCTTACTCATTTTTCCCCAAGCAAGGGAATAACACCACTAAGACGCAACGGGGGTACTGAATGTTAGAGGATATGAGAAAACAATACTATTAAGGAGCGAGAACAATAAAAGAACTAGAATTAAGAAGACAGAAGGTAACGATTGACATTGCATTTAAATTTATAAAGATCAAAGTTAACTGGGAAGCAAGAAGCCGGAAGTGCAATAGAAGAAAAAATGTTTGTGCTAAAATTATATTACGAATTCAGTGTTAATAATAAAATATCATTTCTTGACGTTTACGTAGAACTCAGCTCCAATACATTTAAAGCATACTTATATATATATATATATATATATATATATATATATATATATATATATATATATATATATATATATATATATATATGGGTAAATAGATAAGCCCTACCCTTCGTCTTTGGTTTTCGACGCTGTTACGAATTTTAAACCTTACAATGAACGAAGCAATATTCAGGTTGTTAGAAACCGTTCTATAACTGTTCCCATCTTTCCAAAGAGACAAAATGTGTTGTTTTTGTGAAATAGTCAATTCTTTACCTTTAGACATTATTAGAACCATCTCGTAAGACTAGAAATTGCAGAATGCTCTGATAATGGCTAAGAGCGTTAAATATAATTACTGATAACATTACTGCAACATTCTAGAATATACTTTTTTCATAATTAATTGATTATTTTATTCTAATAATTGATTTGTACGAATACTTTTTCACTAGTTAGAATTTAAAAATGCATTAATTTCGGATAGAATAAGAATTAATTAAGTTTATTATTATTTTTTAATAGTATGTGTCTTTATACATAAAATGTGTCGAGATTTGTTTTATTTAAGGCTTTTACATTTATAAAAATACAATTTTTCAAGTGTACGAATATTTATTTTCCCCCATTGTATATATATATATATATATATATATATATATATATATATATATATATATACATATGTATATATTAAAAAGAGTTAATCATACCTTGAATCAATTATATATATATATATATATATATATATATATATATGCTGCCTATTTTATATATATGTATGTATATATATATATATATATATATATATATATATATATATATATATATATATATATATATATATATATATTTATATATATACATATATATATATATTAATACATTATATATCCACATACATAAGCAGATATAAACTATCAAACAATGTATTCGTTATACTTCCATTACTAAATACTCGCACTAATATTTTCTTTATTTTCATTGGTTACCAGAATTTGCTTTGATGTTTTTTCTTTTCAACTCTCAAGCAAACCAAACCCGTATTTTTTAAACCATATCTTTGATCATTCTTCTTCAAAAAACAAATCAAGGTCCCAAGAGAAAACAAAGAAAATGAATTTTTAGCAACAATACGCAATCAAAACACGTCGCCATTTTTCAGAATAAATTCTTTAGCTTACGAAAAAAACGCATTGAATGAATATGGCCGATAGGTTTGGCTTCCTTTTTATTTTTTATCCCTCTGCCTTTTATGTGCTTGTGTGGCGGTATTTGTTTAAATGAAAATATTTCAAAAAATTTCTTTACCATTAGTCGAGAAATTATGCTGCCAGACACAAAGAAAACGCAAAGTAATTCTGTCTTCTTCCGCTCATTCAAAGTGAAAGTGAAAATGAAACTGAATTCATCGTTTCTCCTCCCTTTTTTGTTAATTTATCGCAAACAAAACGCCCTCTTGCCTAACGGTGTCAGATGGGTGAAACTTTATAAATATAGCAATGGAAGCAATTTCAAAAAGATTTAAGCAACCACTCTTTTGTGTAGATGATTTATTATATATAAATATATTATCAAGTTTAAAATTTAAAAAAAAAGATTTAAATATCCTCTCTTTTGTGTGGTTGATTCATTACATATAAATATAAGTTTTTGAGGTGGTGCAGATATCACCAATTAAAAGTGCAGCCCCGTCAAAGCTTATAAGATAAAGTTTGTAGTGTTGCTTGTATTCACGCAGACAAAACTGTAACTTAAAATAGAGCATGGCTTTAACATATATTTTTTGCTAATTTATACAAATTCCTTGTGGAGTAGACAGCCGTAACCATTCAGATGATACTGCGGTTTCAATATCAATTAAGGATATCACTGTTTTCCTCACGTCCAACACTACTACTGGATTTAAATTCAAAAATCGTTCTTCTCGGGAGGTTAAGAAGTTGTTATATATATATTCGGAAAGACACGAACCCATATATATATAAGAATTGGGTTCGTGTATTTCCCAAGTGAGTACAAACAGCCTTAAACGTGATTTGAAATCGGCACTTTGCTTCCATTTTCCGTGCCGTTAACTGTTAGGCCACGTTCCCCAGTTATATTACGATGAAGTAGGGTGACTCGAATATTCATCACTTAGAATTAAATTCCAGACAATATTCCCTCAGTTACTATCAGACAGTCTGTGGTGCGAGCCCCGACGCCTCGATCCGATACATACACCTTACATTCTGTCTACGATGTGTGAAAGACTGCTTCGAAACTCCTGGAACAATTGTTTATGTAACCGTGTATATCACGCCGGAGAACTGAATGCGTGTGTTACCAATTCGGTGGTTGGGAGTGACACCAGATCAAGTGATGGTGCTCCCGGCTTCTTTGCTTCTTCTCCCGGGTGAAATTTAAGAGCATTGTCTATCCCGGTATTTTTGCTACAACATTCCATCTGTTTTTTTTTTAAATTATGATACGTGCTAATTCTAAAATTTATGCGTACTTATGTTTGTACTAAAATAGACATCTACCATCAAGCTATCAAATCGTGATTATCTTATAGCTAATGGTGTTTAAGTTTGCTTAGCATGCCTGTTTTCTAACACATTTCCTAAAATCTGACCAACTGGCAAAACAACAGATTTTATGCAGATATGGAAAAGGGTTTCTGGGTTAAGACAAGAACTTTTTGGCACTGTCTCGTATATATTAATAATAACGAGAACAATATTTCATTATATATATATATATATATATATATATATATATATATATATATATATATATATATATATATATATATTAAATAAAAACAGACCACTTTAAGGTTCCATATAATAAATTATTTCACCACAGCCCTTTTAAAGGACAGCGGATCATCAGATTTTATTTCCAAAGGTTGAAACGAAAAATGAAAAGAAATTTACACATTTATGACGGGCAGTAATAAGTAAATTAACGAAGTGAGGGAGTGAGGGAGTGAAGGGGGTAGAGAGACATGATTGAGTTAGATGTAACATTTCTATTCTTTCAAATTTAAATTTTTAGAGGAAATCCAGACATTGACACATTAAATCTGTTAACGGAAGTTATATATTGATATTGGAGGGGGATAGGACAAAAAGGCATAAAGAGAAAGAGAGAGAAAGAAGTTGTGATAAAGTGTCATTAGGTTTCTTTTGAATGGACACTGTTTTTTGCTTTACTTTGAGAGTTCATAAATATTATAATTTTTTATATAAGTTTGAATGTTTAAACAGTCTAAGTATATATATATATATATATATATATATATATATATATATATATATATATATATATATATATATATATATATATATATATATATATATATATATATATATATATATATATATATTACACCGAAAACATATCAAATTGCTACACAATTGCGTGCTATATCACTCAGCTGCAGAGTAGTGTCTGGTTAGCAAAGTACAAATTGCTGTTTATAAACAACAAATATTCAGATCAACGGTTCCGTATAGGCCTCAGGTTCGTTTCCTGTCGGAGAACGCATATTTTCTACGAAATTTCTCGAACATGCAGATCGGTAAATGTAATTAATACTTACTTTAAAAAACAGACCATTTACTTAAATAAATTGTATCTAATAAAGCAATGTATAATCAAAATATATATATATATATATATATGATCGTGATGAGGGTTGTTGACTCATTCATATAGCATGACTATTTCTAATTAATATGTAATTTTATAGTAATAACAGATTAAGCCGTTATCAAATTGGATATATTTGTTACTCTCAAGGGGGACTAAATGTTATAGATCTTTCTAAAACTTCTTCAGTACTCACGTTTTATAGCAGAGCCAAATAAATGCCTTGGCGTACCCAACACCCCCACACACACACCAAAAACAAAGCTAAACTACAAAGATTAACAGATCGCGACATCTATTAGGGAGATGTGATTAAATATACTTCAATGTTTAAAAAGAATTTATTCAGTATTATTATTGTTTAGGTAATAAGCATTATAACATAGCACAAATAGCTATATTGTGGGAAAAGTAATTTTCGACAATATACGCATTTTTTACGTATTTATGGTTACTTTTTTAACTTTTATCAAAAACGAGATTCTTGTAAATTTAGTTATGCATAGTGTTATACATTAATTACTATCCTTTAATTTAATAACTACTTGTACTCAGTTGTTGACATTAACAGCTATTTGCTGGTGTCTTGGAATAATGAATTAATAAAAAATTAAATTTCATCTCTCTGATAGATGTTGCGATCTGTAAACAAAATAATCTGAATGAGCAAATTTATAAATTTATTTTTCAACGACTCATCTCGGCCCCACGGAAAGAAAAGAAAACCAGCAGCGTTTGACGAGTTCACGAGGGAGACATCAGAAAGAATTTCGATCGGTCACTGAACTACCACCAGTCAGGATGAATAGATGTCCCCCTCAGTTAGCGCTCATGCCTTGAGTGACTATTGGGCCTTAAACTCAACCCAGACCTTAAGTGGAACTCGTAAATACGATGCATCGCTAAAGAGTTAGGAAAAATGGTCGGTTTCCTGTACTGTTCCAGTAAGTACCCGACTCCTCGTACTATCAAGAGCCATATCAGGACGCTAAATGAGTGCCGCTGTCATATTTGGGCAAGAGCTGCAGAGTCCTTACTTTCCAGTATCGATAGAGTCCTAAAGCGTCTCGGCGTCCCTGTGAGTGACAAATTAATTTCCATCCTGCAACCTCTCTCTCACAGATGGTATGTGGCAATCCTCTCACTGCTCTTTCATGGAAAGTGCTCAGACGAACTGCATTCCTTGGTTCTGCTAGTTCTAACCTTCACGGCTTGGATCCACCATGCTACACACGCTGTAGCGAACCGCTCTCATTCCCTCCCTATTCCACTGGTGAGAAGTACGTTCCACTCGAGCAGCCTCTTCCCGCGAATCACTGCTCTGTGGAACCGACGAATTTTTCCCGGATCACTACAATTTTAACCTTTTCAAATCTAGGATAAACCGTTATCTTCCTCACCTATCCGTATACACTGTGCCCCGTACTCTGTAACCCGCTACCCTGAGCAGCCCCCAGGTTTGTACAGGGTGAACCTCATTGTAAAAAAAAAAATTGATCTCTCAAAAATCAATTCATCAATGTAAGAAATTTCTGTCATAATTTAAAAGTTCCGACTATAAAATTATCCTCGATGAAAAAAATAAAATGGCAAAAGGTGATAAAATATAAGAATTTAATTTTCACATTTCAAAAGCATGAATGTGTCGGTTGAATAATCAATTTTTTTTTTTTAACAAAACATTTCGAATTAAGAAACGGAAAAAAATAGAATATCTTATTCTGCCCTCAGCGACCCCTGGCGGCCATTGCTATGAAAAGAGTAGAATCTTTAAATAGCAGATCGTTTCGTTTCATTATTATAATTCTTAACATTCATTTGAAATTCTTTTCGAATTTTTGGGGGCCTTGGAGGAAACTGTTTTGATTTGTGGTCGGGGAGGCTAAAGGGATTGTTTCCATATTTTAAAGCTTCCCCTAACTTTACCAATGAAAAAAAAAAAGAAAGAAAAAGTAAGGATTTTATATTACAATGTAATGAAAATCAGATCAGCAGTTCATATGTCTATTTTTGCCTTCTACCCAAAGTTTGGGAGTTTGGGGGGGGAGGGGGCCTTAACATAGAAACAAAACCGTCGCAAATAGAGTCAATTCGTCAGAATTTTTCTTTTAAATCAATGAAATTTGAAATGAATGAATTTTAACATCAAAGATATTGAAATAAACATTAATTTAGTTGAACAATGAGCGTTATGTATTCTATTTTTATTGATATTATTATCAGTGGCAGTTGTAGGAGCAGGATAAAAATAAGACTAATTACATGCTATTCGTATTATTCATATAAAGATATAATAACGATAGATTTTATTATTACTTTCATCATCATTATTAATTCTTTTGTCATTATTATTATTGAATTTATTACCACCAATGATATTCCGTTATAATAACAAATGATTTAATTTTTCATTGTAGATTCTAATCTATTTTAAAAGCTCCTTTTTGACTTTCCTGTTATTAACAATCCCTATCATAAACACAATATTGATATTCTGCTTTTCTGTATAAATATATTAAAAGGCAAAGCTAACGTAGTGTTAGTAGTAACAATCATACTGGTATTCTTTGAGGTTCTCTTTCAAATTCAACACGACACAATCTTCACGTTTCCAAGATGTTTTTTAATGCTTATTTTCTAAGCGTAGATGTGGCACAAGGCCGACAGTATAGAACACCGAGTGAGGGTCTTATAATTCAGCCATAACTGATCTAGCGAGACAAGCTTGTTAACCATAACACCACTTCCAAACGCTCACTGATTTTCTAAGCGTAGCTGAGATTTAGCTCAAGGCCAAAAAATATGGGTCACCCAGTAAGGATCGAATTCACTGTTCAGTCGTAATAGATTCAGCGAGACAAGCTTGCTAACCATTACACCAACTGAAGTTCCCAGGGTGATTTTCTCAGAGTAGCTTAGATGTAGCACAGGGCTGAAAGCATGGAGCACCCAGTGAAGACTGAACCCACTATTCACACGTAATCGATCTAGCGAAACAAGCTTGCTAACCATTACACCACGTCGATTGGCTTCCGTTTCTTTATCTGTGTCTTCATTATTATGATTATTCTATTTTAACTCATTTTTTAAGATTATTTTTCAAGTTCAAATAGACGAGTTGGGACGATTATTCTTTTCGTGTGAGAAATCCACCCGGAACTTTCTTATTCCAACCACCCTTTTAATGAATATTTCAATTTACTCTTATCGCTTAAATTAGGCTACGACCATATTTTTTTCGGGAAGTGAAATTTTATATGAATATTTAATAAAAGTGGTGATCCAATAAATATACCCATAGTGTATTATTTTCCAAAAAAATATAGCCCTCCTTATCCATCTATTTGAATCTCAGTAATAGAAATGTTTAACAGTTTTTATTTGTTAGTCTTGTATTTCTACATGCAAATATCGCGTTAGCTACTACTTTTTTTTTATTTAAGCATTTCACCCCAAGCAAAGCGGGAGTGCCACTAGCACGCAAAGGGTTACAGAAGGTAAACAAGAGTAAAGTGGCGTGTTTGGGGAGAGGATAAAGAGAAGAACGGGAGAAAAGATCAAGGCATCAGGAGATGTCTATTGACTTGACTAGAATAATTGAAGATTATAGTTTTCATGGGAGCAAGTAAAAAGAAGAGAATTCCATAGACGTGAAGTGCGTGAGAAGAATCTGTTTGAGTAGAAGAGACGGTTACATTTCAACCGTTTCGACAGTGAAATTGTGGGACCAAGATGACAACCTAGTAGCTGGCTTAAATTCATGCAGGCTGGGAACCAGAGAAAGCAACTCGTCGGAACAGTTGTCGTGAAAATACTTACTGTATAAATTTTAACCCCATTCACTTGCTTGGCCATTTAGTTAATTAGGTATTTATCCTATATGGGTAAAAGTAAGAATAAGGTGTGCATATCCTCAACATCAGAGCTGTTTCGACTTGGCACATCTTCAGTATGGCTGCTAGTTTCAGAGCAATCTATTTGTGTTTGTATATGCTCCCTAATCATCCCATACGGTTTTGAACTCAAAGTTATCCTTCTCTTATACTGGTTACCAAACACGGATAGAAAGGCCACATTTATTCATACCATTGCCAAGAGCAGTTGTGCGAAAAGTGATCTAACGATCTCGATTAAAAATTCAAACTCAGCTCATCGCTAATTTCATGTTTGAAGCCTCTAAGCGTTAACATCATCTGCACAAAATTCTTGTGACTTTGAAAATTGATATGACATGATCACTCTTCCCCTTCTTCAGACTTGCAACTTACCAAAGATAAACTTAGTAAACGCGATCAATACTGCTACTAGTGAAAGCAACAAACATTGCTCTCGAATGAAATAAAAAATTCATGGTTTATGGCTAAGAGCCACTCAATGTAGAGATTTACAGAATGGCGCTATTTTATGGACATAAGAATTGTAGACTGTGAGGAAAATTTAGGATTGATAACGGTTGACACGAGACTTGAAGAGGTTAAGATTATCATCATCTTTATGTGCCGTATCCCTTCAGGACGTAGGCAATTATGGCTTTTCACAACTTCCTATCATTTGTAGCTCCTCATAAATTTTGTCCCGCTCATATTTCTCCTAAACCCTGTTCGCCCATCCGTTTACTCAAGCTCACTATCTTATGTGTTTTTTTTTCCTCTGTCTCTCTTGCCTTCATTTTGTCCTGTGAGTATCAGGTTTTCCATGCCTTATTTTTATGTGCCCTAGAAATTTTAAGTATAAGTTTCCTTTTTGTTTCCATTTTTCTTCAAAACTTCGTCGTTACTCACATTTTCGGTCCATGATATCCTCAGCATCCTTCTGTAGAACCACATTTCTGTTGTCTCTAATCTCCTCTTCATCTTTGAGGATATCGTCCGACACTCAGTACCATACAGGAGGACAAATATCTCGTAACAGTCCAGTAGACATTTCCCTGTTTCTAAAGAAGTATTTCTATCTCTTAGTACTTTTGTTTAGTTTTTGGAGTGGTTCCTTGGCTATCCCAATACGGATTCCGGTGTTGCTCTTTCCAGCTTCTGTTAAAACACTTCCCAGATATTTACATTATCGCACTTGTTTGATTTTGCTATCTCCGATTTGAAATTCACACTTTAGGATCATCCTTTTGCTGCTAACAACCATGCATTCTGTCTTCTTGTAGTTTATGTTTAACCCTTTCTTCTCACTTCTTCATTACATTCTGTAGGAGTTTTTGTAGCTTTCTTTCCGTGTCTGTTATCAATATTTTGTCATCTGAATATCTTATGTTGTTAAGATTATGACCACCAATAACGTGAGGACCTCTAATTCTCCCAGACTCTCATCGCTGTATAGTTTGAATAAATCTGGTGAGAAGACACATCCTTATCTTACACCTCCCTCCTAATTTTGTATATGTGTTGAACTCATTTTCTATCCGTATGCAGCCAGTTTGCTGCCTGTATAAGTTCTTGATTATTCTAATATCCTTCCCGAATACGTTAAGGTTCCAACAGATATTTGTGGCGTACTTTATTGAACGAACCGGGACACGTCCTTCTACGTTTTTACTGTTTCCTAAAGGTTCACACCATGGGAAGAATCTGCCCGAATCAAACTTCCTTTTTACCAGTAGAATATGCTGGAAATGATGAGGATTTACCCGTCTGTATATGATATGTCGGGTATTAACTGAAAAGCTCTGAAATGGTGAAACTATGGAAACTCGGCAGGGTTAGGGTTAGACTTGCCTCGTTTAGTCTGTGAGGAAAGGGGTTGTAGGGTGGAAGATAATGTATTCTCTACAAGTCTGCATACACCCTTTTGAATTCCTTTGAGGCTGGAGAGAGTTTTGTTAAATTTGGTATTCTGCTAGGCCGTGAAATTCTCGTAAATTATCAGTTAAAGCAGCTGGTGCGTTCGGCTGGTGCATTCCACCGGGCTTTATTGAGACGAATGGAAGATGAATTTGAATCTCACTACGCTTTCTTTCCCATACTACACTGTCTACTTATCGCCGTAGATCGAAGGCCAGAGTAAACTTAGCGATGAAAAACAACTGAAATTAAGATGGAAATAAACGAAATAATAATCATTAACAATGTTCCTTGTGTTTCTGCTCTTAGTTCTCTTAGATTTCATGTGACTACTGCGACCTCAATCTCGGTGGGTTTGGCATTAAATGAGGGAAGGAACATCTATCACCACACCATATATATATATATATATATATATATATATATATATATATATATATATATATATTGTGTGTATTTTGAAACCTAACCTGAACAAAATAAACTATGAAATCTCCACAAATATCCTTAAATGCCTATAATTAGTAACAGAAGCCATTGGTTCATAACAACGGCTTTCCATACTCAATACTCATCGGATTCACTCTCTCGTGGTCATATGTGACGTCATGAGCTGTTGTGCGATTTTCGCTTTCCGCGTCTTATATGCACGTGTTTATCGTTGCTTGGAAATCATCCATATAAACAAAAACAGACTATCATCAATTTCTTGTTCGTGTATTGCTTAATATATTGTGTAATTGTCATGTTTGATAATGGCTTATGTAAGCCGAAAGCTTAGATTGGATTAAGCTTATCAGACGATATGAAAAGAACTTACAAAAAATATATAGACAACACTTATCTATATTATTTAATGAAACATGTATGAATATATATATATATATATATATATATATATATATATATATATATATATATATTGACAATATGTCGAATCGGAGATTTTAGACACCTTCAAAAGATTAGATCTTCTAACTTCGGTCCTCTCCACTTGCACTGTCCACTTATAGAAGACTCCTTGCCCAAGGCAGAACCAATTCATTGCGCTTATCTCAGGTTATGCAAATTCCGAAAGAGAATCAGAAAAGCACAGAAAATCCATAAAACTAAAAAAAAGCAATTATTATGAACAACAAAAATGCAAAATGTATAATTCTACCAACTCCTTACCCATTGAACTCGAAATATCTTTAACTATTCCAGACACTAAACTTATCACCACTAGTTCCAAGTCAAAGAATTAATGAGAAAGAAAAGAGAACAAACAAGGTATCAGAAGCTGGAAAATATAAGATAAAGTGCCTACAATACAATAAAAATCATGAAAGATAGTCTCGAAGACTTAAAAATCTTCTGAACACAAAGGAGACACCAGTTTGGATAAAATAAAAAAATAAATTTATTTATAACAAAAATGTATTTGTTAATCTCCTTATTGACACATATTAATAAAACAGGCCATGACGTTGATTTAAATAAATCAATCGACCCGCTTCCCAAAATTTGATCAAATGACCAAATTTGATACTAGAAGCAACAGTGATCAAATATTCAATTAACGGGAAATGGGGAGACTTACCTTAATCTACAAAATCTTTCTCCATCTTTCCAACCAAGGCAGTAAAGCAACTAAGATGCAAGAGATTACCGAGTGTGAAAGAAAAGGAGAGAAAAAGACATTATTAAAGAGAGAGAACAATAAAAGAAGAGAAATTAAGAAGACAGAAGATAAAGATTGACATTACATTTAAATGTTTGAACACCAAAGTTGACATGAAAGCAAGATAGTTCCTCAAGCGTGAAATGCTAGAGAAGAAATGTTTGGCATAGAACTTATGGTTAAGTCTAGCAATTTCGACTGTAAAATGATGAGGCCTAACTATCAATCTAGTAGTAGGTTTCAATTAATAAACTCTCGATACCAAAGTCGAAAGTTCATCAGAAGTATCACCATGAATATTTATCGAAAAGCACAGAAAGGCTAAATTACGGTGGTAGAAAAGTGACTGGATATATACATATATATATATATATATATATATATATATATATATATATATATATATATATATCCGGACGTGCCTTAACCGATTCGGCCACTGGGGATCGTTCGGTTGGCAAGGTCGAATTTACTGCTTATAAACTTCAATCTTCCATGAATCTCTCACGTACATTCATAACTGCTCATGGCGTATCAAATGTAAACAAATTAGACAAATTTTAGTAGACAATTATTTAAAGATATTTTTATGTTTGACATTTTTTTTTTTTTATAGATACAAGTATTTAAGTAAATGCTCTGTTTATAATAAACAGTATTAAATAACATTTACCAGCCTGAATGTCCACTTCATAATGTGTGACGTCATATATATATATATATATATATATATATATATATATATATATATATATATGATTCTATTATCTATGCCATTCTATTATCTACGTATCTATCTATGTCATTCTATAATCTATCTATCTATGCCATTCTATTATCTATCTCACGATTTCATTCTATTAACCTTCTGTCTACCTATCTATCTATCTATCTGTATATATATATATATATATATATATATATATATATATATATATATATATATATATATATATATATATATACATATATATATATATATATATATATATATATATATGACATACCATTTTCTAACTATCTATCTATCTATGTCATTCCATTTTCTATCTATCTATGAATCTATCTATCTATCTATCTATTAATCTAATTATCTATCTATCTATATATCTCGTAGCCTTACAATATGTTAAGACTTGGCTAGGTGACAGAACTAATCACTTTTATCAATTTTTCATTTTCTATTCTAACGTCAATATATTTACCTGAGTTTAGCAAGATGTGACATCCAGTGGGGATGGAAATCAATAATAATAATAATAATAATAATAATGATGATGATGATGATGATAATGATAATAATAATAATAATAATAATGATAATAATAATGATAATAATAATAATAATAATGATAATGATAATAATAATAATAATAATGATAATAATAATAATAATGATAATAATAATGATAATAATAATAATGATAATAATAATAATAATAATAATGATGATAATAATAATAATAATAATGATAATGATAATAATAATAATAATGATAATAATAATAATAATAATGATGATGATAATAATAATAATAATAATGATAATAATAATAATGATAATGATAATAATAATGATAATGATAATAATAATAATAATAATGATAATAATAATAATGATAATAATAATAATAATAATGATAATAATAATGATAATAATAATAATGATAATAATAATAATAATAATAATAATAATAATAACAATAATAATAATAATAATAATAATAATAATAATAATAATAATAATAGTTATCTGCAAAGGGCTATTAAAATGTTCACTCTGGGACTCATTTCCGAAAATTTAAAAAATGACCAAACATTTTTTTCAATCTCTTCGTGATTGATCCGAGAAGTTTTCAGGACTATTCCACTTTAAGCGTAACTTTGTTTTGGCACAAGGCCCTCATGTGAGACCCACCCAATGAGAATCAAATTCCCTATTGTCTGCTAGACTAGTTTGCTAACCATTATTCGAGGGCAAGGTGCCCAAACTCTCCAAAAATAGGAATTGAACTGTAATCATGTGGCACAACTATTTCACAATTTTCTTTCTCGTATATCGTTGAACTCGACATCTATGTATGTATATATGTATCTATGCACCTATCTATTTCAATGTATTCATATGTATCTATGTCTTACAATATGCTCAAATCTATCTGTCTATCTATCTATCTATCTATCTATCTATCCGTCTGTTTGCCCATCTATCTATATAAGATTGTTTTTTCTTTCTTTTTTCATATCTGGTCTATTGGCGTATCCCGATTATATGTATATTTTTTTCTTTCTTGCTAGTCATTTTCCTGCACCTTGAGGCTCTGAGGAAATCTGAAATCAATTCTTGCCTGGGGACCGGAAATACGTCCCACAAGCGGCCCCCACCTCGTTGCACAAGGAAGGGGAAAAGGAGA
Organism: Acanthosepion esculentum; assembly: GCA_964036315.1. NCBI lineage: Eukaryota > Metazoa > Mollusca > Cephalopoda > Sepiida > Sepiidae > Acanthosepion > Acanthosepion esculentum. The sequence goes on from OZ038487.1 coordinate 62,932,704, forward strand.
AGAAAATCCCGATGTCTACGGAAAAGACTGAGGAAATTGAGTATTTTGGGACTACAAGCCAACAAGACCTTCTTTTCTTTTCGCATTTTGCATCCGTGGCTATACAAAATAAACTTTCTGATTGTATCTAATTTTATGAAGTTATTTTTGTTTTTCGTTAATTAGTCAATTTTCATCGCTGCCTGTCTTTCACGAATGTGTTAAATATCCACATTCTCTCTCGAATGAATGCCTATAGTTTTATAACACTGACGCCTCATTTTGTCTGTTCTTCTTTTTCAGAACGTAAGCGATCATGGCTCTCCACAATTTCCTGTCCGTTGTAGTTCCTAATATATTTTATCTTTTTTGCTATTTCTCCTAAACCATGTGCCCTCGTCCATTTACTCAAGTTTACTACGTATGTTATTTGTTGTTTTCCTCTTTTCATCTTGCCTCCAATCTGTCATGTGTGTATCAGATTTTCCAAGCCGTCTTTCCTCATTATGTGCCCTAAAAGTTTTAGCTGTGTCTTTTCCTATTCAGTCTTATTTTATGATTCAATGTCTAACCTAATTACTTACTTAAATTTATATTATCTTGGATTTTATCTATTAGTGTTACTGCATATATCTCGTTACCAATCCTACTCTCTCTCTCTCTCTCTCTCTCTCTCTCTCTCTCTCTCTCTCTCTCTTATTTACGATCATAACTATGCCACACTTATTAAAAGAAAAAATTAAATTACTTAGAGGAAAAGTTCGTAAGTGTACAACTATAGTTTCTTGCCAAAATGTTAACGTACACTCTAAATATTTTCAAATGACTCCTTTCTTAAAATAAATATATATATATAAATAATTTATGAAATTAAAATAAAACAATAATTACTACTAATAATATATATATATATATATATATATATATATATATATATATATATATATATATATATATGAGATAAAATTCAAAGACAACATTAACATCATTTATTTATTTTCGTTTAGTAGGCATTATTGAATTACATCGCTTAGCGTCATCCATAGTTTATTTACACGGTTACCTTTAAGAATATTTTAGAGTGTTCTTACATTTTTAAGTTTTGAAAAGTTAACGATATTTTCAATTTTGTTTAGAAATGCATGTTGCAAAATAAAATATTTATGTTTATCTTGGTAGGATCCCCGAGGGGACGAAAACGCGTCGGTAAAAAATTTTCTTTTTGTCTCTATTGTAAGTATGTATGTATATTAGAGAAAATTATATACAAATGTCTATATACCAGAATAATGTTAGGGAACGTGAAGAAGAAATGTTCTCTCTCACCTGCTATAGCTGCCATAATGTATACATAGTAGAAACCTCAAGGGATTTAAATCAAACAAATCAGGCCAGTGATAGGACAAGAACAGTGCGGGTTCATTAAAGACACTGGAACAGTAAAGGCGATATTTGTGCTCAGAATGCTATCAGAAAGAGCAATAAGAATGCAGAAGAATATGTATCTGTGTTATATAGACTAAGTAAATGTTGTTCGACAAATTATGCCACAAAGATCTTTTAAAACTGCCCAGCAACCTTGACATATTCGGGAAAGACATCAAAATGATAAAAAGAATTCTACTGACAGCAAACCGCCTGCATACGGATAAAAATTTGTTCAGCAGTAATACAAAAATAGAAAGGGGTGTAAGGCAAGGATGTGTCTTCTCGCCGGATTTATTTAACCTCTACAGCGAGGAAATTCTGAAAGAATTAGAAATCCTACTAAGATTCATGAATCTTAACAACGTAAGTTATGCAGATGACACAGTGCTTATAGCAGACACGTAAAGGAAACTAAAGACCTCCTACAGAAGGTAGCGAACGAAAGGTAGCGAACGAATAAGAATGCGATTTACAGGTCGGGGACACTAAAATGAAGCGCGTACAGAAATTTAAATATCTGGGAATGTTCTAACATGGGACGGAAAGTGCGACAATGCGTATTGGGATGACCAAAGACGCATTTCAAAAGCTAGACATTACGAGACAGAAAGGTTTCGTTGGAAACAAAGAAAAGAGTACTAAACTGTTACGTGATATCTTTTGTTCTGCATGGGAGCGAATGCTGGACAATCTCCTCAAAGATGAAGAGTATCGAGCCGATAAATATGTGTTTCTACAGAAGGATGCTAAGATTACTACAGGCCGAACATGCGAGCAACGACGAGGTTTTGGAGAGAATAGAAACAAAGAGGAAAGTTATACTTAACATCAGGAAGAGGCAGGTGAAATTTATGGGACACGTAATGAGAAAGGAGATCTTGAACAATCTGATACTCACAGGACGGTTAGAGGGTAAGATTGACAGGGGAAAGCAATGCGTGTCACCTTAATGGTCTTGACCAAGTGGATGGCGGAACGGGGTCTGGGAGAAATATGAAAAAGACAAAACTTATTAAGAGCTACAAGGGACAGGAGTAGGTATTATTCATATATTTGTCTATTCATTTTAGTTCTAATCCTTTCAAGTCAATTTAATTTCTTTGTGGCTGCAAAAAATTGCTCAATTCAATGTGATCGGTCCTGACTTGGGGTCTCGACTCCAGTCATATTCTCTCCGATGTAATGTGGCTTCCCTCTGTCTTTTCTATAAATAGTTTCATGAAATCTTCTCTAACAAGCTATTTTCACTGGTGCCCAAACTACATGAATGTAAGCCTGCTACTAGGTTGGCATCTAGGTCCCACCCTTTTACTGTCGAAACAGTTAGATGTAACCGCCTATCTTTTAATGTAACAGCTTCTTCTCTCGTATTTCCCGACAGTGGAACTCCCTTCCTCTTACTTACTTCCCTGGTAACTATAATCTTCAAAAATTTAAATGTAATGTCAGTCGACATTTTCTATTGCCTTGATCTCGTTCTTCATTTTTTCCTCCTCAGTTCCGCTTTTTATCCTTTCGTCACCCCACCCCCAACTATCAAACAGTCTTTTTCCTTACTTATACTCTCCGAAGCCCCTTGCGTACTAGTGGCACTCCCACTTTGCTTGGGGTGAAATGCTTAAAAACAGATAACAGAAAGATTTAGGAGAGAAAAGAGAAAGATAAAATTTATTAATTACTACACAGGGCAAGAAATAGTAGAGGGCCATGATCGCCAACGTCCTGAATCACACGGAATTTAATCTCTTCTGTCTTCGTCTTTTTGCTGTTTTTCTTTTAACTAGACTCTCTTCTTCAGTTTCCTCTCTGTGTTCTCTCTTTATTTCCTTCTTGTCTGGCCTTTACCATTTATTCTTTGAACCGGTCTTCGTTCTTCTATTACCGATGTCGTGGGTTATGAATTCTTCCCGAGAAAAAGACAAAATGATACAAAAAATAGTTTAAAATGAAATAACGCGTAGAAGCAGCAGCAGATGACAAAGTGAACATTGGTTGACAAGACGAAAGATAGAAAACAACAAGAAACACAAGAAGAAAAACTACCCAGGGAAAAATAAGTAGGGATCGCTTTCAATAGATTGTCATTCGCGCTTTGCTCACGTGGTATCACTGACCCTGACAGCATCACGTCTCTCAACTCCGTTGGGATGCGCATCTCTCAGTAAGCGAAATGAAAGCTGGACAATCTCAGTTACAGACCCCCCTTCTCTCTCTCTCTCTCTCTCTCTCTCTCTCGTGCAATATTCACTAATCTCTGTCTTTTTTTTTTTGTTCTTTCCCATCACGTGGTAATGGTTACTGCGCTCTGCTTCGTCTGTTCCTACCTTTCTTCTTTATTAACTATCACCGTCTACATACAACTTCATGATATATTCTAATTTGAATATTCTTCATATTTTTTTAAGAGACACTTCTTCTCAGTTTGCTCAACAAGCAATAAAATATCCCGAAACTACAATAATCTTCAACACAAGAAACCCAAAAAATTCGTGTCATATTTCATTTTACACAAACCATCAAATCTATAAAGTAATCGATTCTGACCCAGGTCTCTCGACTTAAGTCACTTCCTCACCGACGTGACATGACTTCCTTCTGTCTCTTCTACAAATATTTTCATGGGAACTGCCCCTGACGAGCTTTTCCCCCTGGTATCCTAACTATATGAATTTGAGCGTGCTACTAGACTGGAATCAAGGTCCTGCCATTTTACTGTTGAAATAGCGAAATACAAACATCACTTCTATTCCATCAGTTTCTTTTCTCGCAATTCCAAGATTTCCGTTTACTTGCTTCTCTGATAACTATAAGATTTTAAAAATTTAAATACAACTTCAATCGCTATCTTCTTTCTTATTTAATCCCGTTCATTTTTTGTCCTTTCCTTTTATCCTTTTTTTTTTTGTTTTTATTCGCCGTGTTCTCTTTCACTTGCACTCCATTTAACTGCTCCTGCGCACTAGTGGCATTGCCACCTTGCATGGGATTAAATTTTTTTTTTTTTAATTGTAAAAAGATAGAATGTATGGTCGTCAGCAAAAGGAACCACAAAGATGCGAGCTACAAATTGGAAAAAATGTGACACTGAAATCTAAAGATGCATTAGAAATATTGGAAGCTGCCTTGCAAAAGATAAGCAAAGTATAATGAAACAGGAAAATTTTGTTAGGAACAAAGAAAAAGTATTAAACTGCTATGTAATATTAATCCACTTATATGGCTGTGAATGCTGTGCAGTCTCTTCCCATATGAAGAGACTGGGGGCAACAGAGACATGGTTCTACAGAAAGATGCTGAGAATGACATGGACGGAGTATTTTAGTAACAGGCAAGTTTTAAGAAAAATGTTAACAAGACGGACACTTTTTCATTTCCTTTTTTTTTAATCGTTTCGACCTAAGCAAGGTAACAATGCCACTAGGATGTAGGGGTCATAGTGTGTGAAAGTGAAAAAGAATTAAATTGAGAAGATTGAAAATGGGGAAGATTGAGGAAGGAACAAACTTCGAAATTCAGAAGATGGGGTTTGACGTTGCATTTAAATGTTTAGAAATTGTAGTTATCAGGGAATCAATAAATCGAAAATTCACTGGTGAGAAGTGCGAGAAAAAAGCCTGTTAGTGGTAGAAGTGCCGTTTGCATTTAGCTAGTTCAACAGTAAAACGGTGAGACCTAGCCGCCAATCTAGTAGCATGCTTAGATTCATGTAGTTTGGGCACCAGGAGGGAAAAAAGTCCATGCGAGCAGAGTTGCCATGTAGAAATTTGTAGGATAGACAGAGGAAAGTCACGTCACGTTGGTGAGAAAGTGAGACTGGAGGCTAGATGCCGGGTCATGATTGGTTTATTGCAGGCCCTGCTCTAGATCTTGGCATGCATCTTTAGGTGCACAGTAGGTACACCAGATCAGATATGGCAACAGTAATCAATACACGGACGAATAGTACATCTATTTATAATTAGAAAAAAGACAGTTGAAGTTTCTTGAACACATAATGAGAAAAGAGTGTGCCTTTGTAAAATTTATACACTTACCGCATATATTGAATAAAGAAATGTGTGACGGTAATCAGCGAGTGCACCTGATTAGTTTGTGTAAACAGGTGGGAGAACAGTTACAGAAAATATTGTCTAAATCTACAAACGATACGAAGTTGTAGCAAGCCATGATTGTCCGCTTTCTGAAATGATATGGCTAATAAAATATATCTCTTCTCTACTACCACGCGTTTTCGTTTATATATCAGCAAGCTTGTCTTCCAGAGCATTAATACTGTAACTGCAAACAATGTTTTGGCCTCCGATTCAGTTTCTTGATTTATTTTGTACTCGTTTATAACTCGCCTTGTCAAAGGTCAAAAGCTTGTATGCAGATTGTTATTACTGTATAATGATACTGTTTCTCATTTGAGACACATTTATTTGGAGAGGGCCCTCGAGATAACAGGTACCACATCACTTGAGGACTTTCAACGGTAGAAACAACGAAAATGGATAGCACATGAACCTTGCCGAGAAAAAAAATGACATAATCAAGATGTTGACGTTACACACTGCCTCGAAAAAATGTTTAGGAAAGAAAACTTTATTAATACGAGAAAAGGCGATTACATTTACTGGACTTTAAAAAACCTATTTTCCTGAAAATTGGTTTTACTAGAAAGATTTTTATAAATTCTAATTGCCAGTAGAACTGGTTGTTCGGTCAATAAATGCCGAATGTTTCCTTATAAGGAAACGGCTAATATTACTATTACCGTGGACATGCATGTGGCCTTGTTCTGCACTAAGCTAATCGAATAGATACTTCGCATGAGACAATAGTTGTAAGGTTGTATCGCAAAGCACTAATATGCCTGGTGTTACATATATATATATATATATATATATATATATATATATATATATATATATATATATATATATATATATATATATATATATACGGTTCTGGCCTTGATCCAGAAAAAACTGCTAAGTTTAGAAAATAGTAAAGATTATCATTTTAAGCCAAAGCAGGAATAACTGAATACGAATTGATTCGGATTAATTTCTTCGTTAATTTTCTATTTCATATTTAAATAAGTAATTATCAATATACTTTATTTCTTTAAAACTATCGTTCGCATCCATGTTGTTATATATGTTATTTCCGTCAAATATCCTCCGGTTATCATCAGGTGTCAATTTTTTGGCTGATAAAGAATATTTGTTGATTATTGTGTCCAGTGAAGCCAATTCTTGCTGAACTAATGTTTTACTACATGATTCAGGGATTGAACACACGACCATTGGATGACCGTAACTTTTGATTAACTACAAGGTGATTGAAAAGTAACTCCCTATTTTATGTATGATGAACTCTTCCGTCTAACTATAATTTTAACAAAACGGGAGAGGCCATCATACATAAAATAGGGAGTTACCTTTCAATCACCCTGTACATCGAAAAGCGGCACGAAATCATCAAGATTAACAAATATCGAAATTAACTGACATTAAGTATAAAGGTTCAAAAATACACCACTTACGTCCTTCGGTAAGGTGGCGTAGTAGATACGGGAATTGACTGCCCTGCTCCTCTCCGGAGCGGTTGTTTATAAAACTCTCGATATTGCATGCCGTTCCTATGCTTGTAAAACCGGATGTAATTGTGAGGCTGCATTATTCTGCATTCGGCGCCCAGAAGTAACTTCATGCCGGCCCTGTATCTGGCTTCCTTAGTATGGTGTAAAAGTGAGTGTAAAGTTTATTCGGGCATAATAATGCACAGGTATAAACGCAAACAATTCGTCTTAGTTTAATATCAGTTAGATATCGCTAACAGCTTTCAGGATTGACAGACAAAGGGCCGAGAAAAGTGAAACACTTCCAAAAAGCAGTAATGCAGATCTAAAAAAAAAAATCTTTTTGCAGTGTGTTTACTCAGCTTCATGCATCATTTCAAAAGAAAATGTTGTTAGAAAAATGATTATTCAGTGAATACCATTCTTTTATCCCCACTCTCTCTCTCTTCGCTCTGTCTCTCTCTCTCTCTTTTCTCTCTGTCTCTCGCTCTTTCTCTTTCTCGCGCGCGCGCGCACTTTAACAAAGTTCAGCAATGTCGAACCGAGTCAGTACTTAGATAGGTGACCATTTGGGTATACTAAAAGCTGTAAACTTGGATATTCAGTGGAGTTCGTTATACTTACTCGCAACTACTCTCGGGAAAAGTATGAATCCACCTCTTCTACCCCCCCGTTATGGGTTAATTAGTAAAACTTCTCTCACTAAATCATTATTATCGCCCAAAGAAAACCTCCCAATCAAAAATATTTTCTGGACTTAGATGACCTGCAAAGAGTTGATAAACCGTAGAAAACGAATCAATCAATCTCTCACACTCTTTCTGCCACTCTCTCTCTCTTTTCTCTGTCTCTCTCTCCCTCTCTCTCCCTCCCTCTCTCCCCCCTCTCTCTCTCTATCTATCTATCTAGCTAGCAAGCTAGCTACCTATCTATCACGGTTTGTCTACATCTATCTTTGTGCTTTCCTACATTATGCACAAACAATAAGCGGATAAAACCGTCGCGACATGTTTTAAGGTTAACGAACTAGTTTAGTTGTTGGCTATTACTACCGTCAATCATTTCGATCTTCACACGGTATCCAAATCTTGTGGGTTTACACCATAACTAAGCACTAAGCGTGACAAAGAATAACATTTTCAGCATACCTTCACTTTTCCCGGTCTCATGCATGATGCAGCATGTCTCTGTCTCTCTCTTTCTCTCTATATCTGTCTCTTTATCACTCTATCTTCTCCCCGCTCTCTATCTCTCTCTCTATATATATATATACATATATATATAAGCTTGTAAAAAAATAAAAAAACTTGTAAAAAAATAAAAAAAGACCTTACGCAACTGGAATTTATAAACAGGTATCATAACATTCATCTACAGGTTCGGGGTTAATGTCATTTATTAAATTTGTTTGCAAAGATGTATTCTTGCAATTTATATCATTAACTTCAATATCTGTTTTTTGTATGAATGATTCATATAATGTAAATTCAACTGCACCACATACTTGATATATATATATATACTTGTCAGCTCTCAATATACCTCATAACACTCTCGAGCGCTTAGCCTTGGAGCGGGTAAAATGGAGTTCAACGTGTTTTAGTGGACTCAGCAGTTTTCAATCAGCTTGTCTGAATCATCTTCAATAAGCGATAGCACGATCTAAAAGGTCAGCCAAACTAACAGTGATCTCATCCCACAATCCTTACTCTTGTTCCATATGCGACCTCCTTTGTAAATCACTAGCGGGTCTTAAGTAACACTTAAGATTATCGCACAAAATTTCATCACTGAATCAATTAAGTTGTCAGATCCTCATACGTCGAAATCGACGGAAGAGTCCATTATATATATATATATATATATATATATATATATATATATATATCAAGCCATACAATTAAGTTTTTTAAGTCGTTACTTCAAATTCACTATATTAAACTTGTTGAAAATGAAAACCCTACTTATAGATTTTACATGTATGTATCCGACACCATAGCTAGAAGTGTATCGAGAATAGTAGATTCCTACAATGAACAAATAAGAAAATTCATCTCTTCTGAATGAGTTTCAAAGAAAACTGTTAATAAAGCAAAAACGCGCTGTTACCGATCAAGTTGGATTATCGACCCAACTGTAAAAAAATAAAGAAAAAAAAACAGAAACTTGCCGTTACGTGCTAATAATGTTCAATACAAAAATTCGTCAGGGAAGCGAAATATTGTCATGCAGCGTTTCTCACTCAAAATCAGAATGCCTTTGATTGCTCGGATAGGGAAGGGCTCGAACCAGCTATGGAGGAGCCAAAAGACAGACACGCAACCCTTGATGTACTTTGGCGTAGAGATAACGAGAGTGTTCACAAACCCCCACTCTCTCTTAATATACACGATACACGCTTCAGTAGCACTCCCCATCTATACAAACCCGATTTTAAAGTTCTTTTCAGTCCCACTTAACTCGTGACAAGTAGTTTTAAAGGGGTTTGCCCTTTAATATTGAGGAGATTCAGTCTTTCTAATTGCTTTTATCATCCATGGTTCATCCCTTTCTCGCTTTCATCAAAAGAACATTTTGCTCTCTTCTTCTTTCCCTTTTCAAGTCTCGTAGGTTCGCGTAAGTTATAATGAGATTAAAAAGTGTCGCGGGATGCAGACATTGAAGGATACAGCAATTCTGCGAATTATTCCATATCTGGCATTCCATTCGCTCGATTTTTTAAATGAGTCGCAGTAGATTCATCCGTGTTGTAAGAAAGAAAGAAAATCGCTGAAGACAACAATAAGAAAAAAGGAAGGAATAAAAGAAAGAAAGAAAGAAAGAAAGAAAAAGGAAAAAATAAGTTAAGGAAGGAAACAAAGAAACAGAGACGATGTCCTGAAATATATAAGCACAGAAGGGGTTTTAAAAATATGACTTAGAAAATATTGGTACCTACATTAAATCTCAGAAAATGAAAACTAAATATATCTTTTACTACATTATAATTAAAAATACCCATATATATTTATGGAAAAAAAGAAATGACGCCTATTACGATCGGAAATGTATTGAAATATTATTTCAATAATGAAAAATATATAAAATATGAAACGTTCTTCATATTTTTCTAAACTTTTCTTCAATGTTTCTGGTCCTTTATTGTCTAAAGTTTCTTCTTCACCTGTGAGAGAATTAGCCATCACCCGCTGCCATATAGGAAAATGAATATTAAACAGCAGTCTAACACTTTTCTTCTTTGTTTCTAACGAAATTTTCCTGCTTCATAATATTTTGCTTAGTTTTTGTAAGCCATATTTCGCTATTACGTCTTCTCTACACGTAAACAAGCAATCTGCCACTAACTTTTACCGATGGTGGACCGCTGTCGTGTTCGTCTCGGCAATCTCATCATTGGCAGACCACTAGATTCCCATCGGAGGGTTGAGATTTCTGTGTCACATTTTCTGTTTAAACACTTCCCACGTGGTTAAATTTCTATATCTGCTTGACTTTTGGCGTTTCCAATACGTAAAACAAGTTCAGTTTTGCTGACAACCACATAGCGTTTAATTACACTATTTACATTATTCGGACTATTGTCCACATCTTTGTTGCCATATTTTATCACAACGTTGTACGCTCCAGCCTTCTTCAAGTGGTTGGAATGTCGAACTAAACCCTTTATTTCGTTCGCTGTAGACTGTTCTAGTTCCACGTGCCATGTCTAATGGATGTCAGTTATCAGTTATCTCCTGTTAATCCCCCTCTCAAAGTTCTCCACTGCATTACCAGGTATTGAACTCACAACTCTTTGGGTCCTGTCACTGGATCTAACCAACGCCTTTATCCACTGTGCCATATGTCCTTAAGGACGTCTGTGCATGAATTTCTGGGAGTTATAAAGTTAATGTCTTCATTACTATTTTTACCAGTGCTCATATTGCAATTTTTGCTGTTATCATTGCATGTTTTTACCAGAGCTCATATTGCAATTTTCGTTGTTATTATTACTTTTCTCTGACACTCCTTATTACTGGTTCCCACATTGTATTTATTCTTATGCTTGGTCGGCTCAGGAGATTTTTGTGGCCTAGTATATGTGCTGATTCCTTAAGTTTACGAATTTTCCAATGAAGTTCTTTGTCTATGATTTCAACCTTATCCCATAGACAGCCATTAGACATAGCACGTGGAACTAGAACAGTCTAACCCAGCGTGCGAAATAGTGTTCAGTTCGACATTCCAACCTCCTGAAGAAGACCGGAGCGTACAACGACCAAAACGTTGTGATATGGCAACAAAGATGAGAACAATAGTCCGAATAATGTAAATAGTGTACATAACATCTTATATCAGAAATATAGACAGATATCGGTGTCTACTTCGTAGCGTGTCTTTTTTTATATCTTCTTATTCTCCATTACTACCTTGTTGAAGAGTTCTTTCAGTCTCCTTTCTGGGTCTGCCACGAAATAGTGCCAGCCGCTTATGCTACATTGTTGAGATCATGTCCGTCCTGCCGTTAATAAACCCTCTATGTCCATGTAGTTTTTTATGATCATCTCGCTGTAAAGATTAAATAAATCCGCTGAGAAAAATAATCCTTATTTAATTTCTCTTTCTATTTTTATCTGTTCATATAACTTGTGTTCTATCCATTTCGGGTTATATTATCTAAATTTGCAATTTTTTAATGGCCGCTATTTCTTTCTTTTCTTTTTTCTTCTGTTACTACACTCTCTTATCTTTTTCGAAGCTTGCATATTTTTTCTGTTCCCAGTCACGACGATATAATGTCTACTTTCTTTAGAAATGTCTCTCACCAAGCCATTTTTATTTTCTTTCTTAGCTCTTCTTCCACAACTCATATCTCATTTCTTCTTGTTTGTTCCGCCTGGACAACTCGTCTTTGCTGGTTGCCATCATTCAAAGATTCCAAACGAATTTATGACAATAATACATGCTGGAGACGTGCAAGTGCCATCACGGATTTAACCTATTGTAGGCTTATTCTTGTTAAATCGGTTTTTTTTAATAACCCAACATTAAAACTGTATCGACAATATGTGGTTAAGAATAGTGAATATGACAGAAATAGAAATGAAAAAAATGTTCAGGCAAATGGCCTCTTCATTTTTTTTTTTTTCATGGAGTGCTTCATTTTGGATGCCTTTCACGTGACATAGGTGGAGAACGGAATTTTGGAACTTTTTAAAATTTTGGATTGAGAATACGCTGTTTAGATGAGTAAAGAGGACAGGGTTTTTTTTTTTCTCGAGCTTTGCTTTTGTCAGGTACGAAAAGAAAAAAAACAAAACCTGGCACAATTTTTATGTTGTAAATATTGCCATTTCATATTACAGTGTAACCCGGATATAAGAGAAACCTGGATATAAGAGAGATTTTCTCTGGTCCCAAATTAGAGCCATACTTACCTAAACAAAATAGACCAAACCCGGATATAAGAGAAACCCGGATATAAGAGACTTTTTCTCCGGTCCCGACAACTCTCTTATATCCGGGTTACACTGTACATTAAAATACACTATCTTACTTGTTTATCTTTTTCTCTTTTTCGTTCAGAAAGAAGAAAACTGCGATCCGTCTGAAGTTATTATGCAAATCACATAAACCTCAATAACTCGAATTTGCTTTTAAAAAATGTTGTCAAATTTTAAACGATTTATTTAGACGTTAAAAACAAATGTCGTTAAATATTGAGGTAGTTTCAGCATATTTTCTTAAAGTTATTGGATTTATTATAAATAATGAAGTTTGAAGTTATTATTATGCAGTTTATAATAATATTGGTGTTGTGAATATGGATAATCTCCCCTTTGATAATCCAAGCTATAAACGCTGTACATTTCCGCTTGTCAAACAGACGAGTAGTAATATTCTTAATTGAATAAATTGTAATGAAAACAGGACAAGAGATTATGTCTAGTAATCTTTTATTCAATTAAGAATCTTACTACTCGTCTACTTGACAAGCGGAAATGTACAGCTTTTATAGCTTGGATTATCAAAGGGGAGATAATCTATATTCACAACAGTTGGTTTAAGACCTCGGAAATCTAACAAAATCTATTTGAAACATGTATAATGGAAACGATCTAAGAAATGCTGTAAAGCCGAATATAACAATGTTATTGAGTGAAAGAAAGATCCCATTGGAAATATCAAATGGACTTCTCGGCGATCATCAAACAATAAAGAGGGGGCTGTTGAAAATATAACTAAGTTGGTAACTACAAGCAACGAAAAAGAGGTTTAAGAACCTATGTCCTCGTGAGGAACGTAAACTAAAACGTGTTAAAGCGAAAAAACGACTCTTGACCAGTGCTCAGATCTTTGGAAAGATTGATCTTGAAGGAGTCAAGTAGGACAAAAGTTGTCGAATACTTCGTAAATTGGGATCTGTCAAGAATTATCCGAGGCAAACTCTACTCAGTAAAGCAAATATTTTAGCGCCAAAACCTAGGCCAAGAAATACAGGAAAAATGACTTTTCTAAAGTAATTTTGACAGTCGAATCTTGAGTGATAATCGCTGGATGTCGCCAAAGGATAGATTATATCCGATATATATGTGCCTGTGGGTAAAATAAGACAGCAAGTATGAAACAATGTGGCTGGAATTAACAGTTCTAATTATTGCAATTTCATGGAAAAGTATTTTTATATGGTACAGATCTCTAGCTTCGCTGTTTCAAAGTGAATTGTGTATTTATGCAAGACAATGCTCCTACTCATCCTACTAAGGTTACCCGTGAATTTTCTGAGCGTAAAAGGTTTACAGGAGAGAAAATAATGGCATGGTCACCATTAATTCTCGATCTAAATACGATCAAAAATCTATGGTCAATTGTGAAGATGTAATTAAATGAAGATGGCAAATAATATGACAGCAAAGCAGACCTGTGGGAAGCAATTAAAACTACCCTGTCGGAAATTGAATCTGCTGAAGTAAAAAAAAATAATAAAATCAATGAATGATAGATTGTTGGCTGCTATTGAGAAGAATCACTAGATTAAGATTTAAATGCCTTAAACACTTTGTATATATGTTTTGTTTTTTTGTTTTTTATCAGTGCTTATTTATGATTGTATTTCCTTGTTATTGAAGTAAAAAGTAATTTTCTGTTTTCGCATCATAACATAGAACTGCAGTTTTAATAATGAATCCAATAATTTTAATAAAACATTTTGAAACTATTTAAAAATTTAACTTAAGCTTTATTTTGACGTCTAAAGACTCATATTGTAAAATCTTCCTAAACAGCAGTGTGGATTTTATTAGCATTTAAATGTACATAGTGCACGACACGTGCGCAAAAACAATAAACGTAATTTTGTAAAATCTACCTCACTAAAATCAAATAAATGTCGTCCATGATTTTCGTTTGGTTTAGTTAGGTTTGGTTTGGTTTGGTTTGGTTTGGGATGGTTCGTTTTTTTACGGGATATCAACCTCAATGGGTTATATAATGCCGACATTTTTTATTGCTGGTAATACAGTTTTTTTTTTTCAAAAATGTATTTCTGGTAATATTTTTTCCCTTCAAAAATCTATTTCTGGTAATATTTTTCTTCAAAAATGTATTTCTGGTAATATTTTTTCCCTTCAAAAATCTATTTCTGGTAATATTTTTCTTCAAAAATCTTATTTCTGGTAATATTTTTTCCCTTCAAAAATCTATTTCTGGTAATATTTTTCTTCAAAAATGTATTTCTGGTAATATTTTTTCCCTTCAAAAATCTATTTCTGGTAATATTTTTCTTCAAAAATGTATTTCTGGTAATATTTTTTCCCTTCAAAAATCTATTTCTGGTAATATTTTTCTTCAAAAATCTTATTTCTGGTAATATTTTTTCCCTTCAAAAATCTATTTCTGGTAATATTTTTCTTCAAAAATCTATTTCTGATAATATTTTTTCCCTTCAAAAATCTATTTCTGGTAATATTTTTATTCAAAAATGTATTTCTGGTAATATTTTTTCCCTTCAAAAATCTATTTCTGGTAATATTTTTCTTCAAAAATGTATTTCTGGTAATATTTTTCCCTTCAAAAATCTATTTCTGGTAATATTTTTCTTCAAAAATGTATTGCTGGTAATATTTTTTCCCTTCAAAAATTTATTTCTGGTAATATTTTTCTTCAAAAATGTATTTCTGGTAATATTTTTTCCCTTCAAAAATCTATTTCTGGTAATATTTTTCTTCAAAAATGTATTTCTGGTAATATTTTTTCCCCTTCAAAAATTTATTTCTTGTAATATTTTTCTTCAAAAATGTATCGCTGGTATTTTTTTTTTCAAAAATGTATTGCTGGTAATTTTTTTTTTTTCAAAAATTTATTGCTGGTAATAATTTTCTGGCATTAAAACCTATATTTACACTTTCATAGTGTTTTGACTCCAGTTTGGGTGTTAACTGTTTTCCCATAGCTGGGAGCCTAACAGGTGCTACCGCTTCAGGTCAGGGTGAACCTGGGAACACCAGCAATTAAGAGGTGGTCCCACAATCCTCAAAACCTCCTGATCAGAGGCCTTGCTGTTGGACGTAGTTTATCGTCTTACCCAGGACGCGGATGTAGTTTATCGTCATACCCAGGACGGCCATGATTTTCATGAAAGGCGTTTTAATATACAAATTGTTTTGCACGCTGCTTTGACTAAAACCTCTATATTTCTAAAATCCAACTCACTAGCATAAAATAAATATTGCGTTTAATTTGTATGCAAATTGTTTTAGAATTGTGGATTTTACTAGCATTTAAATGTAATAATTGTTTACTACATTCGTTAAATCAATAACCAAATGATTGTAAAACCAATTTCATATCGTAAAATAAATATCTTGCATTGCTTTTATGTAAGGTATTTTAGAATTGTAGATTTTAATCTGTATCATTTATAGAATATATTCCATTTATATGTACTAAGGTACGTTCCTTAAAACAATATTTGTATATTCGTAAAACCCACCTCACCAGCATGAAATATCTCCGATGCTTGGGGGATTTTCCTAACATTTAAACGTAATAAATAAATGCCTTTATTAAATAAGCTTACGGTCATATCACGTTGAAACCCCTATTTTCGTACGGTATCTGGTAAGCAACATCGAGCCTAGTTAGTAATTATATGGGTGACCGCTTGGGAATACAAGGTACTGTAAGGTTGGATTCGAAAATGTTGTAATGGTTAACAGCTCGGAATTTTAGATCGAAGAGCCGAGTTCCAATTCCAGTTGGATTCATTATATTTAGTTATACACAAATACCCTTCGGAAAACTCTTCTCCCCCGCAGCTATGGGTTAATTAGTAGGACTTAATTAGTAGCATTAAATCATTTTTATTTCCCAAAAATTCTTACAAACTAGAAATATTTTCTGGCTTTAAATAATCCGCAAAAGTTGATAAGCCGTAAAAAATCAACCAATCATTTTGCTAATTTATTTGTAAAATCCACTTTACCATCATAAAATAAATATCACCCATGGCTTATATGTAAGACATTTTAGAATTATGAGTTTTACTAGTACCTCCAAAAGTTAAGCAAAGTATTCAAAAACAGAAAGATTTCGTTAGAAACAAAGAATCCTGGACTCTTATGCAATATTTGTACTCCTATATGGTAGTGAAAGCTGTGCCATCTCCTCACAGCTGAAGAAAAGACTTGGAGCAAAAGAAATGTGGTTCTACAGTAGGATGCTGAGAACACCATGCACCGAACATGTGAGCAATTTTATAGAAAATGGCAACAAAAAAACACTTATAGTTAACATCAAAAAGAGACTGTTGTAATTTCTAGGGCACATAATGAGGTAAGAAGGCTAGGAAAATTTGTCACTCACAAGACATATTTAAGGCAAGTGTGACAGAGAAAAACAATGCATAACGTACCTAACGAGTTTGTGTAAATGGATGACAGAACGTAATTTAGGAAATATGGCAGAGAGACAAAATTTACTAAGAGCTACAAAAGACAGGAAATTGTGGAGAGCCATGATCGGCAACGTCCTGAATGGGTATGGCACATAGAATAAGAAGAGAGTTTGGTACCTTCGTTAAATCAGTAACTGTATATTTTTAATAACCACTACACCAACATAAATATCTCTCCTGGTCTTTATGTAAAGCATTTTAGAATTGTGAATATTACTGGCATTTAAATGAGTTATATTTTTTGGTGTCTTCACTAAATTAAGTAATGCGTACTTGTAAATTCCTTCTTCACCAATATTGACTACATACGACGGAGTACTGAAAATGTTCTCGATCAGTACCAATTCCTGAAGTTTGATGAAATATTAGAAATTGCTTGACATCGCACTGAAAAAGTAGTTTAGTCAGTAGTTTATGCCATGCGTGATTCACGCTTAGGCGATCATGTATCTTTCGATACATGACTGACGAGGCAGATTTTTTTTCTGCAGTAGGTTGCCATTTCTTTCTGCGGTAGACCAGGATATAGAACCCGTTCTCTCCTGCTATTTACCCGTAGCTAGGAGGAGAAGAGGAGGATCCTTACCTTTCCCAGGGGTATTGGCACGTAAGTGAATGTAATGGATTTCCTCATTTCATTGCCCCACCAGGCCTTATTGTTTTTAAATTGTGGATTTTACTGTTATTTAAAAGTTAGAATTATTTGTGAGCGGCAATCGCTTATAATTTCTGCCTGCGCTATGAGACGCCTTTCACCAAATTCGAAACCTTACCTTTTCTGGTTTCATCCTGAGACTATAACAAAATAAAATAATGTAAATATTTTGAGGGAAAAAATCCATTAAAACCTGAAGGAAAACAAATAAATCAAAGAAAGTCGTTAAAAAAAAAATTAATTTACAAAATAAAATAAAAACGAAAATTTACAAGAGGCAGAATTTAAAATGCAAACAAGATGTATGAAATATATTAAGCAAATGTCTGAAACGCATTTTGTGAAAATGAATTAAATAAAGCGATAAAAATAAATATTGACGAAAACAAAAAACAATGAACAAAAGAGAAAAAAATAAAAATGAATAAACATGAAAAAAGACAAAATAAAAATATACCACTCTCCGATTTCAACTTTACGAACATTTGTTACAGTTTCGCTGACAATTTTCAGCGTTTGGGGAATTAACGGAAACTTTGCAATTAGCTAAAAGCAAAATGGCATCGAAACCTCACCGGAATCATTCAGACCATTATGCAAATGAGTTGTGTGTCCGATGGACTGGCAATGATAACATCTATTGTCCCTTACAAGAGGAAAAACACGCGTCGGGTCTGCTAAGAAGACTTCTAATGGAAGGCGGGTAGTCGTTGAAGAGGTCGGATTCTCCGCCTGTTTTGTAGATTTCCTCCGGGAAAATAGTCATACATGGCTTGATATTAACACATTAGGAGGCAGACATTCTTTTGCACAGACGCGCATACATACTTGAACTGATATATATATATATATATATATATATATATATATATATATATATATATATATATATATATATATATTTAGATGTGTTTATGTAGGAGAGCCATAAGGGCGTATACCAAACATACCCTAGTGGATATACAAAACCGTGTTTATGCTCAAATTTAAATGTACAGAACCAAAAATGTTAATCTCAAATCCGATATTTACCCTGACGGCAATTATGTCAAACTCAAACAAACAGTAAATACTTTATTAAAACTTTCAGGATTGGTGCGATTGTCATGCGTTAATTTTCTATACAAGCTCAAGTTTGCTTTCATCATTTTTCTTTTGCGGCATATCAACACCTCTAAGGGTTATTTAATGCCGACATCTAAATATGAAAATTCAAAATTAATTCAAGAGAATGAGATTGTTTTTTAATTAAATTTTTTAATTACTTAGCTGCCTTTTGTAACAAATTATCTTACAAAATTTAAACGAGGATTGAAAACATTTCTCCTTACATGAAAAAAATGAATCATAACTATTTGCTTATTTTTTTTTACTTTTTCTTCGATTTTACTATAAAAATTATTGCAGCATGCCTACAGACGATAATGGGTATGTCCCCATTCACATAAATAAGATAGTAAATGCTGTATGTTGTTCTGCAGTTGTAAAGTCGTCTCCAGCCGTGTTGTTCAAGCTCTCTGCCTTCGGGAAGAGAGGATCCCCAGACGAGACTCTGTCGAAGCGCAGAGTCTCGTCCTGGGAAACAGCAACCCGACCCCGTTTTATACGAGGTCTACGAGGGATTTTTGGCCGAGTCTACGGGCTCGAAACCCCACATTAAATTCGGCCTTGTGCTACACCTGACCTCGTGGGATAGTTGGTTGATATCCTGCAGTTGGGCATTCATTGTCAGATTCACTTGACTCATTTCTAGCAGTTGATCTTATATGTGTTGTTTTTGTCCTAAGTATTATTGTTCATTGCCAACCTTCGTGTGATTATTCTATTCAGTAACATTCCCTAGGTTACAACACAGATGTATTTTTATACTTTCCTAGTGTTTTGACCCCAATTGGGGTTAACTATTTGCCCATAGCTGGGACCTTAACTGGTGCCATCATCCCGGATCAGGGTGGATCTAAGAACAACAGCAATTAAGAGGTGATTCCACCTCCTGAAAACCTCCCGATCAGAGCCCTTGCTGCTAGATGTAGTTTATCGTCTTACACAAGACTAGCCATTGGTGTAGTCTGTGTATTCTACAGCGCAAGCCGACAGGGCATTGTACAAGCTTTGCGAGATAGGATTGCCGGTTAAGTTTATACAAAGGACATAAAAATATATTTATGAATAATCATTTTAATCAATTCCAGTAAATATACATTATATCTGAAAATGATTTTTTGTGTGTGTGTGTGTGTGTGTGTGTGTGTGTGTGTGTGTGTGTGTGTGTGTGTGTGTGTGTGTGTGTGTGTGTGTGTTTCGTTTTATTTTTAAGCAAATCATCCCAAGCGAGGCGGGTATCCCACTAGCACGCGAGGGGTTACAGAGAGTGAGGGTAAAAGGGTAAAGAGAGGTGTGTTTGGGAAAAGGATAAAGAGGACAGGGATCAAGGTCAAGGCATCAGAACATGCCGATTGACATTACATTTGAATATTTGAAGATTATAGCTATCATGGAAGCAAGTGATAGGAAGGCAGTACCACTGACGGGAGGTGCGAGATAAGAAGCTGTTGGAGTAGAAGAGATGGCTACATTTAGTTGTTTTGATAGTGAAAGGGTGGGACCGAAATGCCAACCTAGTAGCACGCTTAAATTCATGCAGTTCCAAATTCAACAAAAGACAAGGTCTACTCTTTAGTTGCGATCGCTTATCCGTAGCACTGTTGTTGTCAGTTAGTATTATTATTGTTGTTGTTAACTTTGTATACGTTGTACAGCCTCGCCACGTTAGGTATTACTGTTTTGGTCTCCGTGGCAAGGATGTTTCTATGGTGTAGAATATTATTATAGTAATAATTTTAATAGAAAGAAAAAATGCGATGGGTAAATTGTCGTCATTTTATATTTTTAATTTCGTGTATACGTGTTGCTTCTTTTTTATTTTGTCGGTTGAAAATTATAGGGGAGGTTCAGTTGGATGCCGTCTGCTAGAAAAAGAGCATCATGACGCCAGAAATTTGGAAACAGCATGCCGTACTGCTTACTATTAGCACCAGAAGCTCGAACGCAAGCATTTCAGGGTGTTTGTCTGTCAATCAGAGGAAAGTGTAGCGGATTCGGTTGGTTGAGTCTAAAGGTGATTATGACGGTGTTTGGAGTGGTCACTAGTGATGGTGACGTTATGATTCCATTCATGTTCCCACAGTGCCTCAAACTAAACACGCAAGCCTACTGTTGTGGCCTGTTAGGGTCCAGAAAGAAAGACACGGAAAGAAGAAGGTTGGTTGAACAAGTGTATTGAAATATAACAGACCATATATACAAAATAAGAGTGTTATTAGTCAGCAGATAGAAGTGTTCGTCTGAACCTGCGTCCCGACTGCCTGCCTTAGGAAGTCTCGCAGGTTAGTATTTATGAAGAGTTATGAAGGAGGAAGAGTTCATTCTAATGTAGATAGATTACCATAAAACCTACATCAAGTGCTTTCGGTAGATAGTGCTGCCCTAAGTCAAGCGGGTGACTGTTGGATGATCCTATGTCTAGCAACAATGCCAAATAAGCACTGGACCACAGAGTCGTGGCTGTCAGACAATTTCTGCGGCCACATCACCCATTGCATCTGACGGCTAATTTAGACGACAATTTATCCATCGCACCAAGATATTTTAATTAACATTGCATGCCAGTTTCACGCTTTCGGCGAGCAAGCAGCGTTGTTTTATGTGCGCAGGTTTTATACCTGCAAACGCTCTATCCCAGTTAATCAGTGCCATTCCTCGGTGAATATATCAAATTTTAAAATATAGGCATATGTATGCGCGAGGAACACTTTGAAGTGGTGTAATAGCAAGCTTGTCTCGCTAGAATAATTACGACTGAATAATGAGGTCGATCGTCATCCATGCTTTTGGCTTTGTGCCACATCTAAATTACTGCTTTGAAAATCACCATATATATGTAAATTCTTTTATGTATATGTGCGCCTGTGTTCCATTTATACTTATATTCCTGCTATTCATTTTCAGGTTTCGCCTCAATACTCCCAAATAGGTAAAGGGGAGAATAGCTTTTCCATACAGAAAACTTTCGGCATTCGTTGGTTGTCAGAAAAATAGGCTTCTCAAGTCCAGTAGCTGCTATCGCTCTTTGCAGTATTGATATGAGTTTCATTCCTATCACCTTATTTGTAGTAGTGTGGAAAGTCAGCATCTTGATTATGTCATTGTTTTGTCTTCGAATTACACGTGATATCACTTTTAGTTGTGGCTGCTGTTAAAAGACTTCGAGCGACGTGTGCTTGTTATTTGATAGAGTTTTTCGTTTGTGATTCTGTAGCGCCAGTTTACAAGATTTGATGATGAATGTTCCTCTCTACAGGTTTTATTCGTTCGAACCAATTTTTAATCATTGACCTAAGAAACGATTGTATAGAAGTGATAGTTTTTCTGAACGGGTTGGACGCAAAGTACCAAACACATATGAGAGTCTCAATCTAACGAGGCTATTTAAGAACACGACTTGAGTTCTTAGATTAATCTTTTGGTTATGTAGCATCTTGCTGTATTGGGCAAAACTACTCGTAGCTCAGCCTGTTCAATTTCCATATCTCTTGTACTAAATTTGTTACAATTGATCCAGATACCGAAGTGTTTGAAGTATTTATTATTTACTAATTTCAAATCTTCACTTTTAATGATGGGTTTAGGATATGCGCAACCAGATTTTTTATGCCATATCATATTGTATTCCATATCATAGCTTCTGTTTTGAAAAGGTTTATCAACTTCTTTCGAAACCTTGGTTTTGATTTTTCGTTCAAGATCATTCTTATCCGAAATATGAGGACACGAGCATGGCCATTATCAAAATCAAAGGATAGATCAGATTCAAATCATATTTACAATCTCGGGATTAAATAACAGCGTAGTCTGCCTTGGATGCCGGCCAGTCTAGAAGAAAAGCAAGTATCAATTTCAAGTTATGAAGAAGAAAGCCTGAAATCACTCCATTATATTTCCGAGGAAATCATATCAATTCATCAATCAATATAGAGCCAATGTCTTCAATGGCCTTGGAATAAAAAAAAATATCATTGATATAGGTGTTGTGTATGATAAAAGTTAAAAGAATGACATTTTAATCGCGACAAATAATTTTAATATTGTAAAAACAGAATCCATGTCTTTCAGTCTAAAACAAACCTAAATCTCGAGCTATACATCAAGTTGAAAACATCGGTTCCGGTATGATCAACGAAGTTAAGCAAAGTCGAGCTTGTTCAGTACCTATATGAGGGATCACTTGGGAATTCCAAGTGCTGTAAGTTTAGAGTGCGAATGGTGTAATGGATAATGGCTCGGAATTTTTAATCGGAAAACCTAGTTCCAATTCCAGTTGGGTTCGTTATAATCACTTACGCGCAAATACACTTAAGAAAGTTATGAACGAATCTCCTTTCCCAATATATGGGTTAATTAGTAAAACTAGTATTGCTAAAACCATTATCATTTTAAGAAAATAAAATTCAAGTACAAAATATTTGAATTTCGGTATTAAACAACCCACAGACGTGTTGATGTGCCGCTAAACAAAAACAACCAACCAACTAACTAAAAATTAGAGTCATTTTCTTAAATAACCTCGCCAGATTTAGAGATGACGCTAGATTTTTTCAGAAATATCTAAAATGTCAGCTGTATGCAACGACTTTCTCAGATCAGGGGTTCAGAATTGCTTCCAGCGAATGAAGCCTGTAGGTCTTAGCCAGGACCATCCATCTTGGAAACTTGTCGTCTCGGGATACAGAATCACAAAAACTGGGCTAAATAGCAAAAGCCACATCACTTGTGGATTTTCAAAAACAGTAATACCTAAAATGGATAGCAAATTTAACTCGAAGGGAAAATAAAGAACGCCGAATGTTTCCTTATAATGGAGCAGCTAATATTACCATTTATATAGATATACAGGAACCAAATGTTGTATCTTTTCGCATCTATAAATAAAAGATCTCTCGCTTTATATAAATGATTACTTATATATTTCTACATATATAAACGATGTTTGTTATTAACATGCAACGCCTTGAAATGTTGCGTTCTTACATAATAGCACTGCCTTAAGATATACTATTGGTATCAGCACAAAAAGATTTCCACGTCATGAACAGGAAGTTGCAACCAGAACAGCATGGCTTTCGATATTGTCTGGTTAAGATGCAGACAGGGAAAGAGAATCCCAAAATGAGATTAAAAGATACACACGCTGGCTTGATAACAGGAAAAACGGACGGATGAACACTGGCCTCAGCAGTACAAATGGTAACGCCTATGGTAGTCAGGAAAAAATGGCAATGGAGAAAGCGAGGGTTCTGGCGGGAGAAGTAAAGGTTAGAAAATCCAAGAAAAAAAAAGGAAAATAAAATAAAAACCGTAAAAGCTAGTAGTCGACAGTTGTTCCCTCATCGCAAATATTTTCCATCCCCTAATTCTTGTTATGATCACCCTCTCGTTTTGTTACTTTCTATCGAAGAGATTAGCTTCTTTCTCTTCTAATATATATATATATATATATATATCCGCTTTCTCACTCTCTCCTTCACTTCCTCTCTCTCTCTCTCTCTCTCTCTCTCTCTCTCTCTCTCTCTCTCTCAAATATATCTATCCCACCCTCTTCATATCTATATTTCTATTTCATTCCTTTCTTGTCTATCTCTGTCTATTCATATATCTGTCGATTTAAACATGTTCATTCTATCTGTCTGCCTGCCTCTTTCATTTCCGTCCAAAACTGTCAGTCAGTCTATCTCAGTTAATTCATAGCTGTCAGTTTGTCTGTCTCAGTCTGTTCATATCTATTTATATGTTTCATTCGGTTCATATATGTCCGTATATCAATCTGTTTATATATGCATGTTTGTATATATATATCCCTAACTATATTCGTCTATCTCAGTCTGTAGATATCTATCTATATATATCTCTCTCGCTATATATATATATATATATATATATATATATATATATATATATATGGAGGGAGACAGACAGACAGACAGATAGACAGAGTCTGCACATATGTGTCTATCCCAGTCTGTACAGATCTGTTCTTATATCTATCATATATATAGTGATTTTCCAAGTGTAGCTTAGATGTGGCACAAGGCCGAAAGTATGGGGCAGCCTTTGAGGATCGAACTCACTACTCGTAATTGTTCTGGCGAGACATGCTCGCTAACCATTACACCGCCTCGAAGTGCCCTATCATATATATAGATAGACAGAGAGATAGACAGGAACACAGACAGACATACAGAGATATAGATATGAACAGAGATAAACAGAGAGACAGGTAGATATGAAAAGAGTAAGATAGACAAACAGGCATAAACATAGATAGGAATACACACACACACAGATATATATATATATATATATATATATATATATATATATATATATATATATATATATATATATATATTGATATCTATCTCTCTGTATGTCTATCTGTGTTCATATCTATCTTTCTGTCCATCTGACGCCGTAGGTAAATATATATCTTTTTATTTATCTTTGTCCATACACGTTTGTCTATGTCACTCTTTGCATATTTAAATGTCTCTCTATCTCATATATTCATATCTGTGTGTCTCCGTCCATTTCTATCTTTCTATCCATCTATTTCATTTGGTTAACACATATATATATATATATATATGTGTGTGTGTGTGTGTGTGTGTGTGTGTGTATGTGTGTGTGTGTGTGTCTATTTCATTCTGTACATATCTGTATGTTCGTCTCTCTCTCCCTCTATTCATATCTGTCTGTCAGCATCTCTCTGTAAATATTTATATACCATTCATTATATCTATCTATCTCTCTGTCTCTCTATCCCTGCCTGTACAGATCTGTTCATATGTCTATCTGTTTGTCTGTTCGTCTAACTCAGTCAGTACATATCTGTCTATTTATTTCAGTTCATATTTGTCAATCTTCCTGTCTCACTGTGTTTATATCTGTCAATTCATCTTTCTGTTCATATCTATCTATCTATCTGTCTGTCTGCCTGTTATCTATCTATCTTTCTATCTATCTATCTCAGTCTTTTCATTATCTATCTGTCTATCTATCTCAGTCTCTTCATATCTATCTATCTTCCTATCTATCTATCGAATCATTTCTCTCTACTCCTACCACTACCCTCCTCTCTACCTCTCTTGTACGTATTCCCTTTTTTGCATCACTTCTTTTACACGAACTCCTTTACGCTTATTTTGCTCACCCCCTCTTTCATCTTTTTTCCGTTACCCTTTCTATAATACCTCTATTGCCTCTCACACATTCTCCCTCTTTTAACTTGTCCTTTCTCTCTAATTTAATCTTTCTTTTTGTTTTTGTTTTTACTCTTTCTTTTCCTTCCACTCTTTCTTCTGTTCTTCTTCTTTTCCCTATTGAACAATTCACTTATAATACGTTGTCCTTCTTGCTTCACTATATTTGCATCAATATGCCATTTTGAAAATCCACCCAACACACGCTCCGACACACTACAAGTCATGATGAACAGCAGAAGATCAACATGTGTACGTCTAACCGGAGCCTATATTCCGGAACCCCTGGGGAGTGAATGACATTCAGAGACATTACCAAAGCCAAACTGCAAAGGCAAAAACATCACCCGAGTAAAAATCTAGCACATTCCCCGCTTTATTTGTGTATTTTGGCATTTTCTGTGTTGCCAAAAGCCAGCAAATAATGCGCACACCAGGGTAACCGACAGGCATTTTTGAGGTGACAAAATAGCAATATTGTTTGCCATATAAATGTCTATCCCAAAAGCAATATTGCTGTTCAGTCGAGAAAACTAATATAAAGATCATTTAGAAATGGAAGACTGGCTCCCACACTGCGTTTAATAAGCAATTCGCAGGTGATTACTGCTGTAGAGAGTCCGATCATCCTCAGGTTTTCAGCTATATATTCGCCAAGACTCTTGCTATTGTAAGGGTTTCTTTCATGTAAATACATGCCATAAAAAGTGGGCCTGGTGCTAGACGTATTTAACCACAACGAACATATTCTTTATCTGCTTAATATGGTGAAAATTTTTTCGTGTACACAACAGTAGAAGGAGACCTATCAAACAATTAATTTTCTAAAAAATATCTATTTCTATATCCTAGTCTGTACAGATCTGTTCCTATAACTATCTGTATGCTTGTTGGTTAGATCCAGTGACAGGACCCAAAGAGTGTGAGTTCAATACCTGGTTAAGGCAGTGGAGAACTCGGAGAGGAGAATTAACAGGAGATAACTGATAACTGATATCAATTAAAAATGGTACGTGGAACTAGAACTGTCTACCCCAGTGAGCGAAATAAAGTGTTCAGTTTGACATTCCAACCATCTGAAGAAGGCTGGAGCGTACAACGGCCGAAACGTTGTAATAAATATGGCGACAAAGATGAGGACAATAGTCCGAATAATGTAAATAGTGTACCTTTTAGTTGCAATAGCTTGTCAGTAACACCGTGAGTACAATTTTTTGTATTTCTTTAAGGCATGGGCTACCAGGGATTGCTTCAATGAGTCTATGAAATATTTTCCAATCAATTCCAGGGCTCCATCTACAACTGGAATTGTTAATGTCCCCATTCGCCACATTTTTGAGATTTAGATTTCAAGGTCCTTGTATTTTTATAGGTTTTTGAAGATCTTCAATGACACTTTGCAGTCTGTCAATAAGGAGGCACATTTTGTCTTTGCGATTTCTAATCACGATGTCAGGGTGATTAACTTTGATTGTTCTGTCTGTTTGTATTGTAATGTTCCGTAAAATTGTTACAGGTCGTTTCCGTAAGTATACCAGATTTTCCAGGGAAGATATTGGCCCGCCCTGTCGTGAGGTGTTTTGTATACCGCGCAACCTCATACAAGATGGTCAATTGTTTCTGGATGTTTATTACAGAATCTGCATTTTGGACTAACACAATTTTTCAGTATGTGTGCTTGGTAAATTCTAGTTAGCAAGTATTGATCATTGAAAGATTATTATTATTATTATTATTATTATTATTATTATTATTATTATTATTATTATTATTATTATTGCTGTTGTTGTTGTTCTTGATAATGATGATGATGTTAACTTAGTATTCTCCTTGAGGAGTATAGGCCCACAACCTCGGCACACCAGGTGTTAATGTTTTGGTCTCCGTGGCTTGAATTTATGCTACACTGAGATCGATACTTACTGTGTGTTTCAGAGAACAACTAGCCCTACCAGGCAAAACTTTTTCTACTGTTTGAACTCAATGCTGAATGTGTTTAGTAGAAGGACAATATTTATCAATTACATATTTTTCTACTGTAGTGAGATGGATTTTCAACGTGTGATTCGAAGATTCCGATGAGAACAAAATCTATCAAGCAGATTCATTTTCTACAATATTATCTGTCTGTTCGTCTGTCTACCTCCATAAGTACATCTCTATATATCTGCCTTCATAAGTACATCTCTATATATCTGCTTTCATATTTGTCAGTTTGCCTGTCTCACTGTATTCATATGTACCTCTCTATTTATCTCAGTATATCCATATCTATCTATCTATCTATCTATCTATCTATCTATCTATCTATCTATGCTCCTACCACTACTCTTACTCTCTCCTTCTTATTTTGGCCTCCCTCTCACGTCGCAATGTTTCATCTATTTTCCCTGTTAGTTTTTCTATAATTCCTCTCTTCCTCCTCAAACTGTCCCTCTTTTAACGTGATGTCTTTTATATCTATATATCTCTATTTATTCCTGTTCATATTTGTCTATCTACCTGTCCCACTGTGTTCATATCTACCTGCCTATTTTTTTCTGTGTGTTCATCTCTCTCTCTCTCTCTCTCTCTCTATATATATATATATATATATATATATATATATATATATATATATATATATCAGTTTGTTCCTATGTATTTATCTACCTATCTTTCTATCTATTTAACTAATCATTTTTCTCTACTCCTACCACTATCCTTACATTCTACTTCTCTTGTATATATTTCTTTATTATTTTTACTTCATTTCTTTTACACGATCTCTTTTACTTTTATGTAAAGAACGTAAGAACAAAAAACTATCAAGCCTCATCGTTTGCTATTGCAGTGAGCTCAATGCACACAGTGTGTTTTGTATCAGCGCAAGGCCTATCAAGCAAATATTTCTTTATTTTAGGGAGTTACACATTCAGTTTCCCATTAGAACTAAACCTATAAAGAAAATCATTCTATTGCAGTCAACTTGATGCAGACAATGTGCCTTGTATAAAAACAACATATATCAATCAAATCTTTCCTTACAGTAGTGACCTTGTTCCTCACTATGCTTCACATAATAACAAAATAACCAAATATTTTACATAGCAGTGAAATCGATGTACACAGTTTGTTTTGCATTTGTATATGAAAAAAATATTTTAAACTAGAAATAGTTTAATAGTTTATTACAATAAAATAATCTCACGAGTTCAAATTTTTACAGAGAATAGAAGCAGATAGTCAATCATTTTAGTTTATGTTAGCACATCCGATTCTTAAAAATATATTTAGTCTCCTAGATTGTATTTAAGCTTCTTCCATTAAAGTAAATAAGCATTCTCTCACTGAAATGGTTATTTCTTTTGAAAAAAAGCTGGAAAAACATTTGGGCATTTTCTCGACCACCATTCACAGAATTATAAACTGGAATCAAGAAAGCGGGTCAACAGCCAGAAAAATTGAAATTGGGAGATAAAATGCACTCATTTCCAATGGCAATGGCAAAATGCTCAAAATGGTTTCTACTAATAGGAATCAGAAAATCACTTTCTTTCTTTTTCTAAACTTTTATCTCCAATGAAAAAAAATCTCTGTACTTACTATCAGGATTGCTCTCACAGAATTTGAAATTTTCAGAAGTGTTCCCACAAGAAGGACAAATATATTTATCTGCGATATATTAAATAAAAGTATTTTGCTCTAAACTTTTAAGAGATTAGTCAAATTTGTATTTTCCTGTAGAAAAATATATTGGGCTGATAAAGAAATGAGATGAGAATTGCAACAAACATTCAAGTCAGTGTAACGAATTCAAACAAAAGAGAACTTTTAACGTGGCACATTTATCTACATAAAATGTCAAGTATAAAAAGCATCAAATGGTGTTTATAAACGAAAAATCGGCCGGCTGCAATTTTTTTGTTAAGAATCGATGATTTTTTGTTTTTAGCCAATATCGAAAAGCTAAATGAAATGCCATCTGAGTTCAGAATTAAGAAATCATTCCTTTCACCAGTCCTGAAAGATAAATTTTCCTCTTCGTGTTGTCTCAAATTTAGCTGTCAAACTTTGATTAGGAAAGAAACCAGCAAAATATACGGTCTATTTCTTTTTCCGTAGTGTAAGTTTAAACTGCTAATGATAGCAAAAGAACACACTTCTCTGTTTGGATTAGAATTATAAATTAACAAGTTGAAATGAGGTGGATGAATTAAAATTTCTCGACAAAGATATAACAATACAGTGTCAGTCACAAAAGTAAATTACTATCAAGCATTGGCTTGAAGGAATATTTGGTACTAGTATTATCTTGCATATTTCACTAGAGATCAAATGAAAGCAGCTATTCTCAACGCTTCAGTCCCCTCTTTACTATTCTTACCGATGTTAGCAATACGGTTGACTGAATGGCTTAGATTTTACTTGGTTTCCTATCTTTTTCTTGTCTGTTTTTTCGAGACTGTAATCGCCATTTTATATTTTTAACTTTGCTTTGTTTGTTTTTGATTTTGTGAGCAGCACAGTATAGTTGGATCAATTGGGCACCGCCTGTGAGAAAAAGAGCGCCATGACGTAATTCACTCCGCCAGATACTTAGAAATGGCATGCTGTATTGCTTGGCATTCGCGGCGGAAGCAAGAAATCCATATATAGAAAAAAATAACTCCCTACTGAACGATACCTGCATTTTGGAATGAGTTTTGATCGTTTATTTAGTAGTTTCTTTTGGTTTGGGAAGGTAATTATAGGTATTTTTCTCCATTTACAGTTTTTTGTTTAATCGCTGTAGGCTGATGTTCTTTTTCTTATTTCCTAGATATGTTTAGAAAGGATTGTGCTTTTTGTGTATTTACTATTTGTAAAGGATGTTTTCTGTGCGTAGTTTCTTCAATGTCTTTCATTTGCTCTAGGTATATTTTTTTCATCGTTATCTACTGATTTTACAGTGACTTGGCATATTACATTGTTCTGCATGCAATTGCCGTTTAAGGAAAATTAATTCAAAATCTAGCAAAAAGTGTAATGAGCGATTAATATTCAAGAATTATTTTAAGTGTATATTAAGACCTCTGTCAAAACTACCATGAACGGGAATTCACTGGAGAAAGTGTTCATTTTTAAATACTTACGAGCAACCTTGTCTAAAGATGGTTCCTGCAACTGGGGAATCCGCACACGGATTGCTGCAGCTATGTCAATGATGGCCAAATTGGCAAGAATATGGAGGAGCAAAATCAGCTTTCAAACAAAGTACAGACGGTACA
The DNA here is from genome assembly GCA_964036315.1 of Acanthosepion esculentum. Classification (NCBI taxonomy): domain Eukaryota; kingdom Metazoa; phylum Mollusca; class Cephalopoda; order Sepiida; family Sepiidae; genus Acanthosepion; species Acanthosepion esculentum. Next base: position 62,963,830 of record OZ038487.1, read on the forward strand.
AATCGCTGGTAGTCCCCATTCTCTTATATGGATATGAAACGTGGACACTGTTGGCAGATAGAGAGAGAAGGATCCAAGCGTTCGAGAACAAATGCATTAGAAAACACCTTGGCATTTTCTATTCGGAAAAAAACAATGAGCTTGTGCGGAAAAGGGTTGAATGTTTTGTGGTACACCAGGATCCTTTTCTCGCCACTGTCGCCGGAGAAAAATGTCGTGGTCTGGTCACATTACAAGGCACGACAGCCTGTGCAAGACCATCATGCAAGGCACCGCTGAAGATGGACGTAGGAGAGGACAACAACGCAAATACAGGTTGAACAATGTCAAAAAATGGACAGGCATGACTGTCCCAGAACTACTGATGGCTGCCGTTAATTGACCATTGTGGAAAAGAGTTAGTGTGTCTTCTGCATTCGAATCCGTCCTACGATTACAAAAATCATGGGGATGATGATGATGATGATGATGATGATGATGATGATGATGATGATGATGATGATGATGATGATGATGATGATGGCTTGGAAAAGTAGTAATTCTTTCAGGAAAGGTGAGATTGGGAGAAAAACTGGGCTTAGATTTATATTTTGATAATATTCGATGGCGGCACTCTCGAGAATTTTAATTCTGAGTAAATTACTTCCTCTTTTGATGAGTGAGGCATTTTTTTTTTTTAGATCAAAATTGTGGTCGAATTTTTTTCTGTGTATGACTATTGCATTTTTTTAAATTGTTATACTTTAAGTCCGTTTTGTGTTCATAGATCTTTTTTTTTTAAATTTCTGCATTTGTATGTGGGGGAGGGTGAAAGTTATATATAATTTTTTTATATATCACTACAGATCATGTTATAGAAAATTTATCAACGTAAACATCACTTTAGTTCAATGATGTCCTAAAGGACGAAATACGTCACATGAAAAAATCTTTCCATTTTGTCATAGATCTTATTAATATATATATATATATATATATATATATATATATATATATATATATATATATATATATATATATATAACGATATTGCGTGTGAGAGTATGTGTAGTGTATGGCATTACGTGAGCCTGTGTGTTTTCGAAAGAAAAGAGCTTGTACTTGATAGGTTTAATCAGTACATGAACGTAGCGACCAAGAATGAAATCTCGTCACACAGACGTAATGAAATGAAAATTGTTATACTTGTTTCCATCGATAGCATAACAAACAAAGTCTTTGCCCTAAGTACGTATCGAGTCGAGCAGCTGCGAAAAATGAATAGGTAAGTAAAAATAGACAGATGGCCGCAAATATATATATATATATATATATATATATATATATATATATATATATATATATATATATATATATATATATATATATATATATATGCGTGGGTAGATGAGTGCAAAATAAACGATAAGGTTGGGTTTCGGAAAATACAGGAAAGCCTAGACGTCGATAGGGAGGGAAATGGGTGGGGGTCGGTGCCGAATTTGTATCGGTGCCAAAAAATAATACCTCGAGAGAAATTGGTTATTTATATCGCCAGGCCATCAAGGATTCCTCTGAACAAAAACAAGGCTTACGATGAGTGCACGTTTTGTTGTTGTTGTTGTTGCTGATTTTTGTTTGTTTTGCTCGTTGGTTTCAAATTAAACTTCTTAAACTTTCGAAACATTTTTGGTAATGAGTCTCACAGACTGATCACAAATACTTGACGTTCAAGTGAAACATTAGCTACTTTGGCAAATTCTTGTCTTCCAATTTTTACATTTTTTTTTCACTCCAAGTAAGGCAACCAAGTCACTAACACGCAGGAGATTAATGAAAATGATAGAATTTTAAAAAAATATATTATTAAGGAGTAAGAACGATAAAAAGACATTTTTAGGAAGACAGAAAATGACGATTGACATTGCATTTAAATTTTTGAAGATCAAACTTGACTGGAATGCCTGAATCCGGAAGGAAGTTCCGCAAAGCCTGAAGTGCAAGAAAAGAAACTGTTGACGTAGAACTTACGGTTACGTGTAACCATTTTGAGTGTAAAATGATGAAATCATGCCGCCAATCTAATAATGGGCTTAAAGAGTCTATGTACCAATATGTACGGAATGTTGTATATTTTCATACCTGATGATGTCTATATGCACAGATGAAAGCTTGTAAAAAGAAAAAAAAAGACCTTATGCAACTTAAAATATGAAATTATTTATTAAAAAGACACAGGAAACTCCGTTACGACGATGGGAAAGTGACTGAAGCCGAGATGCCAGGTCAGGATTAATAATATTGCTGATTCTTCTTTGGATTTTATCAAGAATCTCTAAATATAAGAGCACTGGACCATATGTGACAGCACAGTTCTAAGTATGGATGAATGGTAGACTTGTAGATTTTTAAGATTCAGCCAAGAAAAAATTGCCTACCACAAAACAGTGAACCAATCTTCCTAGCAGAAGACCCAGCAACCGATGCAATATATTTCCACTTCATATCAGTGGAAAACGTTAACCCGAGAAGTCGCAGGGTGTCCCTCTACTGGAGTCTAGCACCAGCCATGGAAGGCGGACAAGATTCGCCCTGCAAGAGGTGGTGTAGTGTTTATCAACATAGAAAACAGAGAACAGTGTTCGAATTCCGTTCGTGGATGTGTATACAGTAACTCCGTAAATTAAAAAAAATATTTTGAATTTACGGAACTACCTTATATGCATCGATTGAGAGTAATTAGTAAAATAAAAATTATTGAAAAGAAAATTTCGGTATTTTTCTGGATCAGTTTTCTAAAGCCACCAAGAAATTAATTCGTGGACTTGAAGGGATTAAAACTAAAATAAATAGACATAATACGTTTACATTTTTTAACCAAACCTGCTTGAATATATATATATATATATATATATATATATATATATAATTGTGTGGGTGTGTGTTGTTCGTCCTGCCCATGCGAAGATGAACTTGACGTCGAATCACTGGGAAACGTGGTGGGTGCGGAGATGAATAATGGGTCCGCTCTTCGTCCCGAAAAGTCTGTTGCAGTTGTTACATGGGATGCTGGGGGCTGAACAAGGCTGAAAGAGGGAGCCTTCTCGATCTTTCCATTTCTGGCGTTTCTGTTTTTTGTCCTTGATTCTTTTCTTGTCAAAATCAAACACTCCGGATCTTGCAAGGGAGCACCAGACAGTACGGTGCTCAGCAGACTCTTCTCAGGTGGTGTCTCATTGTGCCCTAATCGCGCTCCACAACACCTTCCTGAGACTGCCTTCTTACCAAACGATATATATATATATATATATATATATATATATATATATATATATATATATATATATATATATATATATATAATTGTATATCTTACTAACACCCAAATGTATATATGGGTCATAGTAGAATAATATGAGAGTAAAATGGGATGATGAGACAAAGAGGAGAGTTATTTAACTACGTCTTATGGTAGGCGTCCTCGGGATAGAATGAAAGACAAACCATTTCCCTCATAGAGAAAAAGAAACAAATAGCTACTCGGAATGGTGTGACTATCAAATCGTGCAAACTTTAATGTCTTCAGCACGAAAAGCAAACATTCTGGACGCAGTATCTGCGAAGGACGCTTTCACTTTTCTCAAACACGAGATCATCGCTCGTTTTCATACCTAAGGAGGTCTACCATAAGGGACGAAATGCGTAGTTGGCAAGCATTATATATATATATATAAATATATATATCAAGTATGCGGTGCAGTTCAATTTACATTACATGAATCATTCATACAAAAAATTCTCTTATTACAATATTAGTACAAAAACGCACAATCTTAAAATTTAAAAATTCACCCTCAGCGTTGCGACCGCACGCTCCAAAATTTCTTACAATTAACAATAACACATTTCTAACATCATATTTCGGATTACATATATTCTTTCGTTGTCGTATTCTTAGCTGGATGTAAAAAACAAATATATTTTCATACCTGATGATGTCTATATGCACAGAAGAAAGCTTGTAAAAAAATTAAAAAAATACCTTATGCAACTGGAATGTATAAACAAGGATCATAACATTCATCTACAAGTTCGGGGTTAATGTCATTTATTAAATTTGTTTGCGAGGATGCATTATCGCCATTTATATCATTAACTTCAATATCTGTTTTTTGTATGAATGATTCATTTAATGTAAATATATATATATATATATATATATATATATATATATATATATATATATATATATATATAATGGACTCTCCCGTCGGTTTCGACGTATGAGGATCTGACAGCTTAGTTGATTCAGTTATGAAATTTTGTGCGATAATCTTAAGTGGCATTTAAGACCCGCTAGTGATTTACAAAGGAGGCCACACATGGAGCAAGTGTGAGGATTATGAGATGAGATCACTGTTAGATTGACTGGCCTTTTAGATCTTGCTCTCGCTTCTTGAAGATGATTCAGACAAGCAGATTGAAAATTGCTGAGTCCACTAAAGCATGTTGATCTCCATTCTACCCGCTCCAAAGCTAAGCGCTCAAGGGTGTTATGTGGTATATTAACTGCTGACAAGTTGCTTTTCAGCTTGTCTTTGTATCTTAGCCATGGGCGTCCTACATTAGGATATTGGGGATCCTGTCAGCAGACATTTTCAAGACATGACCAGTCTACCGTAACTGAGACTGTATGAGAAAAGTCTCGATTCCTCCAATATTACACCTGTTAAACAGGTCTACGTTAGATGTCCTATCTTGAGGGTTAACTCCACAGATTGCACGCAGACAGCTTTTATGGAAAACATCTAGCTGGTGTATATGGTAGCTATATGGAGTCCACGACTCTGAGCCATACAAAAGGATGGCAAGTACAACAGCTCTGCAAACCCGAATTTTCGTATCCAGTCGAATACCCCGCTCATTTCACAAGCGATGGAGAAGTTTGCCGAAAGCACTGGTAGCCTTAGCAATCCGATGCATGATTTCATCATCTAAAGTTCCACTGTAATTGACTTTGCTACCAAGATAAATGAAAGACTTTACATAGCTCAGGGTATTGTCTTCTACTTTCAATGGTCGCTCTGGAAATTTGTAGACTGGTGGTTTTTGTTTCTCATCACGCAATTGCTTCGGAGTAGGACAAGGTTGGTGCACAACTTCAGTTTTCTTTATGCTAAGTGTAAGACCAAATGCTTTACATGCAGCAGAGAAACGATTTATTAGATGTTGGGCCTCCTCAAAGGATGTCTCTACAAGAGCCGCATCATCAGCAAACAACAAATCACGAATAATTTACGTACGAAGGTGGGTCTTGGCTTTGAAGCCCTGATGATTGAAGAGACCACCAGTTGTTCGAAACTGAGACTTGACGCCAATCTCTGTGTCTGCAAATGCATATTTCAGCATCACCGAGAAGAAAAGGGCAAAAAGGACAGGGGCCATGACACAACCTTGCTTGGTGCCATTTGTGACATTAAAGGAATCCGACATCATATCATCAGACACGATATTAGCTTTCATTCCTTCATGAAAGGAGATGATGACCTTTAGCATGTTTTCAGGGATGCCGAGTTTCCTCAAGACTTGCCAAAGAGCCTCTCGATTGACAGTGTCAAAGGCCTTCGTCAAGTCCACAAACACCATGTACAACTCCTGGTTTTTCTCGCGAACCTTCTCTGCAACTTGACGAAGAGAAACTATCATGTCAATGGTGCCACACACTGCGATTCAGGATATATGTCGTCAACAAAGTGTATAATGATTCTGTTTAGAATCAGTCTCGCTAGGATTTTGCCTGCAATTGAAAATAGTGATATCCCCCGATGATTATCACAGACACACCTGGAACCCTTACTTTTGTAGAGGTGTTTGATAGAGGCGTCTTTATAATCCTGTGGGACACAACCTGTCTTCCATATCTCCACGGAAAGGAGATGTAACTTTTTTACCAACTTTTGGCCACCATGCTTATACTCTTCGCGCGGAATAGGATCCTTAGGAGAAGGAGATTTTTCAGATGAGATTTGCTTGATGGGGTCAATTACCTCTTGATAAGTAAGTTCAAAAGACAACCTCATCAGTAACCGAAGTGGTGTTTAACACAGTTTCGAAATGCTCTTTCCAGCGATTTAAAATGTCTGACTTAAACGTCAAGAGAGTTTCACCATCTGCTGGGGAGATAGGAGCAACACCACTTTTCTGAGGACCGAAAATGCTCTTGAGGCCAACATAGAAAGCCTTTAGATCCTTTCTATCTGAAGATTCTTGGAGTTCAATGGCCTTTTCAGACCACCAACGCTCTTTCACGGCTCTTTGAACCTGACGTTTGTACTTCTTGTAAGCGATCTTCTTATCGGACGAGTTCTTCTCCTCAATTCATGCTTTATGAGAAGAGTGCAATTGATCTATAAGCTGCTGAACTTCTGTATTATGTCATCAAACCAGTCTTGACGTTTACGATATGGCAGGCCGAGAACCTCCAAGGATGTAGAATATGTTGCATCACGCAGAGCCTTCCAAGATGATTCGATATCATTGGTAATATTTACAGAATCAAGTGCAGTATCAAGTTTGTCAGAGAGCTCAATTTTCGTTTCAGTGGATTTAAGAGGCAGTACGTTAATGCGCTTGGGCACTGTATATTTTATAATCCTTCGCTTTTGCAGATGCACTGTAGCTTTATTTCGAAGTAGAGCGTGATCTGACAGATAGCATGTTGTGTGGAATGAACGCGTTATCTTAAAATCTTTTATGTCCCGTCTTTTGGTGATGACGTAGTCGATCAGATGCCAGTCTTTCAAGCGAGGATGCATCCACGTGGTCTTACAACAGTTGGGTTGCTGGTAGAAGGTATTAGTGATACTAAGGTCAAATTCCTTGCAGATAGTGAGAATGCGTAATCCATTAGAATTCACATGACCAATACCATGGCGACCTAAAACGCCCTTCCAAGAATGATAATCATTTCCAACACGAGCATTGAAATCACCTGTAAGGACTAATTTATCCTTATGTTGGACTTTGGAGATGACATCCCGAAGAAGATTGTAAAAATCATCTTTTTCTTCATCCGAACAACCTAAGGTTAGCGTGTAGCAGCTAACCATCGTCACACGGTTGTTGCACTCAGAATTGAGGGTTAATTCCATTATGCAATCAGATACACCTTTAGGTACGGAAGGCAGTGAGCTAGCAAGGTCTGACTTGATGGCAAAGTCAACACCAGACTGGCGTGGCTCTTTCTCAGTCTTACCAGCCTATAAAACTACGTATTCGCCTTTTTCTTCCCTAAGCCGAGAATTACCAGCCAGACGTGTTTCACTAATGGCCGCAATGTCGATGTTATGTTTCTTTAACTCGAGTGAAAAAAGAGCTGTTTTACGCTCCGGTGCAGAATCATTGTCCTGAAGAGTGCGAACATTCCAATATATTCTTATATTTATTCTGATATTCCTTGCTGTTTCGACTGATTTATTGGATAACTAGACAGCTGCAGCGGTCTACCAAGTCACTGTGTGAGCATGCAATGTTTGGGGCTGTTTTATCGCCCCCTCCCCATAATAGGGAAAGCAGTGCAATACTAAATAGGGCTGCTTTGTCAACGATGGAGGACGCGGACATCACAATTGCTCATGGGTTTGTGAAAGAACGGCCATCACCCATCGGTCTGCCACTGTGTAGAGCTCCAGCTAGAGCCTTCCGGTAATATCCTTTACCTGACCCCGTCGCCTTCACTCTCTCACCAATGGACCTTGCAAGTGAATCTGTGTGGATAAGAACGAATCAAGGTAAACTACCAGAAACCCACACAAGTGATTTGATTAAAGTGGTGAAGGCTTGTGGAGAACCATCCACACTTTTCGAAACTATTGATACACTTAATCGGTGCAAATAAATGCCACAGACCAAGCAGACAATATACCTCAGGCTTTTCGTGTAAGAGTTTTCCATCTCCTAGACCAATCGTGTTCTATAACACTAAAGAGCTTGGTCAGCCTTGGTAGACACTATTTGCCCATAGCTGGGACACTAACAGGTGCTACCACCCCGGGTCAAGGTGAACCTGGGAACAACAGCAATTAAAAGGTCCTCAAATCCTCCAATCTCCCGATGAGAAGACTTGCTGCCGGATGTAGTTTACCGTCATACCCAGGACATTACGTGAGAAATTTAGAGGATGGGTGAACACCAGTGCTGCCGTTACGCTTAAAAATAAGATACAGTAGATGAGCAACGAAGGTACTATTTCTACCCAATCCCCCCTAAACACACAAAAAAGGGTTTTTTTGTTGTTGTTTTTTGTTGGATGTCAGAGTAAACAGTTCGAAATTAAATGTGTCGATATAATGCTATATATACATTTTAAATAATATTAATAAAATAAAATAAAGAAATATAAGATTATTATTAGAATATTTTATAATTATTGTTATAAATGTTGTTGTTATATATGTGTATGTGTGTGTGTGTGTGTGTGTGTGTGTGTGTGTGTGTGTGTATGTGTGTAAATTATTATAAGTATAAGAGTAAATTTTATTATTATTGTTGTTCTTCTTCTTGTTGCTTTAAAAAAATTTGAACGATAAAAATAGACAAATTGACGAGCAGTAAAAACGAAACAAAATAACATTATAACTGGGAACGCATTTACAATAAAATTGAAATTACGTTACTTTGCAAATAAAAATTTAAAAAATGTAAGGAATTAAAATTCATACTAAATGTTATAAAAGAAACTTTGAATATAACTAATAATAATAATAATAATAATAATAATAATAATAATAATAATAGAAAAAAGAATCGGCGATAATGAGCCACTAGTCAAAGATAAACAAAATAAACATAAAAAAAAATGTTTTCCAGTAATTCCGAAAATTACGTCCACTTTCATAAAAACAACAACAGATAAATAAATGTTACGCTTAGATATAAATAAATTAAAATTATTCATGCCACTATATAATTAGTCTAACAAATAAAATACATTAAATATTCATATAACTCTTAGCGAGGAATTTCACTAGCGAAACAACGATTGTTTTAAAATAAGAAAAGATCATTGTATACCACCACTAAAGATAAGTAAACATGTACAATAAATTATAAATTACATTTAATACTGTAAATAAATAACATAACTAAAATATCATAAAATAATAAACAAGAAAATAATGTATGATTAAAAATTTAAAAAAACAACAATCGAGACTTTCCTTAACATCGCTTTCTTAGAGCCATGAAAAAAACACCTCAGTTTATCCCGACATCAGCGTTCATCTATATATATATAGCCAGTAGATACGACTGACTTAACGTTGTTGCTTTTTTAATTTGCACAGTGCTTAATATCAAAGACAGATCAACTAAATTGTTCACTATCGATCGATGTTTTAAAAGCGCCTTTAAAACATGAAAAAGAGCTTTACAAAATTTCAGACATTACTGTCAATTTCATAATGAACTCGATCGTCCTACGCCAAAGAATAGATAGATAGATAGATAGATAGATAGATAGATAGATAGATAGATTATGGATAGGAATCCGACCAAATGATAGGAAAACGAAGTAGGACACAGATCTTAATCTAACATGTTTCACTTTATTAAAGCTTCGTCGGAGATCAAGATAGAAATGATAAAAAATGATTAAAAGCAAAGAGATGCAGATTAATGGTGTGTTGTGTTAGGCTGTTTCTTATTGGTTAGATACGTGTCACGTGCAATGAAGTAATAGATACTATTCAAATATGTGCGGCAAACATTTTCGACGTGTAAAAGTAAGACGCAGTAGGATATTTTGATTGGATGTGTGTCACGTGTAAGGAAGTAACAGATAATATTCAAATAAATATAAGAATACCTTCTGAATGTTGAAGTATGTAAAGGTTAGTGAGACGCTGCTGGATATTTTGAACAATTTCTCATTAGAGTATATGGCGTGCGTATTTTGTATATATATTGATTTTTATGTATTCGCAAGAGATAAGTTGGCTTCTTGAATAATAAATCTGTAAAAAAAAAAAAATAGTGATATAATGTAGGTTTTTAATTGTGTATTAATAGGCGGTAATGCCATAAATATATTTTCATAATATTTTCTCTTTAACAAGTTATATTCTTTTTTTATACGGCTAGTATTGGTCATTTTTATACGGCTGGTATTGGTGAAATTAAAGTTATGTCCTACGTTATTGCGGTGTAGTACCAGAGAATTCCACACTATTTACATTATTCGGACTATTGTTCTCATGTCGGCCGGCATATTTATTACAACGTTTCGGCCGTTGTACGCTCCGGCTTTCTTCAGGTGGTTGGAATGTCAAACTGAACCTTTTATTTCGCTCACTGGGATAGACCGTTCTAGTTCCACGTGCCATGTTTAATGGATGTCAGTTATCTCCTGTTAATTCCCCTCTCTAAGTCATGCACTGCCTTAACCGGTTATTGAACTCACACTCTTTGGGTCCTGTCACTGGATCTAACTAATGCCTTTATCCACTGTGACATGTGTCCTTGAGGCACATGGCACGTGGAACTAGAACAGTCTACCCCAGTGAGTGAAATAAAGGGTTCAGTTCAACATTCCAACCACCTGAAGAAGGCCGGAGCTTACAACGGCCGAAACGTTGTAATAATATGGCGACAAAGATGAGGACAATAGTGCGAATAATGTAAATAGTGTACATAATACCTCATCTTAGAAATATAGACAGAGAGAATTCGAATGTTTATCTAAACGCAAATTTCTTTCGTGTACCTGGATGCGGGTCTTTAGATCACGTGAAGTCTCCCCAATGTACTTGTTATTGCATTGTAGACATTTTATTTGATAAACTCCAGTATTTGAACTGTTATTTATTTTAATTTTCATTCTGATTATATCTTCGATAATTTTGGAGACGATTGTAACAATCTCTGTATTAGTGATGGCTAGTTTAGTTGATAAGCTTTTATAAAGTGAAACATGATAGATTAAGATCTGTTTCCTACTTGTTCGTTTTCGTATCATATATATATATATATCGAAATTCATATATATATATATATATATATATATATATATATATATATATATATATATATATATATATATATATATATATATATATATATGAATTTCGATCAAATGCAGATCGAATATGGATCGGAATCCAACAGAATTATAAGATAAACAAAGTTTACGTCATATATATATGCCCTTTTGGCAGCCGATAATCACATAATGTTACTGCAATTTATCTTACTACAAAACCCTCGGCAAGTTAGCAAGCTGAATGCATTTGTAAATTTCGAAAAAAATCCAAATCTCAATGTGCTGACAATATTTTTAATCTTTTCAAATGATTAGACATAAGACATTTTGGAAGGAATCCCTTCTTGTTAGAGCCGAGAACATTTCAGGAACGCATCCTATTTGGCAAGCAAAAAAAAGAAGAAAAATACATTTTACATCGCCGGAATTCAATCATCTCTCACCTTCAATGTTTAAACGGAAATCAAAGTATCAATGTTAAATGATCTAGATTTCTCACACCGGTGACATGTGATGTTGTACGATATGAGTCCTGAGTACAACGATAAACTACACGCGGCAGCAAGACCTCTGGGAAATTGGAGTTTCTGAGTGGTGTGGAACCAACTCTTAATTGCTTATATTCCCAGATCCACCCTGACTCGGTGTGGTAGCACCTGTTAGGGTCCCAGTTATGGGCAAATAGTGAACACCAAAACAAAAAACAAAGCGTTATAAAAGTATAAAAATGCATTTTTATACTGAAAATACCAGCAATACATTTTTATATTAAAAAAATGAACAATACCTATTTATAGTAGAATGGCCAATATACATTTTATCTGTAATTGAAGGCTTACAATTGTGTTCAAAATATTTAGATTTCGGCCATAGATTTCGATGTGCCGCTGAACAAAATCAACCAGCCAACCAACATGAAAGAATTCTTTCATGAAATTAATCCATATAATATCCTAAAATTTATTAAAGAAATCAAACTAGATTCCAAAATATGACTTTAACAAAACTACAATATAAAGCACACCACTTATTGTGATTATGTTCACGCAAACATATATATGCTCAAAAGTTGTGTATCCTCTACCATGTAGTCAATTGTGAAATCAGAGTAACATATATCATATTTTTATTACTTCAAAGCTCTCAAGAAAATTATATTTGGGCATTAAATGACCCATAAGGAGATGCTATGCCGTTAAACAAACTAATCAATTTCTTAATGACGGACATAATTTCTGTCTAAATTTCTGCGATGAGCAATTTATTATTTATATAATTTACACGACGATTATTGTCTTAAACTTCGTTGTTGTTATCACAACGTTTCGGCCGTTGTCCCCCTCCAGCCTTCATCAGGTGTATGCCGACCAGGGTAACATACAGGGAAATTCGATCTGAATCCTTTATTTAATGTTTGGGGCTTACGGTGTTCTCGTTCCACTACCCAAGTCTTGGGATGTCCCGTCTAGTTCTTATGTATTAGTATCTTTTAGTTATTGATTGCTTTGTTTTCCCTGAATCTAAGTACACCCTACGAAAAATATAAAAATACATTTTTATAGTAAACATACCAGCAATACAATACATACATATATATATATATATATATATATATATATATATATATATATATATATATATATATATATATATATATATATATATATATATATATATATAGTTACCAACAATACATATTTATAGTAAAATTATGAAATTTCTTCAAAGCTATCAAGAAAATTAAAATTTGGCATTAAATGAACCATAAGGAGGGGATGTACCGTTAAACAAACAAATCAATTTATTATGCCAATAAGGACGGATATAATTTCGGTCTAAATTTCTGCGATGTGCAGTTTGTTATTTACATTATTAACACTCCGACTATTTTCCTAATCTTCGTTAGCACAACGTTTCGATCATTGTTCTCCTCCAACCTTCATCAGGCGATGTGCGTCGATTCGGGAAACTTTTTTTTAATCGGTTTCACCCCATACAACGTAGTAAAGCCACTAAGATTCAAGGGTTTATTGTGCGTGGAAGAATTAGGTACAGAAATATTAATAATGAGCGGAAAGAGGAAAGAGTAATAAGAAGGACAATAGGTAGCGATTGACATTGCATTTAAACTTTTGCAGATTAAAGTTGGCTGGAAAATATGGAGTCGAAAGGCAGTTCCACAAGCGAAAAATTCGAGAAAAGAAACTGTTAGCATAGAACTTACGGTTACCTATAGCCGGCTTAACTGTAAACTGATGAGACCTCGAAGTCAGTCTAGTATTGCGCTTAATTCTAAGTAAGTCTAGGTAACATAGTCAAGAGCGGTATTTATTCAGCTATGTACAGAAATGTGGCACATGTCCAAAATGTGGAATGGGGAAAAGGACGGTCTTCTTCTGTCGTAACGTTAAACTTAGCTCGCCACAAACAATGGCCCAAACATACAACAATATTCCTTACACCAACACAACGCATTCTTACTTACCTTTCTTACTACATCCGCAATAATATCTCATTGTCTCTATGAAAGTTCTAACTAATCCCCAGACGTACAATTCATTGTCTGCTGAAGGAGGGGAGAAAAACATCAATTTAAAAACTAGCCCTAATGAGTGTTTACAATATGAAAACAAATCTATTTACAAGAAACTAAACAAAAATACCATAGTCAAGAGCTCATACGGACCATTACAATGAAATTATTTATAGAAAAGAGATTTAACCTTACGGCGGTGAGAAAGTGACTGACGCCGAGCCACCAGATCAGGACTGATAATATTGCTGATTCTTCTTGGATTTTATCAAGGAGTTCAAGGGGAATATCAGAGCACCAGCAATATATGTGGCAGCAATATTCTAAGCATGGGCGAATGGACTACAGGGAATTTTGAACATAACCCTTTATATAATCCACGGCGATTAGATTGTTCTCCTTCCACTGCCCATGTCTAGGGATATCTCGGCAACTGCTTCGTTATCAAAAATAATTCAAAGCTCTCAAGAAAATTAAATTTCGGTATTAAATGACCCAAAAGGAGTTGATATGCCGTTAAACAAACAAATCTAATTATACGCTAGGTTTTATAAAAACTAAGACTTGAATAATTATGTTTCTGAAGCGTCTAACAAGAAAGTTGTTTTTAAATCCTGTTCAGTTACACTCTTAAAAACGCACCTGCTCTCTGAAAATCATGACATGTTGAAAGGCATGTGTAAACAGCTGACTCGGTGTGGGTTACGAACTGGCCATCTGTTCTCAAATCTATAAGTAATTACGAAATTCGCTGATATGTCCGTCATTAGGCACTAGAAAGCCATGAGTATAAGGGAAACATCCGATTGTTGGAGAGGTGAGTGCGTCTAATCTTCGGTGAAATCTATCTAAAGATCATTGGGCGTATTTTTAGCCAAGCAATTGAAGATGAGAAGAGTTTCTAATTTCAGATAGTTACAAATGGCGACGGGCGGAAGGAAGAGAAAGTGGACAAATCTATGAAGGGAAAAAAGAAGGAAGTGGGGAAGAGAAAAAAAAAGGTGTTCAAAAAAGAATCTAAAAAATAGGGAGGGAAAAGGAGTGAATGAAAGAAATATTGAAAAAAGAGGAGAAATATTGAAAAACTAAAATCAAGAGGGAATCCAGCGAGAAAGAAACAAGAGGTTTAATAAATGAGAACAAAGGTAAAAAGGGCGCGAAAAATGGAAGACAATGAACAAATAAGGAATGCAGTTGTAAGAAAAAGCAAAATCAATATTCAGAAAGAAAAAAACAAAACTGAAAAGAAAGATTTGTTAGAACAATTGGCAACTTAACGATTAAGACTTACAATAGAAAGAGAAACGGAGAAAAACCCAAGAAAAAAGCATTATTACGAAAGACAAAAATAAACTAAATAAATTAAGAAAGAAAGAACTATTATGGAAAAAAGAAAGAAATTAAAACTATTACGAAAGAAAGAAAGAAATATTATGAAAGGAAAAGGTAGAATTATTGCAAAAGAAAGTAAGATAAAAACTATTAAAAAGTGAGAAAGAAAGAAAGAAAGAAAGAAAGAAAGAAAGAAAGAAAGAATAGAAAGAAACAAATATTACGAAAAAAGGAAAAATATATAGAGGGAGGCAGACAACAAAAACTATTGCGAAATAAATAAAGAAAGAAAGAAAGAAAAAATATTACGAAAAGAAAAGGTACAGTTACTGCGAAATAAATTTGGAGTATTAAGAAAGAAAGAAAGAAAGAAAGAAAGAAAAAAAAGAAAGAAAGAAAGAAAAAGAAAAAGATTACAAAAGAAGGAAAAATAGATAGATAGAGTGAGAGACAGAGAGAGTGAGAACAAAAATATTGCAAAAGAAAAAAAGAAAGAAAGAAATGTATAATTACAAAAGAAATGTCTGTGCCGCATAAAAAGGGAAAGCAAAAGAAGGAAATGAAGATGGCGACGGCATGAAAAAAAAGCAGGGACTGAAGTAAATCCATGAAAAATTTGAAAAAAATTAAGCATACCCGGAAAGTGGAATGATAGCCATGATATCATGTCTGCTATTGTTGTCTGACTTATAATAATAGAGAAAACCATGACAAATGTGAAAAGAAAAAAAAATGTATCATCAAAATCTTGGGTAGTTTTTTCAAAGGAAAGGAAACATGCGGTTTTTAAATATTCATTTGATTTTCATGCCCATGTCAATATATACATACATAAATATACGCACGCACACACACACACATAAAGATATATATATATATATATATATATATATATATATATATATATATATATATATATATATATATATATATATATATATATATATATATATTATTATTATTATTATTATTATTAGCCTAAAATTACGGCACATCCCACTTGGGACCCACATAGCAGTATTAGTCTACAAAAGAAATGAATTTCTCCTCTCAATGTGCCTCGTTCCTTTTAAAGAAAGGAGGCTGAAGACCTTACACACTTAAACAAACACATATATACACGTTTAAACACATATATTCGCATTTATGCAAATACTCACATATATGCACATATTTAAATGCATATATATATATACATATACATACATAAATGATTTACACACTCATATACACACATTTTAAACGTTTACAGACATATATAAACATTTAAACGTACACACACAGAGACATATATGTATGTATATATACATATCTATATATGTATTTATATATATATGTATTTATATATATGTATTTATATATATATATATATATGTATGTATTTATATCTATATATTTATATATATATATATATATATATATATATATATATATATATATTTATTTACATATATAATTATATATATATAAATATATGTAGTACACAATAAATCCAAAGTTACCTCATATGGGGAATATACCTATTTCAACCGACGAAAGCTTCGTCAATCGGAGATTGCTTTCGTCGAAGCTTTCATTGGTTGAAATAGGTATATTCCCCATATGAGGTAATTTTGGATTTTATTCATAATATTAGGTTGGTGCAAAAATAATAACGTTTTCTCACATGAAGTTAAACGTCAAAAAACGACATTATTTTTGCACCAACCTAATAAATACACTGAGCTCTTTTTGTGGATCAGTTTTGATATTTTATATTAATAGGATCCACTTGGATTATATACCAACGGATTTATTACCTATTCTTATGAACTTCGGACAATTTCTGACGGAATTTCCTCCCTGTTTATTCTTGGAAAAGTTGATCATTATTACCCGGCACAAAATGTTTGTAATTTTTAATTGCATTTGCCTTAAAGAACATTTGCTGCTTAAATACACAGAATATATTTTATATTAAATGTGTGCAAAACTTCCAATATCCTTTTGTTAAAATAGAAACTAAATACACCATTGCAATTGATTGAGTGCAGCGGGGTTTTTTTTACAGCTTATCAACCCTTTTCAGTTTATTCAAACCCCAAAAGGCTGTTTTTTATCATTTGGAAACATACCTAATGTATATATGCACACATAGTCACACATATATATGTATATACTTTCGCTTGTACAAAGAAACAGATAGAAACCATAACCGTACAAAAGAAGTTGACTGTTTAGATTTCATAACAAAGTCAATGATAAACATGATTCTCTTGAACAATATCTTAATTCTGTTATTAACCTATTTTATATTCCCATTAATTTAGAATAAAAACCTCTTTTAAAACATTTTTATTGGCAAGTAGGTGGTTCCCAAGTAAAAACAAAATTTAATATCCATATCCTTTCCTTAGCTGCATAGTATGGGCTTCGCCAGGGCTACGTACAGTTTTGAATTCAGAGTTTTCCTTCTGCTATATCGATTGCCACACAAGGCTATAGAACGCATTCTGTTGTACATAACTGCGAGGAGAAGAATTGAATTCATACCTTTCCCAAGGTTATTAGTACGTAAGTGAAGGTAATGAAGTTAACCGGCATTCGAACACGGCTCTCAGATTCCTCAATCCGAGCCGCAATCCATTAATCTACCGCTGGTCCTCTCAGTTTAAGGGCGCTTTACTGTTAAGCAATCATTAGAGAGAATGAGAACCAGATTTTTGTATTTCTGATAATGGTCCTGATTTTACGTTCTTCTATCGTTTTGCTTTAACGTCCCTTTCATTTTTCAGTGAATTACTTTCACTGAAAAATGAAAGGGGCGTTAGACTCAAGTTGAAACCCGGACCTACACTACAGTTCAAAAGTTTGAGTCTACCACTGGAAATTTTTTAAATTGTCCCGAAAAAAAATTGTTTTGCACTTAAAATAGGAGAAAATTATTATACATGATTAAAAAAAAAAAAAGGTGAGACATGATTTGTTTATTATGACAAAAAGAAAAAAAATGTTTTTATGATTAAATTTTGCTCTCGTCAAAATATCCTCCTTTCGCCTTGACTACTGCATCACGATTTTCTGGCATTCGTACCAAAAGACTCTTCAAAGTATAAGTTTCATAATTAATTCCATTCTTTTTTCAATGACTCTAAGAGCTTTTTTACATTTTTTCACTCTTCTGTCAAGTTCATCTTAAGCTAATTCTGGGTATGGCTTCAAACGTTTGAACTGTTGCCGACCTTTTTAGCCCAGGTGCAAACCGGTCATGTGTCTACCTTTTTGACTCTCGGACAAATCGAACCTATACATTCCGTTTTTATTCGCTTTTACTTAAGGTTAACTTTACTCTTGGGTATGGTGTGCACATTGTGTAATGGTTATCGATGCAGAAAATGTGTTTGTCATATGTTCCAGCTTAATATACGTATTCTTTAAAACAATTATTATTAACATGACTTTTCTACAAACATTTTCTTGGCAGTGGTTCTGATAGACTCTTTTTGGTAGTGCCTCGACGAAATAAATTTAAGCGTGCTACTAGATTGGAAAGTAGGTCTCACTGTTTTACTGTTGAACTAACTAGATGTAACCGCCAATTATATTCTAAAAGTTTCTTTTCTCACACTTCACATTTCTAGAACTTCCTTCTGAAATTCCTAAAACAAAAATCTTGTTTGGGCTGATTTAGAGAAATGGGTTGGAACAAGAACTTTAGTATACCTTTGTATATAGACCCATAAAAATTTACATTGGTTATCTTTCATCTACTTAAGATGCAGAATCTCATGCAATCTAGACTCAGACGCATAGTATAATTCCCTGCTTTATTATGCACCAATAGTGACATTGTAAAATATGCTTATGCAACCCTTTGCATGTGTAATCTCATAGGCTTTTTTTTATTTTAGTGCTATTCGTACTAAAGAAAGATAAAAAAAATGAACAAGTTAATGGCAAATGTCGTTTTGACGCAGGTTAAGTAATACATCCTTTATTCTTGATATAACTGTGGTTAAACTTGTCATTCTGAAATTCTTGAAAGTCTGCCAAAAATTCTGGAAATAGAAGTGCCAGCTTGCTCACTCCTTCTGAAAATTCAAATGACTTGTCTTTCATCTATTTATGTGGCAGCAACACATACACTTTAGAATATCTCAGTATAATTCCCAAAGTCTGCAACATATTGCAAAACAAGAGGTTTTAAAATAAACAGATTTCGTAAGAGATATGACGGATTATTAAGCCTACAAAGAAACAAACATTTGGATCTCATATTTGCCGCCCTCTCGGTTGGATTCAAGTATACGCTTACTCTATCCACACGCAGCGAGATAACCAAACCAATAAAGGGTTTACCTGTATGCTGTATTTTAGTCTACATTTTTTTGTTTTCGTTCAAAGCGGGCCTTTGTCTATCTTTTAAACTATCGTGCAAACAGGATATGTCTACCTTTTGTTTTTCTAATTTTTTGGTGTTTTTGTTTTTACTTTATCCCAAACCGGTTGTCTTCCTACCTTTTCAGTCCTCCTGCAAACAGAACTTATAAAATCTAATTTTTTGGTGTTTTTGTTTTTACTTTTTCCCAAACCGGTTGTCTTCCTACCTTTTCAGTCCTCCTGCAAACAGAACTTATAAAATCTAATTTTTTGGTGTTTTTGTTTTTACTTTTTCCCAAACCGGTTGTCTTCCTACCTTTTCAGTCCTCCTGCAAACAGAACTTATAAAATCTAATTTTTTGGTGTTTTTGTTTTTACTTTTTCCCAAACCGGTTGTCTTCCTACCTTTTCAGTCCTCCTGCAAACAGAACTTATAAAATCTAATTTTTTGGTGTTTTTGTTTTTACTTTTTCCCAAACCGGTTGTCTTCCTACCTTTTCAGTCCTCCTGCAAACAGAACTTATAAAATCTAATTTTTTGGTGTTTTTGTTTTTACTTTTTCCCAAACCGGTTGTCTTCCTACCTTTTCAGTCCTCCTGCAAACAGAACTTATAAAATCTAATTTTTTGGTGTTTTTGTTTTTACTTTTTCCCAAACCGGTTGTCTTCCTACCTTTTCAGTCCTCCTGCAAACAGAACTTATAAAATCTAATTTTTTGGTGTTTTTGTTTTTACTTTTTCCCAAACCGGTTGTCTTCCTACCTTTTCAGTCCTCCTGCAAACAGAACTTATAAAATCTAATTTTTTGGTGTTTTTGTTTTTACTTTTTCCCAAACCGGTTGTCTTCCTACCTTTTCAGTCCTCCTGCAAACAGAACTTATAAAATCTAATTTTTTGGTGTTTTTGTTTTTACTTTTTCCCAAACCGGTTGTCTTCCTACCTTTTCAGTCCTCCTGCAAACAGAACTTATAAAATCTAATTTTTTGGTGTTTTTGTTTTTACTTTTTCCCAAACCGGTTGTCTTCCTACCTTTTCAGTCCTCCTGCAAACAGAACTTATAAAATCTAATTTTTTGGTGTTTTTGTTTTTACTTTTTCCCAAACCGGTTGTCTTCCTACCTTTTCAGTCCTCCTGCAAACAGAACTTATAAAATCTAATTTTTTGGTGTTTTTGTTTTTACTTTTTCCCAAACCGGTTGTCTTCCTACCTTTTCAGTCCTCCTGCAAACAGAACTTATAAAATCTAATTTTTTGGTGTTTTTGTTTTTACTTTTTCCCAAACCGGTTGTCTTCCTACCTTTTCAGTCCTCCTGCAAACAGAACTTATAAAATCTAATTTTTTGGTGTTTTTGTTTTTACTTTTTCCCAAACCGGTTGTCTTCCTACCTTTTCAGTCCTCCTGCAAACAGAACTTATAAAATCTAATTTTTTGGTGTTTTTGTTTTTACTTTTTCCCAAACCGGTTGTCTTCCTACCTTTTCAGTCCTCCTGCAAACAGAACTTATAAAATCTAATTTTTTGGTGTTTTTGTTTTTACTTTTTCCCAAACCGGTTGTCTTCCTACCTTTTCAGTCCTCCTGCAAACAGAACTTATAAAATCTAATTTTTTGGTGTTTTTGTTTTTACTTTTTCCCAAACCGGTTGTCTTCCTACCTTTTCAGTCCTCCTGCAAACAGAACTTATAAAATCTAATTTTTTAACTCACGTGTAAAACGGACTTATGCCTATCTTTTTTATTCTCATGCAAACCAAACCTACGTCTACCCTTTTTTTTTTACTTTTTGCAAATCGGTCTTCTTTCTACCATGAATGTAATGAACTTAACCGGAATTCGAACTTGGCTCCCTGATTCATCAACCCGAGCCGCAATCCATTAATCTACCACTGGTCCTCTCAGTTTAAAGGTGCTTTACTGTTAAGCAATCATTAACGAGAATGGAGGCCAGATCTTTGTATTTCTGATAATGGTCCTGCTTTTACGTTCCTCT
Organism: Acanthosepion esculentum; assembly: GCA_964036315.1. Classification (NCBI taxonomy): domain Eukaryota; kingdom Metazoa; phylum Mollusca; class Cephalopoda; order Sepiida; family Sepiidae; genus Acanthosepion; species Acanthosepion esculentum. Next base: position 62,985,057 of record OZ038487.1, read on the forward strand.
AACTTGTTGCTTTAACGTCCCTTTCATTTTTCAGTGGAGGTAAACGAGCTTGGGGGCGGCAGAATTGATCAAGTCTAATAAATCTGTCTACCTTTTCGATTCTCCTGCAAACAAGACCTATAATCTTTTCTTTTAGACTCAAGTTGAAACCTGGACCTACACTACAGTTCAAAAGTTTCAGGTTTCCCTTGGTAATTTTTTAAATTGTCCCAAAAAGTAATTGTTTTGTACTTTACATACAAGAAAATTATCATACATGGTTAAAAAGTGAGACATTATTTTCTTTTATTAAAAATTTTATTATGATAAAAAGAAACAATGTTTTCACGATTAAATTTTATTCTCGTCAAAATATCCTCCTTTCGCCTTGACCACTGCATCACGAATTTTTGGCATTCGTTCTAAACGTTTCTCAAAGTGTAAGTTTGATAATTAATTCCATTCTTTTTTCAATGACTCTACTTTACATTTTTTGCACTCTTCTGTCAAGTTCATCCTATGCTAATTCTGGACATGGCTTCAAACGTTTGAACTGTTTGCCTTTTAAACTCTCGTGCAAACTGGCCATGTGTCTGTCTTTTCGACTCTCGGACAAATCGAACCTATACATTATTTCTTTATTTCGCTTTTACTTAATGTTAACTTTACTCCTGGCATTATGTGCACATTGCGTAGTCGTTATTATGGAAAATGTCTTCAAATTCCGACCGATCTTGTGTTTCACTTTCATTTCTTATCATCACTCAAACTTTGGGTCGAATAGCAGGATAGACGGTGATCTGTGGCCTTGGTTGGCAACCACTCTAGCGGTATGACGACTCTTGTTTCAAAACAGGTTGACAACTCCACACGTAAAAACCTACTTGTTACGGAAGCCACAGGACCAACTCCTAGCGTGGTGAGTGAGGTTGTTGGAACCTTATCCACATAGAAGGAGAGGAGAAATAAACTCTCTCTCTCTCTCTCTCTCTCTCTCACACACACACACACACACACACACACACACACACACACACACACACACACACACACACACTGGCAGACTGATAGTTTTGGTAAATAGAAGACCGTTAATTTCAATCTTCTAAACAGAGAGAATCTGCTGATCTAGAAAATCAACGTTCGAAAATATTTTTATTTTTTCAGCTCGGACATCAATCAGTAGCGCTGATAAGAAAATATACTCCTATCTTATCGATATTTTTATATTCGGATACTAATAGAATATTAATAGAAAAGTGTTACATACCGTACCTATGAAAATTAATGGATATGTCTAAATCCTCATAAATACGTTGGACACTATTGTAAGTGGGGGTAATATGATGTCTACATAGTCCTATACTAGAAGTGGTTTACCTATTTCACGCCGCTGGCGAGTATTGTATTTTGTTGAAGTTATAAAGATTACCATTTCATTTCCAACCTCCGTAACTTTTTCTAGGTTACAACAATAAGGTAAATTATGTAGGGATACAAAGGATAGGAAGATGTAGAGTGCCATTTGCCACAATGTTCTACGCGTGCTAGACGCATAAAAGGAGAATTAGTTTAGTTTGGTCGTTGTACAGGGTGGTTCGAAAGTTTAGTCATCCCCTACGAAAAAGTAATGAGAACAATAGAAGAACAAGTCATACAGTAAGCACATGTACTGGATTCGGTTTATTCACTTTCATTGACGCTGACACACATCGAGAAGCTCTGTATGAAGACCATCACTTTCGTGGTACAAAATGATGCGGCGCCATGTCCTGAGTGATATTTTATGAAAATTGTTCGAAAGGCTCTCCGAACGGGGTCCTTCAACTGATGGGTATTCTGGTATCGTTCGTGGGAAAAAAATCTCCTTGCTCTTGCTAGAATGCACACAATCACGTGCCCATGCACTTGCAAGCAGCCTCTCTACCAAACTGTAGGAGCTCGTGTGAGCCATATAAAATAGGAAATTATATTATGTAGTGGTGACAAGACCACGCTGTATTTCTCTTCCGACTCCACCTATATAATACATGAGACTACATTCATCGATAAAGCCATAATTAGTACGAGGGAATTCCTACTCAGAACGAAATACGTCACTTGGTTTAGCCTTTTTGTCATTGACTTACATGCTTTCTGCAATTAAGCTGAACTTTCCTCCCCTTCATAATCATATTTGATTGACGGTACATCACCCTTTTTCCAGGTTATTTTGTAGTGAATTTTGTCGTCTTGGTAAACAATAGATAGGTATACATAGGTCAGATTTATACAAGAATAAAAAAAAAATATAAAAAGCTAGACATAGACCCGATTTTCACAATAATCACAAAGGGCATACAGCCCGTTTGCTTGTGAGACAAAATGTCAGACTGAGGATTCTTTTGCACTCGAGTTCAAAAAGTAAATATATATTTGGCTTGAACGGGAGACAGTAACCTCGTCATAGGTACAGTTTGCACGCGAGTCAAAAAAGTAGATAAGTCCGCTTTGCATGAGAGTTAAAATGATAGCCATAGATCTGCCTTGCACCGGAGAGAAATGGTAGATTAAGTACTTTTTGCACCAGAGGCATAATGGTAGGCATAGATCCGTTTTGCACCAAAGGAATAATTGTATATATAGGTCTGATTTACACGAGTATCAAAAAGTAGACATAAATCTGGTTTGCACCAGAATCACAAAGATATGGCACACAGGTGGCCCATTTTGGTGGGTTTCATGGCGCTGCAGTATTCTTGACGCCAACAAATAGGGCGACAATTATGAAACCGTACGCGAGACGGCTTTTCTTGGCCTTCGGATTAAAATCAAAGTACTCTTCACCTCAGTATTTCTGTCTACAAAACAGTTCACGAAAAAGCTTTGAGAGATGCCTGGTCTCGGGGAATCCAACACTCCGGGAGCAGTTCTCTTATTGCACTTAAGAGGGATGGTTGATGAAATACTGACGCTAGCCTGACAGCAATCGCGTGGAACAGGTAGTTTTTTGTTTTGTTTTTTTTTATTTTTTATGTCCTGAGCCCTTCTATAAATGTATGGGTACCCCACATTAAAAAGACCATGTGTTATATTCTACCACTGTCCAAGCGAGGAGAGTAAACTTCACTCGATATTTAAAATCTTTGCTGATTTAGAGAAAACGAGTGAGAAAGTGAGAAAAGCCTGCCAACTTTGGAAATCTAAAATCTATCTTACCTCAAACATTGACTGCTTTATAAAAGCCATTTCAACTGCTGATCTTTAAGATATGTAAGTTCTTCCAACATAATATCTCTTCCTTCGGCGCGTGACACTGGTCCTCGTATGGGCGGCTGTTTTATAGCGAGCGTGTCGTCGTCGCGGTCATCGAACGTACGTCGTACGCGTATCCGTGGTAAGCGAGCAAAGTAAAAGTGTCCAAGTTCAAAATCACGACAGCGACGTGCTGGCGTGAATGGGCGCGTGTCACCGGCCGTCGTGTCGTTCGCCGTGAGAGAAAGTGCTTCCAAAAAACGAGAGTTCAACGAGAGACTGGTCCTCATACGGGCGGCTAATGAAAAGAAAACTGAAGTCAGGAGAAACGTGTTTCTCGAAAAGGACACAGAAAATTCCATGGACGAAGCGAGTAAGCAACGAGGAAGTCTTTAAAAAATGGTAACAAAAAGAACACATACTCAGCGATAGAAAAACAAATGAGGAATTGGGGCTTGGAAAATTCAATTTACACAGGGTATATTGAAGGCAAAAGAGATAATCAAGTCACTTCCCTACCAACTTGTGTAAATGCTTGGGAACCGAACCTTTCTAATCGAGTTAGCCGATTTCCTGCCAAGCATAAGTAAACATGTCACCAGAAGCCAGTACGTAAAAGTAATGTTCAGTTACCCTACTTAAGTAATGGGGGCGAGAGGCTGAAAGCATACGACAGGTAGAAGAAGATTGGCCTTGTGCCAAACTTCATAGATGGCAGTAAATATCTAAATCATATTAAAATGGCTGCAATATGGTTTTTATTACTTTTAACGAATATCAGTTGTCGAACTATATAGCTGTAAGGTGTCGAACATGATTTCGCAAGTACATGGTTTAAATTTCAGTCCCAAATGTTAAATAACTAATAACTTTTATTTACTAACATCAGTCAGTTAAGTGCCATACGTGACACACGCATGAGCGATCACGTCTCTTTCGATGCATGTCTGACGAGGTAGAATATTTTCCCCGCAGTCGACTGCCGTTTTTTTCTGCTGTAGACTGGTTGCTAACAAAGCTATAGGACCTGACCTGTCCTGCTATTCAAATCCCTAGAGAAGAGGGGTTTTTTTTATTTTGTTTTTTGTAGATAATAATGATTTAGCGATACAGGTCTTACTAATTAAGCCGTATTTTTGTTTGGGGGGGAGAGGTAGATTCGTGCAGTATTTGCGCGTAAGTAAATGTAACGAACCCGAATGCAATTCGAACTCGACTCTCCGATTTCTCACTCTGAGCCATTATTCCTTAAATCGACCATATGCAAATATATAAAAGAAGCAATCTCACAAAGCGGATGGGAATTGCTGTAACAGTTGGCAGAACTGTTTGATGCATATTTCTCTGGAGCAGTAGAGCTCTATTATACTAAGTGGACAGATCAGAACTACCTGATGTCTGCGCTAATATACAGGGAGAGCCAGTCGGTTTGTGTATGTACCCGCGCACAAATTAGTATCGTGCTTTACAGTTTAACAAAAAAGTGTTGCATGCATCTACAATTAGACATACACTTATTGGTATATATACCAATAGGTATATATATATATATATATATATATATATATATATATATATATATATATATATATATATATATATATGAAGAAATATAGTCTTAAAGTGTGCTATATTTATGGGATAAAGTGCTCAATATCAGAGATAGAGCGTGTGTAAATGTAAAAGTGTCGCCTCTAAGTGTTGACTTCTATGTTCACTTTTATATATATATATATATACATATATATATATATATATATATATATATATATATCGCTAGGAACATATTGGTAAATATACCAATAGGAGTATGTCTAATTGTAGTCAGATGAGCTCTACACTATGGTACCTAGATTTTTTTTATTTAGGCGAGGTGTGCTGTGGCTTCACTCTGTCTTTTCTTACAAGTACTTTCATGGCAACTGCTCCGACGAGTGACTTTCACTGGTTCCCAAAGTGCATGAATTTAAGCGTGCGAGTGGCTTGGTATCTTGTTCCCACCCTTTCACCGTCGAAACGGCTAAATGTAGCCATCTCTTCTACTCCAACAGCTTCTTATCTCGCACCTCCCGTCAGTGAAACTCCCTTCCTATCACTTGCTCCCCTGATATATAATCTTCAAATATTGAAATGTAATGTCAATCGACATCTTCTGGTGCGTTGCCCTTGATCCCTGTCCTTCTCTTTATCCCAAACATTCCTCTGTAATCCCTTACATGCTAGTGGCACTCGCGCCTTGCTGGCGTCGAGATCTCATCACTTTACATTTGAGCTGGCTTGATGTAACTGTAAGTTCTATGCTAACAGTTTCTTTTCTCGAACTTCTCACTTGTAGAACTCCCTTCAGGCTCCATGCTTCCCAGCCAACATTAATCTGAAAAATTTAAATGCAATGCCAATTAATATCTACTGTCCTCCTGATTACTCTTCTTTTGTTCTATCTCCTTATTAATTTTTTTTTCTAATTATTCCACGTCCAGTAGCTTCTTGTGTCTTAGTGGCTTTATTGCCTTCGCTTGGGGTGAACTCAATTAAAAAAAATTATTAGCTTATATGTAGTGAACATTTCTATTTCCATTGCAAGAGTTCGTTTGCCTATAATCCTACAGGAATTTCTTAACAGATGTTGTTTAATCACAGTAACAAACATGAATTATTAATTAGCTTCTATGCATTTCTTAGTGTTACCCTATGAGTCTTTTTGCGTTTGTCACTTTTTCGGGATGCATGTGGGCTATTCTTTGACTATATCTAAATTCCAAATTCTTCTTCTACTTAAGGATATGCCATTGTATATACTAGCAAGAGCTTCGTGGAATTTTGACAGAATAAATCAATTTTTTTATCTGTTTAGCTACTCCCAACATTATCCGTCACTTGACGGACATTGCATGCGTCTCTCAAAATCAGTTCAACAGGATGTAAAATGCATTATCATCATATCTGCCATAAATTTTCTTTCACTCAAGAAGAGATTTCGCGCCTTAAGTAGTCCGAATTTTTAAGCAGCACAACACACCACACACATACATACATATATATATATATATATATATATATATATATATATATATATATATATGGGGTTGTAAGATCTAGTTCACGTGCTAGTGTAACTGCTAAATATAATTTTAGTAACATATGCTGCTATAAATGTTCTATCTAGTCGTCAGACGTATTTGACTAGGCGACTCTGTTTTTCAAGCAATAAAATTAATGTCTACTGGAGAAAGAATAAATGCAGAATATGTTACTCCTGGCAGGAATCGAACCTGTAATCCTTTATTAATGGGAGAACCCGATTTCAGTTCAAGCGTGCGTTAGCATTAAGCCACCAGCAGCCCTTGAAGCAAAGTGATGTCCAATTACACTACCTAAACAATGAGGACCGCTTGTTCAGACCTTTCGAAGTCTATATCTGTTAACTTTATTTTATTTTTTGAAGCAAATAAGAAGAAATAGGGTTGCTTCAAAGGTCCATTTATTTCATATTTTCAGGTTCGAAAATAAAGTTAACCGATCTAGACTTCGAAATGTCGCAAAGAACGATGTATATCTCTTAGTTAGGGTAACTGAACATTGATTTGATGCTATGACCTCTCCTATCTTAACCGTAAATTATACTTGACTTGAACTCATTTCCCAAGATTAAAGTTTAAAAAGCGGGGTGCCTATTCAAACATTTGTAGCCAATAAACATTACGTTTATAGTAATAAGAAATAGGTCTGATTTTAAAAATTCAGTTAATCACTGGCAATATATATATATATATATATATATATATATATATATATATATATATATATATATATATATATATATACATACATATACATACATATATATACATATATATATATATACATATGTATATATATATATACATATGTATATATATATATATATATTTGTATATATATATGTATACATATGTATATATATATATATATATATATGTATATATACATATATATATATATGTATATATATATGTATATATATGTATATATATATATATGTATATATATATATATATATATATATATATATATATATATATGTATATATATATATATATATATATATATATATATATATATATATATATATATATATATATATATATATATATATATATATATATATATTAATTTATTTAATTAAACAGCATTTTCATTTAATTATATTTACCGGCCTGAATATTCGAAAACTCTTGTCGGAAAATATGCATACTTCTTTAACCGGAAGTCATACATGGAAGATTCGATTAAGTACGTCAGATCTAATGACTTTGCCAATAGTCGATGCAGGTTCGAATCCTGCCAGAGGACGCCTATTTTATGACAAGATTTCTCGAATATTTAGGCCTATAAATGTAATTAAATAAAATACTGTTTTAAATAAACAGGATATTTCCTAGAATATGAGTATCCCTCTAAAATAACGTTTAAACCAAATAAATTCAAATTTGTCGGATTTAATCCATTTCATATATATATATATATATATATATATATATATATATATATATATATATATATATATATATATATATATATATATATATATATAGCTAGCCAGTTGCTGATGCCCAGTGACACGTTGAAGGACTAATTCCCGGATGGTCTGTCTACGAAACTCTGGAGTCGGGATGCTGAAGGTAATATAAATCAGCTAAGTGTGAAACGTTTTAGTTGTATTAATTTTTGCACTGAAACGATGCCGGATATGTCTTTGATTTAATTAATTCCACCCCAGTTTAAAAAGAACAGAATTCTTGAGGAGAAAATATATTAAAAACTTAATAATAACATTATTACCAAATATAAACACATGCCTAAAACATTACATTACATCATCTTTCTTTTAATTCATTCTTAAAGAATCTAACTTATATCTATCTAATACAAAGAATACATTCTTAAAGAAGCCAGACATGAATTAGAACCTTGTAAACTCAACCCCAATCCGCTGCGCGGGTTGACCGCAAAAAGGTGAAGATAAAACCCCCTGTAGACAGACACAAGCACAATTACAAATACACATTACCATCCGATGCCCACTTAGACATACAAGGATCTTCATAAACCTACATGCACTTCGAATTATCCACAATTTTAATACATGTGTCTGACGAATGAGAACTGACTCAAACATAATTGAAAATACCAAAGTTTCTGTCTTTTTGTCTGTTTTCTCTCAATCTCTGACGAAGCTTTAATAAAAGTGAAACATGTTAGATTGATATACATTTCCTATTTGTTCTTTATTTTATCATTCTGTCAAATTCTAATCCATATTTGATCTGCATTTGATCTTTAACTTAAAGTCATATATATATATATATATATATATATATATATATATATATATATATATATATATATATATTCACGAGTGCGCAACTGGTAGAAAAAATAAATACAGTTTTAAAAATAATAAATGGACCGTCTACATAAATACGGATATCCACTAATAAGTATAACGTTTGACGTAATAGAAATATATAGATTCTTAGAAATTGCCTTGTTTAAGCTTTGGATGCGAAACTAGGCAGATATGTGTTTTGACAAGTATCTGAACGAGTGTGTGTGCTTTAAAGGCGAAATAAAACCGTGCTTTATTGTGTGGCGCTTCCTAACCGTGTTAGATGGCGCATGTTTGTGGGTTGAACAATAATGGCTGTTACTGGAAGTAAGTAAGCCAAGACGTAAAGTTCCTCGGGGCTGCTGCCATATGTCTAAGATAACAGAACTTCCCAATTACCAATAAAATAAATGGGGAATAGTATAAGACAGAATAAACCCAAGCCAATCAAGAAAGTTCCCTGGTATGAAATCAGGGTGCCTTCAGTAGCTATGGACTGGTTTGGAGTGAAAATAAGATGAGCTGTGCGTTATCTCTCCCTCTTCACGTGTTACGATTCACAATCTCACTTCTATCATTCCGTTCGCCATAAGAAATTTCTATGAATGTAATGAACAGATTCTATTTGCGATAAAGAATTCGTGGCTTTTGAAATGAGGGTGGCTTAAAAATATCAGTGAAGACATGAGGGTGAAGAAATGCGGGTGGCTTAAACATATCAGTGATGAAGTGACCAAAAAAAAAGTACTGGCGCCTATTTTATCGATCTTTGAAAAATCAGGAAAAAAAATTATGTTTCTTGGAAAATGTAGTTAAATGTAGAAGCGGCAGATCGTATAGTGTCACCCCGTTGGCAAAAAAAAATATCGATGAATAATTACTTCTTGAAAAGACGAAAGAAGCCGCAAGCCGGATAAAAATGTTTCTGAATTCCAACTCTTTTCACTGTTGGAAGTATTTATTTCTAAAATATATTTTAATATATAAATATTTTTGTATGCAGGGTGATCCTAAATATTTGTCACCCCTTACATAATATAATTTTTCTATTTCAGATGGAAAACACGAGCTTCTACAGTTTGGAAGAGAGGTAGCGGTGACAAGACTTTAGGACCACCCTGAATAATAATTATTTTAATATATAAAAAATTTATTTCTCAAATAAAAATCATTTCATAAAAATTCAAATAAAAATTTTCCCACCACAGGGAATTGACAGTTTCAGTATAATACCGCAAAATATTAATATTTTATAATTTATCTGGTCTCATACTGAAACATTTTTAAATATTTGAAGAGTCGGTTTTCCCGGTCCCGGTAAAATAGACAAACATTCTTTTAAGCTTATTTTACTGATCTCGGTAAAATAAACCCCAGGATATTTTGCCTGAAATTTCTTTTTATTATGAAAGCAGATAATGTTAAAAAATAGCAACACATAGATTTATCACATAAGTCTATTTATTTCCACCAAAAATTTAAAATCAAGACAATTTAAAATCTTGTCCACAATCAATTGTTAAAACACAATGTATAATCATTTATTCATCATTAATTATTAAAATAAATATAGAAGTCTCTGAAATTTTAAGCACTTCATGTTTAACAATCTCTGCAAACTGCTCTTGGACATGGTTCTCTTGCCAATACACTTCAGGTGCACCCACTGAAGATAACAGTCCCAGATCACAGAATCCATTTTGTTCAAGTCCTATCTACACAGCTCACACAACCACTGCGCTGACCATCTCAAATTTAAATTGGCCCTCGTTCGATGGTGTTCCTTCGGAGGATTGGCGCGATTGCGTCTCGATTAAGGAACGAGCCTCGCGAAATGGAGTGATCTTGCAGCGTGTCTCACTCGCGACGGTTCGAGGTAATACTTTCTCCATCATAGCGTCTGGCAGAGGATAGAAAAAATTGTTTATAGTTACGTTGTTCTGGAATTGTCATCATTGGTCGACTGAACTTGCTTTGTTTCAATTATTGTTTCCCTTAGATTGAACTTACCATTTCTTTTTACACTAACAGTGCACCTGCTAAGAGAGGCTTTTTCTTGCAAATTGTTTATTAACAATATTTGTATTTTGAATAATTATCATTTGTGTATTTTCTCTTTTAATTTTTACATTTTTATTGCAATAAAGACCAATTATTATTTTATAAAAAAAAAAAATGATTTGTGTCCATTTGCAAAAAAAAAATATATATATATATATATCTTAGTTCTAAAACACCATTTACATTTACCGGCAAAATAGCCTTGATATCTATTTTATCGGGACCGGCAAAATATCCTATTCGAAAGATAAATATATTAAACATCCAAAACTGAAATTACAGTACCACATAATATTCATTTTTTCATGATCTCATATTTTAATCATACATTTTCGAAAATTTATGTGCCATGAAAAAATTAAGGCTTAACAAAGAAATACCGACGAACGTTTTATCTTGTAGTGAAGCAATTTCACTATTGCCCATGGATGGGGTTCAACCATTTCTTTTATAGTCGAGTAGTTCGAGGAAGAGACAACTATGGTTGGTTTCAACCACAAATCTTCTCTTCTTCAATGTGCTGCGTTCCTTCAGGATATCGGCGATCATGACTCTCCACAACTTTCTTTCTCGTCGGGGCTCTTTGCTAAGGACCCCCTCACCGCGTTCTGCTATCCATTTGCATAAATGGCTCGCAACCTTTCCCTATCCCTATTGCCCTCAACAAATACTTCGTTAGAAACAGAGTACTAAACTTGTCTTTTTCTATGACAGTGAATGTTTAACAATCTCTTTACAGATGAAGAAGAGACTTGAGACGACAAAAATGCGTTTCTACAGAAGGATGCTGGGAATACCACGGACTGAACTTGTGAATAACGAGGAGGTTGTAAGGAAAATAAGACGCTTACACTTAGAGATGGTTGAATGTTCGAGGATACATAATGCGGAAAGAAAAGCTGGATAATGTGACACTCACGGGATTTTTTGTCGTTTGGTTTGTTTAACGGCATATCAACTCCTTATGGGTCATTTAATGCAGAATGTGTATTTTCTTGTTCGCCTTGCTAATTTTCTTCCCCCCAAATGGATTGCTGTCAATTTTTCTAGTGTATTTACATATCTTTCATGTTTTAACCCCAGTTTGGGTGTTCACTATTTGCCCAAAGCTTGGATCTGGGTCAGGGTGTACCTGGGAACAACAACAATTAAGATGTGGCTTCATGCTCCTCAAAACCTCCCGGTCAGAAGCCTTGCTGCCGGGTGCAGTTTATTGTCATACCCAGAACAAAACACCTACAGGACATATTGAATACAGGAGGGACAAAGGAAAGCGGCGAATAGCCAACCTACCGAGCTTGTGAAAGCAGGACATGGAGATATAACGAAAAGACAAAGCTTATTAAGAGTTACAAAGGATAGGAAGTTGTAGAGAACCATGGGAGTTTAGACAAATTATAATTTCTTATCTGTCTATATTTCTGAAATGAGGTATTATTTACACTATTTACATTGATCTGACTATTGTGCTCATCTTCGTTGGATTTTTACTACGTTTCGGCCGTTATACGCTCCGGCCTTCTTCAGGTGATTGGAATTTCGTACTGAATCCTTTAAACAAATTGTTCTAGTTCCACGCACTATGCCCCTTCCGGATGTCTCAGTAATCTCCCTTTAACTCAAATCTTGAAGTTTTTGTTCACCTCTGATGTAGCCAGGTATTGAACTCACAGCTCTTTGGGTCGAATCACTGGATTCAACAAACGCTTTTGCCCACTGGACCATGTGTCATCAATGTGTGGATAAAATAATAATTATAATATCTTCTATTGTTTTTTTTTTTTCAAAAACTCGATGGATCAAATATTTTTCTTCAAGTTCTGATCAGATTCAGTTTGGAGCGCTAAAGAGGCTTATAAATTTGCACATAAAAATTTGGATAAATTGCTGAGAGATTTCGAATCGTTAAGACAGAAAGGCATCGTGGCTGAAACAGAACACGGTCTCTATAACATTCCGAAAACGAATGGTACTTCTGATTTTCTTTTGCGTTTTTGGAGAAATCGTTGCTTATTCTTCAGTCGAGAGCAGAAGCGTCCCCAGGAGCCAAAAATGAATTTTAGGGAAGCAGCTGCCGATATTGAAAGAGAATTTGGTAGAATCGCATGAAAAATGTTGTCAATAAGCACTTACAGTGAGAAAAAAAAGTGAAACATCGGAAATGACCCTTAAAAGTGAAAGAATACATCGTAAAGGAAATGAACGGTGAATAATAGCAGCTGATGCAGGACTGAATGACGAACTTGAAATGTATCGCATCAGGGAAAATGTTATTGATCGCTTCCATTCAGAAGTTACCAGATTTTTTCGCTTACAAGATTTCCATACGCGGCTCGGATTCCTTCTGGGTGTACAAAATATTGTTTTACGAAATTTCGAAGACAAAAACTGCAAGAAAAGCTTCTGGCTTCGTTTAGCAAATAACTAAGAGTATACCTCTCCGCCACATATTACCCAAAAGTGTGCCTCACCTGTGACCCTCTACCTTGAGTGACCCTGGAGAGAGTGGGTACCATTGCAAAAGAAAAAAGCTATCCACCTGGACGAGAAATATACAGGCATCATCAAGACTCGTAAAACGTTATAAGAAAATTATTACAAACCGATTTTCCTGAACCTAATGTTGAACAGATTTGCTAGCATGTATTTTATATGGTAAAGATCTTTTTTAATTCTAAGAATTACTTTGTTAATTTTGTTGACAATCTGTGCTTTCTGTTTCTACTTTTGAAATTTTCTTCATTTAAAATTAACATTACTGATTGACAATCATAAGAATTAAAAGTGTTGACAATCACAAGAATTAAAAAGGTTGACAATCATAAGAATTAAAACGGTTGACAATCACAAGAATTAAAACGGTTGTAATTAATAACGTAAATGTTGCTAATTTAATTGATATTTTTCCAGTAAAGAACAACGATAGTTTCGTATTTTACAGTGACGGAAACAGAAAGTAATTATGAATGCCAGAAAGTTGCTGGCTAGCGTGTGGTTAGCGTAACGATTAGCGTCTCAGGAAGAGAAATCGACGTTCCGGTACAGTTCGTGACATCTACTTTCAAAATCCCTTTTGAAGGGTATGAATCCATCTCTTCACCCTAAATATGTGGTAAGTATCAGCACAGACCTTAACCAATCTAGGAGAATAACAACTCTGTATTAAAAACCGGTATGTACCCCTGTTAAGGTTATGGAGTTTACGATTAACTCGGTTGGAGGTTCTATGATCTTGCCCTAAGGTTGCATAATTTTTTTTTTTAAATCTCATGTCCCTTCAGGATGTGGTCGATCATGACTCCACAAGACTCCACTTCTCTATTATCATTGAATTACCATAGATTATTGTAAACTATAATGGAGTGATTTTCCGTTGTCCCTTCCACGGTTCGAAAGTTATAGTTTTCTTCCTTTTAGATTGGTTGCCACCCAAGTTTAGACATCCGCGTCACTCTGCTATTTAACCCGTACCTGGGTGGGTTTATGTTTTTCTTAAGTTCAGTAATTCTAAGTTGAAAGCAACAGATTAACCCCGAATCGGGACAGTCCATTTTCGATGCTGATCTTCGTTACACTACTCTCGCACCAATACAAGATTTACTATTTATAAAAGTAATTAATATTTTGATATAACCATTTCATGAATCATGTACGCAACAAATGACTGGTTTCTCATATAAAACAAAAGTTTCAATATTAGAAATCTGAAATAAATTTATTCTGAATATTTTCAAAATTAACCCAGCTCTATACGAATAAGGTTTTCGTAGAAAAGTAACCCAGTCATTCTCGAGTCACATCTATGAAAGAATGTGGTTGTATGGCTGGAAATGGTTTATGGAATAACTGGCTGAATTTTTAGACGGATCCATGACTTGTTATTAATAAGAAAAATGTAGTAAATCTCAAAAATGATCCAAAGTCTCTTAGGTTGAGTCAGATAATTTCTGTTTCTTTAGCAATTTTATCCTTCAAAAGATAAAAATTACATTGTATTAAATTCCATATATCCACCAGTATTTCCAATGAGTTGTTGCCAATTATCAGACAGCTCTTTGATACACTTTGAACAAAATTCCACAGGTCTTGACGCGAAAAAATCTTCAATGAACTCTTGAATCTGGTTTTCTTTACAGGAAGTTTTCTCCATCGAAGCGTTTAGTGATAATTATTCTGTCATCAGTGATAAGATTATATCAAGACCTCAGTTTTTTTTCTTTTTTCTTTTCTTTTTTTTTTTTTAATTATACAAGGAAACTTTCCACCAAAGAAAAAAAATTAACTTTTCTCCATTTCTAACATAGATACTTACGCGCATGGACTTTTGTTGGGAAAATACTTGCAGGATCTTTAATGAAAACTTACCTTGATATTCTTTTTAGTAGTACGATCTGTTTTATGATGTAAACGTACTTCATGAAACCCACTGGTCGAAAACGGCTGCCCGTGTCTGTTTTAAAGTCTATCACTACACTAGGTAGTTCATAGGCCCCTACATTGTGGCCTTGTGCCTTACTAAGCTCAGTTGAAATAAATAAGAATAGGGAGTCGCTGTAAATCGCAAACAGAAGCGCTCACAGCGTGCAAAGCTTTTGTGCATGGATTCATTGAGTGATGCTTTTATTTTAAATTGCGTCCGCCTGAAGATGAACACGCGTTCGTACAGAATGCACAAAAGCGGGCGGAAATGCACATAAAATGGATTACGCGCGCAAGGAATCAGATTTTCAAGCGTGCAGAGAGCTAAACACACGAAAACGAACGGACATACGCCTACCAGGATGCGTCTATTGCTTCAATGCAACAACCTAGTGATCTGATCGGCACTTGTGAACAGAGCCATTGTGAGGCGCAAGGACGCACAGGGATCCCACACACACACACATACACACACACACACACACACACACACATATATATATATATATATATATATATATATATATATATATATAAACTGCGTATATATATATATATATATAAACTGCGTCTAGAGATTATATGCAAAAGAGGTATTGTCAAATATTTTATGTAAAATTCATAGATATGTGTTATCCAATGAAATAATTTGTACTATTATGTATAGCGAGTAATTATAGCAATTTACAGTGTCAAGAAATTATTTGCAAGAACTAGAATTTAGTATTATGGCTCGTAAAAAAGAACTAACAATGAATGAAAAGAACTATATAATCATGAAATTAGCAAAGGAAAGTCTTCACTCTCAATTTCTAAGGATTTGAAAAAGGATCATCGAACAATCAAGAAAATATGTCAAATGGGAATTCAACCAAGGTAAAAAAAAGTCTCAGGCTGAATTCAGAATTTAACAAAGCGAGATCTATCACATATCTGAAGAGAATTAATAAGAAACCCAAATGCGTCAAGTGCGTTCATATTTGAGGCCGCTGGAGCTATTATGGTGTCAAGGGAAACAAGGTGTAAAGCATTAAGGAAGTTTGCTGAGGTAAAAAATCAAATAAAGAAACCCATTTTAACAAAAAACATAAGGAAAGAAGATTGCAGTGGGCAAAAAAATACATGAAAACTGATTTCAGTAAAGTGCTTTTTACAGACGAATCAAGGATCACCCTCGATGGACCCGATGACTGGGCTCAAGAATGGGTTTGCAAGCAACATGACTCAAGAAAATTTTTTAAACGCCAACAAGGCGGCGGTGGGATCATATGGGCTGGGATTATTGGTAATGAGCTCGTGGGTCCATTTAAACTGAAAGACGGGGTTAAAATGAATTCCAAATGTTACTATGATTTTCTAGAGCAATATTTCTTTGAATAGCTTGATAAACAGTCTTTAGCCAAGCGTAGATCTATGATCTTTTTGCAAGACAACGCACCAAGTCATGCATCAAAGTTTACTAAATCCTGGTTAAAAGAAAAGGGATTTGTTCAAGATTCTCTTATGGACTGGCATTCAAATAGCTGTGAGAATCCCATTGAGAACCTGTGGAGCATCCTCAAGAGAGATATTTATTCTAATGGAAGGCAATTCAACAGCAAGTGTGACCTCTGGGAGGCAGTTAAAGTTGCTGCAAACAACTTACCAGCCGTTAAAATTGCAAATCTAACATCAGATGTTGACAATAGGCTGCTAAGAATTATTGAAAAGAAAGGAGCATTTGTCCAATAAATTTTAGGAGGTTCTTATTATTTTTTGTTAATATATCTTTTATTTTTAAAATAATTTTTTTTTTTATGTTTTCCTTTAAGAAATTGACGAATTTGTTCTAAAATCTTTTCGTATTATTTTTTTACATTAGTTTTACAAGGTATAATAACTTTAAAAGTATCAAAATAAATAGTTGCAAATAAAATACTGACAGTCAAATTAGTCTTGTTAACTTAGTCAAATTTTTTCCAACCAAAAACAATAGCTTTCTCTAAGTTAATAATATTGAGTAGAATCTAAACAACATCATAATAGGACTTTTAACATTAACACGCAACTCTTTATACCAATTCATAACTTGCATATAATCTCTAGACGCAGTTTATATATATATATATATATATATATATATATATATATATATATATATATATATATATAATATATATATATATATATATATATATATTAGACGACTTTAGGTTTCCGTATAAGATACAGGTTCGATTCTAAGAAATTTCTCGAACATTAAGGCTGGCAAATGTAATTATACTATATAATGGATAGCTATAAAAGCTACGTGTATCATAATTTTTGCCTTATCAGTTGCACCCCTGAAGATGATCTCAGAAAGTGAGGTAAAGTACTTGGGAATTAAAAGTGATTCTCACTGTTACAGTGCATTTCTTGTCTTATTCAATTGTAATATCTGTAAAAATATTCGTGAATATGAAAGGATTATGATAAAAAAAGCAGACATAGTGTTTGTAATTTATTCAGTCAGACATCCTTAAAAGAGAATTTGCTGCCTAAATATACAAATCTATCTATCTATCTATCTATCTATCTATCTATCTATCTATCTGTTGTGGGGCAGACCTCTTTTACACGAGATGGATTCGTCCAAAGTATACTTATACTGACAGAGAATACCTGCAGGTGAAGATACGTTGAGTCAGGGTGAGAGATACGGAGACAGTACACAGTGTGTTCACAGAGAGTTATACGAGAGCCCAGAGAAAGATAATTACGACTTCACTTACAGAGACTTGTACATATACTTTCTATTAGCCCGCATTCCTGGACTACTAATCTTCACTTCAAGTCTGTATTCTTACGTTTAATGCACTTATTTTTCTATCTCAGTTGCTGGCGTTTATTTATTTGTGCAGGATTCCATTCCCGGACTCCACAACACTAGAGAGAGAGAGAGAGAGAGAGAGATTTGCATATATATATATATATATATATATATATATATATATATGGAATACTGTTCTCATATTTGTCGGGGAGCTGGCCAGTCCTCACTCTCCAGTCTTGGTAGAGTTCAAAAGCTTCTCCGAGTTCTTGTGGGTAACGAGTTATTTTCCACCTTCCAATTTCTCTCTCACAGGTGGGATGTGGCGAACTTCTCACTGCTCTATCCCTACTTCCATGGAAAGTGCTCGGAGGAACTACATTTCGGAGGTGTAACCTTCACTGCTAGGAACCGCCATTCCACTTACATTGTAACAAACCAGCCACATTACCTCTGTATTCCATCTGTGAGAAGTATATTCCATTCAAACAGCTTCTTCCTGCGAAACATTACTCTGTGGAAGGGACTACCAAGAAAATGTTTCCCCGAGCAGTATAATCGAAACCTGTTCAAGTCTAGCCTTAACCGTTATCTTCCCCTCTTCTCCCGTCCTGGGTATAAACTATATCCGCGTCCTGGGTAAGACGATAAACTACGTCCAATAGCAAGACCTCGGATCAGGAGGTTTTGAGGAGCGTGGAACCACCTGTTAATTGCTGGTATTCCCAGGTCCACCCTGACCCGGGGTAGTAGCAGCTGCTAGGTTCCCAGCTGTGGGCAAATAGTTAAACCCAAAATGGGGTTAAAACGCTATGAAAGTGTAAAAATAGGTTTTAATACCAGAAATATTTTCTTTTAAATTATTACCATCAATACATTTTTTGAAAAAATATTACCAGCAATAAAAATCTTGTCGGCATTAAATAAAACCATTGAGGTTGATATGCCGTAAAACAAAACAAACCAAATCCCCTCTTATCCGTATAAACTACCTTTTAACGTAACCCTCTACCTCGAGTGGCTCTTGGGTCTTGTACATGATGAACCTTAATGGATATATATATATATATATATATATATATATATATATTCGTGGCATGAAGTTGGGTCACCATGCAGAGTAGATTTCAATGTCCATACTGTTTCTGTGTATAAAAATTCTAGTCCCGATATTGAGCGCTGTCCCGCTATAAATATGAACATTTTAAGCAATGTGTGTGTGTGTGAGTGTGTGTGTGTATGTTCGGAGTCCAAGGTTAGATAAAGGCCGAGTTTCAAATAACGGCTGTAAAAGCAAACAGTCTCCTTTATCCCCCATTTCGAATCTGTTAACTCTTCACTGTCTTCCTACTTGCCTACAGTGCCTAGATGAAATAGTTAATTACTTATCCGTATTATTCTATCTAAACCTCTCCCCGCTTTTTCTCCCTCCCTCCTACTCCCTCTATAACTCTCTCTTTCTCCCTTTCTATTTACCGCATACTTGCAGGATCCTCTTTTCAAATGATTCCATCCGACTCGGACAATCTCGGGTCTCCTGCCAAATGATTCGTGCACAAGTCTATATCTTGAAACGCCTATTATTTCTCTGTCCGGCAATGTGCAGGTCTTGCCTCTGGTTCTGGACATAGCCATCTACGAGAGCGTGGACTGCATGAATACTTTTAAACTTGAACTCCTGCCAACTATTTTACCCTGGCCATTCTTAGAATCAAAGTCTTGAGCAGAGAATCTGTTCGACAATTTCACAAGTAGAAACTCATACTTCGGTGGGTAATTATACACACGAAAGCAAGCAGCTATATACGATTGGCATCCACCCTACAGAGCTATTTTTGAGCGCCTAAGGTCGAATAACGGTTAGCAAAATAGATTTTCTATACCATTCACTTCTTCTATGTGCCGAGTACCTTCAGGAAATGGGCGATCGTGGCTCTCCACAACTCCTTATCTCTTATGGCTCTTAGTTTGTCTTTTTACCATACATACTGCAACCTGTACCCAACATCTATTCACACAAGCTACTCAGTTAGGTGACATTCTCCATCCCCTATTCTTGTGCCTTTGATATGAATATGAGCGATTATGGCTTTCCACAACTTTCTATGCTGTGGAGGTGTTTTGCCATCCAGCTCACTCTCTGTTATGCCATTCATATACACAAGCTTGTTAATTAAGTCAACAGAACTACAACATAAAACACACACATCACCGTCTTGAGTAATCTTGTCCACACAAACATGGATATGAACAAAAGCTGAGTATCATCTTCCATGTATTCAAGTCAGTTATGTACCATGCGTGATACACGCTTAGTCGATCATGTATTTTCGATACATAACTGACCAGGCAGATTTTTCCCGCCAGTTGCCATTTCTTTCTTGTTGCAGTAGACCAGTTACCATCCACAACTATAGAATCCTGTCTGTCCGGCTATTTACCCATAGCTGTTGGGAAAAGAACAGGATTCGTACCTTTCCAAATGGTATTAACACGTGAATGTAGTGAATGTAATGGATTCGACTGGAATTCAAACTCAGCTCTCCGATTCATCAATCCAAGCCGCTAGCCATTACTCCACCGTTCTTACTTAATTATGAAAACAAAATAATGTATAACATATTTTGTTACTTCAAATCTTCCAAGAAAATTAAATTTCGACATTAAATGACCTATGAGGAGTTGATGTGCCATTAAACAAACAAATCAACCCTCCATCCAACAATTCTTTATTAATCACATCGATTGAAGATGATGCCATGAACATTGACCATACCTCTCCGGAAAGTACTTAACTCCCTCTGCCATGCTTTATCATTACAAGAATCAGATTTATGCCCAAAATGGAGAACCACAACCAAATAGGGTCTGAGGCAGCTCAATTCTCAGTTTCCAATCATGATAGTCTTTGAAATCGTTTACGTTGTCTTGTGGGCTTGAGACATTCTCCACTCCGCAGAATCTTCCCCACAGACGCAACATCGCAAGCCTTACTCTATCGCTATTTCCATGGCAAAATTAAAATGTGTTCCAATCTCTAGTACCACTATTTAAGACATTTTCTTCTCGGATACGCCATGCTACTTCCGCGAATCAAATAACCCTCATTTTTTTCCGTTTTGCGATTGTTGAAAGAAGCTTCCACTTCGCCTTTCCCCAAGAATTGCCACTTAACCGTTCAATAGTTATCTTTCATCTTCATACTCATAATTTGAACTTCTAGCACTTTTTTTTCGTTCGTATCACGCATCTCGTACATCAGATCTGTTTTGAGTGTAACCCTCTACCTTGAGTGGCTGGAGTTGTATTGGATGAAATTTAGTAAATAAAAATCCGAATAAAAACTTATTGGTCCACCTACGCATAACTTATAGTCTAGTAATCGCTGTTTGTCCTTGGTAGTTTTCAACCTGCCAGTCTTCTTTTGTGTTCTATGCTCTTGTAGAATGTAGGTGATAATGATTCTACACAACCTCTTGTCTTTAACTTCTATGCTTGTCAGAAGTGTGCTTGTCAAACTCTCTGCCTCCGGGTAGAGAGGAACCCAGACGACGCTATATCGAAAGGCAGAGTCACGTCCTTGTTTTTCACGCGGTCTACGGGGAATTTTTGACCGTACCTACGGTCTCGGATACCCCACATTAAACTTGGTCTTGTTGCCGCATCCGACTGCGTGGGGCGGTAGGTGAATATCTCAGTTTAGGTAGATTATGTAGATTGCTCACTATCCTCACCACACCTGCACTCAGACATTTGTTCAGTTTGACGAGAGAGAGAGAGAGAGATGAAAAATGAATAAGCTTGCTATGAAGGAGTGATGCTAGAGCTGCGAAATCTTGTATGCATTAATTTTAACTTTTCTTATTAATAACTGTATTATTTCTTTCCAGGTAAACGTGACTGTTCAAAAGAAATCTTCAAAAGTGACTAGTAGCGATTTCTCTTGAAAATAAACAAAATTTGGCATAATGATACTATCTAGTACCTTCAGAAAAAGCATTTAGCTCCAAAGGGAATTCATGCTGACACGGTTGCTACATTAGATGGTGACACTCCAGCTTTATCAACAGTGCAAATGTGGACAGCTGAATTTAGGGTGTGAATGGAGTGACTTGGCGATGTCCCAAGATCTGAACGTCCTGCACCTGCCACCTCCGAGGAAATCATTGATCGTGTTCACCACATGGTGACGGATGACAGGCGATTGACTATAAACCAAATAGCCAATGCTAATTTCATATCCAGTGTGATAGTTGAGAATATTCTGCACAACTAATTTGGCATGACGAAGGTTTCTACTCGGTGGGTGCCACGTGTTCTGACAATGCTAAGCCCACCAGCCTGAACACAATACGGAATAATCTAACATTGTTTGAAGTAGTTCCATCTGATTTCACTGAACGTTTCCTAACCCAGGATGAGAGTTCATCACTTTGAGCCAGATAAAATCGTTTCATTTGCAAAAGGCATTGTGTTTATTGACTATCTTCAAAAGGGCCAAACCATCAATGGAGAGTACCATGCCAACTTGCTGAGGGAGTTACGAAAGGCTATCAAGACCAAACGCCCAGGAGAACTGACGAAAGTTGTCTTGTTTCATCAGTACAATTTTCCAGCACACAAGTCATTGGTTTCACTGGTTGTTGGGTGTGGCTGTGCCTTTGAACTGGTTGATCACCGTCCTTGGTCTCCTTATTAGGACGCATCTGGCTATAATTTGTTCACCAACATGAAAAAACACTTATCGCAGTGACGATGACGTTAGAGCTGCAGTTGCTGACCGACTTCATGAAAACTGCTACGTCAATAAAATCCAATCCAACATCGATAGGGAAGCGGACAATGTTGAAAAATAAACCTCATTTCGTCACATTTCATGAAAGCATCTTGATCAGCCTATGAAATTTTCAGTCAACCCTCGTGTGTCCTGCGAGTTTTGAATTCTCTAGGCTCTGTTTCTTCAATTCCCAGAATTTTTGCATTTGATGTCATGAAAAAAAAGCCTTCCTGTCTTTTAATCTATGGGGATGGACTCCTTCCGCTTCCTGTCTCTATATCACCAAATTCACAGACCAACGCTTTGATTCGTTAGGCTTTTGTCCTACAGGACAATTTTTTGTGGAGAACTTGGAGCCTTCAATCTAATCTGCCGGTTGATTAGTGTTGCTATTGCTTTTCATGCTTGATGGCACTCACTAAAGATTTTCGCTTTTGTTACATCTGCTAGATATCTCTACAGAGAATTGTACCGTGGGGTGGACAATGACCTAGATTATTAAAATGTTGGTTCATGAATTGTGTGAAATAGTAATTGTGGGTTCAATCCCTGAGCCGGGCAGTGTGAACTTGGACTCAGTGGGAAACAGGGTGAGCAATAACTGAGTGATACGGATCTATCTGCCTTTAAAGCAAACTTTATTCGTTCAGATTTCTTCCAAAGCCATAACTTCTCAGTTACGTATCCGAAAACGTAAACAAAGCAATTTCTAAATAATTAATGAATTTCTATTTGTTAATCCGATATATTTTTATTAATTTTGTCTTGAACTCACAATTACTATGTCAGCACATTAAAGGGTTTATTCGGAATTTGTCCTACCAGTCAATAGCCTAGAGTGAATTTGGTAACATAGTAATTGTGTGTTCAATCCCTGGTCAGCCAATGTGTAATTAGACAGTGGAAACAGGCCGAACAATAACTGAGCAGTAATAAAATATAAGAACTAGACATGAGATGTCCTGGGTATGACGTTAGACTACACTCGGCAGAAGTTTTGTGGGGCGTGGAACCACCTTTTAATTGCTGTTGTTCCAAGGTCCACCTTGACCCGAAGTGGTAGCACCTGTTAGCGTCCCAACTATGGGTAAATAGTTAACACCCAAACTAGGATAAAACAGTATGAAATTATAAAAATGGATTTTTTTGTAAAAAAAAAATATAGCATTAATGCAAAACTATCCTAAAAAAATACGAACTAAAAATCTTGTCTTGAGGTTGATATACCGTAAAAAAAAACTAGACACGGGCAGAGGAACGACAACAGCCTGCCCTGTAGATTAATTAAAGGTTTCAGGATTGTATTCCTCGTTGGTTACTCGCATTGTCATAAACCTGATGAAGGCTGGAGGGTACAACAGCTGAAACGTTGTGACAATAATAACACATGGCACAGAGGATAAAGGCGTTGGTTAGATCCAATGACAGGACCCAAAGGGTGTGAGTTCAATATCCGGTTAAGGCAGTGGAGAACTTGGAGAAGGGAATTAACAGGAGACAACTGATAATTGACATCCATTAAACATGGCACGTGGAACTAGAACAGTCTACCCCAGGGAGCGAAATAAAGGGTTCAGTTCGACATTCCAACAACCTGAAGAAGGCCGGAGCGTAGAGCGGCCGAAACGTTGTAATAAATATGACGACAAAGATCAGGACAATAGTCCGAATAATGTAAATAGTATGAATAATAACAAAGATAAGAAAGAGACTGTTGAAACTGTCATAACACCAACAGTGGTCCGCATGTAAATAGTAAAAATAATAACTCCTGATCCCAGAGTTAAATAATAAAATGAGAACTAAATTTTAAATATGACGATAAATCTAATATTTAATAAATGAATAATAATAATAAATAGAATATTTCAAGAAACTTACATGATATACAGAGCGCGATGGGTAAATTGTCGCCATTTTATATTTTTCATTTTACGCATGCGCGTTGTTTGGTTTTGATCTTGTCGACTGTACAGTGTAGGATCACTTGGGCATATTTCAGAGTGTTTGGGTGTCAATCTAAGGACAATGCAGTAGATTCGGAAAGAGTTGGGTGCGTCTAATAGTGATTACGAAGGTGTCTGGAGTCATCACTAGTGATGTCTCGACATTATGTCTCCAGTCATCTTCCCAGCCTCAACACGGAAGCCTACATCGAGTACCTTGAAGAGGTAGTACTGTCCGGTGTCAAGAGGGTGGCTGCTGGAAGATCCTATGTCCGGCAACAGAAATCTGCACCATGCCACAAAGGCAGGAGGACCCAGTCATGGCTGTCAGACAATTTCTGTGACCACATCACTCCTTACATCTGGCCACCTAACTCCCCATACTCCAACCCCCTTGATTATTATGTGTGGGACTCAGTAGAGCGAGAGACAAACAAAAATCCTTGTCAAACCAAAAATGAACTAAAGGCAAGGATCATGGCAGCATTCACCAACTTAAACAGGGAGACCGTCCAGAAGAGTTGCAGGAGATTCTGAAATCGCCTGGAGGTCGTGGTTGAAGCCAATGGAGATTTTATTGATTAATTTTCTCTTGAGTATTTCAAGATATTTTTGTGTAATTTTGGTAAATAGAGCTGTTAAAATGAGATGTCAGTGTCATTTTCATTTTTGCATAATTTAGACGACAATTTAACCATCGCACCCTGTATTGCCCAGTATGATTTGAAGAATCCACTATGTCAGTTCACAAATTCCAAGCGAATATGTAATTCACTTCGATAAAATAACTCGGAGTCTTTGATAAAAAAAGAATCACTCATAACAGAAGATAACCTTCTTTTTTTCTTTTTTTTTCATCTGTAAATACACATCGGTGGATTTGTAACTTGAAAATTTTTATGCCCGTCTTTGCTGACAGTAAAACCCCTTCGTTCTTTTCTTACCCTTCCCTGCTATAGAAATGCCAACGATGCTCGAATGGTCGAGAGCGGAACATGCCTGCATCTCAGCAAACATGCTTGGCGCACACGACAACAGACAAGATGAAAAGAGGAGGAGGATGGGGCCGAGGAAGGCAAACAAAGATGCTGCAAGCTTCAGCCTGCTTCGTTTGCGATCCAATGCGCACCGAGAATTCAGAACACTCGCCCCGAACGTTCGGTTTTACGACATTCTTCGGCTGCCTTTGGCTCGTTTACCATTTCTTCGGCTTTCAATAACACTTACTAGATTTCTTTCTTCAGATTTCTTTTTTCTTGCTTTTAATCTGCTATTTTTGTTCTTGTTCAATTTCTAAAATCGTTTCCTTTTGACAGTTCTTTACCCTTTCACCTATTTTCTTTCTTTACTCTTTCATCTATTATTCTTTCTTTCTGTACATTTCGTCTATTTTTCTTTTTTCTTTCTTTCATCCGTTTTTTCCTTATCTATTTTTCTTTAGCCCGTCGACTTTCTTTTTTCTTTCGTTCATTATACTATTTTTCTTTTCGTCCGTTTTCTTTATTTCTTTCTTTCTTCCTTCCTTTCTTTCATTCATTCATTCATTCATTCATCTGTTTTCTTTCTTTTTTCATTTATTTGTTTTATTTTTATTTTATTTTTTCTCTTTCATTCTTCTGTTCTCTTTTTCCTGAGTCTCGTTCTAACTCTTTCCTTTTCTTTCATACTTTATATTTTCTTTCTTACTTTCTTTTTTCCCTTAATCCTCTTTCTTTCTTCATTCGTCTTTCGTCTTTCTTTTTTTTTCACCCGGTTTCCTTTCTTTATTTGTTTCATTCGTTTTTTCTCTATTTCTTTATTTCTCTTTTTTTTTTTCGTTCATCCACTTTCAAAGCTATATAATTTCTATTTTTTTCTTTCATCCACTTTTCATCCTTTTATCTTTTGCATATATTCTGTCTTCTTTTTTTTCACGCATTTCGTTCTTTCTTTCATCCGTTTTTCTCATTTTTTTATTCATCCATTTTTTTTTACGTTTTCTTTCGTTTTTCATTCATCTGCTTTCTTTTCTTTTTTTTTGTTAGTCATCTTTCTTTTTATTTCAGGAGTTTTTCTTCTTTTTTTTTAGTTGTTTTTCTGCTTTTTCCTGTTATCTCTTTTTCTTTTTTTTTTCTTTCTTATTTTCTTTCTTTGTTTCTTCCTCTTGCCTTTCTTTTTTTTTCTTTTCCTTTCAGTCATCTTACAGAGGAGACATACTATGCAATATTGCTTTCTGACCAGCAAAATCGTTTTGAGTTCGACCATCACAAATGCTCCAAACTTTTGACCTTGTTTCAGACTAAGCTAATCAAGTGCTCCGCCATAAAGTAATGGTTAACAAGCTACGCCTTATTATCGTAGTGAGTTCGATCGTCATTGGTTGCCTATACTTTTACTCTGTACCCGATTAACTTAATTTTACTAATTAGGCCGTGGTAGAGTGCTTATCACTGAGTTCAATCTTTATTGGGTGACCCATAATGGTTTCTTTGTGCCAGATTGGTTATTCATTTTTCAGAAGACTCCCACTATATTTTCTGTTAAAATAATTTGTCCATCCATTATTTAATTATTTTTTTCTTTGTTTTTCGTTTAGCATTTCAGATTTTTTTTCGTTCAAATTTCTCCCCTCCACACACACACACACACACACACACACACACACACACACACACACACACATATTTTTGTATTCATTTTTTCTTTTGTGTGGCATTTTCTTTGTTACTTTTGTTTTTTTAATTTTTCGTTGCTGTTTTATTTATCCCAGATTTTTCATGGTAAATGTTTCTTGAAACTTCAACTTTAATTATTTTCTGTTTCCAAGCGATTTATTTATTTTATCCAGTTTCAAGTTGCCTCTTACCTATTCGCTTTTTCTCTCATTTTCTCACTATCTTACACTATCTTTCTCTTTCTCTCTCTCCCTCTCTCTCTCTCTCTCTCTCTTTCTCTTTCTCCTGCTCCTTACACTATATCTCCCAAGCTTTCTTTCTCTTTATTTATTTTCATCTTTCTCAGTCTTTCTTTCACCCTCTCGACCGATTTTTCTTTATTTCATTTCCTCCATCAATCAATCTCTGTCCCTCCCTCTCCATTTCTCCCATTCACTCACTTTATATCTTTTTCTTTACCAACCTCTCTCTGTCCCAACCTGTCTCTTTCACTCTCTTAAGACCACTCTCTTCATCCTACTCAGCCAATTTCTCTCTCTTTCTTTCCTTCTCTCTCTCTCTCTCTCTTCCTCAACTCTCATCTCTATATTTTTCTCTTTCTCTCATTTCCACCATTCTTCTGTTTATTTCCCTGTCTCGCCCACTGTATCACTATTTTTATATGTTTTCTCCCTTCATCTCGCTCTATATATATCTTTTTCGTGGCTCTCCCCCCACCATTACGTCTCTCTCTTTCTTTATCATCATTAGCTTTTGGTTACATTCCTTCCTCTTTCTTTGATAGTCCGACTATAGTTTGGTGTCAGTAGTTTTACTCAATTCTTTTTAAGTAAGTCACTCATAGCAACGGATTCACTATTTAAACATCATCTATTTTCTACCTTTCTCTTCTAATAGTGTCGATTTCACTGTTTCCATTCGACAATACTTCTTTATTTCTCTTTCTTTCACTTTCTTTCTATCGCGCCTTTCGTTTTTTCCCATTAGCCAATTTAGTTTCCTTCATTTTTACATTCTTTCGTTGTTTTATTAAAATTATTTTTTATTTATTTTTTCATTCTTTTCTTTCTTTTATCTATGCCTATCTACTCGGTCTCTCATGATTCTATTTGTCTATATATTTCTTCTTCCTCCAATTTTTTGTTAATCTATCTTGAGGACACATGGCCTAGTGGATAAAAGCGTTGGCTGGATCCAGAGACTTAACGCAAAGAATCGTGAGTTCAATACTTGGCTACTGCAATGTGAAAAAAAAAATTTGGAGAGTTGAGTTAAAGGCCAATAACTGAAACATCCGGAAGATACATGGCACGATGAACTAGCACAATCTACCGCAGTGTTCCATTCATCTGAAGAAGACCGGAGTGTATAACAGCCGAAACATTGTGAATATGACAAAATAGATGAGGACAACAGTCCGAAGAATGTAAATAGTATAAATAATTACAATACCTCATCGCAGGAATATAGACAGATAAATCATTATCTGCTTATCTTTCTACAAATATATGTATATTCAACATCAACCATTATCTCTCCCGCTCTGCGTGTGTGTGTATATATATATATATATATATAGACAGAGAGATGATGATGATGACGATGATGCTAGCTATTTAATAGGCTATATTAATTTATAAAATGTATAGACAGATAATGCTTGATATATATATATATATATATATATATACATATATATATATATATATCGAAATCAAATGAATTTCACTACATATATATTTAAAGTTATTTTTGTAGGTACAGAATTTCATAACAGAAATGAAGTTGTTAAGCTTAATATTACTAGACATATTAAAATACAAAGCAAAGAATAAAAAGGGAAGCAACCGGTTTCTCCCTCCTCACCAAATTAATTCCGTTATTTATCAATATGATTGTAGTTGCGGTGACAACTACATAGGGAGAACAACACGACTGGACATGCGAATTAAGCAACACGTTCCTACAAAAATCAGGAACCATACCCTGCCGTCTGATGGACTCGTCCCGAACGCCTACAGTTCAGCCATTTGTGAGCATCTATTAAAGAACGGAAGGTGTGCGGCTAAATTTAGTGTGGATTGGTTCACCGTGTTGTCCCGTTCACACTCTTCATTTCATCTAAAGGTGCTGGAGTCAATTTACATCGGGTTCCGCTAGCCCTCCCTGTGTAAACAGCGTGAGTGTCTGTTGGGGCTCGCTGTCATTTGCCTCTAGCTCCTTTTTTTTTTTTCTCATACTCATTTCATTTTCATTGCATATTCTGTTTTTTAATGACATTAAAATCTCCTGTAGAAGCCTGAAGAGCGAAACCGGTTGCTTCCCTTTTTATTCTTTGCTTTGTATACATATGTATATATATTATCCATAGGGATTACCAAACTTTCATTACCTAACTATATCTATATATATATATATATATATATATATATATATATATATATATATATCAATATATATATATATATATATATATACACACACACACACACACACACACACACACACACACACACACATATATATATATATATATATATATATATATTGTCATCCACAGACTGTTTCGCTGTATCACAGCTCATCAGTGTGGATAAACATCCGATTGATTCAAGCCAGGATTGAAACCCGACTGAATCGACAACAGTCGGATATTATATATATATATATATATATATATATATATATATATATATATATATATATATATATATATATATATATATATATATATGATCCATCGCTTTTTCTTCTACCGTATAGAATTTTATTTTGTAGTGTACATCAAGAAAGAGAATGAAATGAAAGAAGGAAGACAGAGAAAAAGGAATTTGCTATAGATAAAAAAAAATAAAGAAAATAGAAAATAAAAAAACGAACTTTGTGAGGGAAAAGAAACTGAAAGATGAAAAAAAGAAAGGATGAGGAAAGATAAAATGAAGAAAACTGGAAGGCGCATATGCAAGTTAAGAAGGAATTGTGGCGAAGGGTCGTAAAATGCCGGTAAGTGCGCCAACCGCCCAAACAAACGCGTTCAACTGGCGAGTGATTCCAGTGGCTAGGTCGAGATAATGAGCACGGCAGAGTGGGACAGAAGTAGTTTAATTGGTCTTGTAGCCAGTCCCTTGGCAGATAAGGGGGAGATACACAAGTATCAGTTAGAAAATGAGAGCGTACTGCACGGATAGAGAAAAGCGGCAAAGAACGGCGCCATAATCTCGTAAAACCACGGCGAGAGTCCGCCGTGAATCTTCGATAATAACCATTCCCTAAAATAGTTTGACAGTTTAGACGATCCTAGTTATCAACATTCTTCATTTGGCTATGTATTCTAAGGAAACAGTGAAATTGTGGAAGAAAGTTGGTTACATTTCTCAGGATTATAAGCATATTCCTATTACAAATTTTACCAGAATAAAATACAAACTGGAGATTATATCATCGTGTACTGCTTTCTGAGACGTTTTATGTGCCAAGTTCATTCACAAACTGGTGGTATCATGGCTCTTCACAACTTCCTTTTTTCTTTTCTTTTTTTTTTTTTGAGCGGTAAGCAATTTTTGTCCTCTCACTATTTTGACTAGTCTCTGTATCATGGCTCTTCACAACTTCCTTTTTCTATTCTTTTTTTTCTTTTTTTCTTTTTTTTTTTTTAGCGGTAAGCAATTTTTGTCCTCTCACCATTTTGCCTAGTCTCTGTATCATGGCTCTTCACAACTTCCTTTTTCTTTTCTTTTTTTTCTTTTTTTTTTTTTTGAGCGTTAAGCAATTTTTGTCCCCTCACTATTTTGCCTAGTCTTTGTATCATGGCTCTTTACAACTTCCTTTTTCTTTTCTTTTTTTTCTTTTTTTTTTTTTTTTGAGCGGTATGCAATTTTTGTCCTCTCACTATTTTGCCTAGTCTCTATTTTTGCTGTCTGTTTACTCAAGCTCGTTAGGTAGATCACTCGATGTTTCCCTTTGTCCTTCTTGCCTTCAGTATATCTTCTGAATGTCAAATTTTCCGGGTCACTTTTCCACCTTATGTGCCCCAAATATTTCAAAAGTCTCTGCCTGATCCAAAGAAAAAGTGTAGTTTATGTTCTTATTTTCCTTAAAACTTCCTCGTTCTTTACATGTTCCATCGATGTTATTCTCAGCATCCTTCTACAGAACCATATCTCTGGTATTTGCCTCTTCTATTCATCATCCAGCATTCACTACCATATAGGAGGATTGATATTACTTCTTCTTTTCTTCTTTGTGCCGTTTCCCATCATGGCTCTCCACAATTTCCTATTCCTTCCCATTCCTTGTCCTGACTCGTTAGGCAAGTCACTCGATGTTGTCCTAGACCCCACTTGCCT
Organism: Acanthosepion esculentum; assembly: GCA_964036315.1. Lineage (NCBI taxonomy): Eukaryota > Metazoa > Mollusca > Cephalopoda > Sepiida > Sepiidae > Acanthosepion > Acanthosepion esculentum. The sequence continues at coordinate 63,016,632 of OZ038487.1, forward strand.
TCTCTATGCCCTGTAAGCTTTAAATTCTCCAAGACCTTCTTTCTTAATATGTCTCTTAGAAACTTCAACTCTTTTCTGATTTTAAATAAAAGCGTCATTTTTGTTTCCATGCTCCTTAAAACTTCCAATTCCCCATCCATGGTATTCTCAGCATTATTCTTCAGATCTATATCTTTATTGCCAAACGACTTTGTCATCTGTTTGCAAATTATACCGGATTCACAGCTATATAACACGATTGATATTACACAACGGTTCTGATTTCTTTTCTTTGTTTCTAACGTCTCTTTCTGAGATTTATTTCGATTTGTCAAGTTCTGGTCCGAGGTCTTTCAACCTTCAGTTTATAAACTTCGACAACCGTCGACTTATTTTAAAAAGAAAAAATCATTTCATCACGGTATTTAATCAAGGCTGCTAAAAATTAAATTATTTCTTTTCACCGTGAATTAAATAGCAGACAGTTAAAAAAAATAGATTCATAAAACGAATTGTTTTGGTTTCCTCTTGGTTTCGCATTAGTATTATCTCGTATGTTTCACTAGAGATCAAATGAAAGCAGGTATTCCCAATGCTTCAGCCCCCTCATTACAATTCTTGCCGATGTTAGCAATACGGTTGACTGAATGGCTTAGATTCTAACTTGGTTTTCCATCTTTTTCTTGTCTGTCTTTTCGAGACTGTTATCAGAATTCCAAGGATGATGAATACATTCCGCACATTTTATAGATCTCTCTGACAAGATAGAAATATTTTCCCGGCATTTTTACTCTCTCTCTCTCTCTTTCTCTCTCTCTCCCTCCCTCTCTCTCTCTCGCTCTCTCTCTCCCTCTCTCTCTCTCTCTCCCTCTCTCTCTCTCCCTCTCTCTCTCCCTCTCCCTCTCTCTCTAGCTCTCTCTCTCCCTCTCGCTCTCTCTCTCCCTCTCTCCCTCTCTCTCTCTCTCGCTCGCTCGCTCTCTCTCTATCACTCTGAGTTACATTTTGCCGTCTGCGGAAACGGCCATTATCCATTTCTTTGCTTATGATGACTAGCTTAAATTGAATGATCCTATCAGTATTTCAGATTCCCATGGCATTTTTTTTTCTTTCTGTATTCTTGAAAGGCTTTGCATTTCTGCTCATACCTCTTGCCTACATGGTCAAATCCAGGTTGTCTGCAGCAGTTTCAGTGGATCACCGTTTCTACCTTGTCAATTTTCATAAACCTTCTGAGATAAATTGCTCTCCTTAATAAAATGGTATTTTCGTTTCACAGACGATAATTATGTAGAATATCGAGTTTTGTCCAATTTCGTTTTGCTCGCCTGTTTAGAATCACTATTAGTATTAGCTGTAGTATTATTAGGGTTAGTCATACTTTTTTTTTTTTTTAACAAAGTAACATTACATTTTCTTCAATTATATAATCACTATTATTTACAAGGATTTGTTTCCATAGGAGTAAATAATTTAGACTATCGCCTGGTTCATAAACCATACATTTTGTAAGAGGAGTAGAGGTCTATCTCTTGTTTCCTGTTTAGGGTTGGGTTTCCGATTCTTTAAACTCTGTACTTGTGACATCTCCGCCTGAAATCTGAAATTTAATTCAATAATTATTACTATAGTACTCCTTCAACAGGAGTAGATAAGTTTGTCTATCACCCGGTTCACACTCCTCCTCAGCCTTTTGGACAAGAGCAGAGATTTGTCCTTTGTTTCGTGCTTAGGATTGGATTTCCACTTCCTTCTAATGTCTATTTCAACTCTATACTTCTAACGTCTCCGCCTGAACTCTGAAATTTTATTCATTAATTAAAGCTTGACCTCTTCAAATACAGAATTAGCTGTCCTTTTTTCTTTTATAGCCGCAAGAACTTCACTTTTCCCCCTTTATTACATAATACAATTCAACGCTATAATCCTCTGCCTTGAGTCTCAGGCACTTAGATATTCGATAGGCATTGAATAAAATTCCGAAGGTTTTGGTGCAAAAAAAACAAACATTTCGACGGAGTCTTGAATCTGGTTTTCATCAGACAACGGTTTCCTCATCAAAGCGTTGTGCAGCGATCGAAAAAGGTAATAATCAGTTGGCGCAAGATCAGGGCAATATTACGGGTAGAGTAGAACAGACCAACCGAGAACAGCATAAGCTCGCTATGTAGGTTATGAGCTGCTTTCCTCTGCCTCGCTTGCCTTAATTATGTTCTTGGAATGTCAAATTTTCTGAGCCCTCTTTCCTTATTATGTGCTCTAGAGATTTCATCTGTCTTGTTCTGATGCTAAGTATGAATGTTCTTTTTGTTTCCATTTTCTCTAAATCTTCGTCGCTACCCACATGTTTAGTCCATGATATTCACATCATCCTTCTGTAGAACCGCATTCCTGTTGCCTCAGATCTCTTCTTCATCTGTGAGGAGATTGCCTCGCATTTACTGCTATATGGGAGGCAATTCCGTACTGTTTTCTTTGTTTTCCTTTTTCTTAATATTTTGCTTAGCTTTTAGGAGTCATCTTTCACTATCCCATCACGCCTTCGAATTTCAGTGTCGTGCTTTCAGTCCTCTGTTAAAATACAATGCTAAACAAATTAAGATGAAAAAACGTCAATCAAAACTGTAGCAAATAACAGATCACTTGAGGAATGCCAACGGCAGCAACAACTAAAATTGATAGCACATGTAACCCAAAGGGAAAATAATTATAAAATTAAGATGCTGACATTCCACGCTACTCCAAATAAAAGGTGAGGAAGAAAACCCCCACCAGTAATGGAAAAAACGATAACAGCTACTGGACTCCATAAACCTATTTTTCTGCAAAATTGTTTTAAGGAAAATATTTTATAAATTTTAAGCGAAAGCAATACTGTCTGTTCGGTCAATGAATGCCGACCGTTTCCTTAGACGAAAACGGCTAATGTTACCATTACGATTCTTTGTAGTGAGATATTCGCGAAAATGTATAAATTAAGATGGTTACTATATTCTATGATCTGGAGATTCTAATACGAAGCTTGTAATGATCAAATGTTTTTTTTTCTTTCTTCGAGTCGTTTCTTTTTCAAACTGAGGCAATGTTTAACCTTAACCTTCGTGCCTGCAAAAAACGGTGTGTTAAAAAGACGGTTATTCCCTTGATACCGCGATTACTTCATATATATATATCACTCTCTCGACAATAATTATATCAGTGAGTTATGTGCCATGCGTGATACACGCTTAGGCGATCATGTATCTTTCGATAAATGACTAACCAGGCAGATATTTTACCGCAGAAGGTTGCCATTTCTTGTAGTCCAGTTGCCATCCAAGGCTATAGAACCCGGTCTGTCCTGCTATTTACCCATAGCTGGATTCATACCTTTCCCAAGGGTATTAGCACGAAAGTGAATGTAACGGATTCGACTGTAATTCGAACTCGGCCTTCCGATTCCTCAATGCGAGCCTCTATCCTTTACTCCGGATTATAAAAAACTATGCAAACCAAAGTACAAAGCAATATTTATTGTTTATCAGAGAAATAAATATGAAAAGAAATCTTTTTTATTCAAATATCCAAAAATTTATAAAAATCCACAAAATATGTGAACCTACTATAATGGAATATTTATTATTTACCATTCTATAAATAAATATGAAAACGAGTTTTTTATTCATAATTTTATAAAAAAAAATATCTATGAACTATAGAACAAGAAAATTTAAATAAACTTGATTTTACAAGACATCATAAATTTTCTTCTTAAATTATTTTATATCTTTATGCTTTTTGTTTTGATTTTCCTTTTTTTTTTTATAATCGCAGTCTTGGATCAAGGATGTCTAATCAATATAAATACAAGGCCTAAAGCTTTAGCAATTATAGGTTACCCCATTTCCTAATGTTTTTTGAAAAAAATAATTTTGGAAAAAAATTTAATCGTTGCTAATTTTTCTAAAAGGATAAATCTGTAAAGATGAAAGGAAGAAAAAAAAAGATGCAGAGAAATATGTGAAGATGAAAATATGTGAAATAAGAAAGATTCAGAGAATGATAAAATATAAATAGAAGAAAGAAAGAAAGAAAGAAAGAAAGAAAGAAGGAGTAAAGCAAAATACGAAAAAGAAAGAAGATGCAAAGAAATATGTGAAGAAGAAAAGATATAAAAAGAACGATGCGAGGAAAGAAAAATATTCATAGAAAGAAAGAAAGAAAGAAAGAAGAGATATGTGAAGGAGAAAAGATGAAAAAAGTAAAAATGCAAAGAAAGAAAAAATATAGATATGAAGTCACTTTCAAAAAAGAAAGAAAGAAAAAAGAAAGAAAGAAAAAAGAAAGAAAGAAAAAAACAAAGAAAGAAAGAAAATTCTCCGAATAACGTAAAAGTTCCGTCACTGATTTGAGCGCATAATAGAAGGCGGGAAAATCTGGAAACATGATTTATTTACAATAAAAATCGCAAGTACTTTCTCTCTTTATCTTTAATCGGTTTACAAATCTACCGGAAATAGGAATTGGTAAGTCGATCTTTAAAGTTCTTTGCATTTCTGAGCGATTTTCTGCTGTTGTGGATTCCGTTGATCTTGCTTTAGGGTTAATGGGTGCATACCGCAGGTGCTCGTGACAGTGAAAGTTGTCAGAAATGAGGCTGATTGAGCTGGTTGGGTCTGGGAGGTGAGGATTAAAAGAAAGAAACGAAAAAATGTGCGCATGCGTGACGAGACAAAGCCATTGTTTATTTTTAGCGCTGATTGTGCGAGTTGGTGACTGCTTGCATGAAAGAAAGACCCTTTTTTTCATTCAGTATTACAATTTATTTTCAGTGTAGACGCCTTACAAATCGATTGACATTTCGTCTTTAACGTACTGCTACTTATCCACGAAAGAAACTGTAGTGTAATTTGAATGGTGACGTTGAAAATTACAATTACACAACTTATTGTGATACAAAACTAAAATAAATGGGACATCCAATGTCGATCGAACACAAAACATTTGCTTCAATAAAATTCAATACCCGACAACAGCAGAATGTGATACATGGCCAATTTTTTAGACCTATATCTTGCTGGCGTCATTTTAACAGCTTTTATATATATATATATATATATATATATATATATATATATATATATATATATATATATATATATATATATATATATATATATATATTATAATTTTTGCATAGGGACAAAACAACTTACGACGAGAAAGGTGCATTTTTGTTTCGATGTGCATGCATCTCGAATGATGAGAATCAAAAATTGTTACCATTTGTTTGTCTGTATGGAAAAATTATACTAAATAATTATTGCTTCTACTCTTGTTATTGAGCCCTCTTTTGAATTAATGCAGTGAACGCTAGAATTTATATTATTTTCGTTCCTATTACATTCATATATATATATATATATATATATATATATATATATATATATATATATATATATATATATATTTGCGTTGATGTGATCTTGTGAGCCGATCTCAAAGGGCTTGAGACCTAGTGTCACAAGCTCACAACATCGCAAATAAATGTTAGCTCTATCACTGATATTGAGCGCTTTCTAAATAGTACCACGCATATATAATTTAAAAATAATATATATATAGGAATTGCATACATATATATATATATATATATATATATATACACACACACACACACACACAGATATATATATATATATATATATATATATATATATATATATATATCACTCTATTCAAACATTAAACACATCGAAGGGCTAACCGCCTTTCAGGAAGCACATACTAAAAGAAGGAAACAAGAGCCCCCCCCCCCCGAAGTTATCATAAAACTCATGGAGTATATTCTTACATTGAATACTTTCAACTTCATTGGAGCACACTACCTGCAAGTAAGAGGCTGTTCCATGGGCCCCATTGCAGCTCCCTCCTATGCTACAATATTCATGGGAAAATTTGAGGAGGCCCATATCTATCCCCTCATTGGTGACGACTGCGTATTCTATGCAAGATATATCGATGATATATTCTTTGTATACACAGTGACGACAAACTTATCCAATTCCTCATGACCCTAAACACAGTGCACGACTATGAAAAATCCACAACATTGGTAACATTTTTAGACACCTGCATTTACACAGATGAAAACAGGAAACTACAAACGACACTACACACTAAAATCACCGTTTAAACTGTTAGATGTAGACGTCTTTTCTACTCCAATAGCTTCATGTCTCGCACATCTCGCCTATGGAACTCCCTTCCCTATTACTGTTTCCCTGACAAATACAATCTCCAACGGTTTAAGTGTAGCGTCAATCGTCATCTCCAGTTGCCTTGATCTATCCACTTCCCTTCTCCACTTCCTTTCATCTTTCATTCCTATCTGCTCTCGCTCCGGATCTTTTCACAGTTTCCACGGTGTAGGTGTGTGAGCGGGATGCCAGCCTGGTGGGGCGTTTAAATTCACGAGGCCTGGGGACAAGCGAACGCAACTCCTCAGAGCAATTACCGTGTAAGTACTTGTAAAAAAGGCAGAGCAAGGCAACATCGCGTCTGTGAGAGAGCGACTGCAGACGAGATGACAGATCAGGGCCAATCACGTTGCCTATCCGTCTCTGGATCTTATCAAGAACCCCGAGGCAAACAGCAGGGGCTCCAGACCATATATGGCAGCAATACTCCATGCAAGGGCGAATAGACTTGAAGGATCGATTCCGGGGAGAAAGATTTCCTGGCTCGGCACAGAGAACCAACTTTCTTTGCGGTGGCTGATGCAACTGACTCGATGTATTTGTTCCATCTCAGATCAGCAGACAGCGTGAGACCGAGCAGCCGCAGAGAGGAGCTCTCGAGAAGTTGGTCATCAGACATTCTAATGGGATGCAGGGATGGATCCTCGTGGTGCTTGATAGAGAGCTGTTTTCTTTTAGAGGCGTTAAAGTTAACCATCCATTTCACAACCGATTGGAGGTCCTTTTCAATATGAGCTGCCAGGCTAGCTTTGTCCGCCTCACTAGATTTGTGTTTGAGGCAGGAGTAAATAGTAGTGCCGTCAGCGTAGATGCCGACTTGGGAGTTTATGGCGTCAGGTAGGTCGTTTATAAATATGAGGAACAGAGTAGGGCCTAGGATGGAGCCTGAACCGCATGTCGGTTTTGGATTTATGAGGAGGCCATTGGGAGTCACCATGTGAAGTTTCAACTCTGAGCGCCCCCCAAACAGAGTGCAAATCGACAATCGGTCAACCCGTAAAAATGTTTTTCTGGTTGGGTATTTCCTAAATGCAGATTAATTTAAGGTCACGCTCTGCGCGGGAAGAAACAGGTCAGTGCGTGCAGTGGAGTGGAAGAAAACATTTGACCTCAAATTCTGGAATGGGTGCAGGGCCATTGAAATACGGATTTTTTTATCCCTGCTATCAGGTCTAACTTTGAGCCACAAACATATTCGACTTTGTCAACACTTTTGCTTTAATCGTCGCATCTTACCAAAATAAACAATTCCTTTATTCGCGTCTTTACTGAAAAAAACATCTCATACGTGCTGAGTGAAAATGGTTCCGCCCTCAGCAGTCCATTTTCCAATACTTTAAAACTTTTGCCCTAACACAGGCCGCATCCCAGACCTGACGAGGAGTTTTTGCGCTAAAACTGCAGGGCTTCCTCCCAATCCATTTCAAAGCTAATGCCGGCAAACGGTTAGTGGCTTTTCGTTGTCGCACAAATCTAACGAGCAAACGCTTCATTGCAGCTCCTTGCATTCTCATCGCCGGCATCACGTGCGTTAGAGCCAAGCTGCATATGCAGCAGGCAGCTTGACCCCGTTTACGGCCAAGCCTTGCGCTTGCCAAATCCTGCGCGCGTGCGTGAATGCGTGCTAGCATCTTCTATTTTGCGTGAGCTCATTCATTGGTCTAAGTCATGGCCATTGTCCAGGCTACACCACTCAATGACAAGTCACGCTCCCTTTAAATACCTTCAGAGCGGCTGCATCCGCACTCACGTCTTGATTTGATCGCCATTAACGCATCTGTCCTTGGATTAATTGACAGCTTCCTGCTACCGCAAGTTACCTATTTGCTTAAACGTTTGCATTACCCATTTTATTCCCCCGTGCTGCCTTTACTGCGCAGCCCAGTCCATCTTAGCGTTCCATACCTATTTCTACCTATTCGTAGTTCAGTTTTGCTATTAGACAGTTAACTGCTGTCGCAAGTTTCTTCTCTTCTGCCTTTACTACGCGGCCCAGTACACCTCAGTGTTTCACTACTTTTTAACCTTCAACGCTTCAACGTTTTGGTTGCGTAAACTCTTCCTACAGCAACGTTTTCGTGCTGCCAGAAAGCACGGCCATAGCTAGAAGCTTTTTCCATACCACTCCACTGCATTTTTAGGTTTCGTATACATCGAGGTTGCACCGCTTCAGCTTCGGCATCAACTTCTGTTTGCATTCTTACACAACATTTCTACAACCCTTCAAATGGCTCCTACACGACGAACATCCGCATGTCAGCAACTGAAGACCTCTAACACTGTTAACGTTACACATGCAGAACAGGCGACTGCGGAGGAACAGATAATAACTCCAGTTACAGAGGATCATATAGCGTCTACTTCAACATCTGCTTTGCATTCTTCTGCGTACCGTGGCGATGACCAACCCGGCAGCTCTGCAAAGGCTGCAAAAACACCCAACCGAGGCAACCTTTGCAGGCGTTCTAAAAAAGCCTCACCGACTAAGGGGAAACGGGAGCAGGATTCCATTGAGTGGGCCTCCTTGGGGGAGAAGCGGCTGGCGTCTGCTTCAACCTCTGTTTTGCACTCTTCTGAGTGCCGTGGCGATGACCGACCGGAAGATTTGCTAAGCGTGCCAAAATACCATGTCGAGTCAACCTTAGCAGGCGTTCTAAAAGAGCCTCTGCGGCAAAGAGAAAACTGGAGGAGGAAACCGAGGTAGAGGCCTCTTTGAGGCTTTCCAGTCAATCTCAACGGAGGCAGTGTGTTTTGTCACATGAAACGCTTGGTGAACGTAACTACCGTTTGTACTGCAAATCAGTTTACACATATTCGTTGAAAAGTAAGAGGAAACTACCTAAACGTACGATTTTTGAAACAAGCACGGGTAACCCCAGGCCTTGCTGCTAGTATATATATATATATATATATATATATATATATATATATATATATATATATATATATATATGTATGTATGTATGTATCTATGTATGAATGGATTAAATCGGATAAATTGTCATTTTTTTATCTATTTTGATTAAACGTAATTTTTGATGGATACCCATATTCGAGTAGAAGCTCGGTTTTAAAAAAAAAAGAATTATTAATTATCCATTATCAAATGGTAACTATTTTTTTCTCACCAGTCGAGATGCATGCGCATCGAAACAAAAATGCATCTTTCTCGTCGCAAGTTGTTTTGTCCGTATGAAAAAAAAAACATATATATATATATATATATGGACAGTATTTTATTAAAATACTGTTTAATTAAAAACAGACTATCTACTCGAATATGACAATTCACAAAAAAATAACGTTTAAACAAAATAAATTAAAGATAATGAGCAGCCATATTTAGACTATAACAACAGCAAGAAACCTAACATGATCAAGCTGAGATTTCGAGATATATATATATATATATATATATATATATATATATATATATATATATATATATAGTACAGGTAATATATCCCGTAGTATATAATCCCAGAGGATCCTAGTAATAACAAATATTAAAACATCCACAGAGTGTTCAATGTGTCTGCTATGACAAAGTTTATATATATTTACAGTAAAAAACAAAATTACCTCACATGGGTATAGTCTATTTCAAGCCGTCTTCAGCCCTTGTCTGTCTGGAATTAGGGTTTTGAATTTATTTTCGATATCAGTCCTACTCTGAGAGACGTCTTGTTTTTGATAAGGGGCTTGTGTTGGTACTGGGAGAGTGTGTAAGGTATCTCATTACGTGGAAGTGGTCTGGGGTTGGAGTTTATTTATGGCTAGAGCCTTTCGTTTCTGTAAATAGATTTCTGTTCCTACTATGGAGTGATATCCAATGCAAACAACAAGTGTGTTTTACTGAGATTTACAGTAAATAGAATTAGATAAGAATATACATGTATATATGTATGTGCGTATGGTTACATATATGTATGTATATGTAAACGCACATGTGTATGTAGGTATATATATATATATATATATATATATATATATATATATATATATATATATATATATATATGTGTGTGTGTGTGTGTGTGTGTGTTTTGTGTGTGTGTGTGTGTGTGCGTCTCT